>OU343218.1:190006943-190156507 GCA_910596185.1 Chrysanthemum makinoi | reverse complement strand
GGAAGGGTTTGGACTGAGGTCAAACCCCGATATACATAAGAGGGGTTGGGCCGGGTTATTGTCAATGGGTTTGTTTGTTGGGTTTTATTTATTTAAGGCCCTGCTGGTTTTTAGTTTATCACAAGGACCATTTTGTAATTTTTGAATGAATGGTCGAACTCACAATATTTGAAAGTTATTCCAAAGGTCAATCTTGCCAAGTTTCATTAGTACAAGGACCATAAAAGATAATTTTCCATTTTTAAACTTCCAAGGACTATTTTTGCCAATTTTGAAATTTGAAGGACCAAACTTAAATTCTTTCAAACTTTTTACCCAAGGGATCATTTTTGATAAATTTTGATTTTAAAAGGATTCTGTTGACTTTTATTCCAAACAAATGCTCTGACTGATTTTGTCAAGATTTGAAAGTCGAGGGACCTGAACCGCCAATTATGCAAACTTAGCTCGTTTTCATCCGTTTAAACATTTTGCATCCTAACATATAAAATACAATCCTTGGATATATTTTGTATTTTGCTGCATATTTGAGTGTTTTAAGTGTTTTCAAGTACCGTGATAAGACAAAAATGATGAGTATTTACACATTCATCAAGATTCAAATCATAAAATCACTTATACTTGTTTTAGTGTTTTATATGAAAGCGGCGTGTATAGAAAACTATTAACTCAAACTATTTACGTGCTCTATTTGTTTCGTTAAAATGATTTTACTTTTGTTTCCATAAAACATTAAGATCGAAATATAAATACAAACGCTTTTACGGCTTATTTGTATTAACAGTACTCATAATCATTTGAACAATCTTCACTTTCAAAAGTAACTAGCAACCAACCGCTTAGACATTGATACGATAGGCTATGGTTTAAAGTGTAAAATCTTTTTGTATTTTCTGGGTGAAGCAAAATTGAAAAGGATAGCTCAGAGGGTGTAACTAGGGGTATCTAGTGCTAAAAATGAGCACTACAAATGGGTCCATGTGGGTGGTTAACTAACCAAAGTGGCTAGCTAATATATCATTAAATGTAAAATGGAAGGCCATTTGGGTTAAATCCTAAGGTGCCTCTTTATCACACGAATCACTTATATCGCACGATGCAATCTCTCACCGCCGGTAATGATTTACAAGCACAAGTTTTAGAATAAATAAAACCACCAAGACACTCATATAGCAAAAGATCCAAGCATAAAAGATGTATGCTAATAAGAAATAGGCTCAAATCCTCACAATTTAGTGGAAAGGGTATAATATGTGCTAGCAAATGTTTATCGATCCTAGAATGGATTGCAATAGTAATCGAACACATCTCAAGTTTCAAATATTACCAATTTTACCAAAGTGGAATGATCCGTTATTCTAATAGATAATCCTAAAAGTGTGAAACAACTAGATCACAAGGGCAAACAAAATTTAAAATTTAAGCATGAAAACTCTTTTCCTTCCACCCCCCCACACTTAAGTTAGACATTGTCCTCAATGAAAGATTAACTTCAAAGTATAGAAATAGGGAAAATAGAGATGAAACCAGATATGTCAACGATTTTATCAGCTTAAAATTCTTTCTTCATTCCTAGCGTCCAATGGAGAAATCATCACCTGCACACAATCTTATAAACAAACAAAAGGTTTTATTAAAAGTTGGCACCCCCCACACACCCTAAGTTCAACTAAAGGTTAAGTCTTTGGGAGTGACCACAGAAAATCAAATCAAACACACGGTTGCCTCCCGAAGCGCTATTTATTACCGAGTCATCACTACTCGAATCTTCCCGGGATTAGATACTTTGACCATACTTGATCAAATGGGGAATTTCAGCTCTTAAACGTTGAGAGTATGGAATCTTTGGTTTGTACTCCACAATGGATGGGAATACATTTGATTCTTTTGGTTTGACCAAGTGAAAGTCCCTCTTTGTTATCTCAAACATTTGGTCGATTTCATTAGAAATGAGGACAGGTGGCGGATCTTTATGATTTTTCGGAGGATCATCGGACTTTCCACTCCCAAAGTGAATATTGCATCCACATTCTCAAGGTGAGTTAAAGGAGGTGGCTTAGTCCTACCGCTTGATTTAAAGAAACTGGATTTTGTGGTTCGCACATTTGTCTCTTTCTTCTTCAGCTCCATTCCAGCTTGTCACTGATTTTGTTGAACTTCTCATCATCAACATGATTGTGTTCAGGACCTTTTAATTGAGTCATTGGGATATGCATGGTGCAATCCTCAAGTAAAGGTAACACGGTTGGTGAGTTAGACATGATTTGGTCTGATTTGGCGTGGTTGGAATATGCTCGGTCTCGTCCTCTTCGATAAATTCATCCTCACCCTTATCGTTCTCGTATTGAATTTAGGGTGGTTTGTAGACAAACTCATGTCTAGAGTTGGAATATGTGGTGTAAGGAAGAGATTCAACGCGATGGACTTCCTGTTCCTTACTTAATCTTTCTATCCTCCTCTCCAAGTCTTGGCTTATCGCTTGTTGGTTCCTTCTTCCTTGATCGACTTTATGTTCCAATTCAACCAACAGGTTCATCATATTCTCATTGGCTTTTGTTTGATTGGCCATCCACTCTCTCATCATCTCCTCCGGTGAGGTTTTAGGTGTATTGAAATGTTGTGACGGATGAGGTATTGTATTCATGACTGATATCATGAGGATATGTATATGTTGGGTTTGTGATATGGATAGGAGTATGAATTTCTAGAATTTTGGTGGTGATATCCTCCGTGATATCCTGGGTAATATCCTTCATGTTGGGCATGGTTCGCTTCCATGGGATCACACATCGGCGTTGTCATCCTCAGATCGGGCTTGGCGTTGGGATTATTTCAGCCCATCATCTTCCTGTATGCTTATGAAATGGGTATCGATGTTTGTGAGAGAGCTTCCAATTTCGACGAGGCATCGACTTACCGAAACAACGATATTCGGATTGGAATCGCTCGAAAACCACTACTTGTAAAGATAGCGTTGACATACTCGTTTCTTGTTTGTGGTGGATGGTACGTCTTATCATTTGATGGTTTTGGGTTGGATTGGGTATTACTTGGTAATGGACCAGATGGTCTAGAGGAATGTTGGTGAAAATCTCGCCAAACTTGTTTTCAAGATCTTGGATAGATGCTTGATGATTTTTTTGTCCTTGCTCAACTTTGGCTTTGAGATTGAAAAATTAATTTTTGATAAAATCATTGCGGATTTTGATGCAGCTACAAATTCTCTCATGGTTTTCTCGATTCGGTTTCTTCCATCTTTTGTCGGATTTTGTGGTGGTGGATCGTCAGCTGCGGGTTGAGAGTCACGGTTGTCATCCCTTGGTCGGCGATCTTGCCAATTTCGAATTCGACCATAATACTTACTACGATATCCTCCTCCACGGTCTCCTCCTTGAGTGTAACTTGCTTCTCCTTCCTTTGGTCCACCCATAGGTTTATCGTCGCACTCGGACGATGGATGATTTCCTCCACAATTGTTGCATCCGCCTCGCATTTCCTTCATTTATTCTTTGATATCTTTGTATTTGAAGTCATTTTTGAGGTTAACGCTTCCATCTTCTCCATGAGTTTTGAGGTATCGGCATTTTCGACAAAAGCAACGGCGGAGAGGTTTGGTTTTGGAATCTTTGGACCAATCAAGTTTGAGAAGTACTCGATCTTCGAGCAATCGATGTGCATCGTTGGGAGTCTTATAGAGAAAATTCCTCCAAAGATGGATTTGAGAGATTTCATCTAGTCCATGGTAAAAGATTTGGATAATGGTTCCTTTTGATAATCCATGTCCATGACAACTACGAAGCAAATCTTTCATTCGAAGCCAAGCTTCGACAAGTGATTCGTTGGGATTTTGTGAGAAAGCACGAATTTCTCCCATTAATCGATCAAACATGGCAAAAAGAACGGCTTGCTTGCCTCATCTCCTCCCAAGTATTGATGATTCCTGGGGTTAATTCGTTGTACCATACTTTAGCGTCTCCGGAGTGATGATGGGAAAAGTTTGAGTTTGATGGCATTGACATCGGTGTCGCCATAACGGAACATGCCACAAATTTCGATGAATTCAATGTGCTTATGCGGATCGGCCGCACTACGCCATCGAATCGGTCTTTGATCATAGAAAGGTGATGTCCCTTCACGGTGAAGTTGTCACCAAGATTGACAAAGAACAATAGCACTTTCGGGGTTGGTGCTACGGCTCGGTTGGTTCCCCACATGGTTGATCGTCCGCCATGGGAAAAGGTAAATTGGTGAAAGGGTTGAAAACAACTTTGGCTTCTACGAGGTTATCAAATGGTGGGTTTGGTACTCTTGGTACACGATTTTCCAATGGTATGAAAATTGTTCTTCTTCTTCTTCTTCTTCTTCTTCTTCTTCTTCTTCTTCTTCTTCTCAATCAAACGTTGGTGGTGTGTAATTGGTTCTATTCCCGCTGCCGAGTGTTCATACAATGTCCTAGAGAATTCGTAATATCTAAACACACCGCAAACAACGAAAACAGTTTTTATGGGTCGAGTAGGTAACCGGATCGGCGGGTTGCACCGATCGTTAGACCAGCTTGATTGATGGGAAAATTGAAACCGATTCGGTTGAGGGACAACCGGATCCGCTAAGGTTTCGAGAAAAAATTTTGGGTTGAATCGATCGAGAGAAATTCAAAAACTTGTTGAAACACAATCAAATCCTGCCAAAAACTTGATGTGCTACGTGTGTACAAGGTTTAAATTTATAAAAGGTGAATTACCAATATTACCAATAACACAAACGAGCAAGTATACTCGTCCGTTATAGCAAGATTATGAAGGTAAGTCGGGATCGCTCTCATAGGATTTGAGTGAATCTAAATACAAGTTTGAATTAACGGAGTCTATCCAAAACATATAATAAAGCAAATAGATATAATGAAATTCAGATGATTAAAAACTACACTTGCTTAAACTAGTTTCATATCATAGATTAATGTGATTGTGTTAACCTCTTAACATGTTGGTTATGATAATTAGTTGATGCACTAATCTATTGTTCTTACAAGTTAAACCTTGATCAAAAGTTTAGTTTATAAAAACAAGAATTAAGTTTAACCAATCAATTCAAGTTTCATAAGTCTACATACATAAACTTAAACACAAAAACATCCACTTGTTCATCAAATTGCTTAAGAAATGGTCAATACAAAAGGTAACCGATCATAGACAAAAGGCTACAATTGATTCTCAACAACTAATCTTGCGACCATTTAGATGTTTCTAACCAATCCAATTTGATAATCAAAAAGCGTTTCTATTACAATCACACCTTAGTTCCTTTGTGTAATCAAGAATAATGGGTAAAAACAATCATCCATAGACAAAATGATTATGACTAGTTGAATAACAATAAGTTCTTTCGACTCCAACGATTACTATCAATTAGCCAAACTTGATTAACAAATGTCACTATGAAACTTTAGCACAATTGGATCTTAGAATCAACTTGAAATTGAATTAAAACATGTTAACACAATCACTAACTAATCATATGATAATCAACATCATTTAAGCAAGTGTATAAAGAAACTAGCCACTCACAGCAAACATGAACATAAACTCAGAACTTTGAACATTAGAAAACATGATTAAAAGTCTTACAATGCTTGGAATAAGATTATAAATGATGAAGTAATGATTCCCAAAGTATTGGGGTAGACTTCTTGATGGTTTGACCTCCAAATGATGACTTCTTGGACCTCCAAAGTTTCCTGGAACTTTATGAACAAAATTAGGCTTTGAGAGAGAGTAGTGGTGGTAAGATAGGTGTGAGAGAAGATCTCTCAAGTTGTGGTGTGTGAAATAAGGATGCAAAGGCCTCTATTTATACTACTCTCAAGCCCTTGGGGTTATAAATGCATTTCTTGGTCACCAAGGAGCTTAGAAGGGACTAGAAGACATGTAGGAAGGGACTAGAATCGTTTGGAATAAGTTTGGAGTCTTAGCAATGAAGAAATGGTGTCAGGGGCTCCAACCGATCGGTTGGGCTCCAACCGAATCGGTTGGGCTCCAACCGTTTCGGTTGGTCTTGCTGACTAATCTCCAACCGGATCCGGTTGCGGGGCTCGACCGATCGGTTGGAACAAAATTACAAAAATTCATAACCGGAAAAGTTGTAGATATTTCTCTTAGCTTTCCGTGGCCGCGAACCGGGGGTCAAACGAGTCCATGCAAAAGATATGGCCAAAATGGTGAAGGTGTGTCGGAACAATGAGTCTTCCAATATGTCTCTCGCTTTAGCTTTTCTTCATTTCTTCTTCCTTCTTTGAACTTTATTCTTGAGTCTTTGGACCACTAACTTGATAACTTTATCTTCTCGAATATACTCCGCAAGTCTTGCTTTTGTCGGGAATTCTTCATATATGGAGAAATCTTCATATTTTACTTTTTCTCGCTTTTTCTCCACTTTCTGCACTTGGCTTCAAATGAACTAGCAAACACACTTTTGTATGATTAAGCAACAAAAGCATATCATTATAACCAAATAACACACATAAAATCACGGATAACGCTACTAAAAACATGCACAATTTGAGCGTTATCAATAAGCCATGAACCAAACACCCCCTTATGGCTTATTGGCTTATTATGATAAATTTTATCAAGTTCCTAATGAGCTTAATATAAATTATGTGTTCCTAGGTTATAAGTGTTAACCGACGCTTTAGAAGCTCGTGACTCTATTCAAGCCGGCTTTAAGGTGAGTAACATATTTAGTATAAGGGGTCATGGTAACCCGTTAGTGCGCCATTATAATTGTGGTATTCACGTTCATGTTCATGTAGTATATTCGAGTTACGACTTCATGGTGTTATAATTATACGTTATGTGCCTAAATGAGTCATTCATAGTATGTTTATAAGTGAATTATGTTAAACGGGTCAAAACAACCCCAAATGACCCGTTTGGATTTAGTTAAGTATTTTCGACTAAATATTACAATATTATTTGTATAGCGCCCCAAGTGGACAACACAACTAAATTAGCCGCCCTAGTGGACGATTTGCATAATTATATGCATTATGACCCAAAAGATGGGTATAGACGTCCTAAGGGACGACATGTGTTATTATGTCATGACATGCTCCGAAAGGGAGCCTAGATGTCCTAAGTGGACGACCGAGCCTTATTAGCATCTCATTTTGTAAAATGAGACTTAGACATCCTAAGTGGATGACCAGTGTGTATAGCGGCTCAAAGTCATTAAGTATATGACTTAGACGTCCTAAGTGGACGACTAGAACATTTTCAGTTATAATCGAACAAGATGGGTTCACAATGTCCTGATGGCGAACTAGTATATAATAGCACACAAGTATTCATTGTCTACTGGCAACCATAATATTATGCCATGTTATGATTAGTATCTTTTATATGTTATCTCACTAAGCGTTATGCTTACGTTGCTTTGTTGTACTTGTTATAGAAGTTTAGTGGTAGTGCTACTTATGGCAATGGAAGACCGAGAACTGACCTCCTGGGATACTTGGGTAATGAGCCTTTTCCTACACTCTTACCAAGAAATGCCCTAGGTTGTATGCTTTTGTGTATGAACATATAAACTCATGGTTATGTGATAATCAAGTAGATAGGTAGTTTCTTTTATAGTTTAAAGGGTGTTTGACATAGTGCCATTCTTACCCATATTGACCCATTTTGATCATGTACGGGTCAAGACGAATGATATATATTATGTACAGTTTTATGTGTTAATATAAGTGTTGGTGTAAATATTTATATGTCCAAAAATTAGCCCTGCGCTTCAAGTTGGTATCGAGCTATGGTTTAAGGGATTTAGGTATCCAAGATGGGTACTTAGACTTAAACCTAGGCTCTGTGGGACCTATAGTATTAGACACGTTTCCGCATTATTATGTAGCATCAAGATTAGTATTACAAAGATACATTGGTTGTATGGTAAACATATTACTAGTATTCATGAATTTGGTGTAACATGGTCAAGGTGAGGACTTGATTATCTGATGGAATTATTATGACGCCTGGCCAACGTGGTAATAATCAGGCACATAACGAATTTACCATATTATGTTACACCAAAGGAATGAACCCCGATAGTAATATTAAGCTCATGCATATAGAAATCTATACATTATGAATCTTGTAGTGACTCTTATTGTTCCCTTATCGTGCAATATGTTTAACTTTCAAATAGATATACGAAAGACCTCCCAAAGCTCTAAGTGGCCGACTCATGTAGACATACCGAATCAGATGATCGAGTCTTCCCCGATCCAGAAATGATGAGCATGATAATGCTCCTATTCCCGTGCTATGGCTAGACGTAGATCGAGATATAATATCTCAAGAGATAGCCAAGGCAAGTGAAGCAGCTATACATATATTACGCAGAACGTCTCAGTGAGATCATAGCTCGCACTATCACAACAGAACTTGATCAAATTGGTCGCACGCAGTCGCGCCACCCAAGGAAGTTACTTATAATCGACCGCTAGTTTGCAAGCCCCCGATTTACTCGGAGAACAAGATCCTTTAAATGCCACAAATGGATCCAGGATGTTGAAGGGCATTTGCCACCAAGAAATGCCTGAGGAACGTTGGGTTAATTTTGCTATTAATCTCCTTCGTGATCGGGCTAAAACATGGTGGAATTGGACCCTTGCATCAAAAAGACCAGAAATTGATAGGAGTATGACTTGGAAGGAGTTCAAGGAATTACTTTTTCAAAACTTTGCTCCAGGCGGAACTTATAAGATTCACGAGACTCTTGGTTCCCACCGCATCACGGAGTCAATACATGATTTCTCCATGACCTTCCTTGACAGAGCACATTTTCTACCTGAATATACTAATGACGAAAGGTTTCTTATGAAACATTATGTGGATATGCTTCGAAAAGATATCCGTCAGTTATTTCAAATGGATTGGAAAACATAGATCGCTCATGAATGCAGCTTTGAGGAGAACGAGAAACAAAGAAGGAGGAAGAAATTCCTCATAAAAGAAAGGTGGAGCAGGATAACACTAAATAACTTGAAACAAAACAATAACATAAACTTAAAAACATAAACATAAAGATAGATGTACGATGGTAGCCTGTATGTTTTTATAATTTTTTTTTGTATTTATTTATTTTTCAACAACTCTTGTTCTTCTTTTTTTTGACTTTTATCATACCTTTTTACTCTACCATCCTCTACGATAAAATCAAAATAAAAGGATTTATAGGAGCATCCCTACACTTGAGTTTTTATTTAACTAACACTAATTGACCCGATTTGAAAAGATCAAAACACTTGGAGTGCTTAATTACGTAGACAAAAGGAATTTGAATTTATCGTTTTTTCGTGTTACTCCATAAAATATTACTTTAACCCATGAGTCCCAATCGTCCCAAAATTGTATACAAATGATATGACTCAACTTAGCAACTATGCAAGTAACTAGATAATTGAACTAAGGGTTTAACAATGACAACAATAATGCACTAAAGATGAGTGCATACGAGGTGGGCTAAGGCGATTTGGGTGTAATATTTAGGGGTGGATTGTAAACGATGCTCTTCATTGATATTCCGGAGACCGGGTTTAAAAAAAGGGCTATCCTAATGCCTCTTATCATTTAGTTAATCCTAACTACACGAACGTAGTCTCACTAGCGATCTCGAAATGCATCACAAAACAAGTTCTAGAATCTATTATACTACCGGTATACTCACTAAGCATTAAAGATGAATGCTTTTATTCCTAAAGATCTAGGGGTGAACCTCACATTTTTGGCATGGAATTTGAGTGGTAAACGGTTTTTGTGCTAGTCATATAATTTTTATCCAAGAAGCGCTTTTTTTTGTTCGAGTCACGAGCTTGACTCTACCCTTATTTAAAGGATAAAGGGGAATTTTTCCCTACATTTAAGTTTAAGTGCTGGTGATAGTAGCGATACACACCCTTAGGGTGGAAATTCTCCACGTGAGGTGAATCAAGTCTTTCTCCTAAAAAGGGATCGTCTTCTATCAACTTCAAGAGATTCTTAGTTAAGGATCCATCTTGACCTAATAAATCCGGTTTAAACCCATAAAGTTTCTTGTTATCAACCATGAATGGGTGATGTAAGTGTGTAAGGTCATGGGTTACTCCTATATTAGCTTCCACTCTACATGGCTTAGAGTCCACTACCTTTATCCTGCAACTACCCGGACTATTTGGTTTGATGGGTGAATTGGGGCCTAATTTAATTCCTAAATTCACATAGAAAGACGGAAAATTGGGTAAAGTTTTTGGTTGAGGCTCCGGTTCATCAAAACTAGGAACTTCCGTAGAATAAGAGAAAGGTCATCACTACAAGCCGCTCAAACCTACATTCTCTAATGGCGTTTGGTCCAAAGGTTCTATATCAATCGGGGTTCCTATAGTCTCTTCTTCCTCTTTGGGGTAAGTCATATGCGTGTGTATTCCTCATATGATGGTAGGGCTTGTGGGCTTGGAGTTTTCACCCCATTCTTCATTATATCTAGATCACCTATTGTCATTTCAAATTCTTGGTCCGATTCACAAGAATCGTTCTCAAAAACTTGATTACTATGTTCTATTCGCCTAATGGATTCCTCATGCATGTCATATATTTTATTGAAATCTATCCCACACATGCAACTAAGCAGTTCAACTCTAACCATCTCACTCCTAAACAACCATTATGTTTGAGCCTTCCAATTTGAGAACATGTCTAAATCTTCGTTATTTGGGTCCAATGTTCCACTTCTACCTTGGGAAAAAGTCTCAAATATTTCCCATGCATCTTGAACACCATATCCCCAAAGATCCCCATCCGCTATATAGTCAAGTCTCATTTGGGTTTCGTGGTCGATACGAGTGTAAAATAATTGGAGTGGACACAATAAATCAGAGCCTTAATGAAGGAATTTTAGTAGTACGTATTTAAAACGAGTCCACGCCTCGAGAAAGGATTCATCATGATGTTCTCGGAACCTCAAGATCTCACTTTGGAGAGGAAAAGGTAGATTATGTAGTGGATGTTGTCGATTGGGTGAAAATTTAGCGATTCGCGTTCTCCATAATGGCTAACGGAATAACCAATGAAAAGGTTAAAAAAAAGCACAAAGAAGGGGGATAGACTACAAGAAAGCTAAGAAAAAAGAAAAAAGCTCACTTGATAAAAATCAAGCGAGTAGACCTAAACGAAATAGAAATCAAACCTAAGCAATAACTATTCCCCGACAATGGCGCCAAAAACTTGATAGCAGAGTTCGGGGTCGAAACACTTCCTTTTCTACGAGCAAGCTTTACAACCCTCTAGGCAAAGGAACCTAATCATTTTAGCATAGGATGGGTAAGCCCAGGGGGTTGATCGTTCTCTAGGGGAATATAGATGCTAGGAAGAGATGTATGACAAGAAGGTAAGGTTGAGGGAGATTCTTTTTAGTCTTTTATGTTTTTTAGAAATCAAGGTAAAATATCTCGGTATAGGATGGAGGTGGTACTTCTACCAATTTTTACTACTTTTTAAATAAACTAATAACTACTTAAATAATAGAAAAGAAAAGGATAGGCTATATTAATGTAGGTGTGCTCTTATGATGATTAAAAGTGTGTTTACTTAGATGTTCTTACTTTCTAGTTATCTCTTATTGGTCGGTTGAATTGTCACATCCTCATCTTAATTTGTGCGTTATATTCCGTTTGGTCATAGGGGGTGCCTCATTCCCTAGTTCTATGAATTGTAACTCTCCTCTAGACTACTAGGGATCGCCAAGTACCATAATATCTCCCACGAATACTCTATTATCCTAAAGCTACAACTCACGCAATAAACACAACGATGGCTTAAGTGTACTCTCAAGCTTTTTGCTATTTAGGACGTTCAAGCTCGCAACAATTAAAAAAATCCAGTTTTCCTTACTCTAGCCTACCAATCACAGAGACAACATAACAATAATTAACAACTAGGTTTTATAGATCTAAGCAAACACAAGAGTAATTTAGCTACTCATGGTAAATAAACTTCCATACATACAAACAATTAAACATAGCGTAGACATAATGATATGATGGATTAACAAACTTATCTTATGATGTAAAGAAGGGTTTGGAACCCTAAAATATTGTCCAAGTCAGACTACACATGAGTTAGGGTTTGCTCTCCAAAATTCTACTTCTCTAAATGCTTAAAATCGAATTCTATATATAGATTTGCAAGTGTGCTTCGCCTTTTGATGGTGACGTAGTCGGTTCCATCATTAGGGTTTTGTTTGGGCCAATTCATCGTTGGGATGACGTCAGTTGATGAGTGTGACACCGTCTGGCTTCATGAAGGACGTCGTCTTGAGATGGTTCTTGGGCGTCTGGTGTAGAAAACAAGGGAGACGCCTTCCAGAGTTTAGGCGTGACACCATCATGCTTTAGAACCTCGTTTTTACCTGACCGTCGCGTAATTTTATCGAAGTCTTCTAGGGATTTCTTTGGTTGGGACGCCGTTAGGCTTGAGAATCTGCCTTGGATCTTGACTTTCCCTTTTTCTTCATGTTTTCACTCCTTTTCATCCAAATATGCTTTATTCAAGCATTTTGCTTCCAAAAGACCTAAAATGTGAAAAGGAACGATTTTAAGTAGTAACGGATATATAATGTGTTGATTTTGGGCTTAAATGACCCCCCAAAAACGTATGTTTTAAATCCTTATCACACGTACCCAAGTAGGAACCGTTAAGCCAATCCTCATTTTCAAGGTCATTTCTCTCATATCTCTACTTTTCCTAAGTCTCCCTCTGTTGTTTTATCTGATCCTAACTAGCGAGATCCTATGTACGAAGAATATAATGCGTTAGTTAAAAACATTATTTGATTCTTACGAACACCTAATATTAATGTGGTCTGGTCTATGTGGTTGTTTTGGCATAAATATTATGTCGATGGTTCTTTAAGCTAGTACAAAGGTCGTTTGGTGGCTAAGGAGCGTAGTAAGTAGTTTGGTGTTGTTTATGGTGATAGTTTTAGTTCGCTATTAAACCACTACCATTTTCTTGTTTCAAGTCTTGGTTTGTCTTAGGATTGGCCCATCATTATCTTGAGGTTAAATATTCATTTCTTAATGGTGAATTTTTGCGAGACTATGTATATGTATAAGCCACCAAGTTTTCTGGATTCTTGTTTTCCCCATCAAGTGTGCTGATTACAAAGATCTTTATATGGATTAAAACAAGCACCTTGTGCTTGGTTTCAAAATTTTACTTGTTTTGCTCCTAGGTTTGGTTTCTCGTCGAATCGTTTTGACTCGTCCTTGTTCATATATCAACATGGTTATGAGATTGCATGTTGATTTATGTTGATGATATTGTACTGATGCATCATTCACGGATTTACTTCAACGTATTATCAACTCTCTTCATAAGATGTTTGATATGACTGATTTAGGGGAGCTTAATTACTTATTGGGGGATTTTGTTACTCGTGACTCCAAAGGCATGTTCTTTCTCAAAAGAAGTATGCTTTGGAGCTTTTGAACATAGCACATATGGCTAATTTTAATCAAACTCGAACACCGGTTTACACAGACTCCAACCTTGTTCTGACAGGGATCCTATTTCTGATCCCTATCCATCGCAGTCTTGTAGGTGATTTGCAGTACGTGAAATTTACTCATCCATATATCTCTCAAGTAGTGCATCGGGTTTGCCCATGATTCTCAAGAGCCTCATTTTGCATCTCTCAAGCGAGTTCTTCGATATGTTCGTGACACCTTATATTTTGGGCTCCAACTTTATTCCTCTGCTCCAGGTTCTTTTGTTGCCTACTCCGATGCTGATTGTGTTGGTTTCCCTACTACCAGGCGGTCTACATTTGATTATTTTTTTCTTGGGGGATAATCTATTCTCGTGGTCATCAAAACGATTGAAAGAATTATGTGTACGATACAACACGTAACTAATATGACTAGCTATATTATTGGTTGATGGGGTCACACCCTTACACAGAACTAACTAAGTTAAATAGTAAAATGATAAGATCAAATCTTTAATTTTGACTAGTTATTTTAAGGAAAAGATCACCTAACCTCCTTTTTAAGGAATTAGACTTTCTCATTTTCCTTTAACCTAAAATATCTATCTTATTTTTTGTTATCCCTGCTCGACCAAAACATCAAACTACAAACACCAATCAATTAGATTCTTGTTCATGGTTAATTTGATCATTCAATGATCATATATTTATTGTGGAAGTGACTAGCGATCAAGAGATCTTGCAAAAGTGTTGGTGTGTTTTCATCATAGTGGTTGGAACACTTGAATCAACAAGTGTTTGTTCTTGGGTTGGTGGAAGATTGGTTTTAGGTTAGGGATCCGGGTAACTAATTTACTTGTCATTTAAAAGAAGATGTAAGTTCTTCATTTACTTTTCACATTATTTATGATTAGGGTTTTAATTAAGAATTGCATTTGTTAATAATTATGTTGCATAATATTTGATTGTGATTAATTAACATGTTATATGAAGACGTAATTGCCATGCGTGTATATGATTTGTCATGTTGTAATTATCAAGATGAGAACACTCTGTTACTACAAATAAACCATAAAAACGTTTATTTATATTTTACGATCTTATAATGTTTTGTCGATAACAAATGTAAAATCATTTTAACGATATAAATAAAATACATAAAAGCTTTGAGCCAATATGTTAATACAAATAAGCCGTAAAAACGTTTATTTATATTTTACGATCTTCTAATGTTTTGTCGATAACAAACGTAAAATCATTTTAACGAAACAAATAAAATACGTAACTGGTTTGAGCCAAAAGTTTACTAACACACTTACGTTTTCACATAAAACACTAAACAAGTAATAATGTTTTCATGTTATAGTAATGCATATGTATAGCAACTAGTGTTTACATATTAGGTAGATATATATATATATATATATATATATATATATATATATATATATATATATATATATATATATATATATATATATATATATATATATATATGTATATATATATATATATATATATATATATATATATATATATGTATATATATATATATATATATATATATATATATATATATATATATATATATATATATATAAATATATGTGTGTATATGTATATATATATACATATATATATATATATATATATATATATATATACATATATATACATATATATATATACACATAGTATTGTATTGGGTAATATAATGGGTAGGTCTAAGTATTTGACCCATTGACTAAATACATTGAATGTAGTTGGGTAAAGCCCAAAGTCCATGACCCATACCCATGAGCATGATCCATAACCCATGACCCATTGCATGACATCATGCAAAAGTTATAATGGATATTACATGGAGCTAACCCATGACCCATTGGCTAGATACATTGCATCTTCTAGATACATTGTATCTATTTGGATACCCATGATCCAAAGTCCATAACCCATGACCCATGATCCATGAACCATAACCCATTTAGGGGGCCCTACGATCCCCGAATTATAATGGACGGATCCTCAAGCAAGGGATCCGTGGGATCCGTGGAATCTGAGTGTTTTCTCCTATAAATAGTGAGCCATTTCTTCATTGTAACTCACCCCTTTCACACACATTCTCTCTTAATGTTGTAAACTCTCTAACCTCAGATCCAAAGGATCTTTCTATGTAGTTTTGTGTTTGTGTGAATCTCTAGGTTCCTCTTAAAGGCGATCATCACCTCTTTGAAGTCGAGCAAGCTCAAGTCCATGTGTTGCCAAGCTTGTCATCATCAAGACTATGATGGTATCTTGTTGATAGTTCTTTCCTTCTCTTAGAAGGTTTGTGTCGAACATAGGTGAAAGATGTCTAAAGGGTCAAGACAAGGGCATTAGTGAAAGGTGCAGAAGAGTCGTATCGAAGGCATTAGTGAAAGGTGTGAAGATCCGTAAAAGGCATTAGTGAAGGGTGCCGAAAGTCCGTGTTGAAGGCATTAGTGAAGGGTGACTAGAAGTCATGTCAAAGGCATTAGTGAAAGGTGCCTAGGGTATACATTCAATATGGTGTGTCGATGTACAAGATAGATTAGGATTTGGTCAAAGGATATTGATATCCTTGTTGATGTTGTTATAAGGAGTGGATCTCCTTTGGGATAGGTGTTGTGTAGTGATGGGTAGTAGTTCCTCCTTTGTAATGGAACTCGATATCTAGCCTTGTATCGGATAAAGTGGAGGCTTGTGATAGGTTTGGTTCTACCTAGTGGAAGACCCGTTCAGCTTCCTTGTATCAATAAAGAGTAGGCGACGTTGTGAAGGCTTCTCCGCCACAAGGATTTTTGTGTTGTGTAGTGATTACTTAACTCGAAAGTAGGTGACTCAGTGGAGTGAGTAGCCAAACCACTATAAATACCGCGTGGTTTTGTGCTTCTTACTCTTTACTTTTACATTACTTACTTGCGTACTTATCTATCAACATCCAACATACACATTTCATAGATTGACATAAGTCGATCTAAATAGTATAAAACACAAGTTTTAATCGATAAAACTATTCAACCCCCCCCCCCCTTCTAGTTTTCCACACAATAGTTTACTAACACACGTTTACTAAACATATTAAAACCATCAAAACATGTTTAGTTAAATAAGTTATATAAAAGTAGACATTTTATATAATACTTACAAGTAATATTGTTTACTTATATCTTATAAATGTATATGTACTTTGTATTTGTTGTAATGGGTAAGTAATGGGTAAAAACCAAAGTCCATAACCCATGACCCATGACCAATGACCCATGACCCATGATCCATTGACTAGGTACAATGAATCTTGCTGGGTAAAAACCAAAGTCCATAACCCATACCCATGGAGCATGATACATAACCCATGACCCATTGCATGACATCATGCATGAAGTCATGTTGGATATTATCCATGATCCATGACCCAAAGTCCATGACCCATGACCCAAGATCCTTAAACCAATGACTAGGTACATTGCATCTTGTTGGTTATCCATGATCCAATATCCATGACCCATGGTCCATAAACCATAACCCATAAAGCATAACCCATAACCCGGTTTGCAACCCAAAATCGAGACTAAACTGGCCCAGTAGCCGGATCCCAGGATTTGCACTAGCCGGATCCCTCTGGTGAGGGATCCACCGGAACTGTGGGAAAGTAGGCACATTTTGCCTATAAATAGTGAGCCATTTCACTCTTGCTCACTACCACTCTTAGATATACTTTCTCTCAGTATTCTAACCTCACTAACCACAGATCGAATGGATCATTCTATGTAGTTTTATCTTTTTGTGATTCTCTAGGTTCATCTTAAAGGCGAGATCACCACTTCTTGAAGAGGTTCAAGCTCAAGGACATGAGTTGCTAAGCTTCGTCATCTTCAAGACCACTGAAGTGCATCTTGTTGATAGTTCTTTCCTTCCTCCATAGAAGTGTCGTGTTGAAGGCATTAGTGAATGGTGCCGAATGTGTACAATCGATATGGTGCGTCGATGTACAAGCTGTGTAGTTTAGGTTAAAGGATGTTGATATCCTTTCTAGTGTTATAAAAAGGAGTGTGTCTCCTTTAGGTAGTTATATTGTGGTGTAGTGTTGGGTAGTAGTTCCTCCTTTGTAATGGAACTCGGTATCTAGCCTTGTACCGAATAAAGTGTAGGTGATGTTGTGATAGGTTTGGTTCTATCTCGTGGAAGAACTCGGTGTCTAGCCTTGTACCGGATAAAGAGTATGCGACGTTGTGAAGGCTTCTCCGCCACATTAAGGAGCTTGTGTTGTGTATAGCTTAGAAACTCTCAAGTGGAGTACTCGGGGAGTAGAGTAGGGCAAGGAAAGATGTCCTTATAGCCGAACCACTATAAATGCCCGTGTCGTAGTTTTGTGTTTCTTTACTCTTTATCTTTTGCATTACTTACTTATACGCTCATCTATCAATATCCAAAACACAATCTAAATGGGTTTACATAAGTCGATCTAAATAAATTAAAACGAAGTTTTATTCGGTAAAACTATTCACCCCCCCCCCCGCTCTAGTTTTCCACACACTCCTTATCATGAGAATATTCTAGATAGCTCTAATAGTGGGGATACAGAGTGTGCAACATTTGAGGAAGAAAATATACCATCCAAGGGCATGAATTGTGCAACTTATCATGTTACAAATGATAATTTTGAGCAACAAAAAACTAGGAACTCAAGTAATCCTTCTATTTTTTCTAATAATATAATGATTTTGTTGTTGATAGCAAAGTTAAATATGGTCTAGGAAAGTTTGTCGATTATTCTACTCTTGATTTTGATTCTACGTGCTTTGCTACGGAGTTAAATAAACGTGTAGAACCTACTTCTTATTAGCATGCTAGTAAAGAAAGATATTGGATTGAAGCTATGAACAATGAAATAAAAGCATTATTTAGGAATAATACTTGGGAAGTGACTGATTTCCTAGTGATAAGAAAGCAGTTGGTTGTAATATGTAAATGGGTGTATAAGATTAAATATACTTGTAATGGTGAGATATAAAGGTATAAGACTTGATTGGTTGTAAAAGGATGCAGTTAGAAAAAAAAATAATAGTTTTGATGAAACTTTCTCTTCTATTATTAAAGTTGTTACTCTCAGATGTTTGATTAATCTAGCAGTTCATAATAATTGGCCTTTGTTTCAGTTAGACATTAATAATGTCTTCTTGTATGATGATTTAAATGAAATTGTGCATATATCTTTATCAGAAGGGTTTTTTTTTTTTTTTTTTCTTTTTTTTTTAATTTTTTTTTTAATTTTTGTGATACAATGAAAAAATTAGTTTGTAAATTTACCACGTGTTTATATAGGCTTAAGTAAGCTCCTAGAAAATGGAATGCGAAACTTACCAAAGCTCTCGTTTAAAAATGGTTTTGTTCAGAGTAAAAGTGATTACTCTTTATTTAATAAAACAAATGGAGATTTTTTATTGCTTTTTTGGTTTATATTAATGTTACTAGAAATAATGTTTAGGAAACTGAGAACTTCAAAAACTATCATATGATCAAATACTTAGGAAAATTAAAGTATTTGCTTGGAATTGAAGTTTTTAAAACTGAAAATGGAATTTGTTTATCTGAAAGAAAATATTGTCAAGAGTTTTTGTCTGATTTTGGCTTGTTAGCTGGAAAACCTACAAAAGTTCCTTTAGATCCAAATGTTAGAATTACTAACCATGGTTACTGTTGATGATCCTTTACTTTCCAACATTACCGGATATCAGAAGCTGATTAGTAAGCTTATTTACCTTACCCACACTAGACCTAATATCTCTTATGCAGTTCGTTTCCTAAGTAAGTTTATGCACATTCTTTTGAAATCTCATTTAAAATTTGAAATGTAAGTATTGAGGTATCTTAAAGGGTCACCAGGTATTGGTATTCATAATTCTAAATCAAGTTTTCTCTCATTCACTGCATATGAAATGAAAGTATTGAGGTATCTTAAAGGGTCACCAGGTAATGGTATTCATATTTCTAAATCAAGTTTTCTCTCACTGCATATGTAGATACATACTAGGCTAAGTGTGTAGTAACAAGAATTTTTTGTATTTCTTTTGTATGGATCTTTTGTATACTATAAAAGGAGAAAACAAAATAATTTATAAAAATCATCTGCAGGTGCATACATGGCTTAAAGTTCTGTTTCTTATGAAATTGTTTGGATTTGAAAAAATTCTTATGGATTTAAACTATGAAAAGTTTTTTTGTGATAGTAAAGTAGCTAATAAGATAACTGCAAATCCAATCTTTCTTGAAATAACTAAACATTTGGAGATTCACTTTTACATTATGTAAGAAAAAGGTTTCTTTCTAGTGTCATTAAAAGAGGAAAAGATAGAGTCTGCAGATCAAATTGCAGACATCTTTTCCAAAGGACTTGATACTGAACAACACAATTTTTTGTATTCCAAGTTACAAATGTTGGATGCTTTTAGGAATCCAGTTAAGGGTGGATGTTTAAGGGGGATGTTTAAAGGGGATGTTAAAATTATAACTCGATTCCATCCTTAATGTCACAGGGACTTATTGTGTATTTTTTGTATCTTGCATTTATAATCAGTTAGCGGATAAAAGAAGTTGAGGGGTTTGAATGCATTTGTTGGAAAGATCAAGGACCAAAGATGTACTTGACTTATTCTCTTATTACTTTGCTATAAAAGATCGCATTATATTAGATTTAGGGTTAATAACCCTTATTCATCTCTCTCACTTTTCACACACAATTTTACGATCTTTGATTCTCTTCTCGTTATTTTTTTTGAGAAAGTTTGTAATAGAACATTAAGTAATTAGGTAAATGAATCACACCCGATTAGCAATGATGACTGTGTTGTGGTTTTGATCAATCAGCTTTAAATTAGATTGTTTCGTTTGTGTTGAATAAAGATTCAATAAAAGAGTTTTGTGCTTGTTGTTTTTGTTGGTTTTATGGACAATAAATTAATAGACGTGTGTTAGGATCGAACTCGAGACTATGGGATTGCACACTTTACGTATGAGAATTTAAAGTTAATAATTAAATATAAACGTTATATTTATTTATTTATTAAACGAAATAACTAACGGACGTTAAGTAATTAATGTAATGGATTAACGGTCGTTAAATGTTTATGGAAAAGGACTAAATTGCAAAAGTTGGGAAGGTTCCGGAATCCCTTTGGGGACTCCAAACCGATCGGCCATAGGGACAAAACAAGGAAAGAAAAACCAACTTGTTCACCAAGTTTTCTTGTGTATATATACAAGCTAGGGTTTTATTTTTCCATCTTGTGCCATAAGCTAAACCCTAAAAACAGTTTTGTGTGTGTTTCTTTGATCCAAACCGATCGTACACCAACTCTTGGTGTCGATTTAATCTTTTCCTATAAACCAAGTTATTTGTTTTATAAAAACTAGCATTACTTTAATTCGGTTTAGTACGTGTGTACAAGAACATGGTAATAACACACTATTGTTATTATCTTGGATTGAATTACAAAACGGTAAGGGGTAATTCATATAATCCCAATTAAATCAAATTAGGGTTCATCCTAATTGCTAGTTTGTGGATTTGATTCTTGTTCGGCTAGAATCAAGAAAGGTACGCATACTTTATTCTTTAGTTAATTAATTATTCATTATATGTTCCTATACGCTTCCGCACTTACTTTGATGTTTATTGTTTATATTTATGATTAGTCATGTTATATAATTCCAACAGTTTTTGTACACCAACCAAATGAAATCGGACTAATTAGGCTCAGTTTCACAGTTAGTTTAATTATCTTCTAGGGACCTTTTTGATTCTGTGATTAAATTTAGTTTCTTGACTCTTAAACTGAACTTGATCAACAGTTAATTTATATATGAACATTTTGTATTCTTAATAAAATGACTAAGTAAATATAAATATATGGAATCAAAATGTGTCATTGTACACTGCGAGCATTCTTCGAAACAACAGTACAACTAACATGCAGCTAGCTAGTCATTTGATAATGATGTACTCCCGTTGAATCACATCAAAGGTTGGGTCGTTGACTCATTATTCGGTATGTGGTTCTCGTTGCATGTAATAGATAGAAGTCATAGAACATCACACTTATATTGGCTGCCGTTAGATAAGCCTACCTTCAATGTTACTGTATGTATTATTGCTATAGTTGAACATAAAACAATTATGCCGCTTATTCCAATAATAGTTTTGTTTGCTAACGCTAAAAATAGAACGTTACACTTACATTTCATTAATATACTTATATTAGATTTAGACTTATATTTGTATATATATTGCTTAAAGTCAAGCCAAATGGATAAGTTTAGTCATTAATATAAATATTAGGACATATATAATCACAATTATGAATCAACGAATATCTCAAATTAACATGGCATCGAGCCTAAGATCTTAAAACCTAAAGTCATTTTTTTTTACTTTTAACAAAAGTCGACAGCCACAAGGTTTATATCATTTGTTTCTTTTTTCATCGACTGCAACAAAGCCGACAACCACATGGTTTAAGCCTAAGAGCCTAACGCTGACAAACGTTGACAGCCACTAGGATTATATTTTTGGTTCTCTTTTCATCGACTGCACACAAGTCGATTACAATAAGTCCTTTTCATTAATCACCATTATTGGAATTATTAAATTGGTTTCAATTGTTGTGAAAGGTTGTGTCGTTGGATTTCACCAAAATGGAGAATAGATATTCAATTAGTGAACTTTTGTATTCTTTAGTCGACTGGTTGGTTTCTTTTTGTTATCCTTCAGTCAACTCGACTCATCTCATCCCTCCTTAGCTTAATCATTGATCAAATTCTCATTAAATTTGATGTAGACAAAGTAAACTCTGATGCGTGGTGTTACTTCTGTTGGTTTTATGGATATAAATTAGTAGACGTGAGTTAGGATCGAACTCGAGACTATGGGATTGCACACTTTACGTATGAGAATTTAAAGTTAATAATTAAATATAAATGTTATATTTATTTATTTATTAAACGAAATAACTAACGGACGTTAAGTAATTAATGTAATGAACTAACGGTCGTTAAATGTTTATGGAAAAGGATCAAATTGCAAAAGTTGGGAAGGTTCCGGAATCCCTTTGAGGGACTCCAAACCGATCGGCCATAGAGACAAAACAAGGAAAGAAAAACCAACTTGTTCACCAAGTTTGCTTGGGTATATAAACAAGGCTAGGGGTTTTATTTTTCCATCTCTTGTGCTCATAAGCTAAACCCTAAAAATTGTTTTGTGTGTGTTTTCTTAATACAAACCGATCGTACATCCCTTTAGGGTGTCGATCCACTCTTTTCCACAAAACCAAGTTATTTGTTTGATAAAAACTAGCATTACTTTAATTCGGTTTAGTACGTGTGTACAAGAACATAGTAATAACATACTTTTGTTATTATCTTGGATTGAATTACAAAACGGTAAGGGGTAATTCTTATAATCCTATAAACCCTAATTAGGGTTCATCCTAATTGCTAGTTTGTGGATTTGATTCTTGTTCGGCTATAATCAAGAAAGGTACGCATACTTTATTCTTTAGTTAATTAATTATTCATTATATGTTCCTATACGCTTCCGCACTTACTTTGATGTTTATTGTTTATATTTATGATTAGTCATGTTATATAATTCCAACAGTGGCATCACGAGCCATTGGTTTTAATGAGTAATTAATTACTAAACACGTAAAAAACGGATATTGTATTGTGTTTGATATGATATATTCTAGGGTTTTGGTTATGATTATATAAACCCTAATTTTTAGGGTTAGGGTTTTTGCCCTAATTTGGTTTTAAAAATCTATTATGGATCGAAATTTTTTTTTATGGGTGGAAACCCTAAAAAAAAAATTTATCGATTTCCTTAAAAATTTTTTTAGGGTTTATATTAATTGTTATGTTATCTATATCGAAACCTAGATTTAATATATTTGTTACGTGATAAATTCATGAATAAAGTGTTATGTGACATGGAATTGTATGCGATCTTGTGACAACGTAAATAATTGTTATGTTATATCCATGATGATACATGCATGTTCGTCATGGATGGTTGCTTGAATATTTAATTGTTAAGATTGGTTATGCGAAAATTAATTGTTAAGTTTTATACACATGTATATTTATGAAAAATCTTGAATTGGGGAAAACTCCAATTATATACATTAATGAATCAATTATATGCAATTTGGTATATCATTAATTATGGGTTTACGCAATCGATTCGTCGATGTATGTGGCTCACTCTCAATTGAGAGAGTGAAAGCCCTAATTAATATATAAATTAATTTAACCTAGATATTGATTATTAATAGGGTTTTATCGAATAAGTTGCATGTGGCTACTTGTTTACACGTATAAATTGTTTATTATGTGCGCATTGTTTTTAGTAGTTTATTTTTTATTGGTATTACTTGTTTGTTTATTATGTGCGACAGTTTTAAGCAAAGGGTAATTTTGAATAGAAAAATAATACGGACTAAACAATGGTGAAATTTGATTTGTTTTGGAAGAGTTAAGTTTTCAATAGTTTAATTGACTAGTGACTTTGGTACAAATGGTCTGAACGGCTCACCCACTAGAATGAACTATAAAGGGGTTAATTAAGAAGTGCGCACAGTCACACTGAAAGGATGTCTAAGGTTATGCTTTTGTGCTTACCTGGTCCTCTGCCCCCTGTAAGTTCGAATGGAGCTACTTAGTAAGCCATAAATGTGCAAACTCATCTTAAGGGCGAATTAGTTTTAATTCCATGCGCCACTTCGGTGGTAATTACCCGAAACACTAAGTTTTTACACTTATGCAAAAGTACGGTATAATGGACGATAATTAACGCTAAATTCCTTGATTGGTGAACCCAATACCTCAATCAAAACTTTGATAATTTGATCTTTATGAATTGGTAATAAAAAGTTTTTTTTATTAAATTTATGCTACAAGATGAATGCATGGCATCTTTGTACATATTTGATTTGACCACATAAAATCAAAACTAGTACCCTTTTAAATTAAGTTATAGGCCATCTAATTAAAAAGAACACTTGAAGTTGCAATTTACGTCATGACAGTACTTGGCGAGATTGTAATGGAGAGGTAAATCTCTATGTAAAGTCAGACCTTACATGGACATATTTGCAGTTCTTTAAGTTAGACACTTAAGTTGAGTAGGAAGTGAGACCTGGACTCAAGGCATAAGATGGGATGAAACATGTTTATATTTGTAATAGCGTTGGAAAATATAAATCCCATAATGATCTAGGAATTGGAAATTGTTTGCCAATTATTGTTTGACAGATTACCTTATTATGTGCTTTCGTTACTAGCAGATCAAATGATGTAATGGAACTACGATAATTTGGATCCTAGTTTTCTAGAAAATTCTATGGTTATATGAATATTACCTTGGGTATTTAATTTTCTTAAAAATTTAATTATCGAAAATACTAAAATTGAATTTGCTAATTCTTTAAATGTATTAATGCAACATTAAACCGTAAACATTGATCTACACCTGTAAGGGTTTTTGGTAGAGTCAACTTTACTAAAAGAATAAACCTAGTCCTCTTTTCATAAGAAAGAGTGAGATTCAATCCTATTCCTTTTCATGAATGAAGAAAGGTATGATAGGACAATTAGAATTGTCTAAATTCTAAATTCATAACTCGTAAGCATTTTTAATAGTTAAGAAAATTGCATATTTTCTAAGTTATTAAATTAGAAGCTAGACTAATTACTGTATAATTGGTAAAAGACAAACTAGCATATTTTATCTAGTTGTTGTGATTTGACCATTTAAAAGTACTACTTACAATTGTTGGAATAGTAGAACTATTAAGAAAGAAATTGCATGCCCAATTTTTCAAGTTAATAGCAATGATGGATAAATTCATCATCTACATAGTAGAATACATTCTTTTAAGTACATAAGTAATTGTTATGTATGGACTTTCTCAAAGGTGTAGGGAAGCAAATAGAACACTATTTTCTTTCACTGGTTAATGAAACATTTACAATGTTGTCAAATCCAGTGGGAGTGTTGTGTTCTTATTACTAAATAAGGAATTAATGTAATGATCTCTTATTCAGTGGGAGTTACAAGCTTTGTCATCTTGATAGTAACCCAGATTATCTCTAGAATGTCTTAAGATAATTACTTTCCACTTGTAGACACTTATGTTTTCAAGGATAGTCATGTACGTTTCCTTATTAGACAATGAAGTGGTTCTACATCTACTAGTTATGCTAATATCAATGACACAATCATATTAGTCACATAAACAAACATATGTCGTGTTGTTTATCTGCTACATGATGTTGTTCCATGCACAAGTGGGAGAAATCTATATTGTGTGCAAGGTACAACATGTAGGTATATGATTTAAAGGATTCTCTTGACTGCAAGGTAAGAGACCAACATTCTAATATAACTTGTACATATCTAATTCAAGAAACACTTGGTGTAGTAATTTACGTCATGTCAGAACTTGGCGAGATTGCAACAACAAAGTAAATCTCTATGTGAAGTCAGACCTTGCATGGACATATTTGCAGTTTCTAAATTAGACAAGTATTTAAAACATGTGTCAAAATGATATATAAGATTACTTCAAATTACATATTTATGTATTATTAGAATGACATAAATGAAGTAATCTAATACTACATTATTGTGAAGTAAATAAATTAACTTGAAACTGCTATTGAAACCAAGAGTTGTGTTCATAATTACTTTAGTTAAACATGTTTATGATTCATTGTAAAGACATAAACATAAAGTCTTTTAAGATTTTTAATAAAGTAATACGTTAACTTGTTATGTTTTTTAATTAAGACATATACAAGAAGTCATTGAGTTGATCAATGATTTACAACGTATAATGGGATTATAACTGTTTATGTTTTCTTGATGAGACATGGATATGAAGTGACTTGGTTAATAAGTACTTGTGTTATAAAGCATGCAATTGGCTTGAAAAGTCTATTATACCATTAAGTTGACTTAGTTGGTAAAATAGGTAAGCCAAAAGGAATATGTTTATCTTATATATTGTTAGATTGTCTTACAATATTAATTCTAATGAATACCACAAGTTGATGGTATGTTCAGTTAGGAGAATCAAAGTATATTTGATTTGTTTGATTCAAGATAACCATAACTTCTTTCTTAAAAAGTAACAAGGTTAGAAATTGAGTATGGATTGAATATACTCAATATGACTCCAACCTAGAAGATTGTTAAAACACCATTTTATTATGGAATGTGATGAATCACATTAAGTTTTAAAATTGAAGATTCTGAATTTGTTAAACTACTTATGAATAGGTTATTAACAAACTTAAGTCAGGAATTATCAATGTGTATTCGTAATGTCCCAAAAAGAGAACAATGTAGTTTTGCTCTAATTGCTAAGTATATATAGATAGTCTATATATTACAAAAGGCAAGTGAGAGTTTTTTTTATCTTGAAAGATAAAATTACAAGATACATAATCTTCTAAAACACACTAGTAAATATCATGATGAGGCTAGACATGTAAATAATAGACCTCAAGATGATGGAATTTTCATTCATAGATCTGCCAGGATATCTCAGATATTTGATTTATATGCTGAGAAATATGAGTTACAGGATTATAGTAAACCTGATAATCATTATGATGGATTACCAAATATTGAATTGGGTAAATTACTCATACTATGAATGTTAAAGATGCTGTCCATAAAGATAATCAATTTTGGAAATTTGGTTTATCTTAATAGTTAGACTAGAGAATGAAAACGAGTTTCTTCAAAGAGATGAAAAACCCTAGTGGTTTGAATTTCTATGTAGAAATCATATGGACAATACTGTACATATATTTAATGCATGTGTTATGACAAGATTATTAATCATACTTAAGCAATTAATTGTGATTGAATTTTCTTTTCTAGACACATTAAATATATAAAGATAATAATGGTCATACTTGTTTTCATTAATATGAAATATGACAATAGAATATCAAAACTCTTTTTTGAGAAATTACTTGAGCGAGGACGGTAAGTAATTGAAAAGGTTTTTTGAATTCATATAATCTTTGGAAGTGTACGAAGTGCAATAATTCATGAATGGATAAATGCATGCATTTATGAAATTATTCTTATTTTTAATTATTACTCCCTCCGTCTCAAAATTATTGTCACTAGACAAGATTCACACAATTTAATAAAAGTTGGACCACTTTAATTTTCAACCATTCAAAAGGAATATTCCTCCACTAAATTCTCTTTCTTTTACTATAAAAAGAAAGTGGACAATAATTTTGAGACATCCAAAAAAGGAAATGTGGACAATTATATTGAGACGGAGGGAGTAAATCTTAGTTTTGATTTATAATTGAAATAAGATAAATTTTAAGTATTCCTGAAAGCTAGTGGGAGTATTATGTTAAGTTTCTTAAATCTTATATGTTATGTAACATATGGGAAGTAACATTCCTTGAAAGCTAAATGTTAAGTCTTAGATTGGAATGAAACTTCACTTGTAAGATTTAAGAATTAAAACATATAACCTTGGAATATATGTTTGTTATTAATAAACATGTGCAGTAAAATAAATGATTCTATTAAAACATGATATATTATTTGGGAAATGGATAAATGTCTTTTGACAAGATAGAACATGAATGAAATCTAAGTTTGACCTGTAGATTCATCATGTACATCATGTTGTGTATTAAAATTGTTGTATCATTATTGAATAAGAAGTGATTTGACAACATTGATATCTAACTAAAAGTTATTAGATAACTTGTGTAATGAGTATTCTGAAAGAATTACATCCTTAGCTTGGAATTGCTCCTAGATTCTATGGATGAACAATATGTCAATTGTTGTGCAAATTGTCATCAGCTTCAAACTTGAAGGTTTGGAAAACATCAAACATTACACAATAAGATATTAAAGTTTACGGAGTTTTAATGAGCACATTGTTGTTTGTATACAATGATGCTGGTTTAATTGAGATGACACTCAATACTAGTCATGGTAGGATTCCATCCTTGTTAATGGCCATGTGAACTAGTTGTGCTACTAAGAGCACAGTTGCATTATACATTAAAAGAATAAGAATACTTTAAACTTTAAAATGTTTGAAAGTTTAAATTGTCATAAATTGGTGATAGAGGATGTCAAACACTTTATGAATTATTATGTGGATTGTTGAATGCACACATACAAGGACTTCATTAATTGAATTCTTGAAATAAGTATTCTCAAAATTATGATAGATCAAGTTGGTTGATTTATGCCTTGTCAACAAGTATGATTGTCATTACTTGAGGCATAATTCATCAACTGGAATTTTCATGCATTGATCTATTTGGTATTTGGATAAGGGATGTTAAACAACTGTTATAATAAATCAAGTACTTGGTATGTTTGATTTCATAATATATTGTATCCTATATTTGCATGTTTAATCCGTGAATAAATTTATTTATTCTAAATCGTCCGTTGTCAATTAATGATATGGGAGTATCATTAAACTAAGACAAATCTGAGAGATATAGTAGAATATACTTGAAAGTATATTGATGAGAATGCATACCAATTTCAGATGATTTTCAATGAATTGAATATAGGACTTATCCCAACTACATAATTTACTTTATGGATATTGTTGTTAAGTAAATTATGAATAGTTATCCTCAGACTTGAGATACCAGATAAGTGTCATGAATGTAGTGCACTTCTGTGGAACAACTTAACGCTATACGTAACTGGTAGTCATAAGGGTTGTTTCCTGAAGTGTTTCAAAGTTCGTAGGTTATTCTCGTAGTCAAGATAGAATTTGTTCCTTCAAATTTATTTGGAATTTATCACGCGGGGCCCTCGTAGGGTTGACAAGATGTTTGTGTGGCCACACCCAAAATCTCCCCTAAATATGTTTAGAAGATTTGGTAATCTTGCTCAATCACTTATAACGAGAAACAGAATGGTTGAATAAAGAATGACTTAATTCCATATCTTTATTTAACATGGTATTAGAAACAAAAGGATAATAATAATGATAAATCATTAAAAGGTTTTCCAGGAGCCTTGCTCGAGTTGTACTAGAGGCATCGAAGTGTTTCTAGACGCTAACCGAATGTGATCACTCTATTAAGATATATCCAAGTGGGAGCTGTTGGTTTTATGGATATAAATTAGTAGACGTGAGTTAGGATCGAACTCGAGACTATGGGATTGCACACTTTACGTATGAGAATTTAAAGTTAATAATTAAATATAAATGTTATATTTATTTATTTATTAAACGAAATAACTAACGGACGTTAAGTAATTAATGTAATGAACTAACGGTCGTTAAATGTTTATGGAAAAGGATCAAATTGCAAAAGTTGGGAAGGTTCCGGAATCCCTTTGAGGGACTCCAAACCGATCGGCCATAGAGACAAAACAAGGAAAGAAAAACCAACTTGTTCACCAAGTTTGCTTGGGTATATAAACAAGGCTAGGGGTTTTATTTTTCCATCTCTTGTGCTCATAAGCTAAACCCTAAAAATTGTTTTGTGTGTGTTTTCTTAATACAAACCGATCGTACATCCCTTTAGGGTGTCGATCCACTCTTTTCCACAAAACCAAGTTATTTTTTTGATAAAAACTAGCATTACTTTAATTCGGTTTAGTACGTGTGTACAAGAACATAGTAATAACATACTTTTGTTATTATCTTGGATTGAATTACAAAACGGTAAGGGGTAATTCTTATAATCCAATAAACCCTAATTAGGGTTCATCCTAATTGCTAGTTTGTGGATTTGATTCTTGTTCGGCTAGAATCAAGAAAGGTACGCATACTTTATTCTTTAGTTAATTAATTATTCATTATATGTTCCTATAGGCTTCCGCACTTACTTTGATGTTTATTGTTTATATTTATGATTAGTCATGTTATATAATTCCAACAACTTCTTCAAAACTCATTGTGAAGATTTTGATGTGTTAATACACTCACGGGTACGTCTTCTAGTGCAAATATTTCGGCTCCAATAGCTTAATGGCTAGAAACGGACTCCATAGTTAAATATTGATTTTACTAATCCTATCCAAAACCCTTCAAGGTAGCCTAGTTACGGCAAATCGCAAGTTTGCTAAGGAGTCTTGGGATCTTCTTGAAAGTACCTTTCTTGATAACAAACGGACACGTGCCATTAATTGCTTTGAAAGGTGAACTTCGTATCATACAACTTGGTGATCGTATGAATGATGCATAATTTCAAAAGATCGAGTCCACTATGATGCTGCTTAATGCTCTTGGCTCGCCTTTAAGTAATAATGATGTGGTCACGTATGCAATTAATGGTTTGATTGATAAATTTGCTCATGTGGCCGGTATAATTGCCCATCCGGATCCCTTTCACGATATTGCTACAGTTCGCTTGATGATCACAACCGAAGAGATGTGTCTTAACTCCAAGCAACATTCTTAATCCACTGACATATGTAATCCCAATTAAAAATCAATGAATATCAAATTTTAATACATTTGCGTGGCATCGTGTCACGCCAAGCATATGAAATGGAGCATTATATTGAACTTATGTGTATGAACACGTCTTGAATGATCATGGTCTCGAATGAACATTTATCATATAACATACTAAATAAGTATTCTACCGGCTGTTAACCCGACCGGTCCTCCTGGCTGATATGAACTGCTATTCATCGGGAGAGGTGGCTTGATGGGGCTGCTGCAAAGCTTCGTCCATTTTCCCAATTGACTGTAGATGTAACCAATTTTTGTTGTTTAATTTGTACTTAATTATTCATTTATGTGAAAGCTTAACTCAGATAGTATTCACATAAAGACCGAGTCAATGAATATGATAATAAATGATTTCGAGCGTGTACGATTAATAGCATCACCTGATTAAACCGGACCGAAATAACTTTTTTTTAAAGCAGAAATTTATTAACAAGAACAAAAACTTACAAGAATATTAGAAAAGCCAATAAGTCACAAAGATTGGGACATGGCTGCAAACATGTTGGAAAATTTAGTACACGTGTGGGATTAGTTCACACCTTGTAATGGGTTAGGAGGTACGGAGTGTACACCCATAAGGTCCATGAACACCCTGACTCTAATAGTGGTTTGTGTTAGTAGTGCTTGGTGAAAGTACTGTTGTGGTTACCATTGATTATCAGTGTTTCCATGAAGCAGCGTACTTCCACAAGATCAGGTTTCCATGAAGTGGCGTTTCCACCGGAAGTGGTGTTTCACTGAAGTAGTGTTTACACTGAAGCAGTGGTGTTTCCACTGAAGCAGTGTAACCACTGATAGCACTATGAAAGTACTAATGATAGTACAGCTTGTAACGGCTTGACCTATTCAAGTGGCAGTTTAAACTGCATTATGACCACGTTTAATTGGTCATGTAACCACTAACGGCTATAATGGGGATAATTATGAGGATATTAATGGGCCGATTAATACTCATAATTCCTTTGATGGCCGGAGAGTATTTTCCTATATATAGGAGATCTGTTTATGCATGATAGACATAGAAAACACTAAACACTTATAACCGAATGGTTATTGAATTGTGCCTAATTCCATAAATGCATTTGGTCTTATCCCAAGTAGATATTCGTGCAACCCAGGCATTAGGGTCGAATAGTTTACTTTGGAAAGTGATCACACGAATCCAAGTGATATCCGGTAACCACCAAGTGGTATTTGTTACTGCTGACCATCTGTTTGTTTCTGCTGAACAGTTGAGCATTTCTGCTGAAGTTGATTATCTTAACCCTGTTCTGGGAGCTACCACACCAACAATCAAAGTAAACTATTTTGTGATAATCAATGGCAACTGCTGCAATGAAACACATGGCTTCAAACTTTGCTAAGCTGGACAAGTTTGAAGGGGTGGACTTTAGGAGGTGGCAGAAGAAGATGCATTTCTTGTTGTCAAGCATGAGTGTGGTTTATGTGCTGACTACACCAATTCCAGATGATGGTGATGATGCCACTGTGGAGCAGATCGGGAGGAGGATCAAATGGGAGAATGATGACTACATATGCAGAGGTCTAATTCTAAATGGTATGTCTGATTCTCTATTTGACATTTATCAGAACTTTGAATCTTCCAAAGAACTGTGGGACTCCTTGGATGCCAAATATATGGCTGAGGATGCATCAAGTAAGAAGTTCCTTGTTAGTAATTTCACAAATTACAAAATGACTGATTCAAGACCAGTTATGGAACAATACAATGAACTTCTTGGAATACTCGGAAGGTTTACACAACACAATATGAACATGGATGAGGCTATTAAAGTCTCTTGTGTCATTGACAAACTCCTCCTTCTTGGAAAGATTTCAAGCATACCTTGAAACATAAGAAAGAGGAATTAACTCTGGTTGAGTTGGGCAGTCATCTGCGCATTGAGGAATCTCTCAAGATGCAGGATAATGACAAGCCAAAGAGTAGCAATGCTACTGGACCATCTGTTGTCAATATGGTGGAGCATAACAACTCCACCAGGTACAATGACAACAAAGGCAAACGCAAATATCATGATAACACAAGGGCAGATCCAAACAAGAAGGCAACACCTACTTGTTGGAAATGTGGAAAAACTGGTCACATTAAAAGGACTGCAAGGGTGTTAAAGTTGGTGGTAAAGCCAATGGATCAGGCACTAATGGTTCAGGGAGTGGTGGTTCAGCCAACTCACTGAAAGGTCAGAATATGTTTAATAAGTCTTTTCAGATTTATTATGTTACATATGTATCTGAATCTTTTTATGTGCAGGATGATGATGTTGCGTGGTGGGTTGACTCTGGTGCAACAGTTCATGTGTGCAAAGATAGAAGCTGGTTCAAGACTTATGAGTCACTGAATGATGGTTCTATTCTTCACATGGGAAATGAGTCAACAGCCTTGGTGCATGGTCGTGGTTGTGTAGATCTTAGGTTTAGTTCTGGAAAGATTGTAACTTTGTTTAATGTTATTCATGTTCCTGATATAAGGAAAAACTTGGTTTCAAGTAGTGTTTTGAATAATCATGGATATAAACAAGTTATTGAGTCTGATAAATTTGTGCTTTCTAAGCATGGTGTTTTTATTGGTTTTGGTTATTTATGTAATCAAATGTTCAGGCTTAATATTTCCACTGATAGTGTATTTATTTCCACTGATAGTGTAAATTCAGCCTGTGTGACCACCTCTGACCAGACTGACTCTACCCTGTGGCATGCTAGACTTGGCCATGTTCATTATAAAAGGTTGCAAGATATGTCTAAGGATGGGTTGATCCCAGCCTTTGACATGGACACTGAAAAGTGTAAAACTTGCATGTTGACCAAGATTACCAAGAAACCTTTTCAGGGTGTTAGTCGTGAGACTAATCTCTTGGAGCTTATTCACAGTGATCTGTGTGATTTGCATGCCACTCCCTCTTTGGGGAACAAGAAGTACTTTGTGACATTTATTGATGATGCTTCTAGGTTTTGTTATGTTTATTTGTTACATTCCAAGATGAAGCATTAGATAAATTCAAAGTGTTTAAAACTGAAGTTGAATTACAACTTGGGTCTTTGATCAAAAGATTAAGGACTGATAGGGGAGGTGAGTACATGGATACTCTGTATTTTCAGTCTGTTGGAATTATCCATGAAACGACTGCCCCTTATACTCCTCAGCAAAATGGTATTTCCGAAAGGAAAAACAAGGTGCTGAAGGAGATGGTTAATTCCATGTTGTCCTTTTCAGGACTGAGTCAAGGGTTCTGGGGTGAAGCTATGTTAACAGCTTGCTATTTATTAAATAGGGTTCCCAACAAAAGGAACAAGGTTACCCCTTATGAACTCTGGACTAAAAGGAAACCCAACCTGAACTATCTCAGGGTCTGGGGTTGTAGGGCTGTTGTAAGACTCTCTGATCCAAAGCAAAAGACTTTGGGTGAAAGAGGCATTGACTGCATCTTTGTTGGATATGCTGAGCATTCCAAGGATTATAGGTTCTATGTTATTGAACCTAATGAATATGTTTCAGTTAACTCTATAATTGTATCAAGGGATGCAACTTTTGATGAGAATCGATTCTCATCAGTCCCTAGACCAAGTCAGAGGATTCCTAATGGAACTCATGACACTGGTGTATCAGAGGTCCCTGATGATGAACCATCAGTGGTCCCTGATGAGGTTGTGGTTCAACAACCTGAACCTGTGCTCAGGAAGAGCAAAAGGGTCAGGAATCCAAAGTCATTTAGACCTGAATTTCAACTATACTTAGTTGAAGGAACCAAGGATGAGGTCTCAGACCAATACTCCTATTGCTTCATTGTTGAGGATGATCCCAAGACATTTGAAGAAGCAATGAAGTCCTAGGATATTGCTTTCTGGAAAGAAGCAATCAATGATGAGATGGATTCCATCATGGGGAACAACACTTGAGTGTTGGTTGATCTACCTCCTGGTTGCAAACCTCTAGGTTGCAAATGGATTTTCAAAAAGAAAATGAAGGTAGATGGAACTATTGAAAAGTTCAAGGCTAGATTAGTTATTCAGGGCTTTAAACAAAAGTCAGGGATAGACTATTTTGATACTTATGCCCCTGTGGATCGTGTCAGTACCATAAGACTGCTGATTGCTATGGCATCTATTCACAATCTGATTATTCATCAGATGGATGTGAAAACATCTTTCTTGAATGGTGAATTGGAAGAGGAGGTTTATATGAACCAACCTCCAGGCTTCATCATGCCTGGCAATGAAAACAAGGTGTGTAAACTGATTAAGTCCCTTTATGAACTAAAGCAGGCACCTAAGCAATGGCATCAAAAATTTGATGAAGTGGTTTTGTCTAGTGGTTATGTTCTTAACCAAGCTGACAAATGTGTATATAGCAAATTTGATGAATCTGGTAAAGGAGTCATCATTTGTCTATATGTTGATGACATGTTGATCTTTGGCACTGACCAAAATCAGGTTGACCTGACAAAGGAATTTTTGTCATCAAGGTTCTCCATGAAGGACATGGGGGAGGCTGATGTTATCCTTGGTATAAGGATTAAACATGAAAGTAAAAGAATTTCTATCTCTCAGTCTCATTATATTGAGAAGGTGCTGAGGAAATTCAATTACTTTGATTGTACTCCAGTGAGTACACCTATGGATACTTGTGAGAAGCTGATGCCTAATCATGGCGAAGCTGTATCTCAACTTGAGTATTCTAGGGTAATTGGCTGCTTGATGTATGCCATGACTTGTACAAGACCTGATATTGGTTTTGCAGTGGGAAAATTGAGCAGGTATACTAGTAATCCTAGTGCTCATCACTGGCAAGCCGTTCAAAGGGTACTGAAGTATTTGAAGAGAACTATGGATTATAGTCTCTCATATACTGGTTACCCATCAGTGTTGGAAGGATACACTGATGCAAGTTGGATCCGTAACACTGAAGACAATTCGTCTACCAGTGGCTGGGTATTCCTACTTGGTGGAGGTGCAATTTCTTGGGCATCCAAGAAACAAACTTGCATCACCATTTCAACAATGGAATCTGAATTGTGGCTTTAGCATGCTGGTAAAGAAGTCTGAATGGTTGAAAAACTTGCTCCTTGAGATTCCATTGTGGCCTAAACCTATAGCACCTATTATGTCCGGGTGATAGTGCATCTACATTGGCTAAGGCTTATAGCCAGATGTACAATGGTATGTCTAGACACTTAGGTGTCAGACATAGCATGATTCGTGAGCTTATCATGAATGGGGTGGTATCTATAGAGTTTGTGAGATCTCAACAGAACTTAGCTGATCACTTGACGAAGGGTCTGGCTAGAGACTTGGTTATAAAGTCTGCTAAAGGGATGGGTTTAAGTCCAACTTAGTCACTGAATGCTAGGACACCCAAATCCCTCCTAGGGAAACTTGGGAGCTGAGTTCAATGTGGAAAGCTGAACATTCAGTGGACTGGAGCACATGTTTTATTTTACATCCCAAGGTTGTGCTCAGAACCTGCTGAAAGGAGGATGAAGTCTTTACTTCTTAATGGTTAATTTTCTTTGAAAAAGTGCTTGGCAGGAGCATGAATAAAGAGGAACCACCTATGTAAATGTTGAAGTTTTGCCGCTTCAGGAAGCTTTGGACTTTTAGCTTTTACAACATTTATGAATTTGGATATGGACACATGGCTTGTATAGTGTCAGGAGCTGATAAGTGTTTGAAAACTTGTGTGTATTTTATCTTCAGGTATTCAAATGGGTTGAAGGGTTCAATTCTTAGAACACCCTGATTCTCGAATATTTGAAACGTGTAATTTACTAAGATGGAAATTCAATCCTCAGGACATTTTCATTTATGCACATGTTTTGCTTGATGTTTGTTTTTCATGCAAAGGAAGTGAACTAAATTTGGGGAGGATTGTTGTAAAAATTTAGTACACGTGTGGGATTAGTTCACACCTTGTAATGGGTTAGGAGGTACGGAGTGTACACCCATAAGGTCCATGAACACCCTGACTCTAATAGTGGTTTGTGTTAGTAGTGCTTGGTGAAAGTACTGTTGTGGTTACCACTGATTATCAGTGTTTCCACTGAAGCAGTACTTCCACAAGATCAGTGTTTCCACTGAAGTGGCGTCTCCACTGAAGTGGTGTTTCACTGAAGTAGTGTTTACACTGAAGCAGTGGTGTTTCCACTGAAGCAGTGTAACCACTGATAGCACTATGAAAGTACTGATGATAGTACAGCTTGTAACGGCTTTGACCTATTCAAGTGGCAGTTTAAACTGCATTATGACCACGTTTAATTGGTCATGTAACCACTAACGGCTATAATGGGGATAATTATGAGGCTATTAATGGGCCGATTAATACTCATAATTCCATTGACTAGCTGAGAGTATTTTCCTATATATAGGAGATCTGTTTATGCATGATAGACATAGAAAACACTAAACACTTATAAGCGAAGGGTTATTGAATTGTGCCTAATTCCATAACTGCATTTGGTCTTATCCCAAGTAGATATTCGTGCAACCCAGGCATTAGGGTCGAATAGTTTACTTTGGAAAGTGATCACACGATTCCAAGTGATATCCGGTAACCACCAAGTGGTATTTGTTACTGCTGACCATCTGTTTGTTTCTGCTGAACAGTTGAGCATTTCTGCTGAAGTTGATTATCTTAACCCTGTTCTGGGAGCTACCACACCAACAATCAAAGTAAACTATTTTGTGATAATCAATGGCAACTGCTGCAATGAAACACATGGCTTCAAACTTTGCTAAGCTGGACAAGTTTTAAGGGGTAGACTTTAGGAGGTGGTAGAAGAAGATGCATTTCTTGTTGTCAAGCATGAGTGTGGTTTATGTGCTGACTACACCAATTCCTGATGATGGTGATGATGCCACTGTGGAGCAGATCGGGAGGAGGATCAAATGGGAGAATGATGACTACATATACAGAGGTCTAATTCTAAATGGTATGTCTGATTCTCTATTTGACATTTATCAGAACTTTGAATCTTCCAAAGAACTGTGGGACTCCTTGGATGCCAAATATATGGCTGAGGATGCATCAAGTAAGAAGTTCCTTGTTAGTAATTTCACAAATTACAAAATGACTGATTCAAGACCAGTTATGGAACAATACAATGAACTTCTTGGAATACTCGGAAGGTTTACACAACACAATATGAACATGGATGAGGCTATTAAAGTCTCTTGTGTCATTGACAAACTCCCTCCTTCTTGGAAAGATTTCAAGCATACCTTGAAACATAAGAAAGAGGAGTTAACTCTGGTTGAGTTGGGCAGTCATCTGCGCATTGAGGAATCTCTCAAGATGCAGGATAATGACAAGCCAAAGAGTAGCAATGCTACTGGACCATCTGTTGTCAATATGGTGGAGCATAACAACTCCACCAGGTACAATGACAACAAAGGCAAACGCAAATATCATGATAACACAAGGGCAGATCCAAACAAGAAGGCAACACCTACTTGTTGGAAATGTGGAAAAACTGGTCACATTAAAAGGGACTGCAAGGGTGTTAAATTTGGTGGTAAAGCCAATGGATCAGGCACTAATGGTTCAGGGAGTGGTGGTTCAGCCAACTCACTGAAAGGTCAGAATATGTTTAATAAGTCTTTTCAGATTTATTATGTTACATATGTATCTGAATCTTTTTATGTGCAGGATGATGATGTTGCGTGGTGGGTTGACTCTGGTGCAACAGTTCATGTGTGTAAAGATTGAAGCTGGTTCAAGACTTATGAGTCACTGAATAATGGTTCTATTCTTCACATGGGAAATGAGTCAACAGCCTTGGTGCATGGTCGTGGTTGTGTAGATCTTAGGTTTAGTTCTGGAAAGATTGTAACTTTGTTTAATGTTATTCATGTTCCTGATATAAGGAAAAACTTGGTTTCAAGTAGTGTTTTGAATAATCATGGATATAAACAAGTTATTGAGTCTGATAAATTTGTGCTTTCTAAGCATGGTGTTTTTATTGGTTTTGGTTATTTATGTAATCAAATGTTCATGCTTAATATTTCCACTGATAGTGCATTTATTTCCACTGATAGTGTAAATTCAGCCTGTGTGACCACCTCTGACCTGACTGACTCTACCCTGTGGCATGCTAGACTTGGCCATGTTCATTATAAAAGGTTGCAAGATATGTCTAAGGATGGGTTGATCCCAGCCTTTGACATGGACACTGAAAAGTGTAAAACTTGCATGTTGACCAAGATTACCAAGAAACCTTTTCAGGGTGTTAGTCGTGATAATCTCTTGGAGCTTATTCACAGTGATCTGTGTGATTTGCATGCCACTCCCTCTATGGGGAACAAGAAGTACTTTGTGACATTTATTGATGATGCTTCTAGGTTTTGTTATGTTTATTTGTTACATTCCAAGGATGAAGCATTAGATAAATTCAAAGTGTTTAAAACTGAAGTTGAATTACAACTTGGGTTTTGATAAAAAGATTAAGGACTGATAGGGGAGGTGAGTACATGGATACTCTGTATTTTCAGTCTGTTGGAATTATCCATGAAACGACTGCCCTTATACTCCTCAGCAAAATGGTATTTCTGAAAGGAAAAACAGGGTGCTGAAGGAGATGGTTAATTCCATGTTGTCCTTTTCAGGACTGAGTCAAGGGTTCTGGGGTGAAGCTATGTTAACAGCTTGCTATTTATTAAATAGGGTTCCCAACAAAAGGAACAAGGTTACCCCTTATGAACTCTGGACTAAAAGGAAACCCCACCTGAACTATCTCAGGGTCTGGGGTTGTAGGGCTGTTGTAAGACTCCCTGATCCAAAGCAAAAGACTTTGGGTGAAAGAGGCATTGACTGCATCTTTGTTGGATATGCTGAGCATTCCAAGGCTTATAGGTTCTATGTTATTGAACCTAATGAATATGTTTCAGTTAACTCTATAATTGAATCAAGGGATGAAACTTTTGATGAGAATAGATTCTCATCAGTCCCTAGACCAAGTCAGAGGATTCCTAATGGAACTCATGACACTGGTGTATCAGAGGTCCCTGATGATGAACCATCAGTGGTCCCTGATGAGGTTGTGGTTCAACAACCTGAACCTGTGCTCAGGAAGAGCAAAAGGGTCAGGAATCCAAAGTCATTTGGACCTGAATTTCAACTATACTTAGTTGAAGGAACAAGGGATGAGGTCTCAGACCAATACTCCTATTGCTTCATTGTTGAGGATGATCCCAAGACATTTGAAGAAGCAATGAAGTCCTAGGATATTGCTTTCTGGAAAGAAGCAATCAATGATGAGATGGATTCCATCATGGGGAACAACACTTGGGTGTTGGTTTATCTACCTCCTGGTTGCAAACCTCTAGGTTGCAAATGGATTTTCAAAAAGAAAATGAAGGTAGATGGAACTATTGAAAAGTTCAAGGCTAGATTAGTTATTCAGGGCTTTAAACAAAAGTCAGGGATAGACTATTTTGATACTTATGCCCCTGTGGCTCGTGTCAATACCATAAGACTGCTGATTGCTATGGCATCTATTCACAATCTGATTATTCATCAGATGGATGTGAAAACAGCTTTCTTGAATGGTGAATTGGATGAGGAGGTTTATATGAACCAACCTCAGGGCTTCATCATGCCTGGCAATGAAAACAAGGTGTGTAAACTGATTAAGTCCCTTTATGGACTAAAGCAGGCACCTAAACAATGGCATCAAAAATTTGATGAAGTGGTTTTGTCTAGTGGTTATGTTCTTAACCAAGCTGATAAATGTGTATATAGCAAATTTGATGAATCTGGTAAAGGAGTCATCATTTGTCTATATGTTGATGACATGTTGATCTTTGGCACTGACCAAAATCAGGTTGACCTGACAAAGGAATTTTTGTCATCAAGGTTCTCCATGAAGGACATGGGGGAGGCTGATGTTATCCTTGGTATAAGGATTAAACATGAAAGTAAAAGAATTTCTATCTCTCAGTCTCATTATATTGAGAAGGTGCTGAGGAAATTCAATTACTTTTATTGTACTCCAGTGAGTACACCTATGGATACTTGTGAGAAGCTGATGCCTAATCATGGCAAGCTGTATCTCAACTTGAGTATTCTAGGGTAATTGGTGTTGATGTATGCCATGACTTGTACAAGACCTGATATTGGTTTTGCAGTGGGAAAATTTAGCAGGTATACTAGTAATCCTAGTGCTCATCACTGGCAAGCAGTTCAAAGGGTACTGAAGTATTTGAAGAGAACTATGGATTATAGTCTCTCATATACTGGTTACCCATCAGTGTTGGAAGGATACACTGATGCAAGTTGGATCAGTAACACTGAAGACAATTCGTCTACCAGTGGCTGGGTATTCCTACTTGGTGGAGGTGCAATTTCTTGGGCATCCAAGAAACAAACTTGCATCACCAGTTCAACAATGGAATCTGAATTTGTGGCTTTAGCAGCTGCTGGTAAAGAAGCTGAATGGTTGAAAAACTTGCTCCTTGAGATTCCATTGTGGCCTAAACCTATAGCACCTATTTCTATCCGGTGTGATAGTGCAGCTACATTGGCTAAGGCTTATAGCCAGATGTACAATGGTAAGTCTAGACACTTAGGTGTCAGACATAGCATGATTCGTGAGCTTATCATGAATGGGGTGGTATCTATAGAGTTTGTGAGATCTCAACAGAACTTAGCTGATCACTTGACGAAGGGTCTGGCTAGAGACTTGGTTATAAAGTCTGCTAAAGGGATAGGTTTAAGTCCAACTTAGTCACTGAATGCTAGGACACCCAAATCCCTCCTAAGGAAACTTGGGAGCTGAGTTCAATGTGGAAATCTGAACATTCAGTGGACTGGAGCACATGTTTTATTTTACATCCCAAGGTTGTGCTCAGAACCTGCTGAAAGGAGAATGAAGTCTTTACTTCTTAATGGTTAATTTTCTTTGAAAAAGTGCTTGGCAGGAGCATGAATAAAGAGGAACCACCTATGTAAATGTTGAAGTTTTGCCGCTTCAGGAAGCTTTGGACTTTTAGCTTTTACAACATTTATGAATTTGGATATGGACACATGGCTTGTATAGTGTCAGGAGCTGATAAGTGTTTGAAAACTTGTGTGTATTTTATCTTCAGGTATTCAAATGGGTTGAAGGGTTCAATTCTTAGAACACCCTGATTCTCGAATATTTGAACGTGTAATTTACTAAGATGGAAATTCAATCCTCAGGACATTTTCATTTATGCACATGTTTTGCTTGATGTTTGTTTTTCATGCAAAGGAAGTGAACTAAATTTGGGGAGGATTGTTGAAAAATTTAGTACACTTGTGGGATTAGTTCACACCTTGTAATGGGTTAGGAGGTACGGAGTGTACACCCATAAGGTCCATGAACACCTTGACTCTAATAGTGGTTTGTGTTAGTAGTGCTTGGTGAAAGTACTGTTGTGGTTACCACTGATTATCAGTGTTTCCACTGAAGCAGTACTTCCACAAGATCAGTGTTTCCACTGAAGTGGCGTTTCCACTGAAGTGGTGTTTCACTGAAGTAGTGTTTACACTGAAGCAGTGGTGTTTCCACTGAAGCAGTGTAACCACTGATAGCACTATGAAAGTACTGATGATAGTACAGCTTGTAACGGCTTTGACCTATTCAAGTGGCAGTTTAAACTGCATTATGACCACGTTTAATTGGTCATGTAACCACTAACGGCTATAATGGGGATAATTATGAGGCTATTAATGGACCGATTAATACTCATAATTCCTTTGACTAGCTGAGAGTATTTTCCTATATATAGGAGATCTGTTTATGCATGATAGACATAGAAAACACTAAACACTTATAAGCGAAGGGTTATTGAATTGTGCCTAATTCCATAACTGCATTTGGTCTTATCCCAAGTAGATATTCGTGCAACCCAGGCATTAGGGTCGAATAGTTTACTTTGGAAAGTGATCACACGATTCCAAGTGATATCCGGTAACCACCAAGTCGTATTTGTTACTGCTGACCATCTGTTTGTTTCTGCTGAACAGTTGAGCATTTCTGCTGAAGTTGATTATCTTACCCTGTTCTGGGAGCTACACTCCAACAATCAAAGTAAACTATTTTGTGATAATCAATGGCAACTGTTGCAATGAAACACATGGCTTCAAACTTTGCTAAGCTGGACAAGTTTGAAGGACTTTAGGAGGTGGCAGAAGAAGATGCATTTTCGTTGTCAAGCATGAGTGTGGTTTATGTGCTGACTACACCAATTCCTGATGATGGTGATGATGCCACTGTGAAGCAGATAGGAGGAGGATCAAATGGGAGAATGATGACTACATATGCAGAGGTCTAATTCTAAATGGTATGTCGATTCTCTATTTGACATTTATCAGAACTTTGAATCTTCCAAAGAACTGTGGGACTCCTTGGATGCCAAATATATGGCTGAGGATGCATCAAGTAAGAAGTTCCTTGTTAGTAATTTCACAAATTACAAAATGACTGATTCAAGACCAGTTATGGAACAATACAATGAACTTCTTGGAATACTCGGAAGGTTTACACAACACAATATGAACATGGATGAGGCTATTAAAGTCTCTTGTGTCATTGACAAACTCCCTCCTTCTTGGAAAGATTTCAAGCATACCTTGAAACATAAGAAAGAGGAGTTAACTCTGGTTGAGTTGGGCAGTCATCTGCGCATTGAGGAATCTCTCAAGATGCAGGATAATGACAAGCCAAAGAGTAGCAATGCTACTGGACCATCTGTTGTCAATATGGTGGAGCATAACAACTCCACCAGGTACAATGACAACAAAGGCAAACGCAAATATCATGATAACACAAGGGCAGATCCAAACAAGAAGGCAACACCTACTTGTTGGAAATGTGACAAAACTGGTCACATTAAAAGGGACCGCAAGGGTGTTAAAGTTGGTGGTAAAGCCAATGGATCAGGCACTAATGGTTCAGGGAGTGGTGGTTCAGCCAAATCACTGAAAGGTCAGAATATGTTTAATAAGTCTTTTCAGATTTATTATGTTACATATGTATCTGAATCTTTTTATGTGCAGGATGATGATGTTGCGTGGTGGGTTGACTCTGGTGCAACAGTTCATGTGTGCAAAGATAGAAGCTGGTTCAAGACTTATGAGTCACTGAATGATGGTTCTATTCTTCACATGGGAAATGAGTCAACAGCCTTGGTGCATGGTCGTGGTTGTGTAGATCTTAGGTTTAGTTCTGGAAAGATTGTAACTTTGTTTAATGTTATTCATGTTCCTGATATAAGGAAAAACTTGGTTTCAAGTAGTGTTTTGAATAATCATGGATATAAACAAGTTATTGAGTCTGATAAATTTGTGCTTTCTAAGCATGGTGTTTTTATTGGTTTTGGTTATTTATGTAATCAAATGTTCATGCTTAATATTTCCACTGATAGTGTAAATTCAGCCTGTGTGACCACCTCTGACCTGACTGACTCTACCCTGTGGCATGCTAGACTTGGCCATGTTCATTATAAAAGGTTGCAAGATATGTCTAAGGATGGGTTGATCCCAGCCTTTGACATGGACACTGAAAAGTGTAAAACTTGCATGTTGACCAAGATTACCAAGAAACCTTTTCAGGGTGTTAGTCGTGAGACTAATCTCTTGGAGGTTATTCACAGTGATCTGTGTGATTTGCATGCCACTCCCTCTATGGGGAACAAGAAGTACTTTGTGACATTTATTGATGATGCTTCTAGGTTTTGTTATGTTTATTTGTTACATTCCAAGGATGAAGCATTAGATAAATTCAAAGTGTTTAAAACTGAAGTTGAATTACAACTTGGGTCTTTGATCAAAAGATTAAGGACTGATAGGGGAGGTGAGTACATGGATACTCTGTATTTTCAGTCTGTTGGAATTATCCATGAAACGACTGCCCCTTATACTCCTCAGCAAAATGGTATTTCTGAAAGGAAAAACAGGGTGCTGAAGGAGATGGTTAATTCCATGTTGTCCTATTCAGGACTGAGTCAAGGGTTCTGGGGTGAAGCTATGTTAACAGCTTGCTATTTATTAAATAGGGTTCCCAACAAAAGGAACAAGGTTACCCCTTATGAACTCTGGACTAAAAGGAAACCCAACCTGAACTATCTCAGGGTCTGGGGTTGTAGGGCTGTTGTAAGACTCTCTGATCCAAAGCAAAATACTTTGGGTGAAAGAGGCATTGACTGCATCTTTGTTGGATATGCTGAGCATTCCAAGGCTTATAGGTTCTATGTTATTGAACCTAATGAATATGTTTCAGTTAACTCTATAATTGAATCAAGGGATGCAACTTTTGATGAGAATCAATTCTCATCAGTCCCTAGACCAAGTCAGAGGATTCCTAATGGAACTCATGACACTGGTGTATCAGAGGTCCCTGATGATGAACCATCAGTGGTCCCTGATGAGGTTGTGGTTCAACAACCTGAACCTGTGCTCAGGAAGAGCAAAATGGTCAGGAATCCAAAGTCATTTGGACCTGAATTTCAACTATACTTAGTTGAAGGAACAAGGGATGAGGTCTCAGACCAATACTCCTATTGCTTCATTGTTGAGGATGATCCCAAGACATTTGAAGAAGCAATGAAGTCCTAGGATATTGCTTTCTGGAAAGAAGCAATCAATGATGAGATGGATTCCATCATGGGGAACAACACTTGGGTGTTGGTTTATCTACCTCCTGGTTGCAAACCTCTAGGTCGCAAATGGATTTTCAAAAAGAAAATGAAGGTAGATGGAACTATTGAAAAGTTCAAGGCTAGATTAGTTATTCAGGGCTTTAAACAAAAGTCAGGGATAGACTATTTTGATACTTATGCCCTGTGGCTCGTATCAGTACCATAAGACTGCTGATTGCTTTGGCATCTATTCACAATCTGATTATTCATCAGATGGATGTGAAAACAGCTTTCTTGAATGGTGAATTGGATGAGGAGGTTTATATGAACCAACCTCAGGGCTTCATCATGCCTGGCAATGAAAACAAGGTGTGTAAACTGATTAAGTCTCTTTATGGACTAAAGCAGACACCTAAACAATGGCATCAAAAATTTGATGAAGTGGTTTTGTCTAGTGGTTATGTTCTTAACCAAGCTGACAAATGTGTATATAGCAAATTTGATGAATCTGGTAAAGGAGTCATCATTTGTCTATATGTTGATGACATGTTGATCTTTGGCACTGACCAAAATTAGATTGACCTGACAAAGGAATTTTTGTCATCAAGGTTCTCCATGAAGGACATGGGGGAGGCTGATGTTATCCTTGGTATAAGGATTAAACATGAAAGTAAAAGAATTTCTATCTCTCAGTCTCATTATATTGAGAATGTGCTGAGGAAATTCAATTACTTTAATTGTACTCCAGTGAGTACACCTATGGATACTTGTGAGAAGCTGATGCCTAATCATGGCGAAGCTGTATCTCAACTTGAGTATTCTAGGGTAATTGGCTGCTTGATGTATGCCATGACTTGTACAAGACCTGATATTGGTTTTGCAGTGGGAAAATTGAGCAGGTATACTAGTAATCCTAGTGCTCATCACTGGCAAGCAGTTCAAAGGGTACTGAAGTATTTGAAGAGAACTATGGATTATAGTCTCTCATATACTGGTTACCCATCAGTGTTGGAAGGATACACTGATGCAAGTTGGATCAGTAACACTGAAGACAATTCGTCTACCAGTGGCTGGGTATTCCTACTTGGTGGAGGTGCAATTTCTTGGGCATCCAAGAAACAAACTTGCATCACCAGTTCAACAATGGAATCTGAATTTGTGGCTTTAGCAGATGCTGGTAAAGAAGCTGAATGGTTGAAAAACTTGCTCCTTGAGATTCCATTGTGGCCTAAACCTATAGCACCTATTTCTATCCGATGTGATAGTGCAGCTACATTGGCTAAGGCTTATAGCCAGATGTACAATGGTAAGTCTAGACACTTAGGTGTTAGACATAGCATGATTCGTGAGCTTATCATGAATGGGGTGGTATCTATAGAGTTTGTGAGATCTCAACAGAACTTCGCTGATCACTTGACGAAGGGTCTGGCTAGAGACTTGGTTATAAAGTCTGCTAAAGGGATGGGTTTAAGTCCAACTTAGTCACTGAATGCTAGGACACCCAAATCCCTCCTAAGGAAACTTGGGAGCTGAGTTCAATGTGGAAATTTGAACATTCAGTGGACTGGAGCACATGTTTTATTTACATCCCAAGGTTGTGCTCAGAACCTGCTGAAAGGAGAATGAAGTCTTTACTTCTTAATGGTTAATTTTCTTTGAAAAAGTGCTTGGCAGGAGCATGAATAAAGAGGAACCACCTATGTAAATGTTGAAGTTTTGCCGCTTCAGGAAGCTTTGGACTTTTAGCTTTTACAACATTTATGAATTTGGATATGGACACATGGCTTGTATAGTGTCAGGAGCTGATAAGTGTTTGAAAACTTGTGTGTATTTTATCTTCAGGTATTCAAATGGGTTGAAGGGTTCAATTCTTAGAACACCCTGATTCTCGAATATTTGAAACGTGTAATTTACTAAGATGGAAATTCAATCCTCAGGACATTTTCATTTATGCACATGTTTTGCTTGATGTTTGTTTTTCATGCAAAGGAAGTGAACTAAATTTGGGGAGGATTGTTGGAAAATTTAGTACACGTGTGGGATTAGTTCACACCTTGTAATGGGTTAGGAGGTACGGAGTGTACACCCATAAGGTCCATGAACACCCTGACTCTAATAGTGGTTTGTGTTAGTAGTGCTTGGTGAAAGTACTGTTGTGGTTACCACTGAAGCAGTACTTCCACAAGATCAGTGTTTCCACTGAAGTGGCGTTTCCACTGAAGTGGTGTTTCACTGAAGTAGTGTTTACACTGAAGCAGTGGTGTTTCCACTGAAGCAGTGTAACCACTGATAGCACTATGAAAGTACTGATGATAGTACAGCTTGTAACGGCTTTGACCTATTCAAGTGGCAGTTTAAACTGCATTATGACCACGTTTAATTGGTCATGTAACCACTAACGGTTATAATGGGGATAATTATGAGGCTATTAATGGGCCGATTAATACTCATAATTCCATTGACTAGCTGAGAGTATTTTCCTATATATAGGAGATTTGTTTATGCATGATAGACATAGAAAACACTAAACACTTATAAGCGAAGGGTTATTGAATTGTGCCTAATTCCATAACTGCATTTGGTCTTATCCCAAGTAGATATTCGTGCAACCCAGGCATTAGGGTCGAATAGTTTACTTTGGAAAATGATCACACGTTTCCAAGTGATATCCGGTAACCACCAAGTGGTATTTGTTACTGCTGACCATCTGTTTGTTTCTGCTGAACAGTTGAGCATTTCTGCTGAAGTTGATTATCTTAACCCTGTTCTGGGAGCTACCACACCAACAAAACATACATGCATACATGAAACAAAACAAAACAAAACAAAAACCCTAGTGGAACTGCCACACAGTAAATGCTCACCAAGAAAACTATCCCACACAGGCTTGATTAAAAATAACCAACATGCCAAACCCCAAAAGTCTGTAACAGAACCAAACTGCGGAACTAGAGGAAAACCACGGACACACCCAACGGAACGCATGCGAGATCCACGAACAAATTGACTACACGCGTAGACAATTCAAATGAAATGAAATCTATCCGTAATAGTACAATCCATGAATGCTCATATAGTCATATACGGTCAGAGTCCATTTATTTGGAGGTTTGTACCTTCGACCTGTGGGGACAATACACTTATACACAACATATAACTACAAAAAATAGCTCTATTCTTCACACTTATTTTGTCACGATATGATTAACTGTAAACATTTTTTTATATGAATAATAATTTTGCTACATCAATATATGTCACAAATATTTTAAAAATTAATCCACATATAAAAGTGTGTACAATTACAATAAAACTACACTTATATGTGTAGCAAATGTTTCCACACCTTTTATTATAAACATTTTTTACAATTTTGCCACACTTTTAGGTGCGGACATTCCAAATTTTTTTTCACACTTTTAACCATAGATATTTGGATAACATCTCCACACTTATATGTGTAGAAAAATTTGTCACACTCATTATTACCACACATGAGAAAGTGTGGAATCAATAATTTTACGCATTATTAACTGTGGCCATTTGGCCTTTAAAGTGTTGAGAATTCAATTAGTTTTTTGTATACAGATGGTTGTAACGTGACCATCAATAGCTAAAATTATGTACCTATGACTTGTTTTTGCGAAGACAAATTTTTACATTCTCATGTCATAAAGTGAAAGGTTTATAGATATAAAAAAGCTAGCTAATTAAGGTTAGCCTAAACCGCGGACTGGTACACGCTGTGTTATCACTTATCACAAACAATCAACAGGCATGTGGCCTAGTGGTCAAAGCTTAGGTTGTTAAGCGAGCCACAAGTGAGAGTAGTACCGGGTGGGTGACCTACCGGGAAGTCCTCACTTGTGGTCCACATGCTCTGTTGATATTTGCAATGAGGATTTGAGCCCCTTAGACCAAGCCGCTGGGGGTTCAAATCTGAGCAAGGTCGGGGTTTTCATCCGGACATTACTCCAGCAAGGAATCTTGTGTGGAGGCGGTACGGTTCTTCTCGCGACACCGCGAGCCATACATTGTACCAGCGTGGACCCGGTTAAGACAACATAGTCTGGTCGATGTGGTGGTTAGGGCCCCTTGATTTGAGGGGTGGTAAAACCTAAGTTGGAAAGTTACCTGTCAAAAAAAAACTTATCACAAACAAATCATACATTTAATATGGGGTATGCATATATATAGGCATGAACTTAGTCTTCACGGTAGCTCAATCGTGGGATATATATGTAGCATATAGCTCGGTTGCGGGTTCAATTCTTGTCCATGTATCCATCAATAATAGTTCTGTGCGATTTGCATCTTTCATTTTGGCCGTGAGACTTGTCGATCTCGGTTTCTCTTTATCTATGGCCATGAACGTATTTATTTCCTAAAGACAAACGATTGTACAAGGAGTTATTTAGAAGATATGAGGTTGATATGGTACATAAATTTGGTGAGGTCAAAATTTGCAATAAATGAGACGTAAATACTCCGTATAAGAAGTACGGGTGCCCAATTGGCCGGAGTACCAAACTTAATATATCCCCTCTTGGACCAAGTCAAAGTGTTTTTTTGTTGGTTGATTGATATTACTTTTAGAGTTGTGATATTTAGGCCTAAGAATGAGACCTAACAATAGACCTACTTCATTCATCTTTTGATAAGTGTAATACACTTTTTCTCTTTCATCGTTTTTCACAAATCAATTTTTCAAATGCACCAATCACATCTTTAGGTCTAACATTAGGTGTAGGTTTTAGGCACCCAAATCATTTTTCTTCCTGTTATTATCGTCTATAAGGTTAGGGTTGTACGTTTGGACAAATATATGCTTAGATATCCCTATCATAATGAAAAATAAAAAAATAAAAAATAAATAAAAAATAAAAAATTTACACATAATTCCAAATCCGTAACTGAATTTGTTATCATTTAGAATAGCTAATGTAGAAACACGGTGTTTTTATTATTTGAACAAAAACAAAGTGGTTTCGAAAGAGTAGAAATGACTTTAGGCTGCCCCCAATAGAGTCGATCGTGACTCGATCGAGGGACAAGAGGCGATCGATTTCAATCGATCGTCTTGGTGTGGGTTATGTCGATCGCCGGGCAACTCAAACAAATAGATCGTCCCCCCAATCGATAGAAAGAAATGAATAACAACAAAAATGCTCCTTTTTTTTTATTTGAGATGGTCGTTTGCATCTTGGGTACCACACGTCTTGTGATTTGGCTTGCGTGTTGAGAAGAAGACTTGTGTAGAAATGATATAACTTTGCATGAACATAAATTGTGTGTTTATTTGCATGAAACAGCTTGGATCTCATTTATATGTTATGGGTTTTAGCTTTGCATGATGGCACATCTTATGTACAACACGTATAGATATATATAGTTGAGTCATGCAAATTACGTACTAAGTGTAATACAAATGAAACACATTGCATGAAGAAGTGAAAAAACAAGTGTATAGACAAATGAAACACGTATAGATATATATAGTTGAGTCATGCAAATATTGTTGAGTCATGCAAATCATGTACGAAGTGAAAAAAAGATAATAAAAAAAATTGTGAACTTGGTTGCCCTTACTGGGGCACCTAATCGCCTGAAGGTCGCTGGAGAGAGAAAGCTGACGTGACAGTGAAAAGTAAGGGGATTGAATCCCCTTACTGGAGCAGCCTTAACGCAAGTAAAATTTCTTTCGTATAAATGACGTTCTACATTTAAATCAGTAAATGCGACGTAAAAGAACTTGACATGTGTAACATTGGATATGCAAATCTAAATTATTAGGGCCCGTTTCGTTTGTAAATAGGTTTAGGATTAAGATTTGGATTTAGATTTGAATTTGGATTTGAAAATCGTTTTAAAAGTATAGTTATAAAAAGATTCGTTTGTTTACGAGTTAGGAAAAGAATTGTATTCAAATTTTAATAGTACTATTTAACTCTATAGTTAAGAAGGGAGAGAAGAATAATATACTGGACCTCACAAAATATGAGTTGAAATTGACGACAAATACATTTTTTGTCAATTTTTTGCACAAACAATAAGAAGTTACTGTAGAATCTACCTAAAATCCCACCATTGGGGGTATCTTTTGTAAAACCCGTACTTTAATGCTACAAATCCAAATCCAAAACATAAAGTGTTTAACCAAATGCATTTTTTCAAATCTAATCCATTCTCCAAATCAGAAACCTACCAACCAAACTGCACCTTAGTGGACATTGGATTTATTTGACAGTTTGACTTGTATTTTTCTTTTTTAGGAAAGTTAGCAATAATGGGATAATTGTTTTTAAATATAACGAAGGTATCACGTTTTACTAAATTGTGTATGTATCTTTTAATCCTACTAAATAATCTGAACAAGTTACTAACCTACTATTATATGCATAATTTAACATTTGTTTTATTAATACAAAAGTTGGGCGTTCCTTGTTTGGGTTCCGGCTCTCGTACCTATTGATGATTGTTGCTTGAGACCTGCGCACTAAGAGACAGAAAACACCGTTAGGCTTATCGTGGGATTGTCTCCCACGATTATCCTCCGGCGTGAGAGTAAGTAATCGGTTTTAGGGTTAAAGGAGAGTTAGGGTTTGTAGATCGTACCTTTAACGAGGGATAGAATTCCCTTTATATACACATGGAATCCTTGTTGGTTCCGTGTTCCTCACCTTCGCGGTATCCCGCCTAAGTGGTTGGGAATGATTATCTCCATAATTAGGATATATCCGATATCATGTTACGTAAATAACATCGGGTGTGGGCCTTCGTGGGCCTAAACACTTATCGGCGTAGCCCAGTTCGTGTTGGGCTTATTAGTATTGGGCTTTAGTCGGGTTCGTGACCCGAATATAGACTATACGTCATCATGTCCCCCCAGTCTAGTATGCGCAGTGAAGGACTGCGGATGCTAGACTAATAACTGCAGACAATAAAAAACTACGAAGTGTAGCCAAAAAGCCAAAAAATATACCGCCTATACATTGTATCTAGACATAGTATTTTAAAATGGACTCCTCGTAAATCGGGGGAAAGTAACTGCAGCAACGTCACATCAATTGATCTGAACCACATGTTGAAGATAGTGGGATCCACGTGTCGCTCATCGCGTGGATGAGGACACTTATATAACAAGCCGCCTCATTTTAACTGTGGAATGATTATCGTATCCAGCCTAAGTCGGTTGGGGAATGATTATCTCCATAATTAGGATATATCCGATATCATGTTACGTAAATAACATCGGGTGTGGGCCTTCGTGGGCCTAAACACTTATCGGCGTAGCCCAGTTCGTGTTGGGCTTATTAGTATTGGGCTTTAGTCGGGTTCGTGACCCGAATATAGACTATACGTCATCATGTCCCCCCAGTCTAGTATGCGCAGTGAAGGACTGCGGATGCTAGACTAATAACTGCAGACAATAAAAAACTACGAAGTGTAGCCAAAAAGCCAAAAAATATACCGCCTATACATTGTATCTAGACATAGTATTTTAAAATGGACTCCTCGTAAATCGGGGGAAAGTAACTGCAGCAACGTCACATCAATTGATCTGAACCACATGTTGAAGATAGTGGGATCCACGTGTCGCTCATCGCGTGGATGAGGACACTTATATAACAAGCCGCCTCATTTTAACTGTGTTTTTCACAGTGAAAAAACTCAATCCGCCATTTGTTAAGAAATCCTCCATTTGCAAAAAACAGAAAACTATCTAATCCAAAGGTAACCACGCGTGCGTCTTTAAGAAAGAAGCAGAATACCATGGTCAAACAGTTATCAGATTTTACCTCCGATATAACTGAGGGTGAACTTCTAGAGTTTACCTCGGATTATTATATACCACTTGACGTGCATCCGGTTGTTCCGGGTGCGCGGGCATCTATTGCAGATTTCCCCGAAGGGAAAATAGGGGTGTACACACGGTTTTTCGAGTTCGCGAATCAACGTGTACCCATATCCCTATTTCTGTACGACGTATTAAATTATTACCATTGCATCTATCCCGGTACCTGCATCGGTGCAGCGAAGATCACCAACCGAGGTTAATTGCCGATTCTTCGGCGATTAACCCAACTATCCACTTATTCCAGTGCGTTCTACCACACAACGTGGTCGCGCGGTGGGTCTCATTAGCTAAGCGCGCCTGGCGCTACCATGTTATACAGGGAACTGGAAGCGCTCCGGCTGGAGAAAGAGTTTCTTCTGGGTAGATGACGTGTGCTTCACCGCGTTTTGAATTTTATACCGGGGACATTGCCGAAGGATGGCGCCCCCTACGGATCATATGTCATGGAGGATGCCCCTGATAAACGCCAACCGCATCCCTATTAGTTCCTATCCGAGGAATTTCGGTGCATATGGGCATTAGACGAAATTACTTTGGTATGACAGATGAGATGCCAATCTTCTTAGGCGCTAATGGCCAGGGTGGGTACTCATCCCTTCAGCATCCCCCTTTCTTAATTAATGTAAGAGCTTTCTTTTCCTTTTTGCACATTATGTAACTTGTGTATTTGTTGTCTTCTTTGCTTGCAGAGATGGATCTGTTTACAGTTTGTGCAACTAGCGAAGCCGATTCAAGTGAGTGTAGGGACGGCGGCCGTGAAAGAAGGAAAAGAGCCCCTATTGATACCACCGCCGGCGTAGTACCCTGCTATGAATGTAGGAGAAACAGGACCAGCTCCCTCTTCGCAGTGGAAGCGACGCCGCGCAAAGCATGCCAAACCCAGAGTGCCATCCCCGGTAAGCGCAGCCACCACCCATGCTTGGCGCAGCCCATAGAAGAAGAAGAAGGAAGAGCAAGAATCCGGGCTAAAACGCAAAAGATCACTTGGAGAGGATGGCGCTAGCACATCAAGGAAAAAACGCCCTGTGGTCTTCACTGTGGAATCATCCTCCAGTGATGTTGCGTCATCTCACCCCTCTGCTAATATCTCTGGTCCGCAGTAAGTAACGTCGTCTATATATTTTGTGCGCACCAACTGTTTATAAGGGAAACTGCTAATTCTCTTTCTGTGTATGTAGGTTTGAACAGGCTGTGGACTCACCCCCCAAGGCGAGTCCTGTACCTTCTCCGCAGTCTGAGCCGCATAGCCAAAACGATGAGGACTTGTCTGCTGGGGATGCATCAGTGAAGCAATTAATTGAAGAGTTGGTGCATGTGTCTGGGCATCAAGCTTCAATAGTTGAGAAGCTAAAGGTTCAAATTGCTGGTGAAAGCAGCCAAGGCGCTCAAAAGGATGAGAAGATAGCTTTGCTTTGAAGCGTTGGCTAGTGCCAAGGCTGAGGCGAGAGTCTAAGTGTGTATGCTCGAAGCGGTGAGGAAAAATGGCTAATGGGCCAAATAAACCAAGAGCGCGCAGAGTCATCGAGGTATAAGGCTTCGGTGGGCTCTAAAATATCTAGAGAAGAGCAAGGATATGTTGACCGCGCAGTTGGAAGATTTTGGTACCACTGTGGGCAGTGCTCTGGAAACACAAGAGATGAAGCTGCGTAAGCTTAGTATGGAGTATGATGAGGAATTATATCCTCATCTCATGTCTGTTATTGCTGAGCGCGGGTGGCTTATCAGCCATGGCCTGCTGCCTGATGCTCTGACCACGCTGGAGTCCAAAGAGGTGGTGGATGCATTTGGTGGGGTGGTCCAATGTGCCCTAGAGCGCGGTAAAGCAGAAGCTGTGGAGAAGCTTCATGAGGCAGATCTGTTGAAGGTACCCGCTGAAAAGGTACCCGCTATAATTGCGCAGCTTATGATGAGTTAGTGTCTGCCATGGAGAAGATGAAGTATTTGGAGCTTCCAATGATTGTTGAAATGGAGCGGGACCAAGATTATCCCATAACTGTTATTATGGAAGGGTTGACCTTAGCGCGCCATCGTATTGATAATGCAAAAGCGCAGCCGGACTATTTTCTGAAGCCCGATGTCTCGCAGCTTCAAGTGCCTTTTTGCTCGCCCAGGGACATTATAAATCCTTTTGCTTTAGAGAAAGAAATGTCATTGAAGGAAGTGTTGGAAGCGCATGCCACCAGACTTGCTAAAAAAGAGGGTATTAAAGGTAAAGCGGTTTTGTGTGGGGTTGGTGCAGCTCATCTCCCAAGGTCTTACGGGGTGCCAGTGAGTGTTGCCACTGTGTCTCGCCAAGACTTGGACTTATTGAAGAGGCTAAGCGAGAGTGGAGATGCTGCAGGCCGCGTGGGTACTTCAGCACTGGAGTGGGCTAATAGTATATAGATAGAATCTGTTGTTTATGAACATCCTTTGTAATAACTTAGTTATTAATAGAAATCTCTTTTTGTGAAATGTGTGTTCATATCATGGCAACTTGGACTTATTAGTTTGTCTTTGCGTATAAGACATTGTCTATAGGTCAAAGTTGTACACAAGCGCGAATGATATAAGAAATCCATAGTCATGTATGAAGATCATAGTATTCATAGAGATAATTTCTAAGTACCTCTTTTTTTTCTTATTTTTTTTTATCATAATCGTGTATGTTGTGATATACAGCGTACTGAAAATATCATATCAAGGAATCAAGTGTCTTGGTTCCTAAGCTGTTAAACGTGCACCATATGCATTGTTGCGCACCTGTCGTGAGATACGCACAAACTTATTCCAACGTCTTGAGAACAAGGTGTTTAACAAGGATACATGATCCAATGTTGATGGGTTTGCAACCCTCTTACTCAACGAGTTGTTTGGTAGGTGAACTCATCCTTTTACCATCGTGGGTTTATTTAGTGCATGCACGCCATGTAGGCAAGAAATAAAAACTTGTTAAGACATACAGTATATGGAAATAACAAATTAAAATGTGTCGCGGAGTTAGCTAGAAACCACGACGTTTTATTGATACTTGCAAGTTTTTATGAGAAATAAATAAGACATTATACTAAGTAAAACAAAAAAATAAATACATAGATGTTTATTGGGCACTTCAATAAAGTGCAGGAGCGTCTGTGCGCTGGGCTGTAGCCATTCCTATAGGTAGCACCTCTTAAGGTTGCAGATGTTCCATGTGCGTGGCAGTTCACGACCATCCAAGCCTCGTAGCTTGTACGCGCCTGTTCCTAATGCCTCAGTAACCTCGTAGGGTCCTTCCCACTTTGGTCCAAGCTTGCCTGTGTCTTCTGCGTGGCTCGCATCGTTGGCACGGTAAACGAAGTCACCTGGTCTGAATGAAACACTTCACACTTTAGCGTCATAGTATCCTTTCATCCTTGACTTTGATTTTGCTTCACGTATAGCTGCGCGTTCGCGCCTTTCTTCTAGCAGGTCTAAGTCGAGACGTCGCTCGTCGTCGTTGGTTGCCACATTGATTTCGGCAGTGCGGATAGTTGGCATTCCGATTTCGGCTGGTGTGACCGCCGTCCCATAGACTAGAGAAGGGGGTGTCCCCTGTGCTAGTTTTGATTGAAGTGGCGGTGCGCCCACGAACATGCGATAGTTCTTCCACCCACCTTCCTTTGTGCTTGTCGATCGTGCCTTAATTCCTTCACCGGGCTTCGATTCGCACGTTCTACTAAGCCGTTGGTTTGTGGGTGTTTAACGACGCGAAGTCTTTGTGTGATTTTAAACTTCTCGCACCAATCCTTGAAAGGGTTGTCGCAGAATTGTTTCCCATTGTCCGAGATGATTTCCCCAGGCAGCCCGAAGTGGCATACAATATTTTCCCAGACAAAGCGTTTTAACTGGTTGCCAGTGATGGTCACAACTGCCTTTGCTTCGATCCACTTGGTGAAGTAGTCTATAGCGACTATGAGGAACTTTAACCCTCCCACTGCAACAGGGAAAGGGCCTGCAATGTCGATACCCCACTTGTAGAATGGCCATGGTGCCGTAATTGGTGTTAGCTCGTGCTGGGGTTGGCGCGGAACGGGTCTATGAACTTGGCAATCGTTACACCTCCTTATTAAGTCCCGCGCATCGCGGTGCATGGTTGGCCAGTAGTATCCTGACCTTAAGGCGCGTGCCACCCACACCGTGGTCCGAGTGCATCTGCATGAACCTTCGTGGATTTCTCGCAGTACATAATTTGCTTGTAGGGGACAACGGCATAGCCATGGTTGCGAGGAAGGAGCATCGTTGTATGTTGTCTCAAGTTGAACCTCGTGTGCGTGGCCGTATCCTGCGAGCTTCCTTCTGCTCTTGGGGTAACGTTCCTTTGTTTAGGAATTCCGTTATCGGTGTCATCCACGTAGGGTCGTCTTCCTCTATTACCGTGGATACCTCCATCTCTGAGATGGATTTGCTTTTCAGCGTTTCCACCAACACCTGTTTGGATAGGTGTGCAAAGCTTGTGGATGCAATTTTGCTTAGTGCATCCGCCTTACGGTTTTCCCCTCTAGGAACCTGTTTGATGGTAAACCTGTCAAAGCCTTGGATTAGCGCCTTGGTTTTGTCGAGGTACTGAATCATGTTGTCTTCCTTGGCCACGTATTCGCCCAACACGTGGTTGGCTACTAGCCTGGAATCTACATTTGCTTCTAGGTTACGTACACCCATTCGAGCTGCAATGCGTAGTCCTGCTATTAGGGCTTCATACTCTGCCTCATTATTTGTTGCTGTGAATTCAAAACGCAGTGCGTAAGTGAATTCCATTCCTTCTGGGTTTGTGAGAATGAGGCATGCTCCTGACCCGTCTACGCATGAAGATCCATCTGTGAACAAGATCCATGGATCTGGCAGTTCCTTCTTGTTTGGTGCGGGTGCATCATCGTGTCGGTTTTTCGATGATGTAATGCGCTAGTACTGTCCTTTCTGCAGTACGTGGTCTGTAGGATATGTTGTGCTCGCCTAGCAATACGCTCCATTTTTGCAGTCGTCAGGATGCGTCAGGCTTGGAGATGATTTGCTTGATCGGTTGGTCTGTAATCACTGCTATCGGGTGCGCTTGGAAGTACCTGCGCAGCCGTTTGGAAACGAAGACTAATGCTAGGACCAACTTTCCCATTGCGCTATAGTTCATCTCTGTTTTCTTGAGCGCTTTGCTTACAAAATACACTGGAGTTTGTACTGAGTCCCTATCCGTTAGTAACACTGCGCTGACTGCTCCATGAGTTGCAGATAAGTACATGATCAACTATTCCCCTGGTCGGGGTGCTACAAGTGTAGGGAGTGTTGCCAGGTGTTGTTTGAGATGTGCGAAGGCTTCTTCTGCCTCCGTAGTCCAACGAAAATCTCCTTTTTTTGTACACTTCTTGAGTGTTTTGAAAAGAGGTAGCGATTTGTCTGCTGACTTGGATAGGAATCTATTTAGACCGGCCAGCTTTCCATTGAGAGATTGGACTTCCTTCAACGTGCGCGGTGAAGGAAGGTCAATGACAGCCTTAGTCTTTTCTGGACACGGTTTTATACCATCAGGTTCTATCAAGTATCCAAGGAACATGCCTTCCGTAGCGCCGAAGGTGCATTTTTTAGGATTGAGCTTCATGTTGATCTCCTTGAGTGTCTTAAATGTTTCCTCAATATCACGCACCAACTCATCCTCCGTATGGCTTTTTATGACCAGGTCATCGACATAAACCTCTAGGTTGCGTCCCACCTGTTTTTCGAATGCGTTATCGACCAACCGCTGATAGGTGGCGCCTGCATTCTTCAAGCCAAAGGGCATTTTTGTGTAGCAGTAGACGCCTTGGCTTGTATGAAAAGCCGTTTTTTCCTCGTCCTCCTTAGCCATCTGGATTTGATGGTATCCTTTGTATGCATCGAGGAAGCACTTTAGTGGATATCCATACAAAGATTCCACCTTCCGTCTATCTCGGTAGGGTAGCGGTCCACTTGTGGACATGCTTTGTTAAGATCAGTGAAGTCCACACACATTTGCCAGCTACCATCACTCTTCTTTACCATAACTGGGTTAGAAAGCCAGTCATGGTAGTAGACTTCCTGCATGATTCCTGCCTCTACCAACTTGTGTACCTCAGGGATTACTTGCGCGCCCGCTCGAGCCTTCTGACCGCGCTTCTTCTTGGCGTATTGGTGAGTATCCTTGTCGAATTCTAGCTTATGTTCTGTGATTGAAGCGGTACCCCAGTCATGTGTTTGGCTCCCATGCAAAGATGTCCGTGTTCTTTTGCAAGAGTGCGCACACCACCTGCTTTGCCTTGTCCCGACAATGATCCTCCTATTGATATTTCCTGTTCGGAGTAATCGGGATGGATTGCTACCTTTAGATTTGGAGTTTTGGTTGCGATGTGTCTGTAATGGGTGTCGTTTCGCATGTGACCGCGTTACATTCTTGAGGTGAATGCGGCAGCATTGTAGGGGTAACGACACCTCCTTTCACTTGGAAATTTGAGCATCCGTGTCTGTAGCGGGACTTGCGCGTATGGTGATATCTCCCGGTCTTCGATAATGCCATTGTATGGCGAGGGGGATTTGATTACCATAAAATCCAGCCATGTTGTTGTGGAGTGGTCGTTATTACCTACCCTAACCAGTAGTCGTAATTGCCCCATAGGCCATATCTTTTCTCCTATGAAGCCCGGTCGTATTGTCGTGTTGGGCTCAATGACTGCGATATCTCGGGCGCAGTTGTTTGAAGCAGAAAATGTTCGTACATTATTTGCAGATGCTCCACCATCAACATACATGCGGTGGATGTCGTGACCCCCCGCATTAATTTCGATGATGAGCGGCTCTACCACTGCGTCGTTCGTAGTTAATGTAGGGAAAGTGATTGCACTTCCATGGGAAAACTTCTGGCTGACCTTCTGCCTAGTTACTCTTTGCCATGATTGTATCATGTAAATAGTATCAGCCTTATCCTTGGGCCCCTCCTTCTTATTCCCAGTCTTTTGTCTATCTTTCCCTTCTTTGATGTTCTTGACTAAATGGTCCAGTCGACCTTCCTTGACTAGTTTGTCGATGAGCTGGCGTAGCTGGACACATTCATTAGTAGTGTGGCCCTTCTGTCCGTGATAGTCGCAGTACCCACTTCCTACGCGTCGATCCTCCAGGGTGCGCATTGGTGGAGGTCTTGGGAAGTTTGCTCCTTCTGTTGCAAGTATCTCCTTTGGAGTCTTTGTCAGTGGGGTATACTTGTCATTGTCGCGCCCGCTCCCCTGGTTGCGATAATTCCTGTTACGGTTACTACTCCGGTCAGTGGATTTTCTCCCAGGTTGTTCCTGTGACCGGTAGTTCGAGTAGCTTTTCTTGCTATCCGCTGCAGCAGCCTCTCCTTGGACGAAAGACCGTGTGCGTTTCATGACCTCATCAAAGGATTGGGGAATCTTGTCGTTCAACCTTTTGATAAGTTATGGGTTGCTGATCCCATTCATGAACCCTGAGATTTTGAGCACCTCGTGACACGCTTTAACTTGCATGCATTCATCTTTAAAACGCTCCATAAAAGCGCTTGTGGATTCCCCTTGGCTTTGCGCTGTTTGACCTGGCGAGTTCAATGGGGTTTTTTGCACATTTCTTCCGTTGAGTAAAGTTTAGGCGGAACGCCTTTCTCAATTCTTCAAAACCATTGATGCTTCTGCGTGGAAGCTTGTTGAACCAGTTCCGCGCACTTCCTACTAGCATGGAGTTGAACATGTGGCACCATACGGTGTGGCCAGTTTTCAATTGTAGCGGTGATTCAAAAATTTAGGTGATCATCGGGATCACCTGTTCGTCATAGGTTTTCACGTTGGCAGGCATGCGCCTCCTTTTGTTCTCTGAGAAATCACCGATGCGTCGAGTGAACGCATCCACCTTTTGACGGCGCCACGGGAGAGATATATCTTCCTCCTCTTGGTCATTATATTTGTTTCTGGACTTCCAATGTCCTGTGTCACTATCCTCGTTGTCTGAGGAATTATCAGAAGATGAGTTTTCCTTTCTTCGGCGCTTGCGCCGACCTCAGAATACGGACTTGAAAGGCTATCACTTGGGGAGTATCATCGCCAAGTCATCCTGAATTCTCCGGCTACCAAGTCTGGCATGGACACCGGTACGCCGTTCATCCTCTTCACTTCCTTCCAGATCTTTGTGAGTTGGATGTCTCATCATCCTCAATCTCCTCCTATTCATTTAAACACGGGGCCGCGGCTATCCCTCCCGCTTCTCCTTGACCTGTGCGCGATGGGGATGTTTCAAACTCCGGGCCAAAATCGAGTCGGGCATGCAGACTCGACCGACCTTTTCTTTGCTTCCTTTTCCATAAGAGCAGCCAAGGTTTCGTAGTTTTGTGATACAAACTCATCTGGAGCTAGTTCTGACACAACCCCTTCTAGAGTAGGAGTATCAGTTTCCACCACTATACCCTTATTTTTATCAGGCGCATCAGGTGCTTTTGTTTCCACCACCGTTTGGAATGGAGTGGCAAAAGGAGTGCGCAGTTGATCTCTTGCGCTAGCGGTGGTTACCGTGGCCTGGGTTGTCCCCGGGCGTGGTTCCACCAGAGGGAAGACCAAATCTTGGCCTGATCCCTGGTTTTTAGCAACACTGGTTGTCCCAGAAGTTTGCTTGAAAGCTGAACCGGCATGCGGCTTCTTTCCCGTAAGGTCTGTTTGCGATCGCTGATTTCTATGCTTCGTCATGCTAGTTCTTAGTTCTTAGTTCTTAGTGAATGGTCCCACGGATGGCGCCACTTGTTGATACAAAAGTTGGGCGTGGTTTGGGCTCCGGCTCTCGTACCAATTGATGATTGTTGCTTGAGATATGCGCACTAAGAGACAGAAAACACCGTTAGGCTTATCGTGGGATTGTCTCCCACGATTATCCTCCGGCGTGAGTAAGTAATCGGTTTTAGGGTTAAAGGAGAGTTAGGGTTTGTAGATCGTACCTTTAACGAGGGATAGGATTCCCTTTATATACACATGGAATCCTTGTTGGTTCCGTGTTCCTCAACCTTCGGCGTATCCCGCCTAAGTCGGTTGGGGAATGATTATCTCCATAATTAGGATATATCCGATATCATGTTACGTAAATAACATCGGGTGTGGGCCTTCATGGGCCTAAACACTTATCGGCGTAGCCCAGTTCGTGCTGGGCTTATTAGTATTGGGCTTTAGTCGGGTTCGTGACCCGAATATAGACTATACGTCATCATGTTTATAGTAATTTACATAAATCGTTCTTGTGGTTAGGACCAAATTGCAACGACAGTCCTTACTGTCAGTTAGAGTTATTTACATAAATTGTCATTGTGGTTAGGTCGGTCAACGGTTTGGGCCGGGTCGGTCAACGGGTTGGGTTTCCACGTGGACCAATGAGGTGGCGCCACGTGGCGATGAAAAATAATACCCTAAATGCCTCCATCTTGGATCGAACCCGGGTGGCTTGTGTGGGAGGCGAAGGTGATACCCATCTGAGATGGGCATACCTTCAGTTATTTATATTCACTTGTTTCTTTTAACCCCTCTTTGTTGACAGTCCATTTTATTAATACTAAAAGGTTCAAAATAATTTCGACCTATCAATTTAAGGGGGTTATGGACCATATAAAAATTGGAGAAAAATACCGTCGGACTCGTTTTTTCGTGCTCTTTCCAATGGTATGCTTAGGGAATTTTTTTGACATCGTTTGAACCTCGAAAAATGCGAAAACATATTCGAAACACATCCGAAAATCAGCGTTTTTGTTTTGTTTTCAAACCCTTGTACCTGCAAGACATAATAACACATAAGAAACATATTTTCAATATAATTTCACATATTAGCTATACATTTTATGGTTATTAGTCCGCATATAAAACCACATATAATTCATATATTTTATGGTATGTACAAGGGTTTAAAACGGACTAATAACCCTAAAATATATTGCAAATATGTGAAATTATATTTCAAATATGTTTCTTATGTGTTATTATGTTTTGCATGTACAAGGGTTCGAAAATAAAGCAAAAACGGTGATTTTCGGATGAGTTTCGACGATATTTTCGCGTTTTTCTAGGTTCAAACGAAGTCGGAAAAATTTCTCCATTGGAAAGAGCACGAAAAAACGAGTCCGACGGTATTTTTCTCCAATATTTATCCGGTCCATAACCCTCTTAAATTGATAGGTCAAAAATATTTTGAACCTTTTAGTATTAATAAAATGGACTGTCAACAAAGAGGGGTTAAAAGAAACAAAGTGAATATAAATAACTGAAGATATGCCCATCTCAGATGGGTATCACCTCCGCCTCCCACACAAGCCATCCGGGTTCGATCCAAGAAGGAGACATTCGGGGTATTATTTTTCATCGCCACGTGGCACCACCTCATTGGTCCAATTGGCAACCCGACCCGTTGAACGGCCTAACCACAAGGACGATTTATGTAAATAACTCAAACTGACAGTAAGGATTGTCGTTGCAATTTGGTCCTAACCGCAAGGACGATTTATGTAAATAACTCTAAACAAATGTTAAATTATGCATATAATAGTAGGATGAGTTTTTCTATTATGTTCCTAAGGCACATGATAAGAAGTGAAAAAAGTACATAAAAGTACATGGAAATATACAAAAACTACATTTTTTATATGTACTTGTGTCCTTTTTTGTGGATCCCCATGTACTTTCTTCACTTTTTATCATGTGCCATATGACACATAATAGAAAAACCCTAGTAGGATTAGTAAATTGTTCGCATTGTTTAATAGGATTAAAAAATACATACACAACTTAGTAAAACGTGATAAATTCGTTACATTTAGAAACATTCTAAACAAATGTATCTAACCTCTAATTGAGACGATTAAAAAAAGACCAGACCAAACCAAAAGAACCTATGAATCCTGCACATGAAGAACATAGTACAAACAAAACAAAAAGAATTAAAAGTCCCGACACAAGCACATGAGCAAGGGCCGCGACACATTTTGCAACCACAAAATTATGGGTCACACCCCACCTGACCAAGCTTAGTGCAAAAGGCGCAGTTGGTCTTATATTTGTATTTGCATTGCTTAAACTCAAGCTTAGTGGATATATTTAGTTATTAGTATAAGCAAAGTTTGTACATGATGCGCGTTACTGCGTTTTTTTTTTTTTTTGTAACGAATAGGTATGAACGAGTATGTGAGCTCGCGCGTTGCTGCGGGAATACTTTATCGATGCATATAACAATTTATATGTAAGTGCAATTGTTAGTATGAGCGTGTTTTTAATGTGAATGTTTTTGAACATGTTAATTTGAGTTTGTTTGCTATTATAGTGTATGTACCTAATCTATATCTTCATTAGATAACTAAACGGTTCTCCGATTATAAATCTCAAAGTGACAAAAATCCCCATTACTGCATCCAAATACTTGTCACAATATTAACTCCTCGATTGTAGATCAAAATACATACATAAAGCCTATATGACTGATCAAAACCACAACTTATATTATTAACAATTGGCCTGATCTGAACAGAAAAGCATGTGTTTTTTAACATTCCTCGTTTTTCAAGTGACCTGATCCAAGCGAACATTATTTCTACATAAGTTTGATCCAAACACACCTTATTCTTAACTTTATAGTAGCCTTATCCTAACATGTCTCTATTGTAGACCAACTTGATATAAATTTGTTAAGGCAACTCACTGTTATGAAACATAAACCGAAATGGTTCAACATACGATTTGCTAAAAGTACTTGAACCCACCCAATGTAGTTAAAGATATGAATAGTAGATATATGGCAACTGTTTAAACACTTCATGTAGTTAAGCAATTCATGTAATTAAAAATTTTATGTAGTTAAAGGTATCAGTTGTCGATGCGTCGATCGACCCAACCCACTTAACCCACCCCCTGAACCGCTCAATATACGATTTTGTACACATAAACTACGGTCCAAATCATTGTAATATTACTTATGGAGTTACTACAATATCAATATGTATCAAATTACATTGACGTACAATAATTAGTATAAATTTATCTTACCAACAATGGTTATTCCAATCTTTTCATATTGGTCTCCTATAGCATGGATGCATGACCACTGACAAATAGCGCATACACATTGGGCAGCAGGTAACGTTGCATCAGCCTGCATATGGATAAGTGCTATATCAGCAGGGCTTCTCACACAGTCTACAATGCCTCCAACATTCAACCGACACAAAACTTTCTTGTAAAGAGGCAGGGGATTTCCATCATTGATCTCAAATGCCTTGTTGGTCAGAATCCTAAAGAGTAACAAAAAGGGTCACATCAATAACCGAGCAAAATTTTCAGTGTTTCTTAATAAAAGGTTTTGTTGCGACATGATTTTTGTAGACAATGGCCAAGTCTAACATGTACCAATGTTCCCATTCATGTACTCAACTGAGACACATAGATCAAGTTTACAGGTACATTTATATTCATTTTCATCAATTGATATTTAATCACCAAGAAAAAACTAACAAAAAAACAGTTTTTTGCTAAGAAAAAATACCCCATCAATCCAAATCCATATAAATATTCGTTATTGACTAACACAAATGTCTGCCTCTTGGTCGCATACGCCCACAAACCATAACAAATCTGTTTAAACAGTGCACTAAGATAGGTTCCTTTTTTTGCAAACCTAACTTGTTTTTTTCTTCTATCCTGTTGTTAGTCTTTAAAAGATAGCTTTGTGGCCTGTTTGAGTAGTGATAACTGTGACTCAGTAATATTAAATTGCACAACAATCAATTATATTCCAATACCATGGTTCCAATTGATTTGTGTATATCCAAGTGATGGGGTAAATATTAGTGAAAGAAAGAAAGAAAGGATACCTCTGCGAACCTTAGCGTTGTAATGATATGTCTGCAAATTCTGAGCCGAGCAGCGTCAGAATTCATGTATTAGCCACAAAAAAACGCGTGAGGTAGATAGATAGTTTTCATACATAATTTTTTAACCTTTCATTATAGCAGGCCCGCGTAACCAAAGTTCACCCGTCTTTTTTGGAGGGCGATACAAACCAATAACCCAATCCCCCACTTTAGCTTCCATATTCAGAGCCAATAGTCCAGCAGAAGCATAATATGCACATCTCGATTATTATTTCCATGTGTTCCCACAACAGTCGATTCACTCATGCCATAACCCTGAAACAAACATTTATAATTTCATATATAGGATGAATATATGGGATTGCTTATAAGCACCGCATAGAATCCGGTTAATTGGTTAAAAGTTACCTTGTTCCTTGCAGTAAACACTTCAGTTCCTCCCTTTGGATCATTTCCAACCAAGCATTCAGCAGCTCACATTAGCGTAACTAACAATGCTCAGAGTCAAACTGGCCAATGGTTCAGCTTGCAACTGATCCATCTAAGTCTAAACCTACTTCCTTATAGTTGATTTACTATACACCGAAATCAGCTTTGATTCATCCTCAACTGCATCTTCACCGTTCACCTACATATTAACCTAAAGTGTTATGTATGCTTGAAGAAGCAGATAAATATTCAAAGAAAGAAACACATTAAGCACTTTCAAAGCTGGTTTTGTTTGCAAGTTTCCTTTTTAACCCAAATAATACGTTTCTTTCTCTAAAGCTCAGCCTATTAAAACAGAATGTTCCGTAACTTGTAAAAGTCTAATGATCAAAATGGGATCATCGATGAAGCCTTCAAAAGTCTATTCTATTGGTATTCCCATATCTTATATGGTCAGTTGTCATTAATAAATATATGAGTAATGAATACAAATGCGCAAATGCTCAAAGCCCCAAAACTGGTATAGAGCGAGCTAGTAGGTGATTTTAGAAGGCCCAGTTAAGGTTGAAGATTAAGCAAGGGCGAACCAGCTAAAAATAGGAGCTAATAAGGCTGATTATGGTTTAGTCCTCGTATGGACTTATAACGCCCTGCACTATTTGCATTCAAAGGGTCAGGATAAGTACTTATGACTGCATTCCAACTTTTGTATAGTGTGTTTTTTTATTTACCCGAACAATTTAATGACATTCTTAACACCGCTGCTATTTTTAGACAATAAGGGGAAATATAGATTTACCTGAACCTTAGCTACGGGCGTACCTGTTGGAGAGATATGGAGCTGATATGAGTTCCATACACTTTTGATACACAGCCTGAACCTAAGTCGGCTTCTACCATTTTGCTTGTTAAAAAGGCTAGTTTTGTCTCCTAGACATTCTTATTTATCTATGTGATGTACCATTTTCTAGCGTCATTGTACTTTTAGGTTCCATTTACTGATCTTTGAAAGTGTATAATTGTATAGTCGATGATGGATATCTCAAGTGGTGCTATCATCAAATGCTATTTATGAGTCTTAAAATAGGGGCGACAGTTTTTGTAAGCGTTCGTCAATCAGACTCTCAAATATTTGGAACAAATAGGATTGTTGTTCTCCTATCGTTTTATCAAACTACCAAAGTTTAGCTTTAACAATTAATAGAAGGCTAGAAGCAATAGACAACAAAACTGGAACTTAATACATATTTCTAAGATTACCGAACCTAGTGCATTGCTATACTATTACTTCCTTACATGCGTCGTCTAACATTTATGTGTGCGCATATACACATAAAGATTACGTTTTGCATACAAAACCTCTTACAAATAACACATTATTGCCATAATCTATTTTCCTCTTTCTATGTACTCAATATCATGACAATTAAAGCTTTCAATACCTTCAATAATTCCTGCTGAGATGCTTCCGTCTCAAGGTCTCTCTTTCACTTTCCTTCCAATTTAGCTTTAGCTTCAGCTCGTCGTCGAGCATTTTCTACTGCCTCTGCTGCTGCTTGCGCTCGGTCTATTTCTGGTTGTACACAAAACAGTTCATTATTCAATTGTATTAAAAAAAAAATTACAATTAACTTTTACCTGCTTTTAATATAAGTCATATTAAAGTAATAATTTGTCTATAAGCTTAAAACTTATATGTATATTATAAAATTCAAACAGAAGTTTTTATATAAGCTTCATAGATCACCTAACACTACCTAGATATTAGGAGCAAAACCACCTTCATCAAGACATCATCATTGTTGGTTCCATCCTTGCCATGCTTTTTTATTCATAGGCTGCAAGATAAAAACGTAGTCAATGCAAAAAAACTAAGTTGCAGATTTTATAAATACAAAGATTTATGTTAGATGACAATAATATCAATAATTAATCTTGCAACTGTAAGCATTGCATCAGGCCACCCATTATAGTTGTGGTTTTGACCACCTATTTTGGATAAGCTACTTCACCCTATTACGCCATAAGTTAAAACAATCCTAATAAGAATTTCATGAATCATATAATTTTGCCCTTCACACATTCAGATAATAAAAATCGAATAACTACTTGATGAACCTGATTATAGCTTGAGGTGATGTTTCTGTGTTTCGTTAATCACACTCCCAAAAGGTCTTGCTTTAACAGTTAACACGTTCTCCCTTCCTTCTTCACTATACAACTATAGCAAACAAAAGGTCCAACATCCAACCAAGATTCCCTTTCAGGTAGCATAAAAATTAAACACCATACAAAAACATAGATCAGCCAAATCCAAATTTGCTAAAACTCAATTGGAAAACATAAATAGTAAATCATAAACACCCATAATACGAACAAACATAAATTCACCTACGGGCTGTAAAGTAAACAGTAAAAATTAAAAGATATGAATATTTGTACCTGCCACTAATTTTTCCCTAGAACTAGTAATAACGGATCAATCATCTTTAATTTTCAATCGAGTGAAGGTATTTGTTGATAGCTGAAGAGAGAGTAGATTGCTGTGTGTGTTTTTTGGATAGGGGTTCTGGAAAATTTTGGTACATAAATTTGGTGGTTTCACATGGTAAATTACACTTTTTGTTGTATTACGGGGTCATTACACAGAACGGAGGATGAACAGTCAATACACTACCACACCTCAGCCAATGAGAATTTGCCGCAATATCCAATACTATACTGTTGGGCTTTACTTTGTAAACAGTAATTAACAAAGGACCAATAGGAAAGCCATTTAGCAAAAAACGGACTCCTTAAAAAAAATTATTGCCCCCGTTCACTTTTGGCGGTTAGTATATTTTATTATATATATATTACTAGTTATAATACCCGTGCACGCACGGGGTTTTTTTCTAAAAAATTTATTTATGTATTATTATCGATTAAAAAAGAACTTAACGTGCTTTAAATGGTTTTAGTTGGTGGATTAAAAATCAAGGGATTTGCTAAACACAGTCCAATGAGTTTTGTTTGCGCATTCTAAATTTATAAAAATAACAATTAATGAACTCATATATTCCATAATATATACATCTAATCATTAAAACAGTGGTAACTGATATTAATTATGGAATTTTCGGTGTTCATTAAATATCATGATGTAATTATAGAATGTTTACACAAAACTCATAGGGTTGTGTTCATTAAACATGCATCCATAGTTACCCGTTAAGACCCGCTTAAAAAAATACACGTTATAACCCGCAACATACATTGGATCTATATATGATGTAATTATGAATGAATATTTGGGTGATCAATTACCATGAAAATGCAATCATTTGACATTCTATAAATTTATATGAATGGATACGGGTTTCATCATAATCTGATATTGTCGGTTGTTACAATATTTAGTATAATCATTATCCATAGTCACACACCATCGTAATATACATCACAATAACTTTTCTTTGTAAATTGAAGTTAGCTTATTGCTCGTGACACATTATCTTAAAGTTGGCTACTCACCAAAGTCGCAAGTTTAGTTTAATGCATTCTGCTTGGGGTGGTTGTTCCAAGGTTCTTTATTTTTGTTGGTTTCTTCTCCAACTCGATACCCAGATAGACACAACACGACCAACCTGCAACCCAATACCATATAGGTTCGGGTCACGGGTTGGTTTTTATTTTTGGAAGCTCCGATAGGCGTGATAGGCATGACCGGATAAGACCCCTAAACCAGCCCGATTTCCACATGTAATACACATGGTTATGAAAGTATATTTTTATCTAAATTGTCATCTCGGAATACAAAATAACTTGTATCAGTATTAGAACATGAAAGCATCAACTTGACCTCAAAAGTAAAATCGGAAGAGAGGAGCTAGTGAGCTACTGATCTAGTAGCAAAAGAAAAACACAACACAAAGGCACAATCACTTCGCCTGGCATTTACAATGTTATTCCCTCAATCCAAACTCCACATTAAGTCCTAGCGTTTTCAAAACCTAATTAACTGTAATATTATGTTGTCGGTAATGTTACAACACAAACCTCGCTATTATCTATTTCTATAGCAACTGTTGGCAAAATGCAAAAAAAATGAGAAGAAAAACAACCACACGACTACAAATTAGGTAGTTCTTTTCTACTTCACAAGACTATTTAAGGGAATGCTTATCTAAGGGTATGTTTGGCAAAACTTGTTTTTTACCCGTTTGAAATACGATATTACCCGAATCTCCACATTCATAAGTAAGCCTGTTATTTTGGTTTGTATCACCTAAACCCTGTGGAAGTCTGCATTATTTCCATCATACTCTCCCTCGAGCAACCTCCATTCGGATGATAAATGCCTTCTACTTTTTGAGCCCGAAAATATAAATATTATAAATCCATAAACATACATAGTAAAAGAGACTAACCCGAGCACATTGTAAGCAATTCATCTTATCATGAACCAAGCCACTGAACAAATGAACCAAGCCATCTGAACCATCTGCAGATACTCACCTTCTTATCTTCACCATCTCTTCTGAAGTTTAGAACATAGGTTTCGACCAAGAACCATCATTGACAGCATCCAGTTCACAAACATTCATCAAGCACCTTAAGAACAAAAAAGAGGATTAACGTTTCAAAAGTGATTAGAAACCAAGCAAACTGATTGAACAGGCCATTGCACATGAAACAAAAATGATACAACTGGAGTTGCTAGGATAGAGCCAAGCCTATCTGTTTATGAAGTTTCCAATAATGTTAAATGGATTCAAACTACATACATTGTGGAAAATAGAAACGCACTATGCAAAATGGTTCAATATAGTAATTATGTCTTGGTTGGCAAATATAGTTTTATAGTTTTATATACTATTTTGTAATTACTTTTTAAAAATAATTACCAAAGTAGCTTCTTTGGAAAACTTTGATTACCAGTTTTGGACATAAAAACGTATAATCAATTAATCACCAATTTAGACAATCTCGAAAAGTACATTTCCAAGTTAGTACCATGATTGTCCTATTACCTAAAATTAGTTACAGTACATATTTACGTGTCATTAGTTTTATAAATTTATTATTATTGCTTATAAAATCATAAGCTAATATATTTTCCCATCCAAATATGAATTAAAAAGTAGCATTAATTTTTGGATGTAAATAACATGCTTAGATATGAATCTGCATAGAATCAAGTCTGAGTACAACATTTACCTCGAATTTAAATGCCCTTATAGTTGATGACCCATCAAGTGTCTCTGAGAATGATGCATAAATGGGTGATCCAGATACGTTGTCAAGCCTTCTCAATTCCCGTAATGTCTCCCTGTATGAATTGAATGTGAAGTTGAATACTAAAAAATATGTCTACTGATATTGTAATTTTATAAACTTAGAGTTGCGGGTACTTCACATGTTCAACGCCTAATGTAGGTATGCTACTGTGACCTATTATTTAGTATACACGGGATAAAAAAAATAGCCCAAACCGATAACACCCCTACTTATAAACATTAAGCATGCTTATATGCTTAAAAGAACAAAATAAGCATATGACCACTTAAAAAAATGATTCCAAACACCTCGTAAACTGAATATTGTCACTTTATATCGAAAATTCTAAGATATAAAGCAACACATATCTTTTAAAAGTTTCAAGGGTAGTAGCAAAGAAGCTAAGTGCAAGCACCAAAGAAGCCAGTGATGCAAGCAAGTAGCAAGCCAAGATGCAAGCAAGCATCGCAAGTCTGCTGCAGCGCCAGTCTTTGGAGGTACTCCCATGTTTCCTCCTTTGCTAAAGACCTCGCTTTTGTATACATAAATAAACATATGCAATATTACAGGGACACGGGTGATTTCATAACTTACGGGTATCATGCAGAAATAAAGAGACTATCTTAACATGCTCATATACATTCAATATGTAAGCTTGAATTTGTAATGTAAGCAAATGATAAGTGGCGACATTAAAAGCTACATAAAACAGTTGCGCAAGATCACGATTTTAAATATTCAATAGCCATTTATTTTGTTTCTAAAGTAAAATTAGTTTGTATTTATATAATCGAAGGGATTCTTACTGGTCCTTAAGGCCATCGGAAACCATAAATTTGATGCCCAAAATGACTCTAGCATGAACTCCAAAGAACCTTGCCGTGGAATGACAAGTAACAAAAAAATGCTTACTTCTTCTCTACAACCGACTCATTATGCAAGTGCAAATTGCAATCGGTTTTACGTCCCTAGCTCCTCGGTAGTCAATGTGAGGTTTCCTGTGCACAAACACCTTAATGGTTGGAAATCCTTTAATACCATAATACATGACAAGGAGTTAGACATTCATTGATTGCAATACAAATAGATAATCAAACAAAAGAAATTCGAATAAAATAAGCTCATTTATGGTATTAATAAAATAAATAAATAAATAAATAAAAAGAAGCAAGCAATCTAGTTATTGTGCCAACATCTTACACCATGAGAGTCTAAATTTTTCGTCTAAAAATGATTTGAAGCAAAATATAATGAAAAGTGTTGGCCACATATACTCTAGGTTTTGACGATAATGCAAACCCTCAGTTGATTAAGGAAAGTATTATTTTATATCCCTAGTATAGCTAGAAAGTGCCATTTACATTTTATAAGCATTCTTCTAGTGTTGTAAGAAAAATGAACTTATCAGTTTTGACTGTATTCAATAGATATAAACACTATAACGGCATTTTATATAATCAAAATGTTCTAGCCTATACCAACATATGAAAATCAATTTTTTAGTACCCAGTATAGACCAGTAACATAAAGGGTGCCCGTAATTGAGTCGAACAACATCCTTTTAGTGTCACCAGCACTCATCGACTAATTGTGAATGATGAGTGTCTAAATACTCATCATTTTTGTGTAATATAAACTGCAAAATCATCTGAAAACACTCAAAAACACATCAAAATGATCAAATTATTCCAAATCAGTGTTTTATGTGTTTTATATGCAAAAATATCAAAATCAGATGAAAAATGTATAAAGTTTGCAAAATTGGCAGTTTTAGTCCCCCAAGTTTTAAAAGTTGTCAAATCTAGTCCCTGAAATTCAAAAATGTGAAAATTTATCATTCAAGGTCCCTGAAGTATTCTAAGTTGTTTAAAATAATCCTTGAATGATTCTTTGGTTAATTGGCATGAAAGGTCCTCAAACTTTGAAAAATTGCAAATTTAGTCCTTGGACCTTTAAAAATGGATTTTATGCAAAAAGGGCCCTTGTTCTATCAAAGTTTGTCATGATTGGTCCTGATGGGAGCATTGGAAAAATATCACTTTCAGTCCCTCATGTTTGGCAATTGTACACTTTTGGTCCTTGTTTATTAAACTTAACCAAACGGACACAATATTATTACCAAGCCCAAAATCCAAATACAACCTCAAGCCCAACTGCTAGCCCAATATACTTGACCCTTGACCCCCTTTGGCTGACCCTTGAGCCAGGTCAAATTGCAAAAAGACCCCAGCCACAGCCATTTTGGACCCTTTGTTATTAATAGGCTCACGGTCAAACTACTTGGTCAAATCCCTTTTGCTCAAAACCGAAAACCAGCATGTTGTCTCTCCCAAGCCTGAAACATCAATACCAGTCATGGTTTTACCACATTTTCAACCCCCCTCCCATTCCATGTCCCCTCCAACTCCTCTACACTCCAAATTCTTTAATTATCTCAACCAAACCTCATTAAAGCTAAAAACCTGCTTTGAAGAATAATTGGCCCCAAAAAGCAACTTGGACGGTTCTGATTATTCTGAGTGATCCAAGGGCTAAGATGTGGTGGGATAGATTCAGAGTACATCAAGGATGCAAGAAAGTCTATAAAGGAGAGAGAGTTGCATTGTAAAAAAAAAGTTATCTAGTGTAATTTAAGTTATTATTGTCGTTTTAAGCATTTCTAAGTTTTAAGTTTATGTTTTTATCTTCAAACTCTGTAATTCAAGTTCTGTTGTTATAAGAAAGCTTTTGTGAAACCTTAATTCAAGTATCATATTGTATTTCAGTTTATGCAATTTCTCATATTTATGCAAAATCTCAAATTGGATCAAATGTGTTTTTAGTAGTTTGTATGGACTGATTTAGTACACTTAAGCTCCTAGAAAGCTCATTGAAGCTTTTAGTTATCTTAAAATTCAGTTGAGAGTCAAAAATAGAAAAATCACAAAAATACCAATTAAATACTTGAAAAATAAAAAAGAGTTCCATGGAAGTGTTCACACCGAGCAGGGTATATAATGGATGGCCTTGGGTTAGTAGCTTATTGGTAAGCTTATAGGGGTGCTCATTGATCTTGGTTATCAGTTTTAAGCATTGGAAGCATTTGTAAGCTTTTTGATAAATTTGGCATTTTATCAGTTATAGTGATTAATTAGCTTATCTTTTTGTTTCTTTGTGTTCACTAGTCATAATTTAGTGTATCTAGGTTTTAAAATCAGTAGTTTGTTAATTTAAATTTGTGTTTTGAGAAAATATCATTTGGACGATCAAAATTGCATTTTAGTCATTTTTGAGTTTTATGTTGTAAGGGTTGTTGTTTTAAGCTTAATTAGTCATAACAAGTGATTATAAAAGATCTGGACTTAATCTCATGGATTTAATTTGTGTTTTACTCTAAAAAAACTTCATAACAGTCAACAATAAGGGGTGTTTGGTTTTTTGTGTTCAAAGGTTCTTTGGTCCTTAGCTTTGTTGGAAATCTGTCTAAATGGGTCTAAGTAACTAAGCTAAGTCATAAAATAAAGTCTTTGTTAGCAAAAAGTCAAAAATTCCTTTGATCTTATTTCTGTGGCTTACTGTTGGATTTTACAAATCCATGATCATCATTTTGTGTTCAAAAGTTAATAATCTTGCTATATTCAGTCTTAACATGCTTTAAAACAACATATTAAGTGCTCTAGATCAGATCAAAGTTCATTTTGGTCAACTCTTTAGTTGTTCTAAAAAAGTCAAAATCTCAATGGGTCGTTTTTGAATAAACTTGGGAATTTCACTGTGGGCTTATTAATAAGATTCAGCTTATAATATCTTGGGGTATTAAAGTCTAGTTGGTATAGAAAAATAGAAAAATATTAGTTCTCTGCTTATCAGCCTTGTTTGGTGCTTATTTAACCGCTTATTTTGGGTACCCTGCTCATGAATCTGTCTCCGCACATGAATGGGTCAAACTTCATAAGCTTGCACTGAGCTTATTACTTGTCCAATTCCTGTGTTCTCTGGTTCTTTGGAAAGCCAACCTGGTCCTCTTTGATTGTCAACTTTTGTTTTTCAATTTGGAGCTTGTTTGCTAGGGCTGCTATAAGCCTAGAGTTTGTCCCATTTTCTCGCTTTTCAACACTAGAGGCATAAGTGCTTATCACCTATTGTAGCTTGTCGCACTTGAGTTTCTGTCTCTTTTAGCTTCATTTTAGCTCATATAGCTTGTTGGTAGCTTTATTTGAGTTTCGTTTCATCTGTTGAGCTTGTTTGAGCTTATTCCACTTAATAAGCTCATTTTCATATCTGTTGGGCTATTAAGCCATCAAAACAAAATTTTTTTGAAGTTTGTAAAATTTTTGTGTTCATTAAAGTTTCATAATATCATTAGTAAAGTAGTTTTCAAAAAGAAAATCCGAAAAAAAGTCAAATAAAAATCAGTGATAGTGTTTATTTAAGGTTTTCTAGCTTTTTGATTTTTCTTTTCATCTTATTAATAAGCAAATCTTGTTTTTCTTTTTTTCTTAGGTTTCTTATCATATAGGATTTTTAGAAAAGTTTCAGTTTTCTCTATCTTTTTAGTATTTTTTATAATTATAAATAGTTAATAAATAATAAATAATTAGTAATAAATAATTAAAAAGTGTGAAAAATATATTTTTAGTTTTAAAATTAGTTTTATAGTATTTTAGATTTTTCAGAATCATAAGTTTATTTTTCTAGCCTTATTTCCTATTTTATTCTAATTTAGGGTATTTATTAAATAGTTAAAATAGTTTTTAATTAATAATAATTAATTAAATAGTGTTAAAAATAAGTTTCTTTTTCTAATAATTTTCTTTTATTCTTAGGATTCCAAAAATGTTATTTTCATATTTTTAGGCCTTTTATTTCTTAGCTTTCACTTTTTATTTTTGCGTATATCGTAGTTTTTAAACTTACGCTTACGTTTCTTTGATCCGTTGTTGTGCTTTCCAAATCTGTACTCCATTCCATTCCAATCAATCAGTAGTGTAATAATTCTAATCAAAACCTTGCGATCACTATCCTTAGTGATCATTCCATCATCTGAATCAGTGTTTAACACACCATTGAGTCTCCTTGGGACTTAACGACCCGGGAATCCACTGTATTCTCTGATCTTCATTTGCATTTGTGTCTGAGCTGTTTTAAGTCTGTTTAGACTTGACGGTTTTGCACGGATCAAAATTTTGCGCCCGGGAGGCTTTAGCGTGTGTTTAGCCATTTTCTGATCCATTGTTGCACATACCCACCATTTGTAAAAAGTTTTTGTAAAGTTATAAGAAAATCAAAAAGTTCATTAGCACTTTTCCTAAAGTGTTAAAAGCACCAAAAACAATATAAAACAACAAAACAATCGAACGCTTTCTATTTTGTATTCTCTTTTAAGGTGATTCTTAAAGAGATACGATTTGGTTAAACGAGACGATACAAAAAATATTGTCCAAAAAGTTTTAAACCCATCTCGCACAAATCTAACCTCGTCTTTTCAGTGGTACTTAAAATATACATAAAAATCAACCACCGCAAATCAAGGCAGTGCACTACCTAACTGGGGTGCGACCATTAATAAGTTCCCGAACATCCGATTTAAAACTTGCCTTTGTGTCACTTGTGATTTGGTGTACCTTTTTCAAAGAAGCCATTTCATTTGTGATTATTGGTTAAGTTCACTTGTGTTTTGCCTCATTTGTTTTGAAAATTGATTTTTGTACTTAGTGCATGCGACTGCTTCTTCCATTCTACAAGTCCACTTTCGAACTAGGAAAGATTCCTCAAGACGTAGAGGACGCGTTCAGCTCCTTCACCGCGGATCGAGGAACGTCTACCACCACCACCTCTGTCGAAATGGCGAAGACAAACCCATGAACGAGCTTCTCCAAGCACCCATCGAGGGTTACGGAGATGCCATTGTTGTTCCAGCCATCGGTGACACTTTCGAGCTCAAAACCAGGTTGCTCAATCTAGTAACCCAAAGCCAATTCTATGGTTTTGAGCGGGATGATCCTCATGCACACATTCGATGGTTTAACAAGATAGCATCTACCATCAAATACAATAATGTCCCACACGAAGCTATCAAGCTTCTTCTGTTCCCATTTTCTCTAGAGGGACAAGCCCGAATTGGCTTGAGAAACAACCCCTCGCTCTAGAGACATGGGAAGATCTTGTCACTAAATTGTTAACGAGTTCTATCCTCCATCCCGAACCACAAGTCTTAAGAATGAGATAATGAAATTTTCTCAGAGATTTGATGAATCATTCCGGGAGGCATGGGATCGTTACAAAGAGTTGCTTCGCAAGTGTCCGCATCACGGTTTTACCGACTTAATGCAAATGGATACTTTCTACAATGGTCTCAATCAGGCCAATCAAGATTCTTTGAATGCCTCGCGGAGGAAATTTCGAGCAAGACCACAAAAGAGGCCTTGCAGATCATTGAGAACAAATCTCAGTCCGTCCTTTCGAGCTAAGACATATCAGTCTAATGCTGGACCTTCTTCTTCTTCATTCCCCGTGAGTACATCTAGCACCGATGCTAAGATTGATAAACTCACAGACATTGTTCATGCTTTGGTTCTTGCTAACCGAAGAAAGTCTCCTTCACTCACCACCAACACATGCCTTTGAAGTGAAGAAAGTTGAGAGTTGTGTCACTTGTGGTGGTCCTCACGCTTACTACAATTGTACTGCCACCGATGGTAGTCCTTTTGAGGCCAATGCTTTAGCCGGTAGTTCACAGCAAGGAGGTAATCAATACCGTCCTCAAAATGAACCACACTACCGTGCTAACACTAATCAGGCACCACCCGGTTTTAACCAAAATCACAACATGCAAAACCGAATCGTAACCAACCAAGAATGAACCAAGGTTATCAAAACCAAGGTAATTTCTATCCCGGACCCAATCAAGGTTTCCAACATCAAGGAAACCCTCATCAAAACAATTTCAATCGAGGGAATCAATTTCATGGGAATGTGAATCCTAATCAAGGGAATTTTGGTCATAATCAAAACATGCGACCTCAAATTGTCCCTCCAGCTCCTCCCTCATTACTCCTCCGTGACCATCATCCGATGAGTTATCAAGCGTTCATGAAATCCCAAGATGAAATGAACAGTTGTTGTTGGTCGTCAGATTGCCGATCCAAGAAGTCTTTAAATGATCGACCCTCGGGCTCAGGTACTTTACCGAGCAACACGATCGCTAATCCGAGGGGCGATGCCAAGGCGATCACAACCCGAAGTGGTGTTTCATACACTGGACCCGCTGTTCCTACTACCTCTACTTCTTCTGCTCTCCCTAAGGTAGTGGGACAAGTGAACCTCCGACACACAATGGACCTAAGACTCCAATGCCCCTCCTCCCCGTGGCAATGAGTCAAGTTACCAAGGAAACAACGGACAAAGTGCATTATTCTAGCCCACGGTACCAAGACACGTCCAACCTTCGGTAGTCCAACCTCAAGTGGTCCGAAACCCCAGCCTAATCCAGGAGTTATTTTTGAACCTCCCAGTAGCTCCTGAGAATCGAAATCCAAATCTTCTATTCCTTACCCATCACGCTTGAATGAGCAAAGCTCCGCGAGAAAGCTAGTCATCAAATGGATAAATTTTTCCAAATTTTCCAAGAGTTACACTTTGACATAAGCTTTACGGATGCTATCATGCTGATGCCCAAGTTTGCATCGACTCTCAAGCACATGTTAAGCAATAAGGAAAAGCTGTTTGAAATGACAAAAACTCCTCTTAACGAACTCGCCACAGATTATTCTCAAAAGCTTCCGAAAAGCTTGGAGATCCCGGGAAATTTCTCTTACCATGTGTATTCCCTGTGAATGGTTGAATGCTTTGCCCTAGCAGATCTTGGTGCAAGCATAAATCTTATGCCATATTCAAGATGGAAGAAACTCTCTCTCGAACTCACTCCTACATGCATGACTCTCGAGCTTGCAGATCGTTCCATATCCCGTCCTCTTGGCATTGCTGAGGACGTATTTGTGAAAGTGGGAAAGTTCCATTTCAATTGACTTCGTGGTTGTTGATTTTGATGCCGATCATCGGGTTCCTCTCATTGTTGGTCGAGGATTCCTAAGAACGGGCCGTGCTCTCATAGATGTATTTGAGCAAGAAATCACATTGCGTGTTGGTAATGAAGCCGTCACCTTCAATCTTGACCAAACTTCGAGGTACTCCGCAAATTATGATTCTGAATCGGTCAACCGAATAGATATCATTGATGTTGCTTCCGACGAGTACTCTCAAGAAGTTCTTGGTTACTCTCATAATTCGTGAGGGGATTCCACTACATCTTCTCACCTATCATAGCCAATTCTACTCCTTCTCTCACTCCGTTTGAGGGAAGCGACTTCATCTTAGATGAGATTGAAGCATATTTGGCTAGTGATTCTGTTCCTTGGGAAATTGATCACGCTCCGATTGATATTGAGGGAGACATACTTCTTATTGAGAAGTTGCTTAATGGTGATCCATCATCAGCCCCTCATCCCAGTGATTCAATCCCAGTTGAGATTAATCAAAATGAGATTAACTGAGGGAGATATTCTTCTTGAGAAATTGTCAAATCTGGATACTTCTCTTCCTCTCCCTCCCACCAAACTTCATAATAAGGAAGTCAATTCAGGTTGAGAAAAACCAAGAATTTCCGAGGTTGAGCTTAAGGACTTACCTCCTCATCTCGAGTATGCATTCCTTGAGGGTGATGATAAATTACCCGTCATTATTGCTCGAGATTTGAGTAAAGATGAAAAAGCTGCTCTCATTAAAATCTAGAAGTCACACAAGCAAGCAATTGCTTGGAAACTCTCCGACATCAAAGGTATAAACCCTGAGTTTTGTACTCATAAAATCTTGATGGAGGATGACTTCAAACCCGCAGTTCAACATCAGAGGCGAGTGAATCCAAAAATCCATGATGTTATCAAACAAGAGGTTATTAAACTTCTTGATGCAGGATTGATTTACCCGATCTCGCATAGTCCTTGGTCAGCCCAATTCATTGTGTCCCAAAAGGGTGGCATTATCTGTTATCACAAATGAAGATAACAAGTTAATTCCAACTCGATTGGTTACGGGATGGCGTGTTTGCATCGACTATCGTAAGTTGAATGACGCCACCCGTAAAGACCATTTTCCTCTACCCTTCATGGACCAGATGATTGAGAGATTAGCAGGGAATGAGTACTATTGTTTCCTTGATGGTTTCTCGGGTTACTTTCAGATCCCTATTGATCCACAGGATCAAGAGAAGACCACATTCACTTGCCCATACGGAACTTTTGCCTACAAACGTATGCCTTTTGGTTTATGTAATGCTCCCGCACGCTCCAACGATGTATGATGGCCATTTTCCACGACATGATCGGGGAAACGATGGAGGTGTTTATGGATGACTTCTCGGTCATTGGGGATTCTTTTCAATCATGTCTCTCCCATTTAGATAAAATGCTTCAAAGGTGTGAAGACACCAATCTTTGTCTAAACTGGGAGAAGAGCCACTTTATGGTCAAAAAAGGCATAGTCCTTGGCCATAAAATTTCAAAGAACGGGATTGAGGTAGATAGAGCAAAAGTCGATGTTATTGCTAAATTACCTCATCCTACTACCGTTAAAGGTATTAGGAGCTTTTTAGGTCATGCCGGTTTCTATCGTAGATTCATTCAAGATTTTTCAAAATCGCCTCGCCTATGACCCATCTTCTTGAAAAAGATGCTCCTTTTATCTTCTCCCCTCAAGTGCATAGAAGCTTTTGAAACATTGAAGAAAAAGCTTATCAAGCACCTATTCTCGTTGTTCTGACGGGACTTGCCTTTTGAGCTCATGTGCGATGCAAGTGATTTTGCTATCTGGTGCAGATCCTAGGGCAACGAAGAAACAAGCATTTTCAGCCTATTCACTACGCAAGTAAGACTATGACTGAGGCTCAAACTCATTACACCACCACAAAAAAAGAGCTATTAGCCGTGGTGTATGCATTTGAGAAGTTTCGCCGCATTAATCTTGACCAAATGTGTAGTGTACACGGATCACTGGCTCTTAAATATCTCTTTGCAAAACAAGATGCAAAGCCGAGATTGCTTCGTTGGATTCTCCTCCTCCAAGAATTTGATATCATTATACGTGATAAAAAAGGAGCCGAGAATCTAGCCGATCATCTGTCTGCATTAGAAAACCCTCACCAAGATGTCTTCGAGAAAAAGGATATAAATGAAACATTTCCTCTCGAGACACTCAATGCGATTTCTTTTCGTGGAAATTCTTCCACCCCATGGTTTGTCGACTTTGCAAATTACCATGCGGTAACTTCATTGTGAAAGGGATGTCGACCCAACAGAAGAACAAATTCTTCAAAGATATTAAACATTATTTCTGGGACGACCCTTTCTTGTTCAAAAATCTGCGGATCAAGTCATCCGACGGTGTGTTTATGGACATGAAGCTATTGACATTCTCACAGCTTGCCATGCTGGACCCACCGGGGCCATCATAGTCCAAATTACACCGCCAAAAAGGTGTTTGATTCCGGGTTCTATTGGCCCACAATCTATAAGGATGCCCACGATTATGTCAAAACTGTGGACGCTTGTCAGCGTCATGGCAATATATCTCAAAGGAATGAAATGCCACAAAATGCCATTCAAGTTTGTGAGATATTTGACATATGGGGTATTGATTTTATGGGGCCATTTCCATCTTCTCGTGGTAGCAAGTACATACTCGTGGTCTGTTGACTATCTGTCAAAATGGGTTGAAGCAAAAGCTTTACCCACCAATGATGCCCGAGTTGTTGTGAAGTTTTTGAAATCTCTGTTTGCCGGGTTTGGAACTCCGAGAGCGATAATCAGTGATCGTGGTACACATTTTTGTAATGACCAATTTGAAAGAGTTATGCAAAAGTATGGTGTTACCCACCGCCTCTCCACGCATACCACCCCCAAACAAGTGGCAGGTGGAAGTTTCAAACCGTGGTATTAAAAGAATTCGAGAGGACGGTTGGAAAACCGTGCCTCCTGGTCGGATAAGCTAGATGACGACTCGGGCTTTTCGTGACAGCTTACAAAACACCCATCTGGGTGTACTCCATACAAGCTAGTGTACGGAAAGGCATGTCATCTTCCGATTGAGCTAGAGCACAAGGCATACTGGGCCTTAAAGCATGCGAACTTCGATATACAGACAGCCGGTGATCACAGAAAAGTTCAAATGAATGAACTAAATGAACTTCGTGATCAAGCTTACGAGAACTATTTGATCTACAAGCAAAAGACAAAGAAGATTCATGACTCCAAGATCAAGAACCGCGTTTTTAACGTTGGTGATCGAGTCCTTCTTTTCAATTCTAGATTGAAGATTTTCTCGGGAAAGCTCAAGTCCCGTTGGTCTGGCCCATTCACTATCGCTAAGGTTTATCCTTATGGTACCGTTGAGTTATCTCAACCCGATGGTCCTAATTTTAAAGTGAATGGTCATCGAGTGAAGCATTACTTTGGAGAGGACATTCCCCCTGTGGTTGTCCCGGATTTACAAACATTCCCCATGAACCAATGAATGCAGGGATCGAGTCAAGCTAGTGACTCGGTGATCAAAAACATTAGCACGCACCATATGGGTTTTCACCCATAATTCGTCTTCTTATCCTTTCTACCACCCTAGTGTGGGGAGTTTTTCCCACACTTGTTGTATATTCTCAATCTTTAAAAAATCTTTCTAAATAATGGCCGTAATATTTCCCTTTTACGTTCTTTGTTTTTTCGCATAACCGCGGTACTTTGAATATTGAGGGCAATATTCATTTCTAAGTGTGGGGGGAAATTCTCACGAATTTCATATATTATTTACCCATTCCCGTTTTTGGCCAAAAAAAATTTTTTTTGGAGTAAGTGTTCTACACTTACTCATCTTGGTTATCATCCGCCTTGTCTCGTAAGACAAAAGGATTGGCTAATCCTAGAGCAAACGGCTCTTGGTAAAGATTTCTCAAATCCGTTTATATGGCTTGCAATTTGCCCAACATTGTATGGTTCCTCACCCCATCATCCTCAAAAGATAATGAGTTGGCTAGCCCGCAAGGTTATGGCTTGTGGTAAAGGCAGTGGAAAATCCATAATTGGTATTCAGCTCACCAAAGATAATCCCGATAATTTATCTAAGAGTTGGCTAGTCCGTAAGGGTACGGCTTCGGTAAAGACACATCAAATCCGTTATATGGTTTATGATTTGCCAATAAATCATCTGGTTATCGTTGTACCAAGGTTCTTACTTGAATCAAAACAATTGGCTACTCCATAAGTGATGGCTTTTGGTAAAGAGTTTTTCAAATCCATCAAAGTTTTTCAAATCATTGCTAGGACTAGCAATATCTCAATGGGGATTGATGAGTGTCTAAATACTCATCATTTTTGTGTAATCTAAACTGCAAAATCATCTGAAAACACTCAAAAACACATCAAAATGATCAAATTATTCCAAATCAGTGTTTTATGTGTTTTATATGCAAAAATATCAAAATCAGATGAAAAATGTATAAAGTTTGCAAAATTGGCAGTTTTAGTCCCCCAAGTTTTAAAAGTTGTCAAATCTAGTCCCTGGAAATTCAAAAATGTGAAAATTTATCATTCAAGGTCCCTGAAGTATTCTAAGTTGTTTAAAATGATCCTTGAATGATTCTTTGGTCAATTGGCAAGAAAGGTCCCTAAACTTTGGAAATTTACAAAATTAATCCTTGGACCTTTAAAAATGGATTTTATGCAAAAAGGGCCCTTGTTCTATCAAAGTTTGTCATGATTGGTCCTGATGGGAGCATTGGAAAAATATCACTTTCAGTCCCTCATGTTTGGCAATTGTACACTTTTGGTCCTTGTTTATTAAACTTAACCAAACGGACACAATATTATTACCAAGCCCAAAATCCAAATACAACCTCAAGCCCAACAAGCTAGCCCAATATACTTGACCCTTGACCCCTTTTATCGACCCTTGAGCCAGTCAAATTGCAAAAAGACCCCAGCCACAGCCATTTTGGACCCTTTGTTATTAATAGCTGCTGGTCAAACTACTTGGTCAAATCCCTTTTGCGCGCTCAAAAACCAGAAACACTGTAGCAGTGTCTCTCCCAAGCCTGAAACATCAATACCAGTCATGGTTTTACCACATTTTCAACCCCCCTCCCATTCCATGTCCCCTCCAACTCCTCTACACTCCAAATTCTTTAATTATCTAAACCAAACCTCATTAAAGCTAAAAACCTGCTTTGAAGAATAATTGGCGCCAAAAAGCAACTTGGACGGTTCTGATTATTCTGAGTGATCCAAGGGCTAAGATGTGGTGGGATAGATTCAGAGTACATCAAGGATGCAAGAAAGTCTATAAAGGAGAGAGAGTTGCATTGTAAAAAAAAAAGTTATCTAGTGTAATTTAAGTTATTATTGTCGTTTTAAGCATTTCTAAGTTTTAAGTTTATGTTTTTATCTTCAAACTCGTAATTCAAGTTACGTTGTTATAAGAAAGCTTTTGTGAAACCTTAATTCAAGTATCATATTGTATTTCAGTTTATGCAATTTCTCATATTTATGCAAAATCTCAAATTGGATCAAATGTGTTTTCAGTAGTTTGTATGGACTGATTTAGTACACTTAAGCTCCTAGAAAGCTCATTGAAGCTTTTAGTTATCTTAAAATTCAGTTGAGAGTCAAAAATAGAAAAATCACAAAAATACCAATTAAATACTTGAAAAATAAAAAAGGGTTCCATGGAAGTGTTCACATGGGAAGAGTGAGGGGGTATATAATGGATGGCCTTGGGTTAGTAGCTTATTGGTAAGCTTATAGGGGTGCTCATTGATCTTGGTTCTCAGTTTTAAGCATTGGAAGCATTTGTAAGCTTTTTGATAAATTTGGCATTTTACTGTTATAGTGATTAATTAGCTTATCTTTTTGTTTCTTTGTGTTCACTAGTCATAATTTAGTGTATCTAGGTTTTAAAATCAAGAGTTTGTTAATTTAAATTTGTGTTTTGAGAAAATATCATTTGGATACCAAAATTGCATTTTAGTCATTTTTGAGTTTTATGTTGTAAGGGTTGTTGTTTTAAGCTTAATTAGTCATAACAAGTGATTATAAAAGATCTGGACTTAATCTCATGGATTTAATTTGTGTTTTACTCTAAAAACTTCATACAGATCAACAATAAGTGGGTGTTTGGTTTTTGTGTTCAAAGGTTCTTTGGTCCTTAGTTTTGTTGGAAATCTGTCTAAATGGGTCTAAGTAACTAAGCTAAGTCATAAAATAAAGTCTTTGTTAGCAAAAAGTCAAAAATTCCTTTGATCTTATTTCGTGGCTTACGTTGGATTTTACAAATCCATGATCATCATTTTGTGTTCAAAAGTTAATAATCTTGCTATATTCAGTCTTAACATGCTTTAAAACAACATATTAAGTGCTCTAGATCAGATCAAAGTTCATTTTGGTCAACTCTTTAGTTGTTCTAAAAAAGTCAAAATCTCAATGGGTCGTTTTTGAATAAACTTGGGAATTTCACTGTGGGCTTATTAATAAGATTCAGCTTATAATATCTTGGGGTATTAAAGTCTAGTTGGTATAGAAAAATAGAAAAATATTAGTTCTCTGTTTATCAGCTTGTTTGGTGCTTATTTAACTGCTTATTTTGGGTACCTGTTCTGTGAATCTGTCCTGTGCATAGTGAATGGGTCAAACTTCATAAGCTTGCACTGAGCTTATTACTTGTCCAATTCCTGTGTTCTCTGGTTCCTTGGAAAGTCAACCTGGTCCTCTTTGATTGTCAACTTTTGTTTTTCAATTTGGAGCTTGTTTGCTAGGGCTGCTATAAGCCTAGAGTTTGTCCCATTTTCACGTTTTTCAAGCACTAGAGGCATAAGTGCTTATCAGCTTATTGTAGCTTGTCAGCTTGAGTTTCTGTCTCTTTTAGCTTCATTTTAGCTCATATAGCTTGTTGGTAGCTTATTTGAGTTTCTGTTTCATCTGTTGAGCTTGTTTGAGCTTATTCCACTTAATAAGCTCATTTTCATATCTGTTGGGCTAATAAGCCATCAAAACAGCTTTTTTGAAGTTTGTAAAATTTTTGTGTTCATTAAAGTTTCATAATATCATTAGTAAAGTAGTTTTCAAAAAGAAAATCCAGAAAAAAGTCAAATAAAAATCAGTGATAGTGTTTATTTAAGGTTTTCTAGCTTTTTGATTTTTCTTTTCATCTTATTAATAAGCAAATCTTGTTTTTTCTCTTTTTCTTAGGTTTCTGTCATCATATAGGATTTTTAGAAAAAGTTTCAGTTTTTTCTCTATCTTTTTAGTATTTTTTATAATTATAAATAGTTAATAAATAATAAATAATTAGTAATAAATAATTAAAAAGTGTGAAAAATATATTTTTAGTTTTAAAATTAGTTTTATAGTATTTTAGATTTTTCAGAATCATAAGTTTATTTTTCTAGCCTTATTTCCTATTTTATTCTAATTTAGGGTATTTATTAAATAGTTAAAATAGTTTTTAATTAATAATAATTAATTAAATAGTGTTAAAAATAAGTTTCTTTTTCTAATAATTTTCTTTTATTCTTAGGATTCCAAAAATGTTATTTTCATATTTTTAGGCCTTTTATTTCTTAGTTTTCACTTTTTATTTTGTGCGTATACGTAGTTTTTAAACTTACGTTTACGTTTCTTTGATCTGGTTGTTGTGCTTTCCAAATCTGTACTCCATTCCATTCCAATCAATCAGTAGTGTAGTAATTCTAATCAAAACCTTTGCAGATCACTATCCTTAGTGATCATTCCATCATCTGAATCAGTGTTTAACACACCATTGAGTCTCCTTGGGACTTAACGACCCGGGAATCCACTGTATTCTCTGATCTTCATTTGCATTTGTGTCTGAGCTGTTTTAAGTCTGTTTAGACTTGACGGTTTTGCACGGATCAGTGAACATATCATTTATATCCACATCCACCACACTTATACATATATATCACATCTACACTGCACATAACGTGCAGAGGCATATTATACTTCTATAAGGGATATATACTTGCTATTTATGTCACGCTATTTGGACATGTATAGGAATTAACTAAAGATATCTACTAACCAATCAAGTAACGACAAGATTAATTAGTAATTTTGAAAAAAGAGGTAAATACAAACCTGAGCAATAGCGTGATGCGCATCAGCATCTATAGCTGCAACAGTTGCTACACCTTTCAAGATGGTAGCCACTCTCTCCCACGTCGGTGTCAAAGATTTACAATGTCCACACCATGGCACGTAAAACTCAACCAAAGCGCCTGTTTGAATTCACAACCCGAAATAATATCAAATATTCACAATTACTTACCAATCAAAGCGACCCAAATCATCCCATCTTATGTCCCGGGCATGGGCATGGGTTTTCTCGCAAAGCGTGGGTCAATCTATTTACCGCTTTTATAGTGACATCTAGAGTACTATTACACCCATTTAAGCTTTCGAAATAAAACTAAACCTAATTTAAGCAGAGGATGTGATGCGGGTGTTATGTGATCGTTGTATCCTAAACAATAACGAATTGATAAATTAAGGATATTGATCAATAATAAGCAAAATGAGGATATAGTGTGCAATACAACTTAGGGGTGTTTGGCATTCTGTTTAGATGAAGGTACCGCATTTTACCTTGGATGACTTATATTTGCGTTTGGTGTTTTTATTCCCGATTTCAGTTCAAGTGTATTTAATATAGCAATTACCGCATTCTATATAAAGTTGTTCGGTGTAAAGAGAGAATACGCCTTACCGAATAGTTAAAAGACAACTAAAGACTTATCAGTTGAATTAATTCTAGGCTGGAAAGATTTCGCTAATGAGATAAATTCTAACTAAACATATAATCAATATTTCACTAAGTTAGATATATGATGACTAAATAAGCTCTTGATACTTGTTTGGAAAATTAATTTGTAAGAGTTAGATATCTCGAAAGTAAACAAAAAGAATATCATTTGTACTATTATTAGCAAGCTTACCTTGCCTAAAAATTCCTCGAGATGTTATGTTGTTTTCTTGAGTTCTCCGTTCCTCTTACTTTGCACCTCTTTCGCCATCTCTCACAATTTAGCCTCCTTTTCCATTTTTCCTTCACGTAACCATAATCAAGTAAATCAAACATAAAGTTTCCTATTTTACATTAGTCCAAGGTATCTAACTCATATTATTGTCATTCATAGTCCCCATTTCTAATCAATCTTCCGATCATACAATAAAAATATAAAATATTCATTCCGTATTCTTTAAGAACTATAATATGTTCAATACAAAACGAATGGTATTTACCTGAGGAACAATCAATCACCTTGGAAGAAGCTCCTCGTGGCGCCGTGAGAGAATTCCCAACTTAGTATCTAGAAAACATTTCTAAAAAATTAACACAAGATCGTAAATATCAATATGTAGAATATCATATCAAAACAAATGATAAACCTTTAAATCACTGGTGAAGAGAACTTTAAGTCGACCCTCATGTACCCATGGAGCTGCTACTAAACACTCGGTTAAACTGCCTTTCATACTCCACCATCATAATTCGAACCCACATTACCAAGTCAAACCTGCATACACCAACGCCGTCAATAACACCACTACTGAATTCGATTTCATTAAGCCTATACAGTACTTTAAAGGTAGCCTCTGCAACATACACAGATTAACAATGTAAAACTACAATAAATTCTACAACAATGCTTGGTACAATTTATTGCTTATAAATTACAAACCAAATCCTTTTCCAGACTTCAACCCAGAGATGCTACACTACATACATCCTAAAGAAAGAAAGACCATGAGATGATTTTATCATAAAAAACAACTAATCTAATGCATACGAAAAAAACAATTCCAGTGATAAAAGGCGTAAGTAAAGATATGACCTTTAGAAATAATCATGCATCTCTGATAACTAATATGAAGGATTTCATATAAGATAAAAAAAATGAAAGCACTTATGAATGGAAAGGCACCATCTTTGCTTAGCACGTGGAGAATAGTATTCTGCCACAAACGTCCTCCAGTAATTAATATCCTACAAAATAAAGTAAAATGATTACAATCAGAAGCAATGAATTTTTATATATAACACTTTGAATAATCAACTCACAGTTTTGGGCATGGCTAGCTACTTGAGTCGGGGTTCTTGATGGTACGTAGTTCTTTGAAACCCCTCTCTAATCACCTTCTCTAAACTTTCCTAAGTAACCCGATCAAAAATAATCTATGCTCTTTTTCGATCCATGTCATCCCCGATTAAATAAAAAAGATCAATTACCACGAAAATATACCATAAACTTTAATGAACATATTACAAAAGATGCAACATCTTTAACAACACTAAAGACATTTACATATCTCTCAACATAACTTGAGCATTAATGATCTGTTAGTTGTTTGTGTATCGTAATATATCATAAGAATTGAAGTATTTTTTTCTTCACATGTCTTTAAATACATGCCAAATGAGGCATTACCCGTAACCTATGAATTATGAACTTACATAAAAAAGGTATTCATTGCATAAATATGAATTGCAAAACCCTAATTAAATTTTTTTTTACCTTATCAGAATCAAAAGCTTTTGATTCTGATGTCAAGTACAACAACAACCGCCAATTTCATATCATTCTTCTTCATTGATTGTTATGATTAATGAATTGTATTTAATCTGTTTAAGATTACAAAGTTTGAATATACCTCGATTCATGAGCGTCAAAATCCTTATAAAAACCGCCATTACAAACCGTATTCATCATCTTCTTTGCCAAACACGTTTTTTTGGTGACGATGATAAAAAAAAAAATTAGATTGTAATGTTTGAAGAAAATTGTGTTATTCAGGGTTTCGCTTTAAACATTGAGTTGAAAGAAAATTATGTTTGATATGAGGCTGCAGGAAGCGTTGGGGTAGTTTTGTTTTCCAAAGTGTGTGATGATGACTGGAGTCTCCGTGTTTTTTAGAAAGTTATATTATTCGCCTGCAATTATAAAAAATAGGGCTAATTCCTAAAAGGAGACAAAAAGTTTGGTATTGATCACTTTGAGGTACAAAAATAAAGCCTATTCTTAATTTGGTCATGTGCGAATGTGCGATTCCATTAGATGTGCGACACGTGTCCACTTATTTATTATTAAAGTACAATATCAGGTGGGATTTTTTCCCAAATATTCCTTTTTGTCTTATTATTACTAATGTAAAAGGTCAAAAATACCCCTCTTTTTTATATGTATTTTCTCTACCTACCCTTTTTTTTCACTTCTATATTTATAACCCACCCATTCCCTTCATCATCTACAATAACCAGCCACTACCATATCCGGCCAGGCCAGCCACCATCAAATCCGCAGTCACTTGGGATGCCCACAACAATATCACCACAACAAGTATTCCATCCCAAAGAGTCTTGGGAGACTCTCAACACCACAATAATATCACACCGAGGCACTACTCGACCCAAAAACATCACCATCGAAGCACAAACAACCAACAAAAACATCACCATCGAAGCACTACTCGACCCAAAACACTAACCAAAAGGGCCAAGACTCACGTTCCACAAGGACTCAAGCCAAAAACAACCCAAAAAGTCACGGTAACAACGGAAATAACACAAACTAAGCACGGGTATACACGTGAGAAGTCACGGTAACACATGCAACACAAAAACCCAAAAAGTCCGAAACTTAAATTTTAGATCTAGGGCGCGTCGATGGGTTTCACCGCGCGTACCCAATGTCAGAATGATCACCTTTCGACGATCTATCGTTTGGTATAGGTGGTGTAATTTTCCGGTGGCGGGTGGCCGGAATATTGGCCGGAGAAGACGGCGGTGGTGGTTTCCGGTCGCCTGAAAAGTAGAGAGAGGTGAGAGAGAGAGAGAGATATGTGTGAAAAAGTGTGAGAGTGTGTGTGTTGTAGCTAACATTAAACACGTTATGTAGCTAACATTTTTAATTTGACTTGCCATTAAACACGTTAAATGTCAATAAACAAAAGAGTGTAATGTTCTGTTTTTGTTTGGATATACTGTACATAATCATTAAAGTGAAAGTGAGGGTATATTAGACTTTTAATACTCTCAATAATAAGACAAAATTCACCTACCACTGTACTTTAATAATAAATAAGTGGACACGTGTCGCACATCTAATGGAGTCGCACATTCGCACATTCGCACATGACCAAATTGAGAAAAAGGCTTTATTTTTGTACCTCAAAGTGATCAATACCTAACTTTTTGTCCCCTTTTGGGAATTAGCCCTAAAAAATAACATTGAAACCCATGTGTATTTTCATTTTTTTATATATATAAATATATAAAACGTTTTTTAAAACTTTTTTAGGCAAATTAGGAAATAATTAGGTTTAATTATTTTTTTTAATCCAGAAAAAAAATCAAATTAAAAAAATTATTACCAAATAAGGTATGGTTTGATTTTTTTGAAATGAAAAATTCTCACTAAGGGTTTTGTTTTATTATATAAAAGATAATGGTGGTTAGTATATTTTATATATTTTCTAATTATTGGTAGTTAAAAAAATCATAAAATACTTTAATTTGATTCTTTTACTTAATATTTACATGTGTATAAATTTAGAAATTTTAGTTCTGACAATATTTAAAAGTTATACTTTCATGAAAAATGAATATAAAAAAAAACATGTTAAGCTGAAATAGTTTTTGAGACGCTTCATGTTAACTTAGTAGTATAAATAGCTATTAGTTACATTGATAATACTTTCAATGTCTAGTATTATTAATAAATAGTTAAATTGTACAAAATAAAACCCTAAAAAATCTTATCAAACTATTCAGCTTAACTTATATTTTTAGGATGTTAAACTTTTTAAAGTTAACAATTTTCTTCATTTACACATGAGACTAAGTATGATAATGCTTTAACTAAAACTCGCGAAAGTAACTTACTAAATCAACCCTACTAACCATACTGTAGTGAAAGAGTACATAATAGAAATTACAAAAAACCTCATTAGACTACCCAACTTATATCATATTTAATATAATGTTGTTTTTTTTATAAAATAAGCAAAATGTATAATAGTCTAATATTAGGCTCATTCTGATCGTAATTGTAAAACCTTTTAAATGGTCATTTTTAAATTTTTTTTTTTTTTTTTTTTTTTGGTTTACGAATGAGCCAAATTAAGATATTACTTATTATTTTTTAGTCATTAGCAAATATTTAGGGTTTAAAGTTAAAAGTTGCAAAAATAATCTACCAAAACAAACATTACTTTAGGGGTGTTTATGAAAATTGCATTTTTAATATTTTGCGAACATATAAAACGACGCAGTAGGCTTCACCCAATGTATCTATACTACTTAAAGCTTATCCCCCTTAATTTAATGCGCAAGGGGGGTTGTGCACAACCAAAAGTACGGTACATACATGTCTATGCATACCGAAATAACTTCAAGATGGAAGTGCAAGAGTTGCTGGAGTTGATCACAAGATGGAAGTGCAAGAGTTGCCGGAATTGATCAAATGGTATTTAGTATAGAATTGAATGTCAAGTTATGGATTGAGATGAAGTTGAAAAGGTTGCAAGAATAATTGATGATTTAACCTAATTCATGCCTATATAAACCTGCCAAAATCACATGTACAAACACAAAAGTACGAATATGGGGTTATTGGCCTACAACGATGAAGACACCAAAGCCGGTGGTGGCGTGTGCAAAGTTCCGGGTTAACCCACTAGAAAGCGTAATGAGAAATGATGGGAAAACAAGGTTTTTGACACAAGATGGGGAACCCATTTACCATTTCTTAAACACGTCAACTTTCAGCGAGTATACTGTCATTGACTCGGCCTGTGTCGTCAAGATTGATCCAAAAGCTCCCCTTAACAAGATGACCTTGCTCAGTTGTTGTCTCTCCACAGGTTTGTAGTTTGTATATATATACCCTTATTAATTAGTTAAATTTATTTGATAATTAATTAGTTATATTTAATCATGCATCTATTGGTTATAGTTTAGATAAAGAAGAAAACAAGTTATATGATACGGTTTAGTTCTCTTTTTAACTTGAATATGTACGTTTTTTCAGTATCAAATGATGGATATTGCTAAAGTAGAAAACAAGTCGGCAGAGATAAATGTTGTTAAAGTGAATGATCGGACCTGCTTGGAAAATGTTTTCGAGTGTCTTCAAAGGAAGAAGAATGTCAGTAAGGCTCTCAAGTCACCCTTTGTGCATCAACCACCAACTACTCCACTAGCCCCGAATAGGCGGTCAAGGAGAAGAAATAGGGACGTGATTTTCCCGTCTGTGTTTGAGTCCCGAATAGGCGGTCAAGGAGAAGGAATAGGGACGTGATCTATTGAATATACTGTAAGTAGTTATTTTGGGTATAAAAGAGATAAAAGTTTTTTTGGTAATTCACTTTTTTTTTGTTTGAAGGTTTTGGAGCTGTAACCAATACGGCAAAGGTATACCAAGGCTCAACAGTTGCAGTTTTCGGGTTGGGCGCAGTGGGATTATCGGTATTGGTTTAAGTTACTAACCGAGCAACTATATCTAATTTTATTTTGCAGCGCATCAAGAAGCATTAAAGAAAGAGATCGAGAGGTTACGAAAAGTGTATCAAGAACAAAACATGCAAAAAGGTCGAGAGGTTACATTTGATCTGTATTTCCTTGAAGTTGTATCACTGCTAAAGATACATGTTATGGTTTGTTAAACTTTTAGTAGGAATTATGTAATAATGGAATGCAAGTTTGCTTGCATGCTACTTTTCTTTTTAACATTTTGACTGATATTTGTGGAGTAAAATAGACAGAGATACAACTTTATGACATGCCAATATTTTCATATTCATTTTGTTTGATTTTTGGTTGAGTAAAACACACTACTGTAGGATCGACCTATATGGGTCAAAACATGGGTCCTTCTTTCTTTTGTGATTTCATGTGTTCACAGTTATGTGTTACTGAGTCTATACTACATCATTTCCTGAGAGGTTTTCATGCAATAGTTAACGTGACCCTTCATGTGACCAAGTACCATTTGGTGTGACATAATTAACATATCTTTTATGTAAGTTTTACTTTGTGAGAAACATGCATTCGTATGTAGAAGGTAATACACGACATAAATCAAAGAGAATCACAATGAAGAGAAGTGAGACGAGATGATGATATAAGAGGTTACCCATTTTATTAGGTATTCACAATGAATCAATCACATGTGTTCATGAATTTAGATGACCCTTTATGCAAATAAATGTTAAGTCTTAATGCTTTAAAATGTGACTTTTCAGTAGGAATTTTGAAGATTATAAATAACCAAACAATCACCATATTCACCACCATCATTTTTTGTGTTTCCGTGATTTATACGTGTCAAAGAACACCTATTGTTAACCATATCAATTATACGAGTAATAAGCTCTATAAATGTTTATCCCACGATCATACCGACCTCAGATCTGTTACATCCTCATCGGTCCAAGAAAATTCAAACGAAAAAGAAGAGAAAGATGAACAAAAGAAATAGCACAAATAACTTTCGAAAACATAAAGGAAAAGACAAGATCTTAGATTTGTTAAACTTTTTCACAAATCTTTTGAAGATCTTCTTTTATCTATAGAAGCATAGCTTCTTTCAATATTCGAAAAGATAAAGAAACAACAAAACCTCAGTTTCATTGTTTCTTTTTTTTTTTTTCCGTTTCAAACATACGAAATAAGTATCACCTACCCGAGAGATCTATAAGATCTTAAAGCCGAACATGCTAAAATGAAATGGGTTTTTAATTCGATAAGCGACAACGCATTTAAAAGAATTTCTATGTTTTTTATTACATTAAAGTGGGTTTGTGATTCGGATAAGCAACAGAGAATTGTTTGGATTTTTTTCTTCATATTGAGACTAAAAGGAAGAGGGAGGCGGAGGCTACATGATTAGAGGTGTGTGGCATGATAACTTTACCCTAATGTTAAACCACGAGTATCTTATTTGATAACAAAGTATCATAGTAGATTAACAGTTATCAAATTGGGTCGGGCTGGCCCGGCCCAATGCTTAGTAGTTGTTTCAACGTATTTATAAAAAGTTGTTGATTTAGTAAAACATATGTCTTCATTTTCAGATACATTAGGATTGTTTTATTTGGTTTTCTTTTTTTTCTTTTTTCAATGTTTCATCATGTTTGTGAACCTTTTCAATTATTTATATATAATTTTTTGACTAATGATTGTTGAAATTGTCTTAGAAGTTCTACATGAATAAAGGTAATTGTGGAATTTAGTTGGGAAGTAAATAGTTTTTTGTGAGATTTAAGGTTTTTTTTAGAAAAGAATTACATTCAGAGTTTAAATATACTTTAAATGGAGAGCATAAACTATAAAGATTGCTAAGTTGCTCAAGTGTTGGGCTAGAATGATTTTAGTATTCAATGTATTTTAATACATGGTGTTAACTTTAGCATATTAGTTGGCAAAAAGAGTGATATTTTGGACTTACAAATTTTCACGGGTTGATAAATTTCACACGGCTAAAGTTTATATTACTTATAAAATGTGCTTCGAAGATTATTCTTTACTATTATGCAATTTTGCGAACACGTTGGATTACACGTACATGACAAAAAAAAACATTATTAATGTGTACTAAAAATCATAATATTTGTCTTCGAGCTAAGTTTTTGTTAAATGGCAACAAATCATACATTTGTCTTTCATTTTAGATGATCGTACGTGTTTTCTCTAACAACTCAAAATTTGCCATTGAAGAGTACAAATAGTTATATAGTTCCAAATAACAAAAGTCACAAATAAATAAGCAACAAAACACTTATGTAACTTACTCAAATTAAAATACTATATATGAAAAGACTGTGTTAATAAAAACTTTTAATGAAAAGAAAATAATATAAATACAAAAGTAATTATAACATTATTAGGCATCTAAATATAGATTCCACTAAAATAATATAAACTAAAGTAATAATAACATCATTAGCCATCTAAATAATAAATACAATGCAACTTCTCTAATAGGTATCTAAATACCATCATATACAACATTATTGATAAAAACATGACCCCTCAACCACTAGACCGGGCATCGCACGGGTTGAGGGAAGCCTCGTATATAGATAATATTGGGACATATGTAATCACAATTATGAATTCACTGAATATCTCACATCAGCATGGTATTAAGCTTAAGATCCTAAAACCTATAGTCAATTGTTTTTGGGTTCTAACAAAAGTCGATTGCCGAAAGCTGATTGCCACAAGATTGATAATTTTTGTTTCATTTTCGCCGACTGCCACAAGGTTTAAGCCTAAGGCCATCCGCAATGCGGATACGTGGCATACGTATAATGGAAAATTTTGTTGAGTTGTCATACGCGCTATGCATTGTAGAAATGCCACACAAACACACGTTCAATTAATGTTCATCTATGCACATACACATACGCAGGGGCGGAACTACATAGAGGATAGGGGGAGGGGGGGCGGTGCCCTCCATGGTTGGCAAAAAAATGTCAATTTTTAGGGTAAATTTTTTTTTTAAGGACCATTTTATTAAAGTGCACCTCATTATAAAATCAAATTGCCCCCCACCTTAACATCAAACAATGTAAAAACCTTAGATCTCTATCTTAATCTATCAATTTTTAGTGTAAATTTTTTTTATGACCTTTTTATTAAAGTTCATCACAAATTTTATCAAAAAAAATTTTTTTGCCCCCCGCCCTTGAAAATCCTGGGTCCGCCACTGCACATACGCATAATAAGCAAGTGATGTGGGACCAAGCTTCTAATTAAACTAATCAAATACTCCCTCCGTCTCATTTTTATTGTCCAGTTTGACTTTGACCGGTCTTTCTTGTTCAACTTTGACCATTAATATATTTATTTGTGTTATATAATACTTAATGAAAATTATAACAATGAAAAATACATTTAAAACCCAATACATTCATATATTTTTCATCAAGTATTATATAACACAAACAAAAATAATTATGGTCAAAGTTAAAGAAGAAAGACTAAAAAAGTCAATAGTGGACAATAATTTTGGGACGGAGGTAGTAAAGAACAATATATACACCCACTTCCCACTTCGGATATTTGCATGTCCTTTTTTTATTTAATATTTATTATCTTCGTCTCAAATTTTATATCTATTTTGACTTTTTCAATCAAACTTTGACTTTAAATATATATTTTTTATTTTATAATATTTGGTGAAAGTTATACCAATGAAAATTTAAAACCTAATTTCATTTATATATTTTGCAACAAGTATTATATAATACAAAAAGATATATTTAAGATCAAAGTTTGATTTAAAAAGTTAAAATGAATATAAATTTTGGGATGGATGGAAGTATAAAATATTGAAAAGTAATTTAAGATAGTACTATGTGGCAACTCATTTTACTTTGCAAACTCTAGTATCTATGTGTCAGTCTATTAAACACAAAAAATATTTAGGGAAAATTCTCTAAATGCCCCAGTTGCCCAAGAATATTACCTCAAATGTCCCATTTTTTTTTCACTTCCCTTAATGCCCCATGGGCAACTCTCCCATGGGCAACTCTATCATATATTTGGGCCCACTTTGTACTTACAAAGTACAAAGCTAAGACTTGGTCTGTTGGGAAACTTTGACTTACTATATTGGGCAACTGACATATATCTTGGGCAAGTTGGTCTCACACATATATATTCTTGGGCAACTGATTAGTTAGAAAGTACACATTTATATTATTTTATTGTATTGATACTTGTGCCATAATTTTAAATACAAAAATACAACTTTATAAAATATAAAATACACATTTTAAAATCAAATTACACTTTTTTAAATACAAAATACCTTTAAATACAAAATACAAAATACACGTTTTATAATCAAATTACACATTTCATTCCACTTTATACATTAAACACACGCACAAAACACACCCTTTCCCCCCACTGCTACCCAGATCATCACGATCCAAACCATCAATCAAACACAAACACTCACATCCAAACCTTCAATCAAAAAATCATCACCGATCAAACGATCACCACAGCTTAGATGCTAACCTTTGCATCCTTCGCCTCTATCAGGTTCCATTTGTTTCTTTTTTATAACATTTATTAATTGATTCGATTAAAATTGATTTTGGAGCACGAGAGGATGAGCACTATTGGTATTGTGACTGCGATTGCGGCAAGCATTAAAATTGATTTCTAGCCGAATGGGTATAGGAGATGCGGGTTTTAGTTGGGACGAGTGTGATGTCCGGGGCGTTTGGGTATAGTGGTTATGTTAGGTTATGGGATGTGAGGTCTGGGCGTGTGGTTTGGGAGACTAATGAGCCGGGGTCGGGTAGGAGTAGTAGGTTTGGTGATTCGTTTGTGGATGTTAGTGTTGACGTGAATGATATGAGTATGTGTAAGATATGTTCCAATTCGGGTGATTTAGGGATAGCGGATTTGAGGAAGTTGGGGGATGATCCTTGGGTTTATTTGAGAGATATGAATCCGAGTTTAAGGGATACGAGTGGTTTGGTGTTAGTAATAGTGTAGTGCATTGTTATAACAAGCAAGTTTTTGTTGGGCGAGACGGTGGGTTGGAAGTGTGGTCGAGGGTAGCGGAAAAGGGCGGGCATAGTGAGATTGGTGAAGAGTCGTTTAGGCGGAATTATATGGATAAAGTGGAGGATTCGGAGAGAGGGATTATTAAGAAGATTGAAGGTGGTGGTGAGCGGCTTTTTGTTAGTAGGGAATGTGCCAAAGGGCTTGAGGTATGGGAAAGCTCTGTTTTCTCGTGCGATTTTGGTTCCGTGATTGTGCAATACAATAATTTGGCGTCGGTGCACACACAAAGCAAGCATAGAGCGAAGAATCCTTTTAGAGGTAGACGTGCTACTAGTGTTTATCGTCTTCGTTTATTGTTTGTGTGCTTGATGCTGTTCTTGTAGCAATGTATTTAAAGGCTCATTTGTTGTCATTAGTAGTTTTAGAATTCAATATGTTAGATTTGCTTATAAAATACAAACTCTAGTGAACATGCGGCTGTTATACTTTTGATAGTTAATAAATTACGATTTATACTAGGATGTTGATTTGTTTGGCTGAACTCTAAGGCAGTTTATAATGACTTCTGACATAACTAACATGGTGTTAGATTTTCCCTGTGCTTCTATGTCTCGTGATCATTGGTCTTAGTCAACACTTTAGAAGCGATTGTTTCACGAAAATAGCAAAACAGGTGTAGAACGTATTATGTAAACGCAAAGTCGGATAATTGGTCACAAAAGAATATATAACACACAATCATGATCTGAGCCTTATATACAACATATTACACTAACTTTCCGATTCACATCTTTTGTATCACATGTCCAATTCCATTTTCTTAGTATCAAACCAATGAATTACCACACCACCACCAAAACAAAAACAAAAAAAAAAACAAAGAAAAATTTTAATCATTGATATGGAACACTTTCTATAAGGTATCAAACCCATCATCTATTCTTAAAGAAATTAAGATCCCAACGACGTAACAACCCATCCATTATGTTACTAGACGGCGTTTTTTCAATCAGAATCGTAGCTTTGGTCACTGCGCCATATCAACATCGATGAACTAACGACAGATGGTGTCATATACTTGATGATTGCTTTCGGTGATGATGTGTTGTTACATGGAGACATGAATTGTGAAGGTGATTCACTGCGCTTGCTTTGTTGAAGCTGTTGTAGCGGTATCGGTTTTTATAGGTGCAATATGATCGTTCACCGGAGACTTACTATCACTAACTGGTTGTTCTTCTTCTTTAGGTTGTTTCGGTTCTAAATATTTTAGAGACAAGAGTACGGCTTCCATAAGCATCTAAAAGAGTTTAGCAACAAAAAAAAAGTTTAGCAACGTGGACGTTAAGAATGATCGAGAAAATCGATTATGTACCGAAGTAATAAATATTGATATATCATTGGTGATTTTAGTAATTTGTGTGCGTTAAAAGCTTACCCTTTCTTCTTCCTCAACATTGCATGGGAAACCTTCCACATGTTGAAGTGGGTACTCGACATAATCTTGATCATCTGATGGTGATGGTACGTAGGTATGGCCATTAGGAAACTCAAAGTTGATCATTTTAGAAGATGATGGAGTAGGATCGGTTGTATTTCCTTCATCCTGAAGCAACAATATGACATAAGTAAACTTCATCATTCAATTGAATGTAAAATGACTTTTGATCCAGATATATTTTTTTGTTTTAACAAACAAGAGTCAATCTTTAGACGATACCTCAGAATTACATTGTTTAAAGGGACCTGAAATTTGAGAGAGAAACGTCTGAGTTTCCGAAAAGAATGCAGGGAAAACACACAAATATACAGGAAAACAGAAGGGACAAAATTAGTAAAGCATATTACTAACCTCGGTCATACTCATTGGCCTTTTTGAACGAAGTTGATTAACATCATCCTCTGTACTACTCGATGCTGAACATATATTAAACAAAAAAAGTTAAATAAAACATTTAAAAGATACGCCTTTAGCAAAGTAAAAGAAATGTATCAAAGATAGCATACCTTGAGGTGTAATTGGGAAATCGTCTTCATATCCAACTCCATGAATATCCTGAAAGTAGAACAATTAATTAAATATAACCCTCAATTTAGAGATCATATATATGTGATATATGTTTGTGTGTGAGAGAGTGTGAAAAAATATACCCTGCTGAGGTAATCAAGAGACGAATCAAAGAAGTTTCCTTTAACTTCATCTTCTAGTGGTTGCAAGACGTTGTGGAAAAAGATGTTTATTGAATCAAAGTAAAACTGAGGACGTGGTGAATTATGGTCACCCTCGAATTTGATAATATTCTTGTCTCCCTGTTAATATATACTATTAATAAAAGCATTCGAACACATCAATTTTCACCAAAATCAAATATGTAATTTGTATTTCAACTGTAAGATAAAGTAGTATTAAATTACCATGTAAGCTTCATAAATACGATCAGAGTGATGCGGATGTATAAAATCATCATCAACAGCATGACCAAACAGAACTGGAACAAAAGATGATTTTGCAGACTACATTGACGAAAAAAGAGTTGTATCAGTTTCTTACATAAAATATCACATCAGTAATAAAGAGATGTATGATGTATCGGCGGATACATCATATTTATTAAAGCGCAAAAACATATTCTTGAACTGCTCATAATGACTTATTATAACATAAAACAACTTATACCAGCTTAAGGGGTGAAGATTTTTGTTGCTTCGACACTCCAAGAAAATAGTTATGCTAAGTGGGACTTACAATATGCACGATGTTATCATAGATGAGAAACATATACAATTATTATCATTGCATCCTTTTAACTTCAAATAACACTTATATACGCTAAAATCAAATTAAAAAAAAAAGGATGTCATAACAAACTATAATAGATGTATAAGATAAAAAGGATGTCACCATGAGTTAGTCCATGAACCTTAAGATTCTTTTAGAAAAACAAGAATAGTGATTCACTTACTTCATACCAGCCTAGACTGACATGCTCTCCTCCGAGAGTCCGCACTTTAAAAATCAAGAGTGAATACGGTAATATTTGATGGCAATAATATTATATCTGCTTCACTTGCATCCGCTCGGCACCCACTGCCACATAATCACCATCACGCATCTTGTAAGTTAACAGGTTTAAAAGCCAAAAGTTGGCTAAACACAGATGGGGCAAACAACTATGTAATTCCAAGTTAACGTAATGCAAATGGTCTTATAAACCATGTTTCAGAGTTGCTGCCACAACAAATAGGATTACAATCACGAGTGGACTTTTAATGTCCCCGTGGTATCAAAATTATGTTTTGTTCAGCTCGTGATAAGTAGATCTCAGAATAGTTGCACGAAGTAACCGATTATCATGCAACTTTTATTCAAGAATAATTAGAGTTAGCAGTGTCGGATAAACCTGAATTCAAATTTGCTTTTGGTTGACATTAGTTGCATACAAAACCGCTATATTTGTGTGTGGTTACCAAAATATACTAGTAACACTAGCAGTGGAATGAAATAACACTAGCAGTGGTTTCTCGTAACACTAGCAGTGGTTTCTAGTAACACTAGCAGTGGTTACCAAAAACACTAGCAGTGGTTTCTAGTAACACTAGCAGTGGTTAACTGCTAGCATTTGCTCAGGAACAACAATATCCATAATAGCAGGCATATCATAAATAAGGGTCTCTTGTGAGATAACATTTCAAACAAACCTAAACATCAATTCAATGTACCATAGCTCCGCCAAGTAATCTATAAGACCGCAACCTAGCACGAGATAGTCTATATGTGTCCCCTCGAGCCCGTTGCATATCATATCGTGCCCCAAGATCCGTGTCCAGCACATACTGAGGATAAGCTTCCACACCAGGGCACTGATATTTTAACCCAAAGAAAGAAATAAGCCCCAAAAGATTGAATATTTTTAAGAGCAGCTTCTATGATTAAATTAAAAGCGAAGGCAACAAGAAGGAGATAAGTGTGCGAGTGAGGATTTTTTAGACACTACACCACAAAGAAAGAAAGAAAAATTACGAGATGACTTACAGGATTTATTTGATTCGTAGAGCTCATGCCATAATTTGCAGGGTAAGGATTCACTGCATAGTTGGCTTCGGGGTAAGGGTTCCTGCATAGTTAGCTTCAGGATTGCCATAATTTGGGTTATAGCATGTACACAAAGTCCCAAGAAAATAGTTGAAATGTAAAAATAGAGTGTTAACGAGTATGGATTCGCATTAAAGGTTCAATGAACTTTGACAAGCCAAAATGACAAGGTAACTAAATTTTCAGATTAAACACTAGTGTATTAAGCTTCCAACCATAAGAATCATTTGAATCCTATGCAAAAAATATAGCTATAACAAATCAATGTTTGAAATAAAACTTATCTTTGGCGCGTTTGAAATAAAACACAGCCCAAATCAACCCATTCAAAACCCTTGTACACATAACCATTGCCCTTTTATCTCTTGATCTGAATAAGGCAAAAGTAATACTAGTAAATGCCTAAATGAAAGTAAGATGCAACGAGTTTTTCATACCCCGGCCCTTGGGTGGGTTTGAGACAAGCATATGATTCCCTTTATCATCGTCTGATGTTAAAACTTTTGTGTTCCTTTTGAACCTGTCACATACTGACATACCTCGGACATACCTCATCGCACATTACTCTGTCTTCTAGAGTAAAGTTCAGTTTTCGTGATCACGCTGAGGCAATTGTAGTTACCTAAACCGATCGTCTCTGTCCGTTTATAACTTCTAAACATATTTCTAAAGGTCTTCTTGCCTCTTTGATTTCTCAAGCGGACTTTTTTGTGTGTGTTCTTACTTAAGATATAGTTCTGTCGTTTAAGATTCACATAGATTACTCAACTTCGTGGGTGACTATTACTCGTTATCGTATTAGTAGAGTGAGATCTACTTGTTGATTGCAAGTCTTGAGCACCATTTTTAGCCCATTCAAGGGTTTCAAGTCTTATTTACCAATTTAGATTGATTTTAACATTAGCCAAAAATAGTGATGACTAACCACAAATTCAAATATTGTGACTTGATGAGGATCTTTGGTTAAAATGTAACTTTTGGTGCCTGTGTTCAATATTAGTTTTTCAACATGAGACACCACCTATAACCCAACTTCAAATAGCGATATCCGTCGATTTCAAAGCTGAATTGACTCAATTATAGGACAGGCTCGTTTGGCATATTCCCGTCGACATTAGCATTTGCTACATTTTGTCACAAGGTCACCAAGTTCATTCGCGATCGTTACAAAATAAAACCTGTGGAAACGTAGAGGGGGGGTGAATACGTTACCGTTTAAAAACTTTAGATCTTTAGTATCAAATCGCTTATGAAGCTTGTTATAATATGAAAGTACCAATTATTGTTTGTGACTAATATAAAGTATGGTAAACCAAGTTGTCACACAATCATGAACATCAAACCACATCACAAACAATAGTATAGTGCAAGTATAAAAGTAAAGAGATAAAGAAAGGAAAGTGCAAACCGAACACGAGGATTTATAGTGGTTCGGTCACGGATCTCCTTTCCGCCCTACTCCACTCCTCGAGTACCCAACTCGAGAGTTACTTCACTAAATCAACAAGCTCCCTTCTTGGCGGAGAAAACCTTACAATCGCCGCTTACACTTTTTCGGTACAAAGCTAAATAACGGGTTCTAGTTCGAGGTAGAACCAACCTAACGTCGCCTATACAATATTTCCGACACTAAGCTAGATGTCGAGTTCTTTTACAAGGGTACAACCACTCCCAATATGTTTTATGGCCCAACATAATAAACCTTGTGTTTTATGGCACAAACACATAAACCATCTAATCTAGTTTGGTGAAAGTGTTGTTATGATGCAATGATGTTTACACTAATGATCCATGACACAAATGTCTAATGGATATGAATAACTACTTCTAAATGAACTTCCATTGATAGGAAGCCTTCATGATGAAGATCACAAGTTCCCTAAACTTCTTGTGATAGATCTTCAACTTGTGGTAAGTGGGGATGGCTAAATCTCCAAACTTTCCTTGGTTGATCAAAGAGTATGCTTACAACAAAGATGAATGTTAGAAGCATTATGATCATGATCATTAGGGTGTTTAATGTATGTTATTACATTGTTAATGATTGATCTAAATGTATGCAAGAAGGTGGAGAAGATGTGATTTGAAGTGGTGAAGAAATGGGAAAACAATGGGCTTCTATTTATAGCCAAAAGTGGACAGGGGCGTCCACGGACCACGGTACCAAATAAAGGGTTCCGCCCTTTATGCATTTTGGTGCCGTGGGTGCCTGACAAGAAATCTAAAAAATCTTTCTTCAAATCTTTTCAAGATTTTACCATATCTTACCAAGATCACATTTGATATATTGAGTGTCAATCTAACCAATATATTCAAGAGATCTTCCAAGGATTTCAAAGATGATGCATGCCATGATGTAACATGTATTTCCATTTTAGATTAAAATGTTTATCAAAGTAAACTTGTAAAATGTATTATGTAACTAGATAATAAAATGTCTAGTTACCTTTTGAAATACTTGTGAATGCAAAATGTAAAATGAGGTTCTAAATAGAATGGTTAACCTATTAAATTACTTAGTGACTCTAAAGCGATTTTAAACATTCTATATGATTTGTTAATGGGTTTGATCATAATGCCACATAACAAACATGTACGAACCTGTGTTGTAACATACGAGGACTTGAGACATCGAGAGGTGTTGAATGTATGTTGAGACAAATGTAATTACAAGTAACTTGTACATTTTACGTTATGTATTACAAGTTACATGTTTGTCATCAATCAAAACCAACGAGACTGTATAGATTAAATATCATAATATTTGCACTAACAAAACCATCATTAATGTATCCGACCACCCAAGCAGCAGGGGCAACGGTGTGGTTAAAAGTTCGCTACTTGAATCCACAAAACTTATTTATTTCAATTTCTATTAATTGGTTAGGCGGATCAACCCATTTCGACACGACCCTCACTCTACCCCAAACTACTTATCTAGTATATCAAAATGCAATAATCAAATCAAAGCAAAACACAAAGGACTAGTTCTAACTTGGCCAATGAGTAGCTCATTAGCATTCGAGCCGTAAACATCGGATGTGTCAAGAAAGGTGACACCGAATCAATGGCGTATGCAAAAGCTGGATCATTTCTTCTTGAGGCTTATCGGTTTGAGACATGCTCTTACATCCTAAGCCAATGGCTGACACTTGCAAACCTTGTGAACCAAGATTTCTTGTTGGCATCACCATTGTTTCTCACCTGAAGAAAAGCATCTTATAGAAGCCAACTGACAATATGGTAAAATTAATTTATTTAAGTACTATTTAACAAAGACCAGAAGATGTAACAAACCACTTGAATAGTGAAACCAACACCACTAATCATGTAAAATCAACTAACCACTTCTCACAATAAGGGACATGGAAAAGTCTTACTCAGTGAATACCGCCTTCATTTTGTCCGGCCTTACTACACTGACGGACCCAAGTCATTTTTTATCAGTTGCTTTGGATCTGATTGCTATTAAATTTGTGTGTGTTGTGTGTGTCTAATTGATAAAGTTAGGGTTTGGATGGTGTTAAGTAGATGGTGGAGGTGTTAGAAAGGTTGTGGAGGTGGAGGTGTTAGATAGGTGGTGGACGGTGAATTTGGTGGTGTTAGATCTGTTAAAATATGTTATAAAAGTATTTTGTATAAATGTATATAATGTATAAAAAGCATAAATTGTATTTTTGTATTTTTTTATAAAAGTTTTATTTTGTATATAAAAGTATGGCACAAGTACCAATACAATACAATGAAGTTGCCCAAAAGTACATATGTGTGGGACTAAGTTGCCCAACATATATGTACTTTTTTATATTAAAAAAAGACCTTACTTTTGTACTAAAAGACAAAAAATGTCAGTTGCCCAATATTCAAAGTCAAAGTTGCCGAACTAGAGCTCTAGTACACTTGTACTATTTAAGTACAAGGTGGCCCCACAAAATGGGACACATGTCATTTATATGGGATAGTTGCCCAAATATGGAGTTGGGAGAGTTGCCCATGGGGCATTAAGGGAAGTGAAAAAAAAGTGGGGCATTTGGGGTAAATTGGTTGGGCAACCGGGGCAATTAGAGAATTTCCCCAAATATTTATGCAATGAGGATGCTTTAAGAGCCTAGATTCTGAAAAAAGTTGACTGCCACAAGATTTATATTGCTTGTTTCTGTTTTCATCGACCGCAAACAAGTCAATTATTATATATACTATAGAGCAAGACATAAGTTTTGCAACATTAATTGCTAACTCTCGCAAGTTGGCAAAAATTTCCCCTAAGGTTTAGATGTTGTTGCAAAGTAAGTCCTGTAGCATTAATAACTTTCGCAAGTTGGCAAAAATAGCCCCTAAGGTTTAGGTGTCGTTGCAAAGTAAGTCCTGTAGCATTAATTGCTATCTATAGCAATTTGGCAAAAATAGTCCCTAAGGTTTAAGTGTCCTTGCAAAGTAAGTCCTTTGTAGCCACGAAAAATAGTCCCTAAGGTTTGAATTGTCTTTGCAACGTAGGTCCTTCAAGGACTAGCCAAATAAATAGACAAACACATTTTCGGTCATTCATCTGTTCCAAATTCACGTCTACAAAAGCAATCCCGCTGCATCGCGCGGGTTTCCACACTCGTTACAACAAGTCCTTAATTTGTTAAATAATTCATTAATCACCATTGGAATTATTAAATTGGTTTCACTTGATGTGAAAGGTTGTGTGACGCCAGATTCCACCAAAGTGAAGAATAGATGTTCATTTAGTGAACTTTTGTCTTCTTTAGTCGACTGCCTTCTTAGTCGACCGGTTGTATTTTTGTGATTACCATTTAGTCGATTGTTAAGTTGACTCATCTCACCCTTCATTCATAATGATGAACGACTTTGCTCTCACCTTATCACATATCCATAAAATATATGTCGTTAATGTTGGTTTGTGAGAGTATTAAAACACGACAAAACGACTAATCGTGTATGAGCCGATGGGGGCACACGCGATAAACACGAGTATACGTGTTGAACGTAAATCTATACTTGAATATATAATCTATACCCGTTTATGGAACTTGACCCGTTTTCATTAAACGAACCATGTACATAATTCTGGACTTGGGTCGGTTTAATTTAGCATGCCTTGGGCCTTGATTGCTTGGAAAACGAATGGGATTAAGGGTGTATGGGTTACTTGGGCTTAAGCTTGTCATGCAAGTAATTATACTTCATGTAGGAGTCGGTTTGTGGTATTATATAAACAAACTTCTAGCCTTGCAAAAACATACGCTATACACTATCCCTAATATCCCTAAAACTACAGAACGATTTTCTTTCCTGCCTTTTCTTGATCGACTTGTTATCAAGGTCGATTAAGAGTGTGTTTGGTTTTGAATAACTCTAAGCTTGATTGATTCAAGTGCTTGATTATTAGAGGTGTTTGTTCCTGTCTCATCGTCGACACAGCAGCAGCAACAATCCAGAAGTTTTCTGGTCGTGGTTTTGTTCTCGGGTAACAAGCAGTTGGACATCGGATAAGTTATATCCGATATCGGGTGCGATGACAATTTGCCAGGCTTGTTTTTTCCTTTGGGGTTCTCGTACAGGAAAAGAAGCTGTTTTCTTTGGGTTTTTGTACGTGACATATTCAAGGTGTCAAAAGTGATTGATTGGTTTATTATATATTACGTTCTCGACTAGCTACATCGAACGTATACGTGAATCGGGTTTGTGTGTGATACTCTTCGAGGTGTTTATTTTAGACACTTAAAGGTTTCGTAGGGTTTCTTGTTCCGTTACTAGAGTTCAATTGCCAAGCAAGGTTAGCCTTCTTTATTCCCTTTTAATTAATTAATAATGTATTAATTATATGTTTATTATTTACGTGTTAACATAATTGTAGTAACTAGATCCATTTTCCAGCATCAGAGGTTACTGGTTAACTAGATCTAAAATTCCAAGTGGTATCGAGCCGAGGTTGTTTTTGCGATTATGGGTTACACGTTTCTGATATTAATAAACATGTTTTAAAAGGGCTGCATGAAACCTAGTATAGTTATTTTATTTTATTTTAATTTTGACAATTACATGCATACTTGTCAAATTTTTAATAAATAATAACTAGACACACACAAATTAAAATTATATTGATAATTAGAATTAATTTGTTAATTGGAATTTAATTTACATGTCAATTATAATTACCTTGTTAATTAAAATTAATTGTTAATTAAAGATTACATGTTAAATTAAAATTACTTGCTAATTAGAATTAAAAGTTAATTTGTATTTATTAATTGTTAATTAGAATTATTGTGATAATTAGAATTACATATTGATTTAAATACATATATTGCGTAATCACTTGTTAATTGGGATTGCCATGCTTTATATGTTTTTCCTGCCACAAGACCCACTCAATTGCTTTTCTAAGTGATGTATGGGGCGATCTAGTATCTTACATCCTAGTGACGGTCTTGTGGTTCTCCGTTTGGGGAAGACTCGCAAGAGAACTCGGAACAATATGTGGTTATTTATATTGATGATTATGCTTGTATGTTTGTGATTCCTATATGTGCATTATTACTTGTTTTGACACCTAATTGTATGCAATATGGAATAATACATATCGTAACCATAATATTAATATTGGTCTTTATTTACACGCCTAAATATCATGCTCATTGTGACCTGCTATTTGATTCGTGGAAAATTGTTTTGTAAAATAAAGTGACCTAATATATGAAACACGTTTTCAAGAATTTAAAAACTAGACACTATGGACACTTGGGATGTACGGCTCACCCACTAGAACAAACTAAAAAGGGGTTTAAAGAAGTGAGCACAGTCTCCGGAAGGATGTCTAAGGTTACGCTTTTACGCTTACACGGTCCTCTGCCTCCCTGTGAGTTCGATTGGAGCTACCGTGAACCATGATGATCACTACAGTGTCATTACCAAATGGTTTTTAAAATTAGTGTTACAAAGTTGTTTTGCATGCTTCTTTGTACACGATTTTTACCACATTTATGTATTCATACCTATTTGTTAATATTAAGTCTATGCCACCCAACTATGGACACGTGCACTTGGATTGACTTCTCTGGTCAGACCTAAGGGCCTTTCCAACTCATAGTAATTATTTCTCACCTGGTCGACCTCTGGTTATTTTTACACGTTCATACTTGGTCGACTTATATCGAGTTAACTGGTCAACCTCGGACCCGAGGCATACGATGAGAACTAAACATGCTTTTGACATTATTACTTGATACTAATGCCTTAAACAGTCTCATAAATCTAAGAGTTGCATTATGCAATTAACGCTCGTCGCTTACCTCTTGTCCCAATTTTTATACACTGGTCAGACCTATGGTAAATTAATGGGGTTGCAAGTTGGATCTTAGTCTTATTAGTAATTAATTGGGTATTTAATTCTTTAAGAATGTAATTATCGAAAATACTAATTATTTGAACTTTTCAATTGTAGATCACTACTTCAATCGGAAAGCAGTTCGGTACTCGGGAGTTTCTTTGAGAAACAAAAACTCACCGGACCTAATTTCATTGATTGGTATCGCCAGCTTCGCATTATACTATCGGTGAAGATAAGGAAGCTTATCTAGAGCATCCCATACCGCAGCACTGTTGCTACTCCCGGCCACCTGTCCTACACGAGGCTCTTGCACTCCACCTTGCTTGGGTTAAAGGTTCAAAGGACATGTCTGCCTTCATGCTCATGACCATGGAGTTAGAGATCCAACGAAATCTAACTCATCTTGGTGCTTATGACATGCTTCAGGAGTTGAATTCAATGTTCTCCCAACAAGCGTAACAAGAGCTTCTACAAAGCTGGCTGAATTCCACGCATGCAAGCAGGAAGAGGGTCAATCGGTTAGCTCCTATGTTCTAAAGATGAAGAGCTACATTGACAGTTTGGAACGTCTTGGTCACCCCGTTACTCTCCACTATGGAATTAGTTTGATCCTAATCGGTCTTTCTAAAGAGTACATCTCGTTTGTGCATAACTTTAATATGCACAGCATGGGGAAGACTATTAATGAACTGCATGCTATGCTTAAGCAACATGAGCAGACGTTGCCAAAGAAAGATCGCACCGCACTCCATTATGTGCGTGGTGGTAAGGTCCAGAAAAACCACAAAAAGAATAAATCGTTTATGGTCGCTAAGGGAAACAAGGGAATGAGAAGTACAAGGCGGCTTATGATCCTAGACATAAACTACCTCATACTTCCAAACCCAAGATTCCTCCACCACCCAAGAAGGATAATCCAAAGAAAGGACGCTACCCGTCACCGGTGTGGTGAGACAGACATTGGAGAAGGAATTGTCCCCAAGATCTCGTCGAGTTAATGAAAAGAAGAAACAGTCTCTTGCAGCTAGTTCTTCGGGTATTTTCACTATAGAACTCTACTCTTTCCCTAAATCATCCTTAGTATATGACACTGGTTGTGGTACTCACATCCGTAATAATACTCGTGGTCTAAGGGGCGAGAGGAAGTGAAGCCAGGAGCTTTAAGTCCAGACGTGGGCAATGGTCAACGCTGAAGTTGAAGCTATTGGAAACTATCATTTATCACTCCTAGTGGATTAGTTATTGTTTTAAAAGATTGTCATTATGCTCCCTCTATTACTAGGGGAATTATTTCAGTTTCTCGTTTGTATGACGATGGTTTTATTAACTATTTTGAATCGAATAATTATATTTCAGTTTCTAAGAATAACGTTGTTTATTTTACTGCTATTCCTCGTGATGGTGTTTTTGAAATTGAAATGTCTTGTTCGAATACAAATGAAAGTTCTATGTTTGTTGTAAGCAATAAAAGAGCCAAGACTAACTTGGACTCTGCTCTCTTGTGGCATGGTCGTCTTGGACACATTAGCAAGAAACGCATGGAGAAGTTGCAACACGATGGACTTCTCAACTCATCCGACATTAAGTCTCTTGAAAAGTGTGTTGCTTGTATGTCCGGTAAGATGGCTAGAAAACCTTATTCACATCAAGTGGAAAGGGCTAAAGATCTGCTTGGACTTATACACTCAGATGTATGTGGCCCATTTAGAATCACTTCAAAACAAGGAGCAAATTACCGTGACTTACATCGACGATTATAGTCGGTATGGTTATGTTTACTTGCTGAAACATAAACATGAAGTGTTTGAAACATTCAAAGTGTTTCAAAAGGAAGTAGAAAATCAACTCTGGAAGACCATAAAATCACTACGTTCTGATCGTGGAGGTGAATATATGAGTCAAGAGTTTTTGGATCATCTGAAGGAGCATGGGATTATTGCCCATCGAACTCCTCCTTATATTCCACAACACAATGGTGTATCCGAGAGGAGAAATCGAACCCTGCTTGACATGGTGCGTTCTATGATGAAACAAACTACTCTTCCAAAGTCCTTTTGGGATTATGCCCTTGAGTCTGCTGCACGCATTCTCAATATGGTTCCAACTAAGAAGGTTGATAAGACACCATACGAAGTATGGCATGGGAAAGCCCCTAAGCTGTCTTACTTAAAAGTCTGGGGTTGTGAGGCACTTGCTAAGCGTGATACACTTACCAAACCCGACAAACTTGAACCTAGAGCTATTAAGTGTATCTTCGTAGGATACCCTAAGGAAACTATGGGATATTCTTTCTATCTTCCATCCGAGAACAAAGTTTTTGTTGCTCGAAATCTTTGAGTTCTTTGAGAGTAATCTTATGGATCTTAAAGCAAGTGGGAGTATGGATGATCTTGAATTACTTCAAGAAGAAGATACAAATCCTTCTTTAGACACTAGCATTCATCATGATGAGGATGATCAAGAAATTGAAGAACCTCAAAGTGATATTGTTCCCATTCGAAAGTCCAATAGGACACGCCGTGCTCCTGACCGTATGTGTTTATACATTGACGCCGAGGAACATGAGTTAGGGGATCTTGGTGAACCCAATAACTATAAAGCTACATTGCTGGATCCCGAATCCAAGAAATGGCTTGATGCAATGAATGTGGAAATGCAATCCATGAAAGACAATGATGTCTGGGTTTTAGTTGAGCTTCCTCCTAACTGCAAGACAGTTGGTAGCAAGTGGCTCTTCAAGAAGAAGACTGACATGGATGGTAAGGTATACACCTTTAAAGCTCGTCTTGTAGCAAAGGGCTTCACTCAAACCTACGGGATTGATTATGAAGAAACCTTTTCTCCTGTAGCAGACATTAGAGCTATAAGGATTCTCATAGCCATAGCTGCATACTATGACTTTGAGATATGGCAAATGGACGTAAAAATCGCTTTCCTCAATGGACATCTTTACGAAGAGGTCTATATTGAGCAAACTGAGGGTTTTGTTGATCCAAAATATCCTAACCGTGTATGCAAGCTCAAGCATTCCATTTATGGACTTAAGCAAGCATCGAGACAATGGAATAAACGTTTTGATGATGAGATAAAGAAATTTGGATTTTCTCAACATCAAGATGAGCCATGTGTATATCAAAAAGCTAGTGGGAGTTATGTCACTTTCCTAATTCTGTATGTTGATGACATATTGATTATGGGAAACAATATTCCAATGTTACAAGATGTAAAATCCTATCTTGGAAGATGTTTCGCCATGAAAGATTTTGGAGAAGCTGCATATATTCTTGGAATTAAGATCTATCGAGACAGATCTAGACGATTAATTGGTTTGAGTCAAAGTGCTTACATTGAGAAAATCTTGAAAAGATTTTATATGGAGAACTCCAAAGCGGGCGCAATCCCAATGCAAGATAAGCCTAAATTGAGTAAATCACAAGGTCTTTGAAACACACCCGCCGAAAGAGCGAATGCAAAGAATTCCATATGCTTCGGCTATAGGTTCTATTATGTATGTTGTGAGATGTACTCGTCCCGATGTTGCGTTCGCACGAATGTGACAAGCCGATTCCAACAGAATCCGGTGAACTTCATCGGGCTGCGTGAAAAATATTCTTAAGTATTTACGCAATACTAAGGATATGTTTTCGATCTATGGAGGAAAAGATGAACAAGAGCTCGGGGTTTCTTGCTACCGATCTTTGGATATCCGATGATGCCGACGACTTAAAATCTCGAATTGGATATGTATTTGTTCTTAATGGAGGTGTTGTTGATTGGAAAAGCACTAAGCAAAGTATCTTTGCTACTTCATCTCTGAAGCTGAGTATATTGTGCTTGTGATGCATCAAAAGGCTGTATGGATTCGTAAATTCATTTAAGGTTGAACATTGTTCCCACAATTGAAGAACCCATAAATATGTATTGTGATAATACTTGAGCCATTACTATAGCAAATGAAAGTGGAATCACTAAAGGTGCTAGACATTATCGCGCTAAAGTTCATTATCTTCGAGAGACCATTGAAATGGGCGATGTGAAGATATTAAAGGTTCACACAGATGACAATCTAGCTGATCCATTTACGAAAGCTTTGGATTTTCCTAAGCATTCTAAATTGACTAGAGAAATAGGTTTGGTACCTGCTAGTAGTCTCATGTAAACTGTGTGTTAAATTAGTATTTGGATAATTTGGAGTTGTAATACGTTTTATTTTTCGATTAATAAAGATACAAGGTATTTGTTATTATATTCATATAATCTGTTATTCCATTTTGCATGTTTAATCTATGAAATGATTTATCATTCAAAATATGTCCATTGTTGGTTAACAATATGGGAATATTGTTATGATACGGCAAATGTGAGTGTTGGTTATAATTCTAACGAGAATTCGGATTGTTCCCCATAAACTCATATGCATTCACTAGAGATGCATATTGGATTCCCCAACTTTCAAAGATTTACTTTTGGATCCTTGTCATAAGTAAAATATTGAAAATGGTTTGTTATCTTCGTCCTTAGACTTGAGATGCAAGTAAGTTCTATTATGTGTGGATATCACTTTTTGTAAGTATATGCAAAACGCTATCTGAACAAGGTATTTATAAAAGCTATATTTGATTGATGTGAAGCATCCACAACACTTGTAGTCAATAAAGGATTTGTTACTCCACTTGATATGTGTTTAAAGATACCATGGCCTCTCAGATTTAATCGATAAGCTGTATGGCGGACTCAAAGGGTAATGCAAGATGATTCTTGATTACATTTGGTATATCTGAATTAAAATCTATAACGAGATTCTAAATGGTTAAACTATATGGAATGATTAAAGATCCATAATCCATGGTTTAACGGTATCTATAACAAAGGATGATTAAAGCAAGACATTGAATGACCATGCTATTGAGAAACTTTTACGAAACTATTCTCTCAGACACTTTTAGTTAAAAAGCGAGTGAGAGCGTTTGCTAGGCGTTTCCGTCGTTAGTTTTGTGTGCCATTCGACACACCAACTCCCAAGTGGGAGCTGTTGGTTTGTGGGAGTATTAAAACACGACAAAACGACTAATCGTGTATGAGCCGATGGGGGCACACGCGATAAACACGAGTATACGTGTTGAACGTAAATCTATACTTGAATATATAATCTATACCCGTTTATGGAACTTGACCCGTTTTCATTAAACGAACCATGTACATAATTCTGGACTTGGGTCGGTTTAATTTAGCATGCCTTGGGCCTTGATTGCTTGGAAAACGAATGGGATTAAGGGTGTATGGGTTACTTGGGCTTGAGCTTGTCATGCAAGTAATTATACTTCATGTAGGAGTCGGTTTGTGGAACTATATAAACAAACTTACGGCCTTACAAAACATACGCTATACACTATCCCTAATATCCCTAAAACTACAGAACGATTTTCTTTCCTGCCTTTTCTTGATCGACTTGTTATCAAGGTCGATTAAGAGTGTGTTTGGTTTTGAATAACTCTAAGCTTGATTGATTCAAGTGCTTGATTATTAGAGGTGTTTGTTCCTGTCTCATCGTCGACACAGCAGCAGCAACAATCCAGAAGTTTTCTGGTCGTGGTTTTGTTCTCGGGTAACAAGCAGTTGGACATCGGATAAGTTATATCCGATATCGGGTGCGATAGACAAGCTGCTTAGGCTTGTTTTTTCCTTTGGGGTTCTCGTACAGGAAAAGAAGCTGTTTTCTTTGGGTTTTTGTACGTGACATATTCAAGGTGTCAAAAGTGATTGATTGGTTTATTATATATTACGTTCTCGACTAGCTACATCGAACGTATACGTGAATCGGGTTTGTGTGTGATACTCTTCGAGGTGTTTATTTTAGACACTTAAAGGTTTCGTAGGGTTTCTTGTTCCGTTACTAGAGTTCAATTGCCAAGCAAGGTTAGCCTTCTTTATTCCCTTTTAATTAATTAATAATGTATTAATTATATGTTTATTATTTACGTGTTAACATAATTGTATTAACTAGATCCATTTTCCGCTGCGTACTCGTAGAGGTTACTGGTTAACTAGATCTAAAATTCCAACAGTTAACTCAGTCATTAATCAAATTTTCATTAAACTTGACGTAGACAAATCAAACTACGATGTGTAGTGTTACTTATTCAAAATCATTGTGAAAATTTTTATGTGTCAAAACACATCATGGGTATGTCTACTAGTGCAGCTAGTTCCGCTCCTCTAATCGCGGAATAGCTAAAAGCGGACTCCATAATTAAAATTTGGATTTTTCTGAATTTATTCAAAACCCGTCAAAGTAGGCTCGTTATGACTAATCTCAAGTTTGCTAAAGATTCTTGGGGTCTTCTTGAAAGTATCTTTCTTGATAACAAATAGACACGTACTATTGCTTTAAAAGGTACAACTTGGTTATTGTATGATTGATGTGTATTTTCAAAAGATCGAGTCCATTGTTACTTTGCTTAATGCTCTTGGCTCGTCTTTAAATAATGATGATGTGGTCACGTATGAATCTAATGGTTTGAGTGATAAATTTTCTCATGTAGCCAGTATAATTGCCCATCGAGATCCTTTTTTCTGATCTCGCTACGGTTCGTTAAATGTTCACAACTGAAGAGATGCGTCTTAACTCCAAGCACATCCAGGCACAACCAATCTTCCTGGCACATCCGCTATAACAAAAACCCTACCCTAACATCAAGAAAAAAAATTCATAATTCATTAACAAAATTAATAAAATTAATTTGTTTTCATTTAGAATAGCTAATGTAGAAAGATAGTGGTTTTTAGTTTTTCCAAAAGAGTAAATGTGATGCAAAAGAACTTGACATGTGTAACTAAAATATAGGTTATTTGACTGTTAATGGATGCTTTATAAAAGATGAAATATAAATTAGGATATCATAGTAGGGTAATGTTTATAGTGACATGATATGAAATAGGTTCAAGATTATGAAATGAACCTTTTCATTACAAGCAAATGTAAATAAATTTATCATTGGCGACGCTCTTATCTAAACAAGTATTCGGAACCCGCCGCGATGCGGCTGGGTCTTCATACCTTTTTCCTTATTTTACACAAACGCATATCATCCCCAAATCCCAAAAACGGTCTGATATTGCCAATATCCAACGGTCTAATATTTCCAACTCCAACGGTTTCCGATTCAATAACAATGGCCTTTTCCGTAGAACTATATGCCATTTTTTTGTAAGCAAAGCAATGGATTATATTACCGAATGCGCATCAACATACGGTAAGTGTTGTTTGTTCCTGCTTGGTACTCCCTGCTCCAAGATTCCACCGGTGAATACCAAACCATTCTTGCAATACACCCAAGTGAGCGAGTGACAGATTGATCCCCACATAGCATATCCTCTGTAATAAAACACACAAAAAGTATACCTCGATTCATTAATCTCATAAAAAGCTACAATACCCATTTTTATAAATTTGACCAGTAAATTATATGAAATAAAATAACTAAAGAAAAGTATTAACATCAATCCAAATGCAAAAGTTACATAAGAAACAAAACCACCTTAAACCCATTTGCATCAGCTTCAAACGAATAGTTAAAGTGAAAAAATAATAAGAATTGATATGGAAACATTTACCATTTTTATAAAGCCTTCCAAAATATGATCAGAAGCCATATTTCATGCTAATTTTTTCATGCTAGCAGGTATGCATTCTAATGTTTAGTGCACTGTTGTCAATGTTTAGTGCACTGTGTTCGTACCCGTTGGTCCAGTAGTATCAAGCATTGTGTTCACTGCATTGCTCCTCTGAAGGTTGTATTTGTCCACTTACGGTAGACCTTTACATGTATGGCTTTGCCAATGTCTGATGGTTTAATGTTTCCCACCCGAGCGCTTTCAAGCTCATGGCGGTCTATTCCCTACGATTTTGCTACAGCAGTCGATGCACCACTATTCGACATGTTCCTGCAGGACAAACAACCGACAGATCATATCAGTTAGTATACGTATAGAGATAAACATGAAAACGTATGGTTAAAGGTACGTAGAGTGTCCAGGTTATGAACTCCACGTGACTAACTAACGAATAGCATTCATTTACAATAATTGGTATCGAAGCAAAAATAATAAGATAAATAGCACTTGATAACCCAAAACAGGGAGTATTTGTTTATTACCATATCATCCATGTCCAACCTTATGGAGTTCAACAAATTACGTCTTCGTTAGATCAGACTAAACAACACGTTTTACCCACTTTAATCGTATAATGCTATATAGTTCAAAGCAAAATCATTTACTGTAACAATTTTTACCTCTCTTACGGTTGTTTGCAGCCTCAATATACCCTTCTTTGGTCATTGTCTCCATTAGCTTACGAAGAGTATTTTGATTAGCCCCTCGAGCAAGCTTGATTTGAAACCTATATATAATAATCGTACTCCGTTGGAAAAGCATGATAGAGTGGTTGCAATAAATGAAAGTGTCATTGTTAGAACATGAAAGTGAAAACTTGGAATCATGTTATGATAATGTTTGAGGGTCAAAAACATTGTGGAAAACTGGTCTAAATGGGTTTATACGTTTTCCAGAATCCCTATTTCACTATTTGACAGTGAAATTAGTCCTTGAACTCCGACTTTCGTATCCACGCAGACATATCTTTTAACCACAATATAGGGAACAAAGGAGCAAAAAAGCTTTAGCCAAATGTTAGCAACCGGGTCAATTTAAATCTAACCTTTTTACATGTTTAACAAAATCCTCAAACCCCTGTGCCTACAAACATTCACAAACAAATAAGCGTCAGTCGGTCATTCAAATGCGTACTCAAACAGACACTCAAACTCGCCCAACAATGCTTAAAACGATTCTGAAATTACTTGTGTGTTTGCATATTATGCAGTAATATTAATATCAGATTCTCCCAACCACAAATAAAAAATAAGGACTTTATAGAAAATCAATAACTTCTCATTTTCATTTTGTTACGTTCACAAACCAAAATCCAGGCTATAAGAATCAGGAAATGATAGTCGTTCTACTCACATGAAAGTTAAAGCGTCTTCCATTTTAGAATGTTTGCTAATACAATCAGAGATGATTAACTTTTCAGTATTTGGACAGTCCGTTTTCGTATCACCCTACATCACTGTACGATATGTATAATTGTTTGTGTAAAAAAAGCAAGTTAAATAAATGGATAAAGCTACATACCACTATCTGCAAATGTTGTACAAAGCTTATCTTTAATATGAGTAACCATTAGAGGAGGTTGCAATCTTTCAAGATCGTTGCCTTTCGCTTAAAACAATTCTTGTTCCATGCTTAACAAAGGAAGACATAGCTTTGGTTGTAATTCTTGATGTTGCCATTACTAAATCTCATTCGTTTTTCCTGGCTTTATCGTCTACCACTACTCCCATCTGTAGTATTAACCAAAACCGTCTATAAGATACACATCTAAAAACTAATGAAGCACATTACTCATTAAGATTGTGTTTGGAATTAGTGAAATCAATAATTAAGCAAAAAAGTTGTTCGCCATTTCTGGAACTTCACGTCCCTGATGTACACGACACCATGAATGGTAAGTCTAATGTAAAAGAAAATGGTAAGTCTCAATGTTATCGTAATTCCCATGAATGATATAAGAGCCAATGAATGGGTAAATTTGCTTTGTGTTCATGTCCGATGGGTCAAATAAAAATACCAGCTAATTTGCAACACTTGAAAATAAAACCACTATTCAAAACAAATGTTAGAGATTCACTTCCTGATAAAAAAGCCCAAAAAAGTATATACAAATAATAAAAACCAAAACCCGAAAGTATGACAAAACCCTGATTTCAAAATTCAGTTCTTATATGTATATGTGGTCAAACATGAAATAAATAAGAGTTAAATTTCATATAAAGATTTAGGTACCTTATTTTTGTGTGTCTTGATTTTGTATTGATTCCCATCTCCTTCCTCGTCGCGATTACCTTTTAGGATATCTGGTCATGATCGTCACTCAACCATCACAAATAAGACATTTGAAATCATTTAAGAAAAGAGATAAGTGAGATGTATCTGGAATGAACAAACCTCGTACATGTAATTAAATCTTTGTATCTCTAACCTTAAGTGAGATGTTCTTGACATTTTACCAAACACATTGTCGGCATCCTAAAGTCATTGGCAAAGAACTGAAAATAGCAACACCTACATATGATAGAATAAAGGCTGTATATAAAAAATAAATGAATTAAAATAAAATTAAAAAAAAAAAAAAAAAAAAAAAAAAAACCCAGTAATCTTTAAACCCCAAAATTACCTGTCGAGAATGAAGAACCCAGGAACTTCTTTTTTCCCTGAATCCAACAACCTCATCAACCGCATGTTTCCACTCTTGTTTGGGTTTATGATTTATGATGATCTTGATTTTCCTCTTCTAGTTTCTTACTGAGTCATTCATGGAGGATCGGTTTTGTGGACACGTACTCGTGGTTTGAAGAGTTTGATAACACGTGTTACTCAATTGCTCGTAGCAGTTTCACATTCGGTGGGTTTATATCACACCATTTTCGATTATTGTATTGGGCTAGAACAGCACCATCAGTTTGGGCTTGAGAGTTTGGACCAAAATATATTAATTTTTAAAGAGCTGAATAAAATACAATGGTTTGAAGGTGGCTTGTGCTATATATCTTATACAAATTGCCATTTAAAGAGAAGGGAATTAAATAGACAAACATTCTCGTCGATAATTGGGCCAAAATGTCTGATAGAGTTATTGGGTCATATTAGTTCATGGGCTAAATAATTATATAACCGACCTACTAGTGCAATGGTACATCTAAAGGACATAGAACACGTCTAATGGACTAAAACAATGTGATTGGGTATCTGCAACATAAATAGATGCGAGTCGTGAGTAACGTGTTGACTTAAAATAGAAAGTAACAAATGCTTTAATATTATTTGTATGCTTTTAATTTTGTAACGTTAGTAACGGTTAAATGCTTAATATGTTAAGAAGTTAATTATATATCTACAAGGTGTGTTTCACTAAGCGTTTAGCGTTTCCAATATAGTTACTATCTATATTAAATATAGTTGGGATTTTAGAACTTAGTTAGCCAAGTAACGCAAACGAGTTGGAATTTGATCTAGTTAAATCAATTAGGTAAACACGTATTTAATAAAAAATAACAAATAAAAGGTAAATAGAAAAACTAACATTTGATGACAATTGCATGCAACTGAACGAACAAGAAAACCAAAGAAACCAAAGTATCTAAATTAGATATCTCTAAGAGTATCACACACAAACACGTAAAACAAGTACGTTCGATAAGAGCTAGTCGAGAACGACAAACAATCAACCCCTTGAAAAACACTTGAATATCACGAACAAGAAAACCCCAAAGAACTCTTTCTCTTTTCTGCCCGAGATAAAAAACTGCCCGAGGTGCAGTTTTCTTCAATACCCGATATCGGACAACAAACGTTCGATATAAACTTCTGCTTTGTCCGAGAAGTGAAACAAACAGAAAAACCAAACCAACTTGCTTCTGCTAGTGTTCGACCAGGAACTCAGGAACAAGTACACCAAACGAATATATAAACTTCTTGGATCTAAGGAAAGATGCACGCTAGAACTTTGACAACCAAGTTAAAAACCCTAATCGGATTCTTTTGTATTCCGATCGGGTATGAACATGTTTAGGTGTGTGGACGTATGGTCCGGACTGGGCCAAGAATGGGTCAGGCCCGGCAGATGCGGCCCACTCTATGCCTAAACTCTAATCCATCCCCTATAAATACATGACAGGTTATCTCTAACCCTAACTTTGATATATGCTATATCGCATACTAACTTGACCGTCGGAGGTGGACCCCGGGGCTACGGCCTCGGGTCCACTCCTAACGGGTTCTCTTTGTTGACAGGTCTACTTAGGGCTCGAGAAGGCGACTGGCCCGGGGAGAGTCGTCGAATCCGTCTGCGCCATTATGCATCAACAAGTTGGCGCCATCCGTGGGACCACGAATAAATTATGTTTCGTGTTCTCATATTAAAAGCTTCTAGCATACCACTTGCTGATTCAAGGTTCTTTGGGACCACGAATCAATTTCTAAAGTCGGTAGGTGAATTTAACATTACTTTAAAAGCCTTGTACATGGGATGAAGTTAAGAATGAACCCATTTGCATATGGACACGAACCATTGTTTGGTTTACGTAATAAAATAACTTCAATAAAGTTCCTTTCTTATTGGCTTACTTTAAATTAAATACGTTTTGTTTATGAAGCATCATACAAATAACAGATATCACAATTACAATATTTCTTTACATGAGATTATGAAAAGTCCATACGATCGGACCTATTTTATCTTTTAGTCCGCATCGATCGGACCTAAGAAAATATCCGCCGCGATCGGAGTTATTTTATTTTTAGCCGCGAATTAATTCGCGCAGATCTTTTTACGGTTGGTATGCGCTTTTCGGCGCTCGAACAACGCAGTCGCGATAAATCTACCCGCATTAGGCGTGCGTTGACATCTTCGCGAGAACGCGCTGCAGCGAACACCACGATGCTAGTCAATCGCCATGATGCGCACTGGACCAAAGGCCGTGGTATAAACATCTGCGATCATCCACAAACGTTCGAGTCTATGCGGTTACGATAAATCTATCTGTGTCTATTAGTCGCGGTCACGGTACATCTATCCGAGTTTTTTATAAAAAAAAAAACAACAACAAACAATTAATTATTTCGTCGGTACGCATCCCACGATGGGTGCGCACTGCCAATTTCTTATATGTTATGTGCTATATATTGCTTAACTTTCTTAGGTTTTATATGCTGCGATTCGCGGCATATACTTTTAATATTTGCATTAAGTGTTTTACGCAGGCATAAATAAGTTTAATGCTCTTACACGAGTAGCACCATCAAACTTGGGGGGCTACCAGGGTATATACTACCAACTGTTTCCGTACGCGTCACGCAGGCATATTTGGAAGCAGATCGTATGTAAGAGGTATTGCAAGCCCGGTACAAAGACGGATTTAAATATTCGCACCATCTTGCCGCAGGGGAGACGTCCTCTGTCGGTTGAAAAGACGGATGTAATGCGCCGCTAAGCACGTCTTCGTCGCACCTCTTTGTCGCGCAACGCATACGCTTACTGAAGCACGTCTTACGTCGCCGCACTTCTTTGTCGGAGCACGCGACTTCCGCTTATCGAAGCCGTCTTCGTCGCACCTCTTTGTCGCCACGGCAGGCGCGCCACTTCTGAAGCCGTCTTCGTCGCGCACCTCTTTGTCGCACAACGCGCCATTCTGCATGCGTCTTACTGTCGCACCATGCTGCGCGCTCATCTGGTACAAAAGGTACGCCCTTATCCAGGATGCAGCATGCGGGATCCACTTTCACCATTGTGATACTTTCACAATCGCAATGTCATGATTGATTGGACCTACGCGGCCATGAACAGAACTTAAGTTTAGCATAACATAGCCATGCGCTATCTCATACTAAACTTGGGGGGCTTGTGGATGTATGGTCCGGACCGGGCAAGAATGGGTCAGGCGGCAGATCTGCCCACTCTATGCCTAAACCCTAATCCATCCCCTATAATACATGACAGGTTATCTCTAACCCTAACTTTGATATATGCTATATCGCATACTAACTTGGCCGTCGGAGGTGGACCCCGGGGCTACGGCCTCGGGTCCACTCCTAACGGGTTCTCTTTGTTGACAGGTCTACTTAGGGCTCGAGAAGACGACTAACGGCCCAGGGAGAGTCGTCGAATCCAGTCCGCGCCAGATTATGCATCAACAAGGTGAAAAAGATTTTAGGTTTAGGGATAATTGTAATGCGTACAAAGTGAGGAAAGGTGTGTTTGTTTATATAGTTTCTTGACCGACCCATGTCTTGGATCAAGACTTGGTCGACAAGTAATAAACCCAACCAAAACCCCTCTTGCACGATCGTTTAAGGGAACTAGGCCTAAGGCACTTCCCAAACGACCCACTTTAGAACTTAAACAAGCCCATGGGTCGTGTAATAGATCGGGTCATGTACATGCATAAAACGGGTTGACATATTCAAGTATTTGTAACGTTAGACACGTACTCTCGTATTTAACGTGTTTGCCCCCATAGGCTCACACACTTTTAGTTATTTACGCGTGTTTTAAACTCCCACAAACCAACATATACCACTTTATAATAGATTTGGGACTTGCTAGAAGAGGTAGTCTTAAAATTGTAAGACCAAAAATATTTCCTTATTAAGAAATAATAATCCATTTAGTCAATAGCAATACAAATGCTTTATGACCAAACTTTACGGCTATGGAAAAATTCAAACTTTATGACCAAACTTTTAAAGCCCTGTAATAAAAATGGTCAATACGTTACAAAACTTCATCATAAATATATTTGACTTTTGTTAAAAATTCAATACCTTGCACACATAAATAAAAGTTAAAACATTTTTGTAACAGCTCCAATATTCATTATGCCCATTTAAAATGTAACAGCCAACCACAAAACTTCATCATAAATATTTTTTTAATTCATTAAATTCATGCTTTTAATTTATACTCTAACCTACGGGATATAAGGTGTAGTTTGGTTTATAGGTTTTGCTGGGTTTAGGCTGAAAGTAATCTTCAGTCAAACGTTTGGTACCAATCTAATGCTCTGACACATGGGTTTGATCCCCACAAATTCAACCCCATATAATATGGTGACTTTTGACAAACCATGCAACTAAAAAAAATATTTCGTACATTTACAATTTTTACAACCACATGTTCTTTTAAATTTTTTTGTCTTTTTCTCAAGTCTTATTTTTAAATAATATATTTCAATCTAATTAATTTATAAAACAAATACATTATTAATATTATTTAATCATTTTCTCTCTCCTAATCCAAATCTAAATCCAAGTCCAAATCCAAATCCTAATCTTAAACCCATCTACGAACCAAACAGGCCCTAAATACCCACAAATACACAAAGAAATCTCATTTTCATTCTCACTTTGAAAACACATACTACCAAAATCATCCCCTCTCTCTAATTATTTGTAAAAGAACACGACCATCACACAACTGCCTCCGACGCCTTCTCCACCGCCACAATCATAGATCTACTGAAAAGATCTTAGCCAAGACCTTATCTTCTGAAAAAGAAACCAACAAAAGGTTCCGATTTGTGTTAATGGTTCGGTTTAGATACGAAAGCAAGAAACAATTGTGGTCTATTTGTTTTTTCGAAGGTTGTTGTGATAGCTGTGATTGGTGTTTGATTTATAGTAGAAAGAAAAACATTAAAGGGTCTTATTGTGCCTGTGATTCTTGTTGCAAAAGTCAAAAGAAGAAAAGACATTTGATTTGTGAGATTCGGTTTGTGTAGAAAGAAAGAAAAGTGGCTGCAACTTTTGTGAGAGGATTAGATTAGTTGTGTTGAGAAAATTTAGGGTTATATGTTATAAAAGTGTTTTTTATAAGTAAAAGTAGGGTAAGGGTACTTGGATTGGGCCGGTAGTTCTTAGGTCCAAAATTTTGGCTTATCTAATTGTTTAGACTTTTACTTGGGCTGCTAAAAGTCCAAATTTTTCATTCTTGGTTATTTCATATCAAGTAATTTGGATTTTCGAAAGTTATATATATCTCTACTTCTCTAATATCTCTTCTCTATCTCTACTTCATTACGGAGTATAATGTATTGGAGACTTTTCGTTAAATTAAAAAACATAAAATTCAAACAATCTCACTTGCCTAAAATGGAACGAAATATGTTACTTTTGCTATCAAACAAAACCATCAAAACTAATAAATACCTTGGTCAATAATTATTAAGAACGTAGAACCGCTAAAAATCATTACTATCAAAAATGATATTAAATATGTCTAATCGCATTCATCATATTTTCTTGATGTTTTGAATATCTAAAGTGATGATGTTTTTATTTAGTATACTTTTTTGTTTGTTCAATATTTTGTTGTTGATGATGTTTTAAATGCACAGCTTGCATTATAATCATAAATAAAAGTAACCCATTAAACTTATACCATCTTAATAACTTGCTAAAAAATTGAATAGTAATGGCTTATTAACACATTCGTGTATATTGTTAATAAAAGTAAATCGTAAAAACGTTTATTCATATTTAGCGATCTCTTTGTGTTTTGTTGATAACAAATATAAAGTTATCATAAGTAAAATTACAAGGATACATGTTATTTTTGTAAAGCATTTATATATATAATCATTTGACATTAATTGTTGTAATGATTCATTTATTGTAATAGTTTATTAGGATGGGTAAAAATCATAACCGATGACCCATACCCATGGAGCATATCCATAACCCATGGAGCTAACCCATGACCCATTGACTAGATGTATTGCATCTTCCAGATACATTGTATCTATTTGGATATTCATGGTCCAAAGTCTATGACCCATGACCAATGATCCATGACCCATAACCCATTTAGGGGGAGCGTCCTACGGATCCCTCAGTTTACACTGGACGGATCCCTCATGTAAGGGATCCGTGGAATCCGTGCAACAGTAGTGATTTTTTGCCTATAAATAGTGAGCCATTTCTTCATTGTAACTTACCCCTAATTTTACAAACTCTCTCATATATTCTTTCATTCTTCTAATCTCAGATCTCTTGATCTATATATATAGTAGTTCTTCTTTCTTTTGTTGTGATTCTCATGTAAGTCCTTCTCTAAGGCGAGATCACGAGATACTACAAGTCATCCAAGCAAGGGGTCCTTGATTGATTTGTTTCTCCACAAGATTTCTGTAGCAAGATCTTGTATTTCATATTTCACATAGTTGTTGTGTTATAGTTGTGTTGGTTTGGTCCTCCGTGTTAAGGACTCGGTATTTAGCTTTATACCGGAAAAAGTGTAAGCGACATTGTGAACGCTTCTCTGCCAAGTTGAAGGAGTTTGTTGACATAGTGCTTGAATTCTCGAGTAGGTGACTCGGGGAGTGGAGTAGGGAAAGGAAGGTGTCCTTGTAGCCGAACCACTATAAATCGGTTGTGTCATTTCTGTCCTTTACTTTACTTGCTTTCTTTACTTGCATTACTTATAAATCTATACTTTCTATCCATCCATACGATTTCACATAATATCGAATCTAAAGTTTTTGAAACTAAATTTAAATTCGGCAAAACTATTCAACCCCCTCTTTCTAGTTTTCCACAATTGGCATCAAGAGCTAAGTTTACAAAAGTTTTAAAGTAAATAGTATTTTAAAAACTTTTTGATCACACTGGGTTCTGAAAATTATAAAGAAGAGCAATCTATGCAATGACCTCCACTACTTGTAACTGATGGTTTTATTTCTTGGAAAACTAGATTCAAAATGCATGTGAAGTCAAAAGATATTGATATTTGGTACATCATTGTTGAAGGCGACTTTGAAGCCACTACAAAAGATGATAAAACCAAAAATTTAGTAAACACACCTCATGATCAACTCACCGATGATCAAAAGAAAAAGCTTTCCAAAAATAGTGAAGCTAAAATGGTTTTATATAATGTTTTACCCAAAAAAGAATTCAAAAGAATTTCTATGCTTAAAACCTCTAAATAAATTTAGAATTCTTTAGTTGTAACTCATCAAGGAAATCAACAAGTTAAAAACAATAAAATAGATTTTTTTTTCAAAAATATGAACAATTTTCAATATCGGATGAGGATACTATAGATAATTCTTTTGCTAACTTTAATACTATAATTACATCATTACAGGCACTTGATGAGTCTTTCTCTAGTCGTAATCATGTTAGGAGATATCTAAGGGCACTTCCATCCAAGTGGAGATCAAAGGTGACTGCCATCGAAGAATCAAAATACTTGTCAATCCTCACCCTCGACGAACTCATAAGCAATCTAAAGGTCTATGAGCTTGTCCTTGCTAAAGATTCTGAAGCCTCAAAAGAGAAGAAAGAGAAGCACAAATCTCTTGCCTTAAAAGCCAAGAAGGTCTCAAGCGATGAAGAAAACTTTTCTTCGGATAGTGATGACGAAGCATATGCTATGGCGGTAATGGATTTCAAGAAGTTCTTTAGAAGAAAGGGAGATATGTCAAGCAACCATATGACGACAAGAAGGGGTTCCGGAAAGGCAAAGACGACAAGAAAGCAAGGGATGAACGCGCATGTTTTAAATGTAGGGACCCTAATCACTTCATTAGTGAGTGTCCCAAACGTGGAGAACAAAAAGCATTCGTGAGTGGTTCTTGGGGAATGAGCGAGGAGGAGAACGAAGAAATTTGTCTCATGGAAAATGACTCAAACTAGGTATGTCCCGAATCTCTCTGTTATAGTAGCTCATCATTAGGTGATGATTCATTGCATCGTGAATATGATAAACTTTTCAAAATTAGTCTAAAAGTAATTAATAAAAACAAGATTTTGAAAAACAAAAATGAATGTTTAGAAAATGAAGTCATTGAATTAAAAAGCAAATTAAAACGTTTAGAAAAAGGAAAGATAGCAAGTGGAGAATGTGAGCTTTGTGTTCAACTTCAAACACTAGTTGATAATCTTGATTCCAAGATTGCTAGAATGAATACTAATACTCTAAATACAATACTAGATAGTGTTAAAACAGGAAACAATCAAAAGGATTTAGGTTTTCAAGAACATAATGCATCAACTAGCGTAAATAAAGAAACACAATTCCTCAAAGCAACTGAAAAACAAGCTACTGTAGTCACAGATCTCACGGATCCCTTGAAAAGGGAACCGTCTAGTGTAAAACCAGGGATATGTGGGTCTGCTGATGCAAACAATAGAAATAGTGTAGCTACTTCATATAGAACCGACTTTGTTATCGTTAATAAGAAGAAACCAACCCACGTTACTGTTAGACAACCACCACCACTAAAATAAAATCAAAGTTTTATGAGAAACAAAGTTCCATCGTTTTCAAAACCAAAAACATTTATAAGGAGACCTAATAATGTTTATCCGAGAAGTAACCACCATCAAATGGGATGGAATCCTAATGTACAAAACGGTTTTGCATTTCAAAACTTTACACCATGGAATGCATTCTCACCTTTTCCATATATGCCCAATATGAATGAAATGTATGACACTAATGGACCCATGAACAAATGAGGACCAAACTTTTGAGTTAATTGTTTTCTTAAGTGTGCTTAAAGGTCGACCTAGATCCGGATGAATGGATCAAGGATAGCGGGTGCACGAGGCACATGACTGGTAATAAAGACTTGTTTTCCACATACGAATCCTTCAATGGAGGGAATGTGGTATTTGGTAATTGCAAGAGCAAAATCATCGGTAAAGGTACAATTTCTCACAAATCTTTAACCATTAACGATGTATGTCACGTAGAAAACCTAAACTTCAACCTTCTAAGTATAAGACAAATATGTGATAAAAAGTGTAACGTACTTTTTAATGAAACCGGTAGCAAAATATTGAAAAACGGTATTACTATAGGAAGAGGCATTAGAAAACATGGAGTCTATGTCATTAAAATCGGTAATGAACCTAAAGACAAACTTTGTCTTACTTCTATGGATGATACTTCGACCTTATGGCATCGAAGATTGGGTCACGCCAATATGCGACTTCTTCAATCGCTATCATCTAAATAACTAGTAAGAGATCTACCAAAATTAAAATACGAACATCATTTTTGTGATGCTTGTAACGTAGGAAAACAAGTCCATGCTAGTCACAAAGCTAAAAATATGGTCTCTACTACTAAGTGTCTAGAACTACTTCACATGGATTTGTTTGGTCCATCCGCTATTCAAAGTTATGGAGGTAACTACTATCTTTGGTCATAACGGATGATTACTCTAGATACACATGGACTAAATTTTTAAAGAATAAAACTGAAATGTTCGATTACTTTGAAATATTAAGTAAGAAAATCCAAAGACAATTAGGAAGTCCTATAGTGTCTATTAGAACGGATCATGGTAGGGAATTCGATAATGAAGTGCAATTTGGAGCTTTTTGTGATGCTAATTGTATTACTCACAATTTCTCGGCTCCTCGCACTCCACAATCGAATGGGGTAGTTGAAAGGAAAAATAACACCCTACAAGAAATGAGTCGCACCATGTTAAATCATCAATCTATTCCTCAGAAGTTTTGGTGCAATCTTTGTTGTTGATACATCAAGCGTACATACTAACCGAGTCTTAATTAGACCATTCTTAGGTAAAACTCCATACGAGTTACTTCGAGGCAAAAAGCCTACGTTAGAACATTTTAGAGTCTTTGGTAGTAAATGTTTTCTACTTAACACTAAAAATTACCTAACTAAATTTGATCCTAAATCAACCGAAGGTATATTTTTAGGTTACTCTCCTAATAGCAAAGGTTATGTTATATTAAATAAAGTAACAATGAAGGTTGAAGAGTCATTAAACGTAAAATTTGATGAGAGTCCACCTAAACCTACCCAATCTCTTTTCGATGACGAGATAATCGAAAGTGAAGCCATAGAAATAAATAAAAATACAAACAAAGAAGATGAACCATTAAACAATGAGATCATCAATATTAAAGAGTCTAAAGATCACCCCATAGATAAGGTCATATGAAAGTTAAATGAAAGAACCTTAAGGTCTCAAGTCCAAAACCTAAGTAGTTTATTTTGTTTCGTTTCAACCATAGAACCTAAGAATACACAAGAAGCCATAAAAGATGAAAGTTGGGTAATGACTATGCAAAAAGAGTTAAATCAATTTGTTTCTAACGATGTTTGTACACTTGTCCCTCCACCTAATAACCAAACCATAATAGGAACTAAATGGGTATATAAAAACAAGTTAGATGCAAACGGTGTAGTGTCTAGAAACAAAGCTAGACTCGTTGCCCAAGGGTATAATCAACAAGAAGGCATATAATTTGATGAGACATATGCTCCCGTGGCTAGATTAAAGTCTATAAGAATAATTCTTGCTTATGTTTGTGCTAATGATCTTTAGCTTTTTCAAATGGATGTTAAAAGTGCTTTTCTAAATGGCTTTATTAATAAAGAAGTTTATGTAGCTCAACCTCCGGGCTTTAACGATTTTGAAAAACCTAAACATGTGTATACGTTAAAGAAAGCTCTTTACGATCTTAAACAAGCCCCAAAAGCTTGGTATGATAGACTCAAGTCATTTTTAATCAAAAACAACTACACCATGGGGTTAGTTGATAATACACTTTTCAATAAGAAAAAGGAATCACATATAATTATTGTTCAAATATACGTGGATGATATTATATTCGGATCTACTTGTCAAGACATGCGTGATGATTTCTCAAAAATCATGCATGACGAGTTTGAAATGAGTATGATGGGAGAACTAAGTTTCTTTCTTGGTCTACAAATCAAACAACTAGAAGATGGTATCTTGTTTTGTTGGAATCACTCCTAACTTGTATTTCAAGTGTTTGTAATTAACATGTAATAGGTTGCTTAAACTAGGCTTTTATGTTTGTATTTATGGCAAGGCTTATGTAGAAAGCCCATGAGCCTTGGCCCAAGTCCAATAAGGAAGGAAGGAACTAGTAGTGTTTCCCTAGTTCCCTTTCCCTATAAATAGACATGTAAACCTTCCTTAGAAGGTTGGTTGTTCACATTTTCATATATCCTACGCATAACTTTCTTCATTTCATACGTGTGTGTGTTTGTGTGTTCAACTGGCCATTCTTTCATCTATATTGATTCTTGTGTTAACTTATGGTGACCTAACAGTGGTATCAATCGCCATCTAGTTGGATTAAACACTTTTGTTTCTTGAAGTATTTCACTATACGCGTGGGTTTTATAAGCTTAACATTTCATACGCCTAAAAGATTTAATTTTTACACTTGTATACTCAAGATTCTTGTGGTTTAAGGTTTATTTAGTGTTAAAGTTTAAGTTTTTTGCATCAAGTTTCAAACTTTACGTGTGTAGATTAGTGTTAAACTTGTTTTTTAATCGTGTAGTGTTTTCTACGCGTAAGGGTGAAAGTTGTGTTCAATCATCAAGTTTAAACCTTTCTTGTTATTTTGGTGATATTGAAGCTATTTCATCATTAAAATCAGGTTACAAAATATTTTTGGGCATAAAAATTAGTTTTGACGAAAGTTGGTACTTTCTACTCATAGTAAAACCCTATTTTTACTCGTATGCTCAAAGTCTACGCCTAAGCAGTAAGTTACGCATAAGGAATTCATCACTTGATCTTCTGAGCTGTTGGTTTACTTAGTGTTTTCTTGCTTGGATAAGCCTGAAAACACTTCGACTTTGGATATCTTTTACACTTGGATAAGTGTAAAGGATGTTTTTGGGTAAAACCCTAGTTTTACGCCTAAGCTTAACACTTACGCGTAGAGACTTCTTTGCCTAAGCATTTCCTATGCTTAAGCTTGTCTTACGCCTAAGGATATATTACGCATAAGGTTTCTACTACTAAGTCTTTGGTTTACGCCTAAGCTAAGTTTTTCTCAAGTCTACGCGTATGCTCTTGTCTACGCGTACGTTAGGTACTACGCGTAAGGTCCTTTCTACGCTTAAGCTGCTTTCGACGCTTAAGGTTACTTCATCAACAAAGTTTCATTCAACTACAAAGATCCATCATCAACACAAGTTTCAAGATGTCTCAACCACCATACTCTAGCTACTTTCCTCATGAGTATCCTCAACAAAAACAACAACTACAACAACAACAACAATACTATCAACAACTTAATCAACAAAAACTTTAACAACCATCTCAAATGTACTTTCCTCAAGGAGCAAACCCTCTTCCACCACAGATGCCTCAACCTAACCCTCGTCAACAAGTACAACATGCTAACTACTTCTAATATCAGTTTCCAGCTAAGTATGCTATGAATGCCACAATGCAGAAAGAACCCTCTTGGTTTGCAAAGATATGTGAAGCCTTAAGTAGCCAACAGTCCATTCATGAAGCTGGATCCCTTGATAGACCTCCAATGCTCACTCCCGGTAATTATGATCAATGGGTGATAAGGTTTTTTAGGTTTTGTGATCTCAAGAAACCACATGGTAAGTTTTTAAAGAAAGTCATCCTCGAAGGTCCTTTTCAGATGCCTACTGTCACAACACCCGGAGATCCTAATGCTAATCTACCAAGAGATGATGTTACCAACATTCTTAGAGTAGACCAACTCACTGCTGAACAACTTCTTCACTTAGAAGTTGATGAAATTGCAATGCAATATATCCTTTTGGGACTACCCAATCCGATACTTCGCAGTGTTGATGCTCAGAAGACTGCTAAAGCAATGTGGGAGCACATTTATCTTCTTATGGAAGGCACTGAACTCAATCAAGAAGACATGGAATCCAAAATCTACCTAGCATATGAAAACTTCATGATTGAACCAGGGGAATCATTAGAGTCATACTATCATCGGTTCTCAGACATCATCAATGACTTGGACAAACATAATATCATTATGCCAAGGACTGCAATCAACACAAAGTTTATGAGCTTTCTTGGTCCTGATTGGGAGAAGTATGTTACATTAATCCGTCAAGCAAAGAATCTTCATCAATCTACTTACGGATTGTTGTATGACTATTTGAAGCACCACCAAAAGGAAGTAGACAAAGAAAGAATCATCCGTGGAGTCCCTGCTTCACCTTCACTCCCAGATAATCAAACTCTTGCTTTGTGGGCTCAAGCATGTTATCCTCAATTTTCGACCTTGCCAACTGTCTTCACAAACCCTCCACAACCAACTGCTCAGATCACACCATATGATCCATCACAACAACAATCACAAGAAACTCAATTGGTTCCATACAACAACAACAATGATCAAGCACTCTATAGTGAATCAAATGAGGATGCAGAAGCTTTCGATGCATTGAATCAAGGATATGTAATGATTGCAAGAGCCTTTGGCCGATTTGCTAAAAAATCCAACAACCGCATTCGCACCTCATCCAATACAAGAAATCAAGCTGTTGTTAACAATTGAAGGGTTGAGGTTCAGAATCATGGAAATGGTCGTCAGGTGAATAGTGGTCAAGGGTTTAATGTTAATGGAAGGAATAACATGGGTGCTCCACAACAACGGGTTCAAGTGGTTGATCAGGAAAATGCTCAGACTGGGGTTAATGGTCTCCGATGCTACAACTGCAATGAGAAGGGTCATCTCGCTAATGCATGCCCAAAGCCGAGAACAAGAGGCAGCGCTTATCACAAAGAGGCCTTACTCTTGGCTCTCAAGGATGAAGGTGGTGGAACACTTACCAACAAGGAACAGAGCTTCATGGATAATGCAGATTCTGGTGATGATATGGAAGACTTGCAAGCTAATGCAGCTGTGATCTTAATGGCAAACATGCAAGAGCTCCACACGAGTGATACAGGCCCATTGTATGACACTGATGGCTTGTCTCAGGTACCAGATCCTAACATTCTTATACATGATCTGATATCTCTGCCAACATCTGCATCCGACGAGGCTTAGAGTGTTCAACATGAGTCTTCCACATCTCATTCCGATGAAAATAAAATAGATCCAGTAGTTACATTTGACGATCAAGATGACCTTATGGTTAATATTGATAATCAAGTTGACTCCGTGGTCATATTTGAGGATCTAAACAATGATCATGTTGAGACTCAAGTTGAACAAGATGAACCTTTGTCTAATCCAGATCTTGAGCTCATGACCAACTTAATTCAGACCACCCAATCTTAACTGGAAAAGTGCAATGACATCAATAAGAAACTGCAAGATTAAATTGCACTGTTGACTAAGGATAATGAATGCTATAAGTTCCAACTCAACAATTTTGAAACTAAAGCGTGAAAAAGGTTTTGAAGTCGCTTTTGCAAAATCATACCAAAATGAAAAATCTTTGGAAAAACAGATATGTGATCTAGTTGCCTCCAAGAATGCATTGCTTTCTCAAATAGAACAATTAAAATATGATCATAAATGTTAGGAATTGGAAATTCCATGTTAAAGTGTTGGTCACTCCAATTATGGTCTAGCATATGTTAGCTCATAGACTTGTAGTTGTTTACGTTATTTTGTAGTTAATTTGTTAGTTTGTAGCGTAGTATAGTTTAGAGCAATACCGTGGAGGAAGGGCGGGTCTTTACCCACTGTATACCTGATCCACAGGCCGTCAGGAGGTCGTGTATTTTGTAACTATAAATACCCCTTCCATCCATGGAAGGGGTGGTGCTTCTCAATCTAACATTTCATTATTTGCAAAGCAAGTCTCTAAGTAGAACACCAATCTCTCTACTTTCTCTCTCTAAATGGATAACATGTATTTTCATCATCCAAGACCACCCGAATCATCAACACAATAAATATTACGATCCTAAAAATGGTATCAGAGCCAAGGTTATTGTGTTGTATTGATTTTTTTGTGTGGTTTTGATACATGTTTTAAACTGGTTTGTGCTTTTTTTTGTGGTCATAATATTTTATTTCGTTTGTTATCATGGGTAAACCGTTTTTTTTACATGTATTAGTATCTTTTTCTTTGGTCAAAAATGGTCTACTGGTCTATCATTGTTTAGCTAATCTGTATTGTGTCACAAACTTGTCCATTCAGATTCATGTTCATGTATCATTCTTTTAAGACTGTTTTTGGTACCAAAATATCTGTGAAATATCAAGTGGTCTTACCATCCTTTTCATGGTCAAAATGGTCATAAATAAGCATCTTGAACGTTTTTTTTCTAGGTTTTTATGAAGATTGACGGAAAACATTGTCGGAAACATCACCGGAAAATATAAAATGGTCATGTTTTCATGTAGCGACTTGTCAAAAACTGTTTCTGCAAGCGAGTTGAGTCAAAAATCTGCCTAGCGACTTGTATTTACAAGTCGTAGCAACTTGAAGGCTGTTTAGCGACTTATGGTTATTTGACTATTTAGTCAAATAAATGATGTAGCGACTTGACACAAAACTCACTTAGCGACTTGTCCTTTATTACTCTAAGCGTGTTGACTATTGAGTCAACCGCAGCTAGCGACTTGTCTAATCTAGCTACTTGTCAAAGCTGTAGCGACTTGTCAATATAAGGTCTAGTGACATGAACAGAAAGGATGAAGAAGAATCAACTATTGACCAAGACTCACTCGACCTATGTAAATAAACCATCATTGGTCCAAGAATAATATAGACGTGAAGACCCAAAGCTTAAGCTGATCCGAAACAAACATCCAACATCTAAACCTACATCTAGACTCACCCCAAGACCCTCACTTCCTCTCCTTAACTCTCAACCAAAACTGTAAACGTAATCAAAGTCACATCGATCTCAGACTTGTCCCATCTTTGTAATCTTTCTTAGATTTTTGTAGTGTGGGACTTGTATCATCATTGACCAATCACTTCATGATAATATTCGAATTATAAAGATTGACCAAAACCAATAGGTTTCAATCAACTCTTTGTTTCGATTGACATAAAAAAAACAGAAACGAAAACATAAATTAAAACCTACCCGAGACCCTTTCAAAGAATCTTGAAGATGACACCTTGATATATTAAGCAGCGGTGATGAGATTTAATTAAAGGATTAATTGTTGTTTGTGTTTATTTGATTGGATTAAACGGATATAGATGACGTTGATTTAATATTTGAGTGATGATGGAAGTTCTGAGATGCAAGTTGTTTGGTGAGGAGATGTGAAAGTGGTAGGCGAATTTTTTGAGAAAGTGGTTAGGGTTAATATGAGTAAAATTAGGGTCTCGTGTTTATATATAAAACCAGTTATAATTTTGGTGATTGGATTGGATATCTCTCAATCGGGTTAAATGATTTGAGTTTTGGGCCATTACTCTTTTTGGACTGGGTTGATGGATTTTCTGTGTGTGATTAATACAAAATCTTGGGCCTTAATTAGATCTCATTATTTTCAATGGTCAACAATGATACTAATGCAAAGATGGACGTCCAAATTGATAATTGGATATAAATTTTTTATTATATTTGGTAAATGAGTGGTATTTTTGATATGGTATATTTTCACGGAAGGATACAAAATTCACTGCTTGAGCTAAAAAGTGAAAAATGACTACGGGGTTGTGTACGGTATTGCTTACGAGGAATTGAAGTGACGTTTCACGGGTGTACCGTTTTTTGTTGAGACGTTGGTTGGTTGGTTGCATGTCTCAAGATAACTTGTTGGAGCATAACTATCACTTAAGGAAGTTGTTGTACTCAGTGTCACACGCTGTTATGAATTGATCACGAATATAGAACAAGCAGCAAGTCACAAAGTTGGGATGCTTACTTCATTTTCAAGTTTGTCATATTGGGTTTACTTCTCCATGTGGTCAGTACTATTAGCCGATGAATCAATGGAGGCTCAATTTCAGCAATTCCCAGGAGATATTCGACGCCACAGAATATTTACGATACTTCACAGTCTAAGAAAAATCTTTAAAGAATCTTCAGCGTCAGTCATGATTTTTCAAGATGTGTGCTTATGACAAGAACTTCTCGTGCAGATGGTCGTACACGTTATGATGCTTCCGAAAGTTCGAAACCATCATGGGGGAGAAATGTGTACTTTGATGTGTTACGGTTAACCTCCAGGGGGAAGTAGTGTATACTACTTGACTTAGTATGGTTTGTGATATTGTCTACATATGGGTTAAGAATTGTTGATGATGGTGAAGAATCGCTGATGAACCGCTGCATATTCCCCTAAAACAGATATTCACCGAAACCAATGTTGTCTGAACACATTCAAACTGACATTGCTTACGGTTTTGTCTTAATTTTGTAAAATCCCGCGAAAGAACCTATTTCTCGGTTTAAATCATAGACATGTAAAATCCCGTGACAACAGAAACATCCCGGTTTAAGTAAAGTGTATTTCTGGATCTATCTTATGGTTTATTCTTGGTTTTGTAAAATCCCGCGAAAGAAACTATTTCTCGGTTTAAACCATAGAATTGTAAAATCCCGTAATGATGGAACCATCCTGGAGAAAGGAAAGTGTATTTCGGGATCTTATCTGATGCTGGTGCTACGGTTTCTGCTTCAAAAAGGGATAAAAGGGTGTACTTCATGAATTGGGTGTGTGTTTGGATTATCTTCATGGCAGATTGGTTATTTCTATGTTTCACGGGGTTATGCTCATTTAACCATGGTTAGGATGGAAACCATTATCATAGTTCACTTAAAACGTCAAAGGAGGCTAGATTTGAGCTTTTAACCAGAAGATGTGACAACGGCGTTAATTCAGTATTATCTATTTTAGGATGAAGTGAAATGACACGGGCAAGTGTACTTAGTATCTGAAGGTATCGGGGATGGTTGGATGAAGATTCTTCATGATCCTTGTTCAAGCTTATTATCATAAACGAAGACTTGGAAATCTAGTTATTGTTGGGTGACTTTTTCCTTTTCTTTTACCACTTGGGGGAATTGGGCTCTTATCACCACAAAATAACTATCACTTTAAGGAGTTACGTTGTAGTGCTCAGTGTCACATTCAATTGTGGATTTTCAAGAGGTGATGTACGTCTTATACTTGATGGTTGGTTGGATGAAGAGTATAGAGTACTTAGAGATTCAATGGAGGATGAAGTCTCGACACCGCTCTTTGTTACATATGTGCAAGTTTAAGTCACGAGTTTGGGTTAGTTTAATTTAGGGTCAAATTCATCATATAGGGTTTTCTCCATCAGCTGTCACGATAAAAAACCTACTGAATGATAATGGGGTTGATTACATGTTTGCCAAGAGATGCTGAAAAGAGAGAGATTATGACATCTGTTCACATCAGTTCAGGCCTCGTACTTCAACATTATGACGTAGGCACACAACAGTTCACGCCTCGTTCTCTAAAGAAAAGAAACGTGTACGTTTCAGTGCACTTTATCTTCTGAAGAAGAGAAATCTTCTTATGACATATGAACACAACAGTTCATGCCTCGTACTCTAAAGAAAATAAAAGTGTACGTTTCAGTGCGCTTTATCTTCGAAAGAAGAGAAATCTTCTTATGACGTTTGATCACAACATTTCAAGCCTCGTTCCCTAAAGAAAAGAAAAGTGTACGCTTCAGTGCGCTTTATCTTCTGAAGAAGAGAAATCTTCTTATTATGACCATTCTCATCAACATGCTTCATGCTTTTTCCATGCGCTTCAGTCATCAAGTGAACCGGACTACTGATAGTTTTTCTTATTCCACTTGCTCAACTATAATGACGATGGCGACATCATGTGCTAATTTTGCAGGGGAGAAGTGTGAATAGAATACATTTGTTGAAGATATTCACTTATTCAATCAAGAATGGCAACTCCGTATGTAATTCTTGAGGGGGAGAAGAAGTGTGATAATTCTGCATGGTTGATTGACATATGAGAATATATGGTCATACGGCTCCTAACTCATGTAAGAACCGAGCTTCTTCTTATCGGGTCATCTTTACATGGAGTTTCTTCTATGAGCCGTTGGTTGACATCTTCACATGGGCTGATATGATTAAATGAAAAAGTGCTTCTAGTTCTTTGGGCTAATTTCTTTGATGAACATCTTTCTGTTCTTGTTTGATTGGGAGGGATTGTAGTTAAGGAGATTTGCTACATATAAGGTAATTGGAACGCATTTGGTGAGATGAAGATGTTAACTATCTAATCCCCAACTGGACAATCTTGAAGGAGGTCGAGTCTACAGTTTGGTTCTACATTTTTGCTACATGTTAGAAGACTAAAGACGAGTTACATTTATCGATCTAAAGACTTCTTCTTATTCAAGGCATTTATCAAAAAGATTGTCGGTTTAGGGGAGAGCACTAATTGGGGGAGGGTGAAATGTTTGATTTAATCCCCAATTAGATTTGATCACACTATTCTTGACAAGTTGATTCTCACAATGACTTCAAGCGATCTTCTCAAACAGATTTCAAGTATTTGGGCTATAATGTTTGCTGATTCTGAAGTATCAAAACCAGCAAGGGGGAAGGAGACAAGCATCTAAACACGAGTAAACTTGATGAACTTAATACTTCTAAGTGATTGAAGAAATCCCGGGAAGACAAATGTCATTACCACAAAGAAACTCAATGTTTATCTCATGGCGTTTAGTGTTCTTATTACAACTATGTGGGGGAAGAGATGGAAGAGTTAGTTTCTGGTGATAAAAGAGGTACACAAGTGTGAGATGATTTCGATGCTATCTCGCACTCATCGGGGAGAGATTGTGTACATTGGGGCCTTTCAGTTGTTTCACTTGAGTGATTAATCGATGATTGAGAGATATAATCACTTATTCGGAGTTGAAATCATGAGATAGTCCTCCCAGAGATAATCGTGATTGACTGCTTCTTCAATGTTATCGGTTATTCTCTCTTTGGGCATTCGGTGCCGGGTTCTTGAGCTTTATACACTTTCTTGGGGAGAGAAAAGTATACATCGGGGTTATTCTTTGGCTATTGGACTTAATCTGCTACTTCGATGGTATAAGTTTCTTTGTTATCGGGTATGTGTATTGGGTTCGTGAGCTCTAGTCTAAGAGACTGACTACATCAATTCATCTACTTGGGGGAAAGTGGTCTCTTGACAACTCGGGGATGCATAGCTTCGGACTTCCGAGTGGAAAAGGAATTTGAGAAGAGATATTTAAGCGTAGGATGAAACGTTGTTGTTCTTCTATTGGATGATATAACCCCGAACGATGAATCACGGTGATTATTCTTAAAAGGGGCAGCAAGTTCGATGATAATGGTGTGCTTCTTTGTGAACCTGGCTAAGAGAAGCTTGAAAGAAAGCTTTGAATCTGCTCAGCTAAAGGATTTTTGGTTTGGGGGGAAGCTGCCAAAGTCTCTCTTTCTCAAAGGCTCGGGTTCTCTCTTCTATTTTGGAGCCTCGGAAGCTTTGGTGGTGGATGTTTAAGAGATGATGATTTCTATCTTCTACAACGGGGTTGCTCGATATCCTTATCTCGGTACTCGTATCATCATCTTCTTAAATTATATCATCCACTTTATCTTTGTAAATATTTATTAAAAAGCAAAATACAAAAATATAAAACCAACAAAAACCCTTAAAATTAAGAAAATTTGAAAAAAAAAGACCAAAAATATGTTTTCTCAAGACATGTCTTCTGGTATCGATAACATCTGCGGTCTTAGAAATGTCATTCAACAATGGCACGGGACCATAGATGAAGTTGGCAGGAGGTGTAAATATTATTTTTCCATAACATGTCTAAAAATATGGCTTACAGTTATTTCAGACTGTAACCCCGTGCTTAAACTATGGCTTGCAGTTACTTCAGACTGTAACCCGTGCTTAAAACTATGGTTTGCTATTATTTCAGATAGCAACCCGTTCTTCAAGAAAGGAAAGTGCTGCGCTAAACAAATTTTCAAAATTTTCGTGCACTTATCCTAAATCAAAATAAGGAAAGTATGTCGAAGGACTGCTGTTCCTGCTCAAATATTTTTCCGTCTAAAATTCTTCAGAAAAATATTTGTTTTAACAATATGGTGGTAAATGAGTTGCTTTTAAAAACAATCAGATTCGGAGTTTTTATAAAATTTAAAACTTAATCAATGACTTCAGCGCTTTTAAAATTTTCATAAAATAAGTCATTGATTGAGGGGGAGAATGTTTTCAAATTTATATCATCTATCGAGCTTATCTAATTATCCTATATGCTTAATTGAAAATGATGTTAACCTATGTCGAAGGACTAGGTGCCTAGGATATGATTTTTAGGATTAGATGATTAGAGTTTGATGAACACATTATTCCCATGTCTTTACATGATCTGATTGTTATGTTGGATTGACTTTTATTAGTCGATTGCTGTTTGGGTGATGTCGACCACCATATATCTGTATGTGTGTTCACTAACGTATGCAGGTATATTCGTATATAAGAATGTTCCCGATCCGGATCCCACAAATGTAGATGATTGGATGCGGAAAGGAAAGGGTAACTATATCTTGGGTTGAAAAATGAAGAAACGGAGCTTAATTGGACTTCTATAGAGAGTTGGCATGGAAAAATGCAACGTAAGAGGTCTCACTGCATCATCAGATGATTTTCTTCATCAACAAATGAAGAAACGGAGCTTAATTTGACCTCAGTTGGCATGAAAAAAAAATGCAACGTAAGACCTCAGCTCTTGCATCGTGACGTTTTTTTTTCTTCCAAGCCCTACAGCAACAACAGAAGCAGATTCTCAACCACCTAAAGTATCTTTGTGCAGGAAATTTGTTACCATTTTTTTAAACAATTTTCAAACAATATTGTTTTGAAAAATGGAAAAATATTGGTTTTGAAAATAAATTGAACTTAATTTTGAAAATCACCGGACTTCATTTTATCAAAACTTAAGTCACTCAATCATCGACTACGGTCATCGATTGAGGGGGAAAATGATTTAAAATAAAATAGTTTCAAACGATATTTCTTCACAAAAGTTCCGGTTTGTACGAAATTAAGTGGTGATCTAAAGATTTAATGTTATGTCATGGTATGATTTTTCTTTAGAATCAAGATCTTTCAAAATAAATTTTTTTATGTTCTTGTTTGATTGTGAAATTGTTTTATTTTACTTAAAGGTCTCTTAAAACAATCATACCTGACACTAACAATCTTAAATGTCTTAAACTGTTCCTTATCTATCATTTTTCAAAATTAAATCTTGCCACGTCTTTCCCCAAAATTTTCTAAATGATTTAAATCTTTTGGGATCACAAATCTCAAATGGATTGAAATTTTTGATCGGGGGAGAGATCGTGATTTAAATCTCAAATCTGTTTAAATGGAATTGGTTTTAGTCCTTTAAAGGCACTCCTTCCTTCATGTGCCAAACGATCTTTAATATAATGCAATGTTGAGGGGGAGCATTTATCCAAAACTAGATGAGTTTTAAATCGCACATATTCTCCCATGTTTACTAACCGTATTAAATCACTTGGGATCCAAATTCTCAAAGGGTTTGATATTTTTGATCGGGGGAGAATTTGTGATTTAATAATGAAATTTGAGAAAAGGTGATCGTTTTGATTCAATTGTGCAGGCTTCTCTCTCATATGTGCTAAACGCTTTCGTATCTCGAAGCACATATTGAGAGGGAGCATTTCAAAAGGAAAATAAACTTTCAAGGTACAAAGATTTATCTGTTTTAACATAAAGTACCTTGATTGATTTTCTAAAGGTTTTGTAATGGCTTTTGTGATCGTGGATGTGCTTCAAAAGAACTCTTTCCTCTATGTGATAAAAATAATTTCAAATATCCTATACACATATTGAGGGGGAGAATTTACCAAAGAAAATCAAATGGCTTTTTTCATGGAAATTGTGATCAAGAATTTATTTCAAAAGAACTCTTGCCTCCATGTGCTAAACAATTTATAAAATCATATGCACATGTTGAGGGGAGCATTTAAAAAGATCAAAACAATTAAGGTACAAAATATCACAAGTACCTTGATTGATTTTCCAAATGATTTTTCAATTGGTTTCATGAAAGAATGAACAATACCAAAAGACCGACCAATTTACTTTATGCATGGAGTTATAAGGATGGTTAGATTAGGTATTCGTTTCCCGATCCCGCCAGAGCCGGAGGGATCTACCCAGGGACAATCCACTAGATAGTGTAGAAGTCCTTAGGTATGATGAAAAAAGGAGAATAATGAGAATATGGGAAGAGAGCCGACTGAGATAGAGCTAGAATTGGAACAAACCCAACAAGGTTCTAGTAATGAAGTCTCGGTAAGCACTGAAGGGGTTGAAGAATGAAAAAGAATTGAATGTGAAAAAGGGTGAAAAGAAATAGCCCTCTATTAATTCAACCTTAGGCAAACCGTTCAATACATATGCTACTGGTGTCTACTAAGGTAACACTGGTATTGAAGACAAGACGTCATGGACCCGGTGACGCACTGCACCTAACTTCCCAAGCTACTCAAGTTCCTCTTAAAAAGACTTGTTTCATTCTCACGGGAACTACATCATCATCTCATTTTCTCTTAGAGATTGTTGATATTGAAGAAGGAGACCCTCTCCCTAGTCTCCCACATAGGAACCAAAGTGCACAATTGTGTCTAGAGCCAAGAGATCATCCCCAAAATCTCATTAGGACACTAAATTAATGAAGACTTGCTGTTTCACACAATGTGGAAAGTAAGTATATATAATTAAGAGTCCCACGATTATCCTTGTGGTATTGCCAGAAAATCCGAGTGATATGTTAAATATTCACGATGAAGAAGGAAATCTTTCTAGAGCCAACATCAAACAAGCTCTTGGTGGGTGACATGTGAGATATTCTCTAAAGATCAAGCTTGTGACAACTGGATAGAAACAATGGGACGATTCACTCGTGAATCAACCTTGGTCCAAGATTGGAATTGACGAATACTTTTGGAAAACCATTCATGTGCAAACCTTCTTTTCTTTAGCACGTCAATGTGTACTCATGTTTACAAACTCAAAAGTATCTCGATTGAAAAATACTTTTGAAAACCTCGATGTGTAAATCTTTTCTTTTCTCTAGCACATCGAATGTACTCTTTTCATATACAAAAAGTATTTTTGATTGAAAATTGATATTTCTCATAAAACCTTCGTCGTATTGCAAAAATCTTTCTTCAAGCAATCACGCGATTTTCAAATCAATTTTCATCAATCTGTATCTCAATCGGCCGGTTCATTCATCGTGTTGTCTTCTTTGAGACGTTCCGTTTGTTTGAAAGAACGCAATGTACCGAAACCTGTCAAGGAGATTCTTAGGAATCCTACGATCACAGCGTTACTTGTATTGATAAACGGGGAACCGGGGCGTGTACCTCAATTCAACGAAGTGATCAAAGACACTTTCGTGTTTATTGCTAATCATGTTGTTTGTGTACATTTGGACGGGCGGTGATAAGAATTGAGGAGTCAATCCATAGCCGCATGCTCATAGCATCCACACTTAATTGAAGAAATCATGACTAGTGCATATCTACGTAACACGGCTCGATATTTTTATACTATGCTTCATATGTCACGCAAATATCATGAACCGAGAAAGCTTCCGCTACTCTGATGAAAAGATGTCATGATCCGAAAGTGTGAGCATGTCGGTCCGAAACTCACAACATCACATGAATAACATAACAAAGGGTGATCCAGAGATTTATCGTGGTGATGATCTCAAAGAAAGTCAAGATCATCAAAAGATGGATCGGTTCAAAGACCTCCACTTAAAGTACAAAACTATGCGGACTTTGAAGAATCGCTACAAAAGCACAAAGATTAGGAACTTGAAGAATTGAAGTCTACTAGCTCTGAACTAAAGACAAAGATAGAATGCTAGGATGCAAAATGTATTTGGGGTGCACTTCCTTGGAGATTGTTAGGAATTGGAAATTCCATGTTAAAGTGTCAGTCACCCCAATTATGGTCTAGCATATGTTAGCTCGTAGACTTGTAGTTATTTACGTTATTTAGTATTTAATTTGTTAGTTTGTAGCGTAGTATAGTTTAGAGCAACACCGTGGAGGAAGGGTGGGTCTTTACCCACTGTACACCTGATCCACATGCCGTCAGGATGTCGTGTATTTTGTAACTATAAATACCCCTTCCATCCATGGAAGGGGTGGTGCTTCTCAATATAACATTTCATTATTTGCAAAGCAAGTCTCTAAGTAGAACACCCATCTCTCTACTTTCTCTCTCTAAATGGCTAACATGTATTTTCATCATCCAAGACCACCCGAATCATCAACACAATAAATATTACGATCCTACAATAAACAACAACTTAAAGCTCTCACTTCGGAAACTCATAAAGCCAAGCCTGAGTTGTTAACTTGTCAAAAATAGTTTTTTGAGTACAAAAAGCATTCGAGGAGACAAATAGATGACTATCTTGATGAAATTGTCGACTTACAACATAAAATCGAAGAGTTTCGAAATGTTGTCTATAAACATGGTGAGTCAATCACAACTGTTAGGAATTAGAAATTCCAGGTATTAAAGAGTCGGTCACCTCAAGTATATGTAATCGTTAGAAAGCTCGTAGTCATAGTACTTTTATGTTAAGTAGTATTTAGTTTAATAACATCGTGGAGGACTGGACGCACCTCTTTACTCCACCAGATGCCCTGATCCGTCACCGTTGTGCTGCTTATTGTAAGACTATAAATACTCTCTACCCCCCAAGGTAGAGAGTTGGAGCTCATAATAAGAATTTTCTTTCAAAAGTTCCCTAAACCTATAACTTTCTCTCTCTAGAATTCCACTTAGACGCCTACTTTGTGTTATGGTTTGATGTGTATGTGAAATCCAATATCCTACAATTGGTATCAAGAGCCATGGTTAGATCATATCTTACACATCTTTGGATTTCTAGTGGTTTTTAGGTGGTTTTGGAGTTTGAAAAAGTTTAGTGGTTTTTGCATCATTTGGTTGATTTATTGTGTTAAAGCTTGGATTTTGTTAGTACTTTTGTGTTTAGAATCATCACAAGTGTTTAGGTTTCATTTGCAAAAGTTTGAATCATCTTGGTTGGGTTGTTTTGGATTGAAAAGTGGGTTTGTAGAAGTTTTCTAGCTAGCGACTTGATCACGGATAGCTTTTCTTGCTAATGACTTGCTTTACATTTTGGTAGCGAGTTGCAGTGAGGAGAGCGACTTAGGCCTAGCGACTTGTTTCAATGAGAAACGACAACAAAGACAATAGTTGGAATCTCCACTACTGTAGCGACTTGGTGGAAGAATAATTTTACTTTTATATTGTTACTTAATTTGGTGTTACGAATATACCTGTACAGTTGCTATTTAGAATAATTATGCTTAGCTAATTGCCGCCAAATTTTGTTACTTACTTTAGATTGTAGCTTAATATAATAACCATCGGAACTTTAATACTTCTAGCAATTTGAGCGACCATCAATTTTCCTATTTACTTGAGTGATTTCAAATACGTTTTCTTGATTCAAGAAACTGGTGAAAGAATCTATTTCCTATTAATCATAGAGTTATAAAATCTCGCTTAACTTGTCATCATGTCTACCAACGTTCCTACAATCATCTCCACTGTTGCCAAGGATGTTCAAGCAGTGGTTAGAACACTCGTCCACCCATGCTTGTGAGCTGACTATGACTCTTGGGCTCAACGAATCAGATTGTACTTGTCTTGGAAAAGAAAATGGGGTTAACATTCTCAAATCCATTGATGAAGGACCTTACTGAGTTGAAACTACTAGAGATATACTTGATCTTTGAAGATGGAACTTTGATTTACGGAATGGACGGACCAAAGATGTATGATGAGCTTGACGATAAGGAGAAAAAGAGATTCGATGCAGATATTCGAGCTTCCAACATTATACTGCAAGGTCTACCAAAGGACATCTACAAGCTTATCAATCACAACACCGAGGCAAAAGTTGTATGGGATAATGTCAAGATGCTTCTTTCTGGTTCTGAGCTAACTGTTGAAGACCAGGAATCACAGCTTATGATGAATTTGAGCACTTCAAGATGAAACCAGATGAAAGTGTCTATGAGTACTATGTGAGATTTCATAAGCCGGTGAATGACATGAGGAACATCAGAATGACTATGCCTAACATTCAGCTGAACTCAAAATTTGTAAACAACATGAATCCCGATTGGCACAAATTTGTTACTTCTGTGAAGCTCACTAAAGGATTGAAGAATACAAACTATGAGCGACTCTATGCCTTCCTTCTTCAGAATGAGAGACATGCCATGTTTGAAAAGAGGATTCTTGAACAATTCAAAACAAATCCAGGAGAGACAAGCTCATCAAATGATTCAGCTGCCTTCTACTCAAACATTGGGATTACCACTAAAGCTTCACAAGTTATACCCATGGGTGATGGAACTCACAAACTCATTCCTGATCTAAAGTTCAAACAAGCTCTTTGATGCACGTTGGGTAACTTCATTAATCAACTCTTTGATTAGTCAAAACATGAATTCTCTCCCACAAACCAACAATAACCTCAGAACAGCTTCTAACCCACACAAATCAAGCTCTGTCGAGATGGGAAAATTGTTGTGCAACAAGTTCGGGGAAGACAGTATGATCAGGAAGAGGAGGAGCTGGTAGAGGTTATTTTAATGTCAGTCGAAGAAATGGAAATCAAGGTCAAACTAAGCCGACCAAATGCTATAACTGTGGTGGTGAGGGACACATTGCAAGGAACTGCACTTCTCCAAAGCGTCCACAGGGCTCGATTACTTGAGATAAGATCTTTGCTTAGTACAAGCTTCGGGATAATGTCTTTGCGTTGGATGAAGAGGAGTTATTGTTTTCTTAGAAGGCAATGCCAAGAACCTATGATACTTGAGATGTGGATGACGACCAATTAGGGAGATAGGTGCAATCATCAGAGCGCCTTTTCAGAGTCGATTGTGATGCATCTAGACTCGATGTGGATGATGGACCCTCTGCCTTGATTTTAT
>OU343218.1:189959186-190006843 GCA_910596185.1 Chrysanthemum makinoi | reverse complement strand
GTTGGAATCACTCCTAAACCTTTATTCAAGTGTTAGTTACTCATATGTAATAGGTAGCTTATTATGGCCTTTATGTTTGTTTAAGGTCTAGCTTATGTAGAAGGCCCATAAGCTTAGGCCCATGTCCAATAAGGAAAAGGAAGGGAGCTAGGTGTTGCCTAGCTCCTTCCTATAAATACTCTTGTATAACCCTCACTTGAAGGTTGGTTGTTCAATGCATTTCTTTTCACACCTCTCGCCTAACCATTCTGCATATCACGTGTGTGTGTTTGTGTGTGTATTGTTCATCATACTCTCTATCTCTTTTCTATTAAGCTTGTGTTGTAAATCTAGTGACCTAACAGTGGTATCAATCGCTAAATAGTTGGGTGAATCGTTATTGTTTTTGAAGTGGGTTTTGGTCTTACGGCGTAGAATAGCGTGATACTTTGGTTAAGCTTAAAAACTCGTTTTATACACTTTTTAATCCAAGATTCTTGTACTTTCAATGTTTTAAGGTGTTAAAATACTTGTTTTTGGCAAAAGTTTCAAACTTTATGCGTGGATCTAAGTTTTTAAGCTTGTTTTGTTAGGTAGGTTTTAGTTCTCACGTAACCCGTTTAAAGATTTTGGTTCATCAAGTGTCACACTTTTGTGTTATTTTGGTGATATTGAAGCTATTCCATAACAAAATCTGGTTTAGAAACATCTTTGGGCAAAATCATTTTCTGAGTAATCTTCTGGCGTATCAAAACCTAATATTACTGCGTAAGTTATTCCTTGGTTTGATCTTCATTTTAATGGTTTACTCAGTGTTTTCTTGCTTGGATAAGCACGAAAATCACGTCGACTTTGGATATCTTTTGCCTTTGATGAGTGTAAAAGATCATTTGAGCAAAACCTAAACTTACGCATAAGCAGCTTCTGCGTAGAAATCCTACGCATAAGATTCATCTTACGCCCAAGCCTAGTCTTATGCGCCAAGGTAATCTAAGCCCTAACTTTGTGTCTACATAACTTTAGCGTCTTTTTCCTACTTACGGCGTAACTCTTGATTGTTCAGCGTAACTTTGGTGTCTTTACGCATAAGTCCTACTTGGTTTCTTGTGATTTCTACGCCTAAGGACACTTCATCAACAAAGGTTCATTCGACTACAAAGATCCATTTTACCAACACAAGTTTTCAACATGTCACAACCACCATACTCTCTTCCCTTACACTTATACTCAACGTCAACAACAACTAACTCCACAACATCAACAATGGAATCAACAACAAGCAATTTATCAACAACAATTTAATCAACAACATACTCCACAACTTGGTGCAATTCCACAACCTCAAATGGTTCAACCACCACCAAGTCTTCAAGTTCAACCCTACACAAATGAATTCAATCAACATCCATCAAGGAACACTATGAAGGAACCCACTTGGTTTGCAAAGATGTGTGAAGCTTTAAGCGGCCAACAATCAATTCATGAGTCGGATCACTTGATAGACCTCCAATGCTCACTCCGGGAAACTACGATCAATGGGTGATAAGGTTCTTTAGGTTTTGTGATCAGAAGAAGCCACATGGAAAGTTCTTAAAGAAGGTTATCTTGGAAGGTCCATTTGAGATGCCTCTTGTCATTGTACACCGATCAAATGCTAATCCACCAAGAGATGAACAATCCAACATTGCTCTTTGTTGCCGACTGAATCCTGAGGAACTTCTACACTATGAAAGTGATGAACTTGCAATGCAATATATCCTCTTAGGATTACCTAACCCAATTCTTGGAAGTGTTGATGCTCAAAAGACTGCAAAGGAAATGTGGGATAATATTCATCTTCTTATGGAAGGATCTGTACTCAATCAGGAGGATTTGGAATCAAAATTTTACTTGGCTTATGAACACTTCATGATTGAACATGGAGAGACACTAGAGTCTTATCATCATCGTTTTTCGGACATCATCAATGATTTGGATAAACACAACATCATCATGCCAAAATTGCGTGAATACTAAGTTCATAAGTAGTCTTGGTCCTGAATGGGAGAAGTATGTCATTTTTCTCCGTCAGGCGAAGAATATGCATCATTCTACATATGGATTGTTGTACGATTACTTGAAGCCTCATGAAAAGGAAGTTGATAGGGAAAGGATTCTCCGTGCTCAAATTGCTCCACGCACATCAGGAAAATCAACAACTTGCCTTATATGCTCAAAACAGTTATTCTCCTCAACGGCAACTCAACCAAGCTGCTACAATCACACCATATGATCCTTCACGGCCTCAATCTCAACAAACTCAATTGGTTCCATACAACAACAACAATGCTCAAGCACGTCGATTGAAGCTAATGAGGAATCGATCCGTTGAAGCACTTGCACAAGGATTTGCTATGATTGCTAATGCCTTTAGCCGTTATACCAACAAATCCAACAAGTATCGTTCCTCATCTAACACAAGGAATCAAAATTTGTTGTGAACAATGGGCGAGTTGAAGTTGAGAATCGTGGTTATGGTGCGTCGGATGGTGGTCAAGGGTTTAATGTTGTGGGTAGGAATAACAATAGAGCTCAAGTGGTGGAGCAGGGAAATGCTCAGAATGGGTTGAATGGTCTTGATGCTACAAGCGCAATGAGAAGGGACACGGCTAATGCATGCCCAAAGCCTAGGACTAGAGAGTGCTTATCACAAAGAGGCTTCTTTTGGCTCTTAAGGATGAAGGCGGTGGAACTCTCACGGACAAAACGAGCTTTATGGCAAATCTTGACTCGGATGATGATATGGAGGACTTGCGGGCCAATGCACATTTGTTATGTTGATGGCTAATATGCATGAGTTACATAGTGACCGCAGGCCCGTGTATGACAGCGATGGCTTGTCTCAGTACCGAACAAACCATATTTATCTCTGATCTCATATCTCGCCAACATCTGAATCCGGCAAGGCTCAGAATGTTCAAAATGAGTCGTCCACATCTCATTCCGGCGATTTTCAACTAGACCCGTAGTTATATTTGGCGATCAAGATGACCAAACGGTTTCCCTTGATAATCAAATTGACTACGTGGTTATACTTGAGGATCTCAGTAATGATCATGTTGTGACTCACGTTGAACCACCGAACTTTTGCCTAATACAGATTTTGCTCGTTTAATACAAGACCAACAAACCATAGTGGAAGAATGTCATGCCATTAATCGGGACTTGAAAAGCAAAAATGCCTTTGTTAACCAAGGATTTTGAATGTTTACAAAAGCAACTCAACTTTTTCAAAACTCAAGAAAAGCGTGAAAAAGGTTTTGAAGCGACCTTTGCCAAATCTCATCAAAATGAAAAATATTTAGAGAGGCAGTCGTGATCTAGCAGCTTGAAGAATGCTTTGTTATGCGAAATAGAACAAGAAACATGAACATAAAAAGCAAATTAGCGCTCTCACCTTGGAAAATCAAAAAGCTAAAATTTGAGTTGTTAACTTGTCAAAAACAGTTCTCTGCATACAAAAAGCATTCAACGAAGCGAATAGATGATCATCTTGAAGAAATCATCGGCTTGCAAAACAAACTTAAAGAGTTTAAAAGTTTTGTTTACAAACATGGTGGGTCCGACTATTGAAAAGTTTACTTTAAAACCAAATCAAATGGATATGGACCGAATCTTGCTGATTACAAACCTAAGCTTTCAACCAAAGCATTCAAACCAAATCACGAAGTTTCGGTCGAGAATATAAAATTGATAATTACATTTATGAGTGTTGTTGAATATCATCGTCAAGAGGAATTAGATGCGAGAAGGCGAGTCGATCAAAATTAGAAAAAGTTGTTTACAACAAACCTTTTAACTATTCAAAGCGGTCACTTTCGTCACACCAACGGATTCTTCTAACACACCAAGGATTATCATAAAAAACGTCTGAGTCTTCTAATGTTAATCCCAAACCGGATTATGCACAAACTTATGGTCCTTTACCTTCCATCAGTGAAGTAAACTCAAAACATGAAAATCGCAAAATTCTTAGATATTTTGACCTTTTCATGGCTGACCTCAAAACTTTACAACATGAGATAGAATATCATTATGAAATCAAAGTTCAACATTTTCAATAAGCCTCGGCGAGAACAAAGAGAAATTTTTCAGAAAAATCTTTTACCAAATGTTAAAATTTGAAAAGTTGTGCATTGTCTTGGGAAAGGGACTTTCATAAGGAACTTGGATTGATGAAGGTCGTTTTAGAAAAGCGAAACATCTATTTCTAATACTAAGCGTAAAAAGCGTTGAGAAAAGATGTTGATCGACTCTTGGAAGATGTCATCTGTGCCGATGTCCATAATGTTGTGCTATTGAATTCTTTGTCATATGCATTTGATTATATCTCTCTGCGATCTTTGTTGATTCTGTGGTAAATGTTGAGAACACGATAATGTGCTTGGTCGAGTCCTTAAAGTTGAAAATAAAATATTGTCAAACGAACTTTCAAATGCAATACGTCGTCTTAATTGGTGTCAAAAAGATATTCACGATCAACAACTTGCTTTTCAACACAAAATCGCCCGATTCGCGTGACAAAACTTACGATCCAAAATTGAGCAAGCTGGATGATCAAAACTTGTCTTTTAAGTGTCAAATCTCAAAATATGAACAAGAACTTGTAAAAGTTAAAAGGAATATGGTGTCATATTTGATTTACTCAAAAGACTCGTGATGAAGCATCAAATGAACTTGATCATTATCTTGCACACTAAAAGAAGTTATGCATTTCTTTGGAAATATTAGGTACGAAAATCAAGATCGATTCACACTATCCTCAAGTTAAGAGAAATGTTAGGAAAGTATGAACAACTTCCGCCAAGTGATTAAGAGAATAACACCAGTAACACTTAGTAATCATGAACCTAGAATCCCTACTGCCAAATCACAAGTTGCTAGCGTGCTTCCTTCTCTTGAAAAGGAATAGTTCGTCTTTTCCAAGCGTCCGCACTTCACGACCTAGGAGCACTACATTGAAGAATAGGAAGTTGCGACCTAAGAAAAGATCAATAAGAAATGCTAAAGTAGAAGAACACCCTAGGACTATGAATAAGACTCACGTTGCTTCCACTATAGATATTGCGTCGGGCAAATGTAATAGAAATAGTGATGTAACGAATGCTAAACCGTTAAGTACTTTTGATATTGATCGATGCACCTTGTGTGATTTGTCGTAAAAGTATGAATTCTGATTGTCATGATAAATGTGTTGCTAAAGCTATCATCTCGTTTAAGGAATCCTAAGAACCGGAATACCTCTAGGCCCACTAATCTTTCTAAGTGCATTGCTTGGTAGACCGCCCTCTTTAGATTCTAAAAGCATTCTTTGTCCTGTAGCTCAGTTTCACCTCCTAGGAATGTAGTACCACCTAGTGCATTCACTAAGACTAAAGCAAATACTAGTTGGAGATGGAAAAAATGGATATATAACACACTAGGATTTAAATGGATACCTAAAGCTATTGATGTGTGTATATCTACTATAAGCGCTCAGGAACCCTCTAACATTTGGGGTTCCACATCTACTTCTATTCCATCGTAGATGCATTATTGTAACGGTGTCTGAGATCATTCTCTGGATTGTTGATAGCGGATGTTCCCGACACATGACAGGCAACCTTAAAGTGTTATCAAACTTTATTGCAAAGTTCATTGGCACTGTCGGTTAGGGAATGATCACTTAGCGGTATCATGGAGCTACTATATCAATGGGAACATCGAAATTAGCAGGGTTTATTATGTGGAAGGCCTCGGTCACAATCTGTTTTCGTGGAGTCGATTACGTGATGGAGATTTGGAGGTTGCTTTGAGGGAGAAAACTTGTTTCATTAAGTGATCTACAAGGAAAGCGACCTTATATGCGGCGTAATTCTAGTCTTTACACTATCTCTATAGAAGACATGTTTGCTTCATCTCCCATCTGCTTACTTTCAAAGGCAACATCAACAAAATCCTGGCTATGGCACAGTCGTCTCTCACATCTAAACTTTCAAACCATCACCAACCTTGCTTGACACAAACTAGTTGAAGGACTCCACGATTTCGTATTCTAAAGATCACCTTTGCTTCGGTGAACAAGGCAAAAGCACTCGTGCTCATTTTCCTTCAAAGGTGGAACACAGCTCTCGGCATGTGCTTCATCTTCTTCACATGGATTTGTGTGGCCCGATCGGCGTGCAAGCGATCAATAAAGCTACATCTTAGTAATTGTTGATGACTATTCCGCATTTGGACTTGGGTCTACTTTCTTGAAGCAAAGATCAAGCTCCACAGATGATCATCACCTTTCTCCGCGAAAATACAAGTTCAACTCTGAAACACCGTTCGACAAATCGAAAGAGCAGAGGCAGCGAATTTGTTAACAAACTCTTCGTGAATTTTATGAAAGTGGGAATTGAGCATCGGACATCTATTGCGTACACGGGAACAAAGCGGAGTTGTTGAAAGGCGAAACAGCGTTAGTGGAAGGCTGCAGAACAATGTTAATCAATGCTAAACTTCAGATTACTTATGGAAGTGTATCTCTGCATGCTATACTCAAAACGTTCTATGATTACAAAGCGCCACAAAACACCTTTGAGCTTGTCACATGAGAAAACCGAATCTCAAACACTTTCATGTATTTGGATCTCTTTGCTATAATGATCGTGATGACTTTGGAAAGCTCAAAGCCAAAGCTGACATTGGAGTCTTTATTGGATATTGTGATAATTCTAAAGGTTTCGGAATCTGGAATCGTCGAACAAAGGAGGTTATGGAAACGATTCATGCTCATTTTGATGAACTTACGAATGGCTTACGAGTATAACGACTTGGAACCGGTCACAACCGCTTAAACTTCCCCAAACCCCATCATCGGTGAACAAGCCCACTCCTTTCGTCAACAAATGGAAAGGTTATTTGCTCCACGTTCGGTGGCGATATTGATGAGCGTGCTCAGTGTATCCGCTGTTTCGTTGCTCAACGATAATACTCTTATACGATACACTGCTACAACAACTCTTGTTGAAGAAGCACCACCGATTGACTCCACACAGCAGTTGAACAAACCGCTTCCAACAATGATGAATGGTGATGATGTTCGAATGAAGTACCCCCTTTGCATTTTGATCCAAATCGCGTTCTTTAACCCGTTTGCTAATGAGGCTGCTTTGCACGGATGTGCGCGGAATCTTCAACAAAACATTTGAATCCTCAGAATCTGCACAATGTATACCAACATCAACCCTCCACACATAGATGGACAAAGACCATCCTCACGGAAAATATTATTGGCAAGCGAATCAACCGGTCGTTCTGAGACAGCGTCTTCACCAGACGGTGAACATTGCATTTATGCACTCAGCATGCCTTGCCCGAACCTAAAAACATCAAAGACGCAATGACAAAAGACAACTGGATTGAATCCATGCAAGAAGAACTCAACCAATTCAAGCGTCTTGAAGTATGGGAACTGGTTGAAAGACCATGAGGGTCTCGTCATTGGTCTCAAATGGATTTGGAAAAACAAATTGGATCTTTGAAGGAATGTTATCGAAATAAGTCCGCGTCACGGTGGCTAAGGGTTATCGTCGGGAAGAGGTATTGACTTTGAAGAATCTTTTGCTCGGTTGCTCGTCTTGAAATTTGTTGGATATTTCGCGTTAGCGGCTCATATGAATATAACGGTCTTTCGATGGATGTCAAAGCTGCTTTTCAATGGACAACAAAAGCGGTTTATGTCGGTAACCCGGAAGGATTCGTTGATCCGAGTTTCCGAACCATGTCTACAGCGAACAAAGCTCGTATGGTCTCAAACAAGCTCCTGGTGATGCGATAAGCTATCATCCTTCCTCATTGCCAATAATTTCACCAAAGGCTCGGTTGACCCAACTCTTTTCATACAATATCACGGGGAACATATCTTAATTGTTCAAATTTATGTGGATGACATCATTTTTGGGTCTACACATAAAAAGTACTCAATAAACTTTTGCAAAACTAATGAAAGAAAATTTTGAAATGTCCATGATGGGTGAACTTACGTTCTTTCTAGGACTACAAGTTCATCAATCACCCGTGGTATTTTCTTGAGTCAGTCCAAATATGCCCTTGAATTGTTAAACAAATTTGGAATGAATACTTGTGACACCTATGCCACACCAATGGCTCATACCAAGAAGCTAGGCATTTACATGGGAAATGGTGGACCCTAAAAAAAGAGTATTATTGGGTCTCTCATGTATCTAACGACTAGGGACGATATTGTCTTTGCTTTATATCTTTGCTCGTTATCGGTCGCGACCAAGCTGAAACCCACCTCTCATAGGCTAAAAGAATCCTCCAATACATCAAGGGAACCATTAATTTGGGGATCGGTATCCAGAAGGATTACGGTTTTGAACTAATCGCTTTTGAGGCCGTGACCACGAGGATGCTTAGATTCACGGAAAAGTACTTCGAAGCTTTACAATTTCTTGGTGATAAGCGGTGTCATGGCAATCGAAGAAGCGAGATTGTACATCGTGTCCTCAACGAAGCGAGAATATGTAGCCGTATGCGTGTTGTGCTCAAGTCATTTGGATGAGAACACAACTCAAAGACTATGGTTCACGTATTTGACAATCGATGTCTTTGCGACAATCAGTGCCATTGCGATCTCGTGCAACTTCGATTCGACACTTTCGAAATCAAAGCACATCGATCTTGATATCATTTCATCAAGGATCCGTGGAGCGAGTGCTGTTGAATTATATTTTGTGGAGTGAGAATACCAATTGGCAGATCTTCTCACCAAAGCCTTGCCTCTCGCTAAGTTTAATGAGTTGGTCCACGGTTGGTATGAGGTGTTTGACTCAAGAGGAATGGATGACCTCTAAAGCAGTCTTAAAACACATCAAACACCAAAATAAATCTCTTTTGTAAATAATTTTTCAAAAACAAAATACAAAAATATAAAACGTGATAAAACAACAAAAATATTCTTCTATCTATTTTTCTTTCAACATGGCAAGTACATTTCTTCCGTCAACACTTTAATCTTTCAAAATTCAGTATTTTTCGATCAAGTGTTGAGGGGAAAAATATCAATAAGCTGTTTCAAAACATCTCTGTACTTGCATGTTATCTTATCGGGTTGTTTCTTTTATCAATGGTGGTAAATTTTTACGGTTCAATGACACTCCTCGGACTAAAATTTATAACCTTTCATTATTTTTTTAAGTCGGGGATGTTCAAGTTTCTTTCTTAAAAAATCTTTGTTTGGTAACCAAAATGGAAGTTAAATGGCTTTGGATGAAAAAGGAAAAGGTGGAGGGACCAAAAGCGCAAAAGGTTAAAGTCATTTTAATAAAAAAACACCCCACCTAACTATTTCACTTCACATTTATTACTCAAACCTAACTAATCCTACGCTAAAATTGTTCAAGAAATCCGTGTTTGGATCATCAATTTGTAAGTGTTTTGTGTTCTAACAAGTTTTTAAACAAAGGTTTTGAATTTTTGAAAATCCAGCGGTTAAATCTTTAACTATAGGACTATTTTGTGTTCTACGAGTATGCGTATGAACACATAATCTTGTTTATGTGTTTGTGGTTAAAAGGATTGTGTCAAAGCGTTTAATAACATCAATGATACTTTTTTATATCCTCAAAACAACCGGAACAAATGATTGAATTTGAAATTAGGGTTTATCGTTGTTTTGGGTGTTTTCAAATGTGAAGGTTTTTGGTCAAAAGATTGTTGTGTGATGTTGTTATAATGATGTGATTGATTATATCTAGGCTTTAGATCAACCCGAAACACTAATTGATTGAGATTTAGAAATTAGGGTTTAATGTTCTTGAGATTTGGGTATTTTTGATTCACCTGCAATTAGATGTTAAAACTTGGTTATATCACTCACATAACACTTAGACTACAGAAAAACTTTTGGTGCATATCCTATGGCTAGAAATCATATCGTAATTCATGAACCTTAGGGTTTTGACTTCTGCGTATGTTTCTCTGCGTAGCTGTTTAACAGCTTTCATGCCATGATCTATTTTATAATGAATGTTAATGATAATATTGATGATATGATGATTTTATTTCAGGGCTTGCTCGCATAAAACTTCGAGAATCAAGGTCCTTTGTTACTCTCGCATAAGGATCACCTTACGGCGTAGAAAGTTATCGCGTAAGAGAAATCTTCTGGCGTAACTATCAGTAAGGTTCTACAAAGGGACTCTGGCGTATCACGTGAAGGATATCGCGTGCTTGATGACTCGCATAAGGTCTACTCTTACGGTAAGCCTTCAGCGTAAGGTTTATATATCGCCTCTGGCGTAAGCTCTACGCATAAGGTCCCCTTTCCTACGGCGTAACATTTCTTCTGCGTAAGTAGATCCTCGCATAAGCTTGCACCTACGCATATACTTCTCTGTTTGGCATAACTTTTGCCATATCTACGCATAAGCCTTGATTGACCTTCATTATGAATTGTTACGCGTGCAAACTTGTAAATAAATGAATCATAACGTCACGAATCCAATAATGTCACTAATAAGCTTAAACGTTTGATATGTTGTGAACAATAAGTGATAACATAAACTTTAAAACTTAAAGTTAACTAACTCACGAAAACTTTCCGCGGCGTCATTGGACTATTGGACAAACAAGTGACTTTGGACTCGTAACAATCATTGACATTGTACATTCAATAATTAGACAATAAAACCTTATGTTGACTAACATTATGTCTTTCGATATGTTGGTTCTTTTGGCTAATGTTATTTGAGATCCACGACATGGTCGCTCAAATGAATGTGGATGCACGAGGTTCTCACAATTCTTGATATCTTCTAATGGCTATCCAAAAAAGATTGTAAAGAACAATCTCAGAGTTGACTTTGAAACCCTCACATGCTCGAATCTTCTTGCTTGATTGCTGGGATATTCTTAGGAATCATCCTACGAGAACATGCTCTCACACTCACCTTTCTGATGCGAGAGATCTACATACAACAATTACGGAATTCAATGCAAGGATCAAGGTCAAAGTGTGGTGGCTGTGGCGATCAATCACAAACAAATCACCATCACACATGCGGTTCACGGGCTGTTCTTCAATTCTGATATCGAGCCAACCGACTTCTATGCCACACTCGAAGAGCAGATTACGCAATTCTTGATGGATATTGGCTATGATGAAGCCGGGAATTATTCTGCTAACTCTCATGTGGAGCTAAAGAACATTCCTCAACCGTGGAGAACCCTCTACATCATCATCACCAAGTCGGTCTCACGGTGCGTGGCGGTGGCTATGAGCATCCCAAGCTCATGGAGACTGCAAATCTTACGGTCATTGATCAACAAGAAGGACATGAAATTGAAGCAGCGATATGGGATGACATGATGTCATTTCTCAAAAAGCTTGGCTCAAAGATTCCCTATGTCGGATACAAGCTGTTGATCCGAGAGCACTTGGACTTCATCACGATATTCCCAAGAGGCTCAATGACCCGACAATCACGACATGTTGGTGAACCCTATCGGTCGAGAATCAAGGAATCGTCAACAAAGAAGCGGTCTTTGTGTTGCACGATCACCTTGACTAATGAAATCAAAAGCTTGAAACATACAAAAGGTATCTTGTAGCGATAAGAGAAGGCAAAGTTGGTCATCTCGATAGAAGTCTTACGGAACACCTACTGAGGAGAACCAGAAGAGGATGCGGGAAGTCTTTGCAAATCTTGAAAGTCGAAGGATAATCCCAGAGGAATCCTCCAAAAAGGGCGAGTTCCCTAAAGGCTTCTCCTATTCCGTTCACGAAAAGCACGAAAGAAAAGCTTGTGGATGAAAGCTCACGAAGATACTGTCAGAGATGAAGAGATCTTCTACTCGAATGCAACCGAAGAACCTCCTTGATGACTAAACCTCAAGTCCACCGGTGACAAAGGAAAAGGAAAGACTCATGTACTTGTGCCTTATGAAGAAAGCTCAAATGAAGAAGAAGAGCAACTGGATATTTCATACGGGGAAGAAGTTCAAATTCATTAGACTTCAACACGTGGCAAAAGAATTTGCAAAGATCAAATGGGTCCCAGGAGGGTCAAGTGGTGAAGCTCAACCTTCACGGGTCACGATCGGTTAATCAACCCGAAAGGGGATGCAGTGCCACCACTGGAGCAACAACAAAGCCATGGAAGAAACTATTGAGCATGAATTTGAGGAACTGTTAAAGAAAAGTCAGAAAGATGAGGGTGACAAAGAAAAAGAGACGAGAGAAAAGCTGAAGATAAAGATAAGTGGAATGTGCGATTATGATAAGTTTCTTAAGCAGTCTGCTTTCGATCAAGGAGGAGAAACCTCTGCACCTCAAAGGATCGAGTCTCCTCATGTCTCTTCATCATGATTCTTCTTCTCATTCTTCACCACCACCATCAAAAATCAACCAAATCATCATCCAAATCGGTAAAAGCCACCTCGATCTTGGATTTCTCATACTCATAAAGAATTGTGAAAGCGGTCAAGCAAGTTAGAAAGAAAGACATGCTTTACAAAAAGCTAAATTTCTTTGCGACGATTAACGTATCTTCATGATGAGAATGACAAGATGCAAGTTGAAAGGAGTATGTGAAGCTTATGAAGGATGATCTTCAAGGGAGCATGGGCGAGATGATAAAAGGATACACTCACAAGTTCTTAATGGAGGTCGTTCGCTACGACAAAGGAGATGTATACCGACAAACTTATCACATCTCTTACACATTAGCCAAAGCCATGAAATCAACTCTGTTGAATTTGAGCATCAATCCAGTTGAAACTACAATCTTCTCAGATGATGAATTGGTAAGCCAGGCTTGTAGCGCAAATGTCAAAGCTGTGCAAGCGTTTGCCTCCCATGAAGCTAAAGCGTTTGAAGCATTCTTTGGAATACCAACTCAAGTCATCATTAAGAGAAGAGGCTATAAGGCCTAAGCGTTCAAGAGATGATGAAGACAAAGATCAAGATAAGGATAAAGAGCCTAAGCACAAAGAAGTGGGTGAATCATCTTGATTGATTACTCATGCGCCTCCACCACAAAGGACTCTGCTCAACAAAGATCTCCTCCTCGTTCTTACGAGATAAACCTCGGGTTCTTACGGGACCACCACCCAGGACTCGAGAAAACCGGTGATCACTTTTAGTATACGGGTGGTGAAGATGAGGAATTCCATGAGCCCCAACAACAACCGCCTCTCCCGACAAAAGTTGAAACGGAATCCTCATCTAGGCCTAAAAAAAGAAGAAGAAGCCCAAAGTTGGCGTCGTATCATGGCTAGATGAAGATAACGAGAGAGAATTTGAATGGTTTTCTACACTTGTCAATTCCACTCCCTACCACGAAGAAGGTCAAGATCGGTGGCGGTAATACACTGGAGCATGCTAAAATTACGCAAGAAAAGTTCAAAGTAAAGAAGATGGCAATCGAGTTGAAGGCGAATCAAGAATGAAGCTTTTCAATTGTGGAAAGATAGCTTCGAAAGTGCCATCGAGGTCGAATATCACCTTGATAACATTGCTCGAGCTATGTCTAATAACATGGATTGGCTCAACCGAGAAGCAAACATCGACTTCTGACGGGACAACCCTCCATATTACACCGGTGGTCTAGAACCGATGACAACGGTCGACCTAGGATCCCATTAGGATATTTCTTCAACAAAGACTTGGAATTTCTTCTTCCGGTGGCGATGGTTCAGAAATACGCTACATCCTTGACACTTCCATTCAGCGGCGAATACTCAAATTGCATAGCTATCGAGGAAAGAGCTAATCACTTGTTCTCCAACAAAGTGGGCATATCGACCGAGATGCAATGTATGGGATTCATCATTGGCGGAGCGCGAGAAGAATCTACTACGAGAGCGCGGTTGAGAAGTCTCAACATGCGGTGTTGATTACTAAAAACATCGTTTCCATCAAACACGTTGATCTTTCGTCCAAATGGGACTACACTTATCTCAAAAATATTGTGGTCAAAGACAAGGCGAAAGGGATTATGCATTCTCTGAAGCCGACTTTGAGAATTTGTCTATCAACGACATCGAAGACATGTACCTTGCCAAAGTGCAGTGCATATGAGACAATTCTCCCTGAAGTACAGCGTGAATTCATCAAGTCGGTGCTCATCTTCATCGGGCGCATAGTTATCAAAGAGCGTGTAGAAGATCTCGGTGGCGGTTGAATCTTATCGGACCGTGTCAACTTCACTCCACCAGCGGCTTGATCTTCCCGCATCAACCGGCTCTCACAATATACACTCATCGGCAAACCATTGGCGTCGTTTACGCTGATGAACTTCAAAGAAATTGCTTGATGGCGTGCCGAGATCTTCACAAGTTTGGAGATCACACTTTGAAGATGGTTAGGATGGATTGGCTTACGGTTGAAGGATATACACCAAAAGATGGGTCTCCTAAGCGATGGAATTCTAGGATCGAAGGATGTGAAGGGATCATCACGATGATTGATGAGCGGTTGTATAGAAGGGATGATTGAAGATTGGAAAGCTATGTTGGTGAGTCGACCGGGAGAAACATCACCCTTTCAGCGCCGATTCACACTCTGGCGACATCTCTGGACTGGTACCCCTTAATTGCTTCTTTCATTATAAATTTGGATGTATGATTTATTATGTCTATGGCTTGTGCACATATTACATTGTACAACCCGTACTTGTAAATAAAGGACCACTATGGTGCAGCTTGATTGCCACAATCCTTATAAAAGGGGCGAAAGCTTCTTACTTTTGAGTAAAACCTATCAAACCTTTCACTTTTCAAGGTTTTGCTCAAAAGAACAAGTACTCCTTATGATTTTCAAAACCTCAACCGTTTATATCACTTGTTGAAGGGGAGTACTTGACTTAAAACTTTGTTCAAAATTGTTCCAGATGGTCATTCTTCCCAACACTTTCGAAATGGTCATATTTTATTCTCAACTTTTCAAAAATAACATTTTATATGCCATTTTTGAGGGGAAAAAATACGTGATAAGAAATATGTTGTGTTTTGCTATATGAACTCTCGTGTAAAAGACTTTAACCCAAATTGGCGAGATCTTAGCGTTATAACTTCGAAAAGACTTGTCGGGACGGGTAATAATTTCAAGCTAGTTAAGCTAGTGATGTAAGCGTGTCTAAAGGACTTGTCTGATTAGAATGTACCATTCGAGAAACTCTTGGTAGACATGAACCTTGACGGGTTTGACAACCTTTGGGGTTGTCCACACCTTCAAGATAGTTATTAGAGCTTAGTTGTCACCTAAAGGCGACAATGCAACTCTTTAACTATGCCCGCGTAACCGTGTCTCGGCGGGGAATGTCTATCTTGAGTTGATCAATTCAAAATGTCGCGCTCTTTCCTCCTTTGTGCATTTTAACCATTAAAACTCTTAAGCACATGTGGAGGGAGTATTTATGCAAATCTCATCTCAGCAGTGGTTCAAAAATGTTTTCATTCACAAACCCTTTGAGATTTTCAAGTAAATGGTTTTATGGCAACATAGGTTAGTCATGGAGTTATAAGGTGACTAAGGTTAGGAATAACCGTCCTATGATCCGCCGAGCGGAGGGATCTACCCCTGGACACCACAAATAGTTAGTATTTAGAAGTCCTTAGGTATGATTGTAAAAGGAGAATTGAGAATCGGAGAAAGAAGGAGTTGAAGAATTAAAAGAAATGCAAAGAAAAGGGTGAAAAGAAATAGCCCTCAGTTATTCAACTTAGAGGCGGAACACGGGTTCAATTCATATGCTCTTGGTTGTCACTAGATGACACGGTATTGAAGATTAAAAGTCGTCATGGACCCGATGGCGCATGCACTAAACCTTCTCAACCACTCAAGTTTCTCTCAGCAGAAGCTTGTTTCATTCTCACAGGGAACCCTACGTAAACTATCGGCTTTTCTCTTAGAGATTCTTTGGTATTGAAGAAGGAGACCCTCTCCCTAGTCTCAGGAAAACCAAAATGCACTATTGAGTCTAGAGCCACGAGATTCATCAAAAGATCTCTTAGGTACACTTGACATTTCATCACTTGACATTCAACAATAAGAATTTCGGTGGTACATTATCGAGTCCTTCACGGATCTTAGCAATGCATAGAGAACATTTATGAGAGGTTCACATTTGTGATCCTCGGTGATTGAATGGAAACTCTGCCGGGGTCAACATCAAGCGACCACGGCGGTGAGTCGCCGGTAACTCCCGTGGATTGCGGCTTAGTGGTCTCAAGCGGTCTATAGTGAGTGAGGTGATACCGGTGTACCTCGTGACTCATCTGAGCTCGTAGGTGTACTTGGGCATGCGTGTTATCTCACTTGTGGGACTCCGATTCAGGACGGCCTTGTGAGAATTAGAGTTATGTTTTCACACTATGTTGTTAACACTCTCGAAGTTCAAACTTGTAAGTGCGGAATCCGCTTATTACTAACCGTTTTTATGTTTTCTTCTTATGGAAGCTCGGGCGGTATGATCGTGCAGATTCTTCTCATGCTCCGTAACATCATCATAATGGAAGCTCTATCCAAAAGCAACACAGCGATCGAATGATTCTTCGTCAAATCAAAGAATCTACAAAGTTAAAGACTTAAAGAACTTCATCGATCTTGAATTCCAACGTCAAAGAGCATGTGAGCATGTTAAAGAATGATGTAGAGACACTGGAGAGCGTGGCAGACCTTGGCGGGGTGATGCAGACAACAACAACATACTATCACTTTCATCACAAAGAACAATGATTAAAGAACAAAGTTAAAGATGGCGTCAAAGCATAAGCTGTTCAAAAGAAAAATATCTCTCTACACTGGGGAGATTGTTCAAATCAAGGCAATTCTTCTCAAAAGAAAGAAGAATGTCAGAAGACGTCAAAGCTACTATTACATCAAAGCCTTCACCGTTTTTCATCACCAACACTTGAGGGGGAGATTGTTGGAATCACTCCTAAACCTTATTCAAGTGTTAGTTACTCATATGTAATAGGTAGCTTATTATGGCCTTTATGTTTGTTTAAGGTCTAGCTTATGTAGAAGGCCCATAAGCTTAGGCCCATGTCAATAAGGAAAGGGAAGGAGTGGGAGTGTTGCCCTAGCTCCATGCCTATAAATACTCTTGTATAACCCTCACTTGAGGGTTGGTTGTTCAATGCATTTCTTTCACATACTTTACGCCTAACCATTCATAGCATATACGTGTGTGTGTTTGTGTGTGTATTGTTCATCCGCCTCTATATCTCTTTCTATTAAGCTTGTGTTGTAAATCTAGTGACCTAACAATACTTTTAATAATAGTTGACCTTAAATTCTTCTTTCTAATCCACAATAGTAATATGCAACTTCTAAAACCAATATAATATTAATACTTCTAAACTCTCTGCCTAATAATGGTCGAACTTAAACTTTCTGTCTAATCACAATAATTCTCAAGCAATTCTAAATGTTTTTCTAATACGAATTGTAATAGAAAAAAAATCTATTCTACTAAATAGGAAATAAAACTATCACAGGAAAAGGTAAAACCTGTATATCTCTTGGGCCTTTTAATTCTTGTGGGCCTTTTAAATGGGCATACATTTTTTGTTCCCAAATAAAGACCGGCTTTCTTTTTTTTTTATCCCCAATCCGCTTCTGCTACTTCTCTCTTCTTTCTCCTACACGCAATTAGGGTTCTTGTTCTGGTTCTTTTCTAATCAAAATGACGACGGTGGACTGGTGGTTAATCGGTCTATTTTTAGAAGCAACCACACGGCGGTGGTGTATTTCTTTCTTCTCCGGCAAATACGGCGGTGGATTTTATTTCACACAGGGTATGTTTTCTCTTCTCTTTCTCTTGATTGATTCCCTGAATCAATCTCTTCTTCGGGCGATTCCCTGAATCGTTAGTACTTCTTCTCTTCTGGTTCCCTGAACCTTTTGGTTTCTTCTCGCTTGATTCTACGAATCATTGTCTTTCTTTTTACTACGTCACTTGATTGATTCCACATTTTGAATCAATCGGTTCTGTTCTCTTCTCTGTTCGAATCGTTTTAAACTCGATACCAATTGTTAGTCTAATCTTCTTTGAACAATCGAAATAATAAGTATACTAAGTGTATTTGATATATGACAATCGTTGGTTTTGGGACTTGGAACATGGGTATATATAACCCATCAACCGACACAATGGTTCACTAATAGACATAGTAGAATAACTATTTTTTAATGGATCAATGTGTTCTTTTGACACTCTAGACCCTTTAACTTATATACATGTCCATACGCGATTCTAAATACATAAATACTACTCTAATCTTGACTTACATGGATTAATAAGTTAATATCCAATAAGGATGTCGCACCAACATCTGTTACAATAGTCATTTGCTTTGTATATGGGATTAATTTCTTTCTTCCTTTACAGGCTTACAGTTAGATAAGTATGTATCAGATCTCAAATGAAATTTAAGCATTTCTCAAACATTAACCGATAGTTTTTAATGGTGAATTGTAAGGATTTTATAGTATTTGGTACTGTAAGTGTTTATCTGCCTAATTATTGCCTTTTATATAGAGAAGCAATTCCATAAACTTTAATGAAAAGTGATTATCTGCTGATTTGAGAAGAAATAAGCACTTCAAAATAAGCAATCTCAAATACCTCCCATTCGGAAATGAAATATTGAAAAGAACGATGGAAACATGTTCTCTTGCTATGATATATTAGCGTTTATTCCTCCAACTTCTTATGAACTTAATGTAGCTTTTCATGTGTGCAAGTAGGTTGTATATCATGAACCTTGAGAATCAGCCCCTTAAGTTTTCTAGAATAACGCATCATTCCAAGGTGACCCAATGCCTTGGTTCCATTGGCGGTGATGTTTGGTATCTTGGAGTTGCAAAGCGGTCTTTAGTAGATCCAAATGTGGACGACAAAAGTCAAAATGTTGAGCAATCACCAATGGGTCACTTCTTTGTGCCTCCTGCCGTTGACGGTGTGCAGGTCTTCAAAATCACTGGTCCAAAGTTTCTGAAGATGGAGCGGGGACTTGGCATGGGTCATTGTTTAAGTCACGCACCATGAATTTCTATAATCTTGAACTCAACAATACTAATGTAAGTTCTTCTACTCATTCCTTCTAGACTAGTGGTAGCTTTTGTTGGATTCTGGTATGCTGTAATTATTTCAATCGGAAGTTTAGTATTTTGTTGCAAACTAATAAAACCAAAAAGATTTGGACCGGCAATCTCTATATAAAAGGGTCTTTCTCTTATTTCATTTTGCAAACTAGTTTTATATGTAAACTCAACTGGATTAATGCTATTGGCATTGTATTTGTGGGCTGAACTTAAGATTTTTGTGATTGTAATTCGTGTTCTTCTGTTTGGACAGGAGGTAGATATTACAACTCATAATTTCAAGAAGGATAACGCAACGACGTTTGTGATAGAAGAGTAGCTGAGTTATTGTTAGCTAACGGGATTGTTATCTCTAAAGCTGCTTGTAATTCGTGCACAGACAGACATCAATTGTGCGCAACTTTTATGCTGTGAATAAGAACGTCTTGTTGTGTTCGTCGTCTTAAACCGCTGGTAGTTCCTACACAAGCAAAAATGTAAACTTTATTATGTGAATAAGAACCTGTTGTGGGCATATTATTTGTCTGTTTTCTTCTTTTTTACAGATCGAGGAATTTGAAGAAATAGATATCCTAGCAATGTAGAATGCAAATACATATGTTAACCATATCAATAATGTAACTTATACACAATAGGTTTACAAATCTAATATAGAAAACATTGCTTATGTTTTTTTTTTGAGCAAAACATTGAAAAGCTAGCAAGAAGCTAGGCAAAGGATTACATAGAAGTGATGGCGTTAGAAGGGTCTATAAGCCACGCTAACCAAAAAATGTTAACCTTCCTACATCTACTATTCACCCAAAACCATGTTTGAGAGACAAAGTTGTCGAAGATCAAACTTTTCTTAGGCTTCTTCGTTGCAAACAAGAGAGCGTTTCTGAAATTCCACATATGCCTAAAGATAGGCATTGAATTGCTTGATTATCATTACATATGAAACACATATATATACAAGTATACAGCTAGGGTTATCTAGTAATGGGTCAAGGCCTATACACAATACAACATGGGCCATACGATATACAACAAAGACTAATACGCCCCCGCAGTTGGAGCGGGAGGAGGACGGACGCTCAAACTGGAGCAAAATTCTGTAAATAACGAAGATGGAAGCCCCTTGGTGAATATGTCCGCATATTGATATCGTGACGGTACATGTAAGACCCTAACATGTCCGGTGGCAACAAAGTCACGCACAAAATGAATGTCAATCTCTATGTGCTTCGTACGTTGGTGTTGAACCGGGTTGCATGACAAGTAAACGGCACTTACATTGTCACAGTAGACAAGAGTAGCTGTGCGAAGAGGAACAAAGAGCTCTGCGAGGGTTCGAACCCATGCGATCGGCCAGCGGCATTGGCGACTCCACGATACTCGCCTCGGCGCTAGAGCGAGAGATAGCGTGTTGACGCAGAAGACCAAGTGATGAGGTTGTCACCGAGGAAAACACAATATCCAGAAGTAGATCGTCTAGTAGTCGGACAACCGGCCCAATCGGCATCCGAGTAGGTAATGACCTGATTAGTAGGGGACCGGTATAACTGGAGGCCATGATCTAATGTGCCACGAATATAATGCAAAATGCGTTTCAATGCAGTGTAGTGAGGTTATCGTGGATCATGCATATATAAACATATATGCTGCACTATATAAGAAATATCTGGACGGGTAAAAGTCAAGTACTGTAAAGCACCGGCAAGACTGCGAAACAAAGTAGGATCCTCAACAGGATCACCATCAGGTTCAAGCTTGGACCCTGTAGCAACAGGCGTCTGTGAGGAGTTGCAGTTAAGCATATGAGCCCGCTCAAGTATCTCGGTTTCATATTTAGCCTGTGACAAGAACAAACTAGATGAGGTACGATGAGCTGAGATACCAAGGAAGTAGTTGAGTGGATCAAGATCCGTCATAGAAAACTCATAATGTAATGATGAAATGATCCGTTGTAGGAGAGCGTCTGAGGAAGCTATAAGAATAATATCATCCACATACAAAAGTAGATAAGCCCGCCGATTGCCTGCTGAAAAATAAAGAGATGAATCCGTAATGCGGTGTGTCAAAACCAACTCGAGTGGCATAACTAGCAAATCCCGAAACCATGCTCGTGGTGCTGTTTGAGACCATAAAGCGATTTCTTGAGAAGACATACATAATCAGGATGAAGATAATCAACAAAACCTGGTGGCTGATGCATATAAACCGTCTCCGATAAGTGTCCATGAAGAAATGCATTCTTCATGTCAAGTTGATGAATGGGCCATGCTCGAGAGACAGCCAGCTAAGTACAGTCTGAATAGTAGCGGTTTGACAACCGGACTGAAGGTCTCGTCACAATCAACGCCCATTGTTGACTACGACCATTAGCTACAAGACGAGCCTTATATCGACTTAGTGAACCATCTGCATGAAATTTATGTTTAAATAGCCATTAGAACTACATTTACATTTTGTGGTCGGGGAACAAGAACCCACGTACCATTACAAATAAGAGCATTATGTTCGTCTTGCATAGCATGTTGCCAATTTGGGTCGCGAAGGGCAAAAATGTGAGAACGAGGGATGGGGGATAGTGTAGTAACATGTAAGGAGTACTTCGGGTTTGTTTTGACCGTTCCTACCTTTGATCGTGAGACCATGTGATGAGTTTGACCGGCAGTGGAGGGGGGTTGTGGTTGTTGGTTTATTAAGGTGGGCTATTGAGATTGCGCTTGTTGAGAGGTGGCGGATTCAAGGTGATGTGGACGTGGGGTTGGACTTGGCATGGTGTTATTACTAGGTCGAGGAGTGGGATCAGTTGGTGTAGTAGAAATGGTTATATGGTAGGGGATTGGGTAGTATTATTATTTGGTGTAGGTGATTGTAGATGTAGTATTTGTAATAGGCGTATGAATATTAGGATTATCATCAATGTTTAAAAATTGGTAAGAGGTGCTTGTGGTTGTGTTGGTGGTACTAAGTGGAAAAATGTTTTCGCCAAATGTAACGTGTCTAGATATAATTATTTTATGTGTATCAATGTCTAGACACCGATAACCACGGTGATTATATGGATAGCCAAGGAATATGCAACGGGATGAACGTGGTTCAAGTTTGTGGGATGGATAGAGATGTGGGTAGCATAAGCAACCAAAGGTCGAGGAAATGTGTGTACGTTGGTTTATTTTTAAATAATTTAGTGAAGGGAATGTCATTGTTGATTGCGGTTGAGGGGTAATATGTTAAGTAAATGAACGGCCATAAATAAAGCCTCGACCCATATTGTGGGGTAAGTTTGCTTGAAAAAGAAGAGAACGTGTGTGTTATTAATGGTGCGTATCATTCTCTCCGATTTGCCATTTTGTTGTGAAGTTTTGGGGTATGAAAATCTAAATTGAATGCCATTGGTGTCAAAAAGTGTATGAAATTGGTGGTTATCAAATTCACCACCATGGTCACATTGGAAGGATTTTATCTCGGCTTTAAATTGTGTTTGCACATATATACGAAATTCTAGAAATTTATCAAACACATCATTCTTCTTACACGGATAAATCAAAGAAAGTGAGAGTAGTGATCTAGGAAAAGCACATAATATTTAAAACCACTTACACTTTCGGGCAGGGAAGTTCAAATCGAATGTATAATATCAAACATGTTCTCAACACAAGAATTAGAACTAGAAAAAGGCAACCTAACATGCTTGCCAAGTTGACATGCATGGCATAAAGATGAAGTCTTTGTTTTATTGCAATCAATCAAATTATTGGAGACTAGAAACCGTAACACTTCATTTCCCGGTGACCAGAGACGTTGATGCCACGTTGATTGATTGGTAGGCACAAGGGCGGTGGGTGATGATGTAGGAGGTAAGACGGGGTATAAGTCTCCGTTGCTATTACATCGGAGAAGCGGTGGAGGTCCACAGATCCTTCACAGAAAAACCAAAAGGATCAAACTCAATAGAACACAAATTATCACGTGTAAATTGTCGGACAGAAATAAGGTTTTTAATTATATTGGGTGTGACAAGGACGTTTTGTAGGTGTAAAGGTCTATTAAGTGATGGCAACATGCTATGGCGGATGTTGAAACTAGTATGGAATTACCATTACCAACAAATATAGACGAAATATTGCTAATATTAGAAATGGAAGTAAGTTTACCTGCATCCGAAGCAAGATGAGATGTAGCCCCGGTATCCATATACCAACTTGGATCCCCGTACTCTTGAACAACCATGGTATTGAAAGAGTGAGGGAGAGTAACCTACCCATGGTCCATAAACAACCTGAGCACCCAGTTGGACCTTTTGGGGCCAGGTAGAGGGATAAAGACCTAGTATGCCTCTGGTCCCATTTGTTTGAATACCATTCCCTATATTAGTCCCATTATACACCTGTGAATTACGTGACCCCATATGATGTTGCATGCTCTTATCAGGTTGGTACCCCATGTTATTATTGCGATTCACATGAACAGTAGGCCTAGGCCCCATATTGCTCCATTTCTGAGCCGAACCACGAGTGGTATTGGTCCCGCTGTGACGATTCCCATTCGAATCGACATGCAAAAAACGACACCTTTCAAAATGACAAGCACCTCTTTGAAAATTACGACACACTTGCCTGTTGTTATTGTTCTTCGAGTTGTTGTTGCTTGTAGCCATGAGGCCAGTAGCCGATGAGGATGTGTCACGAAATCCGGAACGATGTTGTTTTCGATTCATACGAGACTCCTCGAGTAGCAGCATCGAGCGAGCCTCGAGGAGAGTCAATGGTTGCTTGCTATGACGAATGATACTAGCCACATGTTCATACCTATCACCGAGCCCATTAACCGCGTACATGACGAGGTTTTTGTCTTCAACAGTCGAATCAATATTTGCTAGGAGGTCGGTAGTGACCTTGATCTTTTTGAAGTATTCGGCTATTGAGAGGTTACCGAGTTCCATAGATCGGAGCTCTTCATGGAGTTCCATTGCTCGAGCTTCCTTGTTGTCATGGAAGAGGTTTTCAAGACTCTTCCACACGTCTGTAGCCGAGACGTTTTTCTTAAGCACAGTTTGTAATAGGGATGTTGAGATGGTTCCACAGATCCAAACCTTGATTAAAGAGTCAAGCTTTTTCCATTCTGTGGCATTAGTGCTAGGGCATGCAATCGTCCCATCTAGGAACCCGTGAACACCAAAACTAAGACAGTGGGTCGTAAATAATTCGCTCCATGCATCGTAGTTAAGCTGGCCAAGGTCTAGAACAAGAGGGACATGGGTTTTGATGTTTGTAACGCCAAATGGTTTTTCCATGTTGATGGGTGGTTGTGGAGGAGGGTTTTCATCATCGCCAGCCATGGATGAAAAGAAAGAAACGTGAGATTTAGGGTTTAGAGAGAAAGTAGGGAAGGAGCGTGTGATTGAGAGTATTGAGGGAAGGTTGTTAGGCTCTGATTACCATAAAGATAGGCATTGAATTGCTTGATTATCATTACATAACGACCTTTGAAGGTAGTTTAGACGCAACCCATTGAACCAAACCTCCCAAGCAACAAGATCAAGCAAAGAGGGAATGTGAATATTCCACCACCTCCCTATTAGACTGAATAAATCTGAGGCCAACGAACACTCGAAGAACAGGTGATTGCGAGATTCCACCTTGCTCTCACAAACAGGACACAACATTGCTTATGTGCTTGTTTAGTGGTGGTATATATAATTTTAGTTGGGCGTCTAAAAGTAATTTCGGCTAAAATTATGACCCATAATCTCTTCAAAAAAAGTTAAGACATACCGTATATTGCACAAAAAATTAAATTTGATACTGTTAACTGAGACCGAAAATGTCGAATGCCAAAAATTTAAATAGACATAAACTATACTATATTTTTATGTAATGTGCCCTTCAACTAATGTATTTGAAAGCCAACTAGTTCTACAATATTTTCATTAAGCTGCCCATCCTGTTTTTTATATTTAGCATAAAAAATAAAAAATAAAAATAAATAAAAATAAAAAATGAACAGGTGAGTGAGCAGTGACTTGGAAATTATTTAAAATAAATATTTTTATGATTGCCAAAGACAACTTTACTTTAATTTATTATTATTGGAAGATGATTATGCTAGTCACTACCTTAAATCGTAAAAAAAATAGAATATTTTAGGTTAATTTGAATATTAGATACTTAACATTTTTTTAAAGTTTAAGATATTAAAGTTATTTGTGCAATGTAAGGTTTTTTTACTTTTCGAAAGTGATTACCGGTCTTAATTTTAGCCGAAATGACTTTTAAATGCTCAATTGTAACGATACATCAAATAATTAATCATTTTGGTGGAAAAAAAAACCGAAATAAATAAAACCTTACATTAAAATAACTTAGATAACTTAAACTGAAAAAACAGGTAACTAAAATTCAAATTAATCTACAGTGGTGATATATATATATATAAATATATATATATATATATATATATATATATATATATATATATATATTTATTAGATACATATGCAAACAAAGTCAAGAGTAAATTGCAAAAAATCGTCCTTGTGGTTGCGCAAATTGCACATTTCGTCTTTGTGGTTCATTAAGTGCAAAAATTGTCCGTTTTTGCATGTTACGTCGTTTTAGTCGTGCGGCATTGCAAAAATCGTCCTTGTGGTTTGACACTTTCGGAACCACACGGACGAAACATGCAATGCCGTAGGACTAAAATAGCCGTAACAGTGCAAAATAAGGACGGTTTTTGCATTTTTGGAATCTTGCGGACGAAACGTGCAATTTGGCCAAACCACAAGGAAGATTTTTGTAATTTACTCCAAAATCAAAGTATAGTGCCTATCCATAAATAGCAAAAACTATAAGGTGTGAAGTATAAAATACATCAGTTGATTATCCACCAACGGTTACTTTTCACATATCAATCACATTTTGCAGACTCAATGGAACCAGCAGCAGCGGTGGTGAAACTGAAGCCCATCGAAGCAACAGCCGAGACCTTTAAAGAGTTCGGACAAGTGATCGAGGCGTCAGCGGATGGCGAAGAGTTCGGCCCTCACGATGCCCAGCTCGACCTCTCCCAAGGCACTCCCAGGTCTCCATCTCATGTCTTTCCAACCTTATAATAGTTTGAATTCTTTTTTCGATATTAGCGTAAACTAAATATGATTTGCAGAGTTTAAGGTTTATCAATTCATGTTTGTGTGTACACTTGTATTAGGTTTTATATTATGCACCTTCAAGACCGGGCTCTTGAGTTTTCCAAAATAACGCATCATTCGAGTGTGACCCAATGCCTTGGCGCGATTAGCGGAGGTGTTTGGTATCTTGGAGTTGCGAAGCCGTCTATAGTGGATCCAAATGTGGAGGACAAGGGTGGAAATGTTGTGCAGTCACGCAGTGGTCATTTCTTTGTGCCTCCTCTGGTTGAAGGTGTTCAGGTGTTTAAGATCAGTGGGCCGAAGTTTCTGAAGCTGAATCGAGGGACTTGGCATGCTGGGCCGTTGTTTAAGCCAGACACCACGATGGATTTTTACAATCTTGAACTCAGCAATACTAATGTAAGTACTTCTGCGCAACACTAGGGTTTTTATTTGATTGTGATTCATGTGTTTATGGTTTGTAACTTTGTACAGGTGGTCGATCATACAACACATGATTTCAAGAAAGAAAACGCAACAGTGTTTGTGATAGATGAGTAGTTGATGTGGTCATTCTACTAATGGGATTGTAATATTTTGAAGCTGCCTGTAAGTCGTAAACAGATGTAATCTGCAAATGGTTTCTGCCGACAATCGTGCACACATTTGTTTCCCTTGTGTTTAATACAATACCATTTTGTTTTAATACATCGCCTTTGTGATTGTGTTTGTCTTGTTTTTTATCATCCTCGATGTCAAGTAAAAAGAATCGATTGTATCATCGCTTATATCAAAATGTTACATGATTTACCGTGAACAAACTAACAATAGTAACAAAATCCATTATCAAAACATGATTACAAGAAACAAATAATCTGAAATTCAAATCACGTCCATAAGAGAAGACCTCACTTCGCTTGGCTTCCGCTATCCATCCATAATTTGATCCAACGGACAATAGAAACTAAAATGGCGAAGAGAAACTTATGACTCAACTTTGTCCAATGCTTGAGATACAACTTCCGTTGATGTTGATTCCGAGTTTTCAGTAAAAACCCCTGTACCTCCATCTGAACTTTCCTCTATTTTACCATCTTCTACTTGCCCGTGCTTGTCAACTCCGTTATCTTCTACCTGCTCGTGCTTGTCAACTCCCTTGTCTACCACTACATCTGCATCTGGACTTACATCATCGTTTCGGGTTTCAATTGATTTGCTTGGTTCGGCTGGAACACCCAACCCTTTTGCAAGACTAACATACTTTAACACAAGATGCTTATATCTATCTAGCAAATCTTCTACATCACCCAACGTCAAATCACCTGCTTGTGAGTACAAGTACGGGAAATTCTTAAATTCTTTGACCGCCGTTTCCTCTTTCATGAGTATAGCTGCTCCTTTATTCTCCAAATCTGAAACTGATGGGACTTTGTTCACTGATGGAACCTCTTTCGTGTTGGCCACTTCGGTTGTAGACTGAACCGGAGTAGTAGTCTTTTGCTTCTTGATGTCTTTCGGTTCCGTTATGCTTTGGCTTTGGCTTTGGCTTTGATTACCGTCATAATCACCCGATAGCCCATAAATAAGAGCTTGGGCAGATTCCATGTTCTTCTGAAACTCTGTTTCATCCATAGACAGTGATTCACCTTTTATGTTCGTAACAAAGGCTTCTGCAGAGAGCATGTTTGTGAAGAAATAGGCTGCTTCTCCAACTAGTCTAGATTCACGTCTGTACCGTTGAATATACAACAAATTTGAATGCAATTGAGGAGGTTTGCTTTTTATAGTAACGTATATAAGAACTGGAAGAAACTCATCAGCACCAGGAGCGCTTTCATTTGCATCAACAGAAGCATTATACAGCAAGTTACTAATGACCTTACAGCAACTCAGGATACACACAAGTTTGTCTCGTGGTGCCTTGTAGATATTGATTTTCTGCAGTTCCTTCTGAGCAAGTAACCACGATGTTTCGTTTTGATACGTTGGTCGAATATCCAAGTTCTCAGGTCTAATGAACTGTTGGACCAAAGCCAATTTTTCATAGAGTTCATCATCTACCTTCACCTCGTCTGGATGTGAAGCAAAGACACGTGGAAACAATTTCGTCATTATGTACTTCTCGAGCCCTTCACCCGCACTATCTAGCTCCTCTTCAGATCGGCCTGCCCAAAGAGAATGAGCCCTGAAAGCAGCTTCCATGTTTGCAAGGAACTGCTGTACAGCCGCACTGTCTCTTTCAGGATCTGGAGGATTATTTGAGAAGGATACAATGAAAGTTTTAATGGCTTTGACGAACTCTGATGCAGATGGATGCCGCATGCGCTCCAAGAAGTCATGCCATGTCAGAGGTGCCGTTGAGGCACTAAATGGTTCAGCATTCTCCATACTACTTGTCAGATCAGAATATCAAATACGGTCTGTACGAATAAAAACCTTGCAAGGATTCTTTTTTTCTCTTACAACGGGTCAAGGGTGATGCCTTTTACACCCTTGAACCTGGCTCTGAGGATTATCAAAGTATGAAACGGCGAAACTTCAACCTGCACCAAAAAAGTAACCAACTAATTATTTTTTCCAATCAGCATGTTCATGCACAAACATCAATACATAAATGCAGGAAGCCAGGAAACTATGTTCAATGTTGCAGATTTATCGCTAAACAGATACACATAGTTTGACTAATATGGTAACTGATTAGGTGTCCCTATAAAGGCCTAAACCAAAAACAGCAACCTCATAATTCATTCTAAAGAGATTTTGAAGCAATGCTACTAGGTAACAGAATATTTTCTAAAGAGATCCACTCATGGTTCATTAAGGAGTCAGGAGAGATCTAATCTGCCTTAGAGAAAATTGTTTATTATTAAGACTACATAAACTCAATTACATATTTTATAGGGCAAAGGTTACAGGAAAGAACAAAAACAATTGTTACTTTGATGATCCATTAGACCGTCTAAAATAGAGCTTTATGTTGATCAAGATGAGCTCAACATGAAAAAGACGAAGTACTATCTGAACCCATGAGATGTAAAACTTTGAGCTTTGATTCACTTATAACTGACCTTCAATACTGTATACAGAGCCAACCAGAGTTGCAGCTCTCATGATTCTATTCTCGATAGTAAAATCACAGAGAACAAGGTAACTATACGATGGTAGGAATTATGGCATCCAAGACGGGGCCTAAAATAGTGAATCAAGTTAATGTTTTCTATAGTCCTATTTATATCTTAGTCCATGAGTTTATCCATTCTACATAATAGAGCGAAATGAAACCTAGGTTTTGAATTAGGAATGCTAGAGTGATGAATCAACGTAGACACCTAAAGTTTCCAAACTAACTAGGCAGGTGACCAAAATTCCCTTCCAACACCAAAACGTTAACAATATTTGAAATTATGTTCTAACCATCTGTAAAATTCTACTTAAGTGAATACAACTTAAAGCTAGATCGTTACGTTTTCATTTGAATAGTCGTTATTATATATCTTTGACCGTGATATCCTAACTTCTTTTCGTTCCTTTCCATGGGTAGACATTCTTTGATTACTGTAACAAAGTAATTATAGTGCAGAAAGAATTAATAGCATCTTATATTGTATATTACTTACATCATCAAACAGCAATATTAAGTACAGTAGCAGTTACTGGTTAACAAACTAAACAAACAACGCCAAATTGAATAATTCAAAATTAACATCAACACTTGGAAAATAATAACTTTTAATATGGCATCTAAATCGATATACAGCAGCAAGATTACAGGAATAAAAAAGTATTAAATACCTGACTGATGATTAGTGAATAGTGATGATCAGACCCAATTAGGATCCACCCGCAAGATGTTCTTCTTGTTGTTGTTGTTGACGAATGACGATTGTATATTTTCAATACTAGTCCCCCTTGTCTTCCTAATCATTTTACAAACTTTCCCTACTCTTTTATAAATGGTAGTATGGTAGGGGTGAGCAAAAGACCTGAATAGACCGGACTGACCGAAGGCTCGACCGAGACCGGACCGGACCGGACCGACCACATTCGGTCCGGTTCTCGGTCTATGCATTTGGGCTAATTCGGTCATCGGTCCGGTCGGTCGGTTAGCGGACCAAACCGACTATTTTGGCCTTAGTAGACTTCAAACGGTCCGGTCCGACCAACGGACCGACCGAGACCGGACTGGACAGACCACATTCGGTCTCTGTCTTGGTCCCGGTTTTTACCTTAATTCAGTCTTCGGTCTTGTCGGTCCGATCCGGTCCCGGACCGATGCTCAACCTTATAGTATGGTATTACTATTTCGTCAAACACTCAAACCGGCTTGACCCGTTATTTAAACATATTTTTTTTTCTTTTATTTTTTTTTCTTTTATTATTATTATTATTATTATTATTATTATTATTATTATTATTATTATTATTATTATTTACGATTTTCGATTTTTAACAGATTAATTTACATGTTTTAAACTTGAGGAACTACTCACACAAAAACATTCACATGAAGTGTCATGGAGTGATGGTGTATTTATTATAGTTTCTTTCTCTGACATCTCATTTTGTGGATGCTTATTTTATGAGTGTAGTATTTCTTTTTAAACTTATCGTCATATAAACTCAAATCATATAAAGCCTTCTCTTCACCAAAAAATGATGTTTCGTTGACGCATTTTCATTTCATATCTTCATGTCATGGAGTTTGGTTCAATAAAGATCAAAGAAAAATTAAAGATCAAATAAACCATTCTCAACCACTCATTTTTTCATCAAAACAATAAAATAAACTTTCACCTTCATTTTAAAAAACTAAATATCTCACAAACCATTAATCATTAGACGAAACTAATCATACCATCACGACAAGCATAAAATTACCTTTAATTTGATATCCACATCATATACTTTTCGTGAAATTTTTTTTCCGGAACTTTTTGTGGGTTTAGGGTTTACGGTTAGGGTTTAGGTGTTTAGGGTTTAGGGGTTTGACTTTTTGGGTTAAGCTTTTTAGGGGTTAAGTGTTTAGGTTTCTTACGGTTTAGCGGATAGAGTTTAGGGTTTAGGTTTTTTGGTTTTAGCGGTTAGGGTTTTTAGGGGTTTAGTGTTTTAGTGGGGTTTAGGGGTTTAGGGTTTAGGGTTAGGGTTTTTTTTAGGGTTTTAGGGGTTAGGGTTTTTTAGGGTTTAGGAGTAGGGTTTTTTAGGGTTTAGGGGTTAGGGTTTTTAGGGTTTAGGGGTTGTGTTAACGCAAAAAAGAGTATTTTAAAATTTTCATTTATAGTGTAATATATCGAAACCCGCATAAAAGCGATAAAAATAAGTTAAGTCGAAAGTATACAACATTGGATCTCTATAGAAAGATAATTTTATTCTTGTCGCAATGGTATAATTAGTTTTATCTAACTATTAGCGGTTTGTGAGATATTTAATTTTTAAATATAAGGGTAAAAGTGAATTTAATTAATTTGATTAAAAATGAATGGTTGAGAATGATCCATTTGATCTTTAATTTTTATGTGATCTTTATTGATCCCACCCCTCATGTCATGTTGATTCCATTTTGTGACTCGATGAGAACAACCGATCCCAACTTTTTGCGCTGCACAGCTAGAAAACTAGGTAATACGTTATTGATATGTTTTTATGTGCTCTTATTAGTAACGCCTACCTAATTTCCTATATAGTCGCTACAAGAGCAAATGGGGATAGGGAAATATACGTGATTGAACAAAGCTTAATTATAAAACCTGTCTCAAGACTACATTTTCTTGCATAATCAAACTAACGAAAACAGTCAATATCTTTATATATTTTATTTCTTATCAACATTAGTAATCTCTATAAGCTTTGTTACAACTTATGGAACTTAAATTATATAGCAAGTTAATGACATTGAAAGGAGATTGTGAATAAAGTGCAATGTGTTACTCTGTCCGAAAAAACATACAATTTAAGAAAAAATTAGATCATCACTCGTCAACTAATCTAATATCATCCCTGTATACTAAAATCTCTTTTAGTTGGTTGAGACAAAAAAAAAATGAGTATTATATTAAAACATTTAAAATAAAAATAAATAATATAATTTTAAAACTAAAAAAGTAAAACAAGCCATTGTGATTAAAATTTTCAAGTCAGAATTGCCCATAAATAATCGCCCCTAGGTATATCGGCCTGTTTGGCAGGGGCTTTTTGGATGAGCTGTTAGCTTTTTGTTAAAAAATAATCTCCTATAAACTAAGTAGCTTCGTTTAGATGCATTAACTATGACTTTTATTTCAAACAAATAGCTCAAAATGAAAAGCTGATTAATGAAGCTTTTAAATATCTTGGAAATTTAAAACTTTAAATTACTATTATACCCTCCAAACATTTATTTACAATTATAGATTTGTCCTTTTATGTCCTTTTACATCTTATAATTATATTTAACAGCTAATTTACCAAACACTTTTATTGAAAAAAGAATACAACTTGTAGCTCATGTTAACAGTTTTGCAGTTTACAGCATACACCTTACAGCATACAACTTACAGCTAGTTTTGCCAAATATACCCAAAGTCAATTTCTTATTCTCTTTTTCTATAAATTATCAAGTTAAACTCGATATATTATTCCTTCACATTATATATATATATATATATATATATATATATATATATATATATATATATATATATATATATATATATATATATATATATATATATATATATGGGGATAGCATTATACAATTTTTGTAGCAATTAGTACAATCCTCATATAAAATACACAACAAATGAATCGGGCCCCACAGAAAATAATCAGGACCCAAAAAAAAAATCAGAGACCCACATTTATACACACAAATTGTAGCCAATTAGCTACACAAAATTGTAGTTAATATATATATATATATATATATATATATATATATATATATATATATATATATATATATATATATATATATATATATATATATAAATAATAGGCAATTCTTTTAAGCCGTGCTAAGCACGGCCCAAGGTAGTTCCATATTAGTATTTTTTTTATGGTTGGGTAAATGTTAGAATGGCATGGGCCGACTTTCAAATCTTAAGGCTTCCAAAGTATAATTATTGTGTAACTTATGCATTTCTAAAACACTCATTCATCACATATTCACCCATATTGTCCACTTCTTGACTCTACCCTTTTAGCCGTTAGCTCTTACAAGATACGACTAATACCCACGCCTACCCACCATTCCTATCACCTTTTGTTCAAATAGTAAAGTGTATGCCCACTTTTATCTTAGGCATTTTCTTAGTAGCTTGAGTATTTTTTTCGTTTCTTCTCTATTTATGTGTTATGCTCTAGTATAAGAAGTGCCTGCATAAGAAGAAAATCGGACATTAGTTATACAATCCGACAATAATACATTATATGATACAATTTCTACTTCGTACATTACGTTTAAGTTACAAATGTGGTACTACATATCTATGAATGGTTTCTTCTTATAAAGAAACAAAAGTTTAAAAAAGAAAATGTGAAGAAAATTTAATATTCAAAACTCTACCTTTCACTATTTTGGATTCAATTAGCACCATTCCTACCCCTGCTCATTAGTCATCATTGTCATCTGCAATTAGAATCATATTCGCAAGATTAGTGTCGATAATGTAAATGTAATTTGAGAGGGTTGTTGGTTTGGTTGAGTGAAGAAACATGTGAGGTAAATAATGCTTAAAAGAGAAAAAGTAACATAAATTCAACCATGTAACAGTTAGAAACTATTTCAAGATGACTTGGCAAGATTTTAGGTATGCATTCCTTTTTATATAATAATAAGATATTATGAATGGGAGCATGTTCAAACCATTATATTTTATATGTTGGCCTGTTTTCTTATGGGCTTTGGTTTCCGGCTTTGGTTATGTACACGTGTTTCTTCCTGCCTCACCAATATCTCATTCTCTCACTACCTCTCTTTAAAAAAGGATCTCACCCACCAGTTTTTCTTCGTTCGCTCTCTATCTTGAAGTAATAACAATAGCTAACTTCAAACCTAATGGGTTTCAATTTTATCGTGGTGGTGGTGGTTTCGTGTTAGGGCTCTATATGTGAATGGGTTGATTGAATAGGTATTTGGTTCAGGATGTGTTGCTGTCGACAATTTTGTGGTTAAAATAGAGTTTGGATAAAGGAAGTTTTTTCCTGAGTTGATGATTTTGGGGGCTAATTGAATTTTTGTTATGATTCTTTGTGACAACGGTTAAAGATGCGACAATGGTAAAAAATTTCTTGATGCTTACACTGAGGTATAAATTTTTTTGTTCATAAGTTTAATTTTAAGTTATGCATATAAAGTGTTTGATAAATTGTCTATTTTTTTAATAATGGGGCGTTTCCGTGTTTGATAAATTGTCTATTTTTTTTATAATGGGGAGTTTACAACTATCTTGTAAGTGAATTACGGGTTTAGTTGCAACTGTTTTTACGATACTTTGGAACTGATAAGCTGTTAAAAGTAAGCATGTAGGCTTTTCAAGTTTAAGTAAGTCTATAGCGCGTGAAAATAAACATTATCTGGTGTTTAAGTTAATATACTTTGCAAGTTTAAACGGGTTTCAGGCTATAAACGTTATCTATTTTTCGGGTGTCCAGATCCACTGCAGCGACAACGATTAGGTGGTTGTTTGGGTCTATACTGCAATGTGTATATTAAACCGGTGTTTAAGCCAAGTATGGTTGGTGCTTCTTTTATAGTTACAAAACTATTTCAGTGGTATTTGATTCTGTCACAAAATTGCAATGTAAGGGTTGTTTCCTTTATGAAAATAAGTCTATAATGCGTGAAAATAAGATTATCCAATCGCCCCTCAATATATTTGAAGCCCAGACCTTTTGAAATTGATGTTTAGGTGTTTCAAATGAATATATAAATTTTTTCACTTGAAGTGCAGATGATTAGTAAGGCATACATTAAACGCATGTTTTGTAACTATTTCAGGGTATTTTCGGGCAGTTGCAATGTAAGGGGTATTTGATTCTTAGCCACCGTTCGGTTATTACCCCAATCTACATTGCTTTTCGTGAGTATGGAGTAAGTATGTGCAGTAGGATTTTAGTTTGGTTCTATTACAATATTAGGTTGTGAACTATGTAGGTCTTATTATAACCTGATCTTTTGATATTCATAGCCATTTGACAGATGTGCACTATTCATATAACACGAGCAAATACCTATTGGATCTTCTACAGGAAAGCATTACTAGGTATTGTGAAGAGATGTTGTGATTGCTAATGAGCAGTAACATCATCTTATTATCCTGTTTATCATTCACGATATATGTCTAATATAAACCTGCTTATCTTTTTAGGAAAAGGCTTATGTTACTGACCATATGGAACCCCTTCGATGAAGATGGAGGAAATACACATGCAAGAAACTTTGGCACAACCACTTTGATACTCGATACGTGGTTGAAAGTGACAAAATTTACCTGTAAGTATAACACTTTCGTATAATAATTCATTCCATCGCTTCCTTTTAAAGTTATTCTATTTTTTTATTCGCTTCCAAAATTTCGAGCTACTCACATAGTATCAACATTATGTCTTTCATAACTTTGTAAAGGTCTTTCATCGGATATGGGAGGAACTTCTTGAATACTCATCAACCTACCAGTCAAAGAAAGGTTACTGATGCTAATTCAATGGCAGTAAACTTTTAACGATGACCAAATAGGCTGCCGGGCAGTACATGGAAACTCTTCACAGACCTAAGCCACTGTGCTATAAGGCAATGCTTACAATCATCGGCCTTTTTTTGTTTCTAGGGAATAGTTACCGATACTGGTATCTTGGCGGGGAACCTAATCTGAGGTGTAGCTGCAGCCATGTCTATCTGAGGCTGATATTTGGTTTAGCCATTATGCCTGCATTTTTCTATTTTTGGGCCATAAGCTAGCGAAACTTGGGCTAGGTAAAAGCTGAGATTGTCTAGAACTTGGCCTGGCAGCCTATTTGGTGTGCAGCCATGCCGAATATATCCTCTTTTCCCGGGTTTCTTCCCTATCTGAGGCTGATATTTTTGGCCATTAGTTCAATGGCTGTTGTTGTTGGGTGGTTGATGAGCGATACTTTCGCTGACATTGTGTACTTATAAGGTTAACGCCATCAGTATTAATAAGGCAGTGATGAGTTTGCATGAGATACGGAAAAGCTAAGATTGTCCGGAAGTTGGCGCGACAGCCTATTTGGTTTGCAGCCACGCTGCATGTATCCTTTTTTTCGGTGTAAGTTCCCTATCTGAACCTGATATAGGATATATAGATGGGAGCATGTTGAAACCATTGGTTTTTATTCAGTCTCAATAAAAGAGTAATATCTATTGGCCCATTTTCTAAGCCCTTTTTTGTGGGCCTGTGGTTTTTACCTACGCATTTGTAGTGCGCTTTGCTTGCTTTTCCGAAGGAGCGTTTTTCTCTTCAAGGTTGGTGAGACCTGGCTCAATCCTGTATCTTTTGGGTGTGCACTTTTGTTAGATTACAGTTGTTGCATAAAGCAATGGTTTGAACATGTTCCCATCTATAATATCCTATATAAATATGAGGCTCAGACATGCATTATTGGTGGTTGTGGTTTCGGTGTTACGATGCCATTTGTGAAAGGGTCATGATGTAACAATATCAAGCAAAGTTGCATCTTTTCCTACAATTTTTCCTGACCTCTACCGTTGTGATGTAAGTCAATGATTATAATCATCTGCATTTTTTTTGGGGTCTAGCAAACAGTTACTGATACCGGTATTTTAGACAGACAGCCTAATCTGAGGTGAGGTTGCAGCTATGTCTGGTATTTGGTTTACCCATTGTGCATGCGTTTTTGTATTTTTGGGACATAAACTAGCGAAACATGGGCGCGGTAAAAGCTGTGATTGTCATGTACTTGGCGTGGCAGCCTATTTGGTTTGCAGCCATGCAGGATGTATCCTCTTTTTCCAGGTTAGTTCCCTATCTGAGGCGGTGATGAGCTTACATGGAATACGGAAAAGCTGAGATTGTCCAGAACGTGGTGTGGCAACCGATTTGGTTTGCAGCCATGCCGGGTGAATCCTCTTTTTCCGGGTTAGTTCCCTATCTGAGCCTGATATGTTGAGCCATTATATTTTCTTCACTCACATTTAAAAAAGATTATATGTTGGCCCATTTTCTTAGCCTATTTCTCATGGGCTTTGGTTTCCGACTTTGCGTTTAGTGTATGAGCGTGTTATGTGCACGTGTTTCCTCCTGCCTCACCAAAATCACATGCCATGAATATTAATAAGGCGTTGATGAATTTACACAGGCTATGTAAAAGCTGAGATATAATAGTTGGTAGCGTGTTCAAACCATTATATTTCATATTGTCAATAATAGGCGATGATGATTTTCTGCATTTACATTTTTTCGGACCATTGTTTACTAACGCCCGTACCTTGGCGGGGCATCCACATTCTGAAATTGGTTGCTGCCTTGCCGGGTGTTTCGTGACGACCCCTTAATTGCATATCTGAGCCTCATATTTTGCAGTGAATAATACGATTCGCTGTCTAAAATTGTTTTGCCAAAAGACATACAAAAAGTGAAGGTTTGATCTTTGTAGTAAATTTGTCGTGTAATAAGCTTTTGGCAGGGCCATGAGTGCAGAGTTCATATATGAAAACATGTCCGAGAATACAGGCGAAGTAATATATCTTTTTAGTATACATATCTTCTGTTAAGTGCTAAACGTTAAATATCATTCTTGTTATTGCTACACTAAAAACAGCATTTGCCTCATATATTCAGATTTAGGTCAATTGATGTGGGCGGACAAGAAAATGACCACAGGTCTATACAAGAGAAGAACATATTTGGTACGAAATGCGAGGTAAAAAACAGTTCCTTAAATTTTTTGGTTGTTTCATATGCTTTTTGCAGTGTCGAAAAAAAATCGGAGTTGCCAATTTTTTTTCAAACTTTATTGATTTACAATGTCAACCACGGGTTGTGGTTCACCAAGTTACTGTATACATACACTTGGAATTTTGTTGGGACGATTTCGATTACGCTAACTGAATTACCTTACCTTGAATGTGCCTAAATATTCTAAAAAAAAGGAAACTAGGATTTTAGTATACCATTTTCTTGGGTTTTATATGCCATGTTAAGATATCACTTTTCATTTTATTAGATATCCTTGAATGTAGCAAGAGTCAAGTATTACCGTATGTTACGCACTTTACAAGATTTCCACTAACTCAATTGGATATTTATTTGTGTCAAAATATTGTGGCAGCTATCTAAACATTTCTTGCTTTGTTCAGTGATTTTAGAAATTGTTGTACGTATTCATGTAACAACGCCCCCTAATATTGTTAGGTTTCTTTTATTCTTATGGTTGTTTTCTAAAGGTAAATTTGGTCCTATGATATCGTGCAATGCACATATTAATATATGTTTGGTACTGGATTTGATTTTTGCCAGATTTGCACGAGTTAGGGGATTACTATAACCATTTTAATGTAAATGACTATGGCTTTCATATATGGCCTGGAATCTCGAGCAACCCTGTTCTCAAGGTCATTGGGTTCAACTTTTAAAAGGGTACTACGCACACTTTAAAATTTTAGATTGTTCTTTTTGGTTCATTTTCCGCTTTCTTGGTTCTTATGACATTTTATAAAAGCCAGTACACCAGAAAAGCAAGACACGCTGCAAAAAGCACTAGAAGAACGCAAACACCGGCTACAGGAACAACTGCTGCAAGCACGCACGCAACAGCAACTGTACGTGCACGTTGGCTATATATACAGATAACTCATCTGATATGCAAGTATTAACTCGCACGTTGTAAGTTGTAAGTGGATTATAGGTTCTTATAAGTTGTAACTTACTGATTAGTAAGTTTAATGGGCACATACTGTTGCTTTCATAACTTTGTAAGCTCACAAACGCAATATCAAAACACCCCCGCCGCATCGCGATGGGTCCTAATTACCTTATTTTTCTCTATAACTAAGATTATCTCTTAATTCTCACATTTACATAAATGACTGCCGATAATAATAATTTTTTCCCAGTCACAATCCGCAGATAAATAAGACTTTTTCTTTTTGTCAAGAATCTAAATTGAATTATCTTTCGAAACGATGGATTCATCTTTTGAAAGAACTGGTCAGACTTTTTGTCATAATGTACTCGTCGCTACTCATGTACAAGTTTCTACAAACAATCAAGTGTCTTACATGACGCTTTCTATCCAAAAATATACTTGTTATACCATTTGAAAACATAATAAATACAAAGATCAAACTTTAGTTCATAAGATCGATTATCATTATCAATCCATAAAACTATCATCAAATGATTTAGAGGTACTCAATAGATACACATTTAAAGGTGATCAGTGAAAAGGTCTGCAACAATTAAGGAATACATCAATTATACCGCGTACATCTAAGTCAAAATACACGCCCTTCTGATTGAGTAATTACAACACGAAAAAACCTTGTCTGTTTACTCGTTTTATCTGTAAATGATAAGTAGCAAACTAACACCATATATAGCTAGGTTATGATTTGGTGCACCAGTAAAATTTGTCTATACTGTTGGGGTTATTATACTTGACATACAAAATAATAAACAAAGACGCCACAAAGTATACACAGCGGAAGACTTCATATAATTGCAATTAATTAACTGAAAAATAAAGCGTAACATACCTCTTGCAAATAGGCTAGATCTCTTCAATTTAACAAAGGTGGTTTAACAAGTTATCCCTTACCGTTTTATAAATCAAACCAATTGATGTAACAATAATGTGTTACACCACGTTCTTGTACACACGAATTAACTGCGAGTTAAAGTGATTGCTAGATCTAACACAAAACTTTGTTTTGTTTTGAATTGAAAGCAAAACCGAAACACCTTATGGGTTGGGGGGGGTGGGCCTAATATTGCAAGAGAAAGAGAGAAAAGAGTTTAGGTTAATGTGTGTACACAAAAGTTAACCCTAAATCTTTACCCTTGATTTGTATATATAGTGATAGGAAAACTTTGGGAAGAAGCTAGGGTTTAGGGTTGGGTTACCCCTCCCCAAAACCGGCCATATACCACAAGGGAACAACCAAATCGTTTCCTTTTTAACAATTTTTACTATTAGTCATTCTCTTTACATTTAACAACCATTAGTCATTTTCCGTTAAATACTAACGATCGTTTGTCGGTTTTGTTTAATAATTAATCGTAATCATTTTCCTTTAATTATTTAAATTTAATTCTCATTCGTAATGTGTGCAATCCCGTTGTCACGAGTTCGAATCCGGACATATGTGTTTTATAAATATATACGTATTTCAACAACTCCTACTTGAATATGCTTACAAAACGTGTAATGACATTGGTTAGCATCTATCAACACGCCAATGCCCCCAGTATAACTCGTGTATGGTTTTATGGGGAAAACTTGTTTGATGATTTATCATCATATTCATCTTTTTGTTTCTAATACCATGTTAATAAGAATATGGATCTTACTCATTTCTTAATTAACTATTCAGTTTCTCGTTTTATATGATTGATCAAGATTATCAATTCTTCTAAATGTATTCGAGAATACCTTGGGCATGACCATGCAAACATCTTGTCAACCCTACGAGGGGCCTAACAGTATTAAGCTTCAAAACAAATTTGAAGGAAACAAATCCTGTTTTGACGACGAGCAGAATTCATAAATTTTGCAACACTTCTGAAAACAATCCTTATAACTACCAGTTACGTATAGCGTTAGATTGCCTCACAGAAATGCACTACATCCATGACATATCTCTGGTATCTCAAGTCTGAGGATAAATATTCATGATGTACTTAATGACAAAGATCCATAAAGTACCATCATGTGGTTGAGATAAATCCTATATTCAATCCATTGAATATCATATGAAATTAGTCATGCTTCGCATCAATATACTTATTCAAATTTGTCTTAGTTCAATATCATTCCCATGTTATTGATCGATAACGGACTATTTAGAATAACTTAAGTTATTCAAGGATGTAAACATGCAAATATAGGATAACATCATAATAAATGAATAATAAACATAACCAAATACTTTATTTCATTTGAATAATAATGTTTACAATATCATTTTATCTAAAATACTAGTCACAGATGGGCATGAAACTACTAGCTAAGCGAAGCCCAAACTTATTAGATAAATGATTAAGTTTTTTACCAGGTAAGGTCTTCGTTAAAGGATCTGCTAGATTGTCATCTGTGTGAACTTTGAGTAGTTCAATTTCACTTATCTCGACTTGTTCTCGAACATATTGATATTGTCTAGGATAGTGTCTGGTGCCCTTCATGACTCTAGGTTCATGGGCAAAAGTGATTGCAGCAGAGTTGTCACAATACACTTTGATAGGATTTTCAATCGACAACATAACTCCAAGCCCCAAAACAAACTTTCTTATCCAAACAGCTTCCATGGCAGCTTCTAACGCCGCTATGTACTCACTTTCTGTAGCAGAAATAGCAAGAGTGGTCTGTTTCTTGCTCTTCCAATCCACAGCACCTCCATTGATAACAAACAAGTAACCCATCTGAGACTTCGTATCATCTTTGTCACACTTCCAAGATGCATCGCAGTAACATGTAACACACAGTTGTGCTTTCTGGATTTTCCCCATACACTATGAACATATCTCTTGTAGCCCTAAGGTACTTGAGAATATGCTTAACAGCAGTCCAATAAAGTTCACCTGGATTCTGTTGATATCGACTGGTTAGAATTTGAGCAAACGCCACATCAGGTCTTGTGCATTGATACGCTTACACAACGTGTTCGGGGTCAAAGGAACTTCCTTTTCATCGAGCAAGTTTTTCAACACCCTAGGCAGTGAACCTAATCGTTGTAGTGTAATATTAGGGTAAGCCACGGGAATTGATATCGTTCTCTAGGGGAATAGGAATGCTAGTGAGAAGTTACTACGCTAAGGTTGAGGTTGAGGAAGATTATTTTTTTATCTTTTTATGTTTTTTAGGAAATGGAAAGGTACGAATCTCGGGGTTTGGATTTGAGGGGTTGGTATTTCTACCGATTACTTCTACTTATCTAATTATCTAATTAACTAAGCTAAGGTGAATGTAGTCTATGTCTATTGTTGTGTGCTCGTATGATGATTAAAAATGTATTTGCTTAGGCTTTATTACTCCCTAGTTATCTCCTATTGATGGTTGAATTGTCACGTCCTTATTCTTAATCGCGTTGTGTCTCTAAGGTCGTAGTGTATGCGTTTATCCCTAACTCTTTGAAGCTACCAAAGGTTAATGACTACAAAATCTCTAGGATTTATAAACTTTAACTCTAAGGTATTCTTTGGATGTATAGCCTACAATTACTCTAGGTGATTATAAACTAAGGTTCAACAAAGATTAATCAAGCATTAACAACACAACGAATGACCTATCGCAATACTAGGTCAATCACAATTAAGATAAGAGACAACCAATCAATATTCAATAACTAAGTTTCATATTACCTAAGCAAACACACAAGTAAATTAGCCGGACATGGGGAACATGCAAGCATACACAATCAATTGAAGACATAATTAAATTAATGAAGTAAAACACTTATCTTGATGTAAGATAGGGTATGGAACCATAAAATACTGTACAATACAGCCTTGGTTCGGTTTAGGTTTTTACTCCACAAAACTACATACTGAAAACTAAAAAATTCGATGTCTATATATAGTGTTACAATCGCGACGGCGTCACTCTTTAGTTGTGACGCCGTCGGGTCGCCGTCAATAAGTTTTCGTCTTGGCCACGTTAACATTGTGACGGCGTCACCTTATGCCTGTGACGGCGTCGCCTTCAGTCTCTGACGCCGTCTGGATCAAATCTAGGCCGTTTGAGGCTTAATACGACTACTCTTTTAAAACCTGATGCCGTCACTTGATAATTAGCAATTTCGCTACTGGGCCGTCACAAAAAATGCACGACGGAGTCGCCATTCTGGTAGTGACGCCATCCCCTTTTAAGTTATGACGCCGTCCCCTTCAGTTCCAGCAGCCTGAGTGTCTCGATTCTTGACTTTGGCCATTTTCTTCGTATATTCGCGCCTTTTCGTCCGAATAAGTGTCATTCCAGCAATTTGCCTTCAAGAGACCTAAAAAGTGAAAAGGAACGATATTAAGTAATAACGAATACAAAAGTGATCAAATAAGGTGTTAGGATTTGGAAAATCCAGTAGTTAAAGTGTCGGTCACCTCAAGTATATGTAATCGTTAGAAAGCTCGTAGTCGTAGTTATTTGATGTTAAGTAGTATTTAGTTAAGTAACACCGTGGAGGACGGACGGGTCTTTACCCACTGTATGCCTGATCCATAGCCCGTCAGGTGGCGTTTTATTGTAAGACTATAAATACTCTCTACCTCCCAAGGTAGAGAGTTGGAGCTCATAATAAGATTTTTTCTTTCTCTCACTAAAGTTCCCAAACCTCTAACTTTCTCTCACTAAAACTCATCTTGTACGCCACCTTTGTTTATGGTTTGATGTATATGTGAAATCCAATATGTTACAAATGGTATCAAGAGCCATGGTTAGATAATCTCTTACATATCCTTGGATTTCTAGTGGTTTTTAGATGGTTTTTGAGTTTGAAAAAGTTTAGTGGCTTTTGCATCATTTGGTTCATTTCTTGTGTTAAACTTTGAATTTTGGGTGTACTTTTGTGTTTAATATCATTGTATGTGCTTGGGTTTTGATTTGGTAAGCTTGAATCACTGCGGTTGAGCTTGTTTTGGATTGAAAAGTGTGTTTTTAAAGTTTTTCTTGGTAGCGACTTGGCTCTCGGAGTGAATTTCTTGGTAGTGACTTGCTTTAGAAAAAGGTAGCGAGTTGTAGTGTGTTTTGGTAGCGACTTGGTCATAGCGACTTGCCTTTAGAGACAAGCCGACAAACAATACAATTAGTGGATTCTCCACTACGGGTAGCGACTTGGTAAGGTAGCGACTTGCTTTCAATTTTGATAGCGACTTGTTCTTTAAGTTTCTTAGTGACTTGGTGTTAGCGACTTGTCCTTAGCGAGTTGCTATTTAGCGACTTGATATTTTAGCGACTTGGTGCATAGCGACTTGCTGTCAAAATTTCTAGCGATTTGGTACTTAGCGGACTTTGTTTTGTTATTACTTAGCAACTTAGTGCTTAGCGACTTGGTTCAAGGATTTCTAGCGACTTGGTTGACTTTTGTGTGTAATACGGTTTTCTCTTGATTTAGTACAATCCCGTGAAAGAATCTATTTCCTGGTTTAATCATTGAGTTATAAAATCTCGTGTAATCTTTAAACATGTCTACCAACATACCTACACTCATCTCCATCAAGTGCGAGGATGTTCAAGCGGTTGGTTCGGATACTCGTCCACCCATGCTTGGCAGTAACCTGACTACGACTCTTGAGCTCAAAGAATCAAACTGTATTGTCTTGGAAAGGAAAATGGGGTCAACATTCTCAAATCAATTGATGAAGGACCTTATCGATTGAGACTACAAGAGACTTAATTAATATGTACCTGCAGATGGAACAATAATCTATGGGATAGACAGACCAAAGACATATGATGAGCTCAATGATAAGGAGAAAAAGAGATTCGATGCTGATATCAGGGCTTCTAACATCATACTTCAAGTTCTTCCAAAAGATATCTACAAGCTTATATATCACAACACCGAAGCCAAGGCAGTGTGGGATAATGTCAAGATGCTTCTTTCTGGTTCTGAATTAACTATGGAAGACAGAGAATCACAACTCTATGATGAATTTGAGCACTTCAAGATGAAACCAGATGAGAGTGTCTATGAGTATTATGTGAGATTCCACAAGATTGTTAATGACATGAGGAACATCAGAATGACTATGCCTAACGTTCAGCTGAACTCAAAGTTTGTGAACAACATGAATCCCGAATGGCACAATTTTGTCACCTCTGTGAAGCTAACCAAAGGATTGAAGAATACAAACTATGAGAAACTCTATGCCTTCCTTCTTCTGAATGAGAGACATGCTATGTTTGAAAAAAGGATTCTTGATCAGTTCAAAACAAACCTGGGAGAGACAAGCTCATCAAATGATTCAACTACTTTCTACTCAAACATTGGAATTACCACCAAAGCATCTCAAGTTATACCCATGGGCAATGGTAATCACAAACTCATTCCCGATCCTATGTTCAAACAAGCTGATGCTGATGCACACGTGGGAAACTTCATTAATCAACTGGCTCTTATGATTAGTCAAAACTTGAAATCTCTCCCACACACCAACAACAATCTCAGAACTGCATCCAATCCACACAATCAAGCCACTGTCAGAGATGGGAAAGTTATGGTGCGTACCGGTTCAAGAAAGGCAAGATTATGAACAAGGAAGAGGTGGAGTTGGTAGAGGATATGTGGCAAATCGAATAGGGAAGGAATGGAAATTAGGGACAAGCAAAGCCGATCAAGTGTTACAACTGTGGAGGTGAGGGACATATTGCAAGGAATTGCACATCGCCAAAACGCCCTCAGAATGCAGAGTACTTCAGGGATAAGATGTTGCTTGTGCAAGCTCGGGATAATGGTGCAGCTTTGGATGAAGAGGAGTTGTTGTTTCTTGCTGAAGGAAATGCTAAGACATATGATGCAGATGTGGATGAGCAGCCAATTCAGGAGATAGGCCACAATCATTAGAATGCCTTTCAAGTCGTTGATTGTGATGCATACGACTCTGACGTTGATGATGAACCCATCTGCACAAACAATTTTCATGGCTAGCATTTCTCCAATGGTCCCCTCTAAAGTCTCTTCATCACCACAAGCTGGCCCATCCAAAGACAAAATCATTTCTGAGGTACTAAAACTATACGATGAAGTTGATGAGCAAAAGATACATGACGAAGTACAATCAACTGAAATTATTGAGTCAGATATTGAAAATATGGGTAATAACAATGTTGTCCCATATGATCAATATATGAAACAAAGTGAAAGTAAGATTGTACCAAGTGATGTATCTTATGCAGTCAATGATGACTATGCTTTTAACGAATATACTGCATGTGCCCCTGATGATTCTGTTATCTCTGAACTTAATGACTATAAAGAACGTGTTGCTATTTATGAACAACGAGCTAAGTTTGAGTTAACTACTCGTGAGCAGGATATGGATCACCAAATGCGTACAGTTATTAGAAAAAGTAACTTTAGAGAAAAGTCTTAAAACAAGAGTTAAACTCCTTACAAGAAAAGCTTTCTAAAACTGCTAAGTAGCAAAAACAGAACTTCAAGAAAATATGAAAATGCTTAAGCAAGAATTCAATGCTAAGGAATCAAAAATTTTGAATGAGTTTTCCAATCTAAAAACTTTGAAAAACAAGCTTGAAAATAAGTAAAATGTACGACAAGGAATACCATTCAGACTGCTCACTTGATCACTAAGCATAGAGTTTTAAGCGATAAGCATAGCATACCCCTTGTTGAGGAACTAAATCCGAGGTTAAAAAGGCTATTGCTGCTAATAAGGTGATCTATGATGGAAATGAGATTCTTAAACCTAGACAGAAACCTAGTTGCCTTGAGTACACTGAGGAAGACAGAAAAATAGATGATGCATCTAGGGAGAAAATGAATAAGAAACTAGTAGATCCTGAATGTAAAAAGAATAACATAACGATCAAACCCCATGATTACAAGAAGGAAACTGGATTTCCTTGAACATGTTTAAGCCTCAAACGTTGTTAACACCTGAACAAGTGTTCTGGAAAAAGGACTTAGATAAGCAAAAAGCAGAGAATCTTGTTGTTACAAACCCTCCCCTTAGGAAAATGCCTGCAATGACTGTGTATCCTCCAAATACACCAATGCATTTAGTTTCTAGAACTATTGCCACTAAGAGCAAGACCTTAATCAGTCAATATGTTATTTTTCAACTATTTGTCGATTTTGAGAAAACTTGTAAGAAAAGGATCACACCCACTGGGATAACTGAAGGGGAAAGGGGTTTTGAACAAACAAAAGAATGCTATTTAACTGAGGTCATGCCTTTCTTTAAACAACTAAAAGATCATTTTGAGAGTCTTAAAAAGGAGATTGATTCAGATATTAAAGGAATGGAAAAGGAATTTGATGCAATGATTGTTGAGGTTAGTGACTATGAGCGAGCATTAAAATATAATGAAATTGAGAGGAAGAACTTGCATACCTTAAATGAGAATCTGATTTCTGATTGTATTTCTCAAGATGTGTTCTATAAATGCCACTAATCTTTCTATTATCATGCTTCTCAATTTCATAAATTATCTGTTGCTTTGAAAGTCTCCCATGATCGTGTCATTGAGCTTGAAATAAAAAACGCTAAACTAAGTGAGAAAATTGAACATGAT
>OU343218.1:189923038-189959086 GCA_910596185.1 Chrysanthemum makinoi | reverse complement strand
GTTTTGGGGAGGGTAACCCAACCCTAAACCCTAGCTTCTTCCAAAAGTTTTCCTATCACTATATATACAAATCAAGGGTGAAGGTTTAGGTTAACTTTTGTGTACACACATTAACCTAAACTTCTCTTTTCTTGCAATATTAGGCCCACCCCCAACCCATAAGGTGTTTCTTTTTTGTTCAATTCCAAACAAAACAAAGTTGTGTTAGATTAGACTAGCAATCACTTTAACTCGCGAAGCGTACAGTACAGTTAACGGTGGTAACACATTATTGTTACATCAATTGGTTTGATTTATAAAACGGTAAGGGATAACTTGTTAAACCACCTTTGTTAAATGAAGAGATTCTAGCCTATTTGCAAGAGGTATGTTACTTTATTTTTCGGGCTTAATTAATTGCAATTATATGAAGTCTTCCAAGGTGATACTTTCTGTAGCGCTCTTTTGTTTATTATTTTGTGGCGTCAAGTATAATAACCCCAACAGTATAGACAAATTTTACTGGTGCACCAAATCATAACCTAGCTATATATGGTGTTAGTTTGCTACTTATCATTTACAAACGAGTAAACAGACAAGGTTTTTTCGTGTTGTAATTACTCAATCGAGTAAGCGTGTATTTTGACTTAGATGTACGCGGTATAATTGATGTATTCCTTAATTGTTGCAGACCTTTTCACTGATCACCTTTAAATGTGTATCTATTGAGTACCTCTAAATCATTTGATGATAGTTTTATGGATTGATAATGATAATCGATCTTATGAACTAAAGTTTGATCTTTGTATTTATTATGTTTTCAAATGGTATAACAAGTATATTTTTGGATAGAAAACGTCATGTAAGACACTTGATTGTTTGTAGAAACTTGTACATGAGTAGCGACGAGTACATTATGACAAAAAGTCTGACCAGTTCTTTCAAAAGATGAATCCATCGTTTCGAAAGATAATTCAATTTAGATTCTTGACAAAAAGAAAAAGTCTTATTTATCTGCGGATTGTGACTGGGAAAAAATTATTATTATCGGCAGTCATTTATGTAAATGTGAGAATTAAGAGATAATCTTAGTTATAGAGAAAAATAAGTAATTAGGACCCATCGCGATGCGGTGGGGGTGTTTTGATATTGCGTTTGTGAGCTTACAAAGTTATGAAAGCAACAGTATGTGCCCATTAAACTTACTAATCAGTAAGTTACAACTTATAAGAACCTATAATCCACTTACAACCTACAACGTGCGGGTTAATACTTGCATATCAGATGAGTTATCTGTATATATAGCCAACGTGCACGTACAGTTGCTGTTGCGTGCGTGCTTGCAGCAGTTGTTCCTGTAGCCGGTGTTTGCGTTCTTCTAGTGCTTTTTGCAGCGTGTCTTGCTTTTCTGGTGTACTGGCTTTTATAAAATGTCATAAGAACCAAGAAAGCGGAAAATGAACCAAAAAGAACAATCTAAAATTTTAAAGTGTGCGTAGTACCCTTTTAAAAGTTGAACCCAACGACCTTGAGAACAGGGTTGCTCGAGATTCCAGGCCATATATGAAAGCCATAGTCATTTACATTAAAATGGTTATAGTAATCCCCTAACTCGTGCAAATCTGGCAAAAATCAAATCCAGTACCAAACATATATTAATATGTGCATTGCACGATATCATAGGACCAAATTTACCTTTAGAAAACAACCATAAGAATAAAAGAAACCTAACAATATTAGGGGGCGTTGTTACATGAATACGTACAACAATTTCTAAAATCACTGAACAAAGCAAGAAATGTTTAGATAGCTGCCACAATATTTTGACACAAATAAATATCCAATTGAGTTAGTGGAAATCTTGTAAAGTGCGTAACATACGGTAATACTTGACTCTTGCTACATTCAAGGATATCTAATAAAATGAAAAGTGATACCTTAACATGGCATATAAAACCCAAGAAAATGGTATACTAAAATCCTAGTTTCCTTTTTTTTAGAATATTTAGGCACATTCAAGGTAAGGTAATTCAGTTAGCGTAATCGAAATCGTCCCAACAAAATTCCAAGTGTATGTATACAGTAACTTGGTGAACCACAACCCGTGGTTGACATTGTAAATCAATAAAGTTTGAAAAAAAATTGGCAACTCCGATTTTTTTTCGACACTGCAAAAAGCATATGAAACAACCAAAAAATTTAAGGAACTGTTTTTTACCTCGCATTTCGTACCAAATATGTTCTTCTCTTGTATAGACCTGTGGTCATTTTCTTGTCCGCCCACATCAATTGACCTAAATCTGAATATATGAGGCAAATGCTGTTTTTAGTGTAGCAATAACAAGAATGATATTTAACGTTTAACACTTAACAGAAGATATGTATACTAAAAAGATATATTACCTCGCCTGTATTCTCGGACATGTTTTCATATATGAACTCTGCACTCATGGCCCTGCCAAAAGCTTATTACACGACAAATTTACTACAAAGATCAAACCTTCACTTTTTGTATGTCTTTTGGCAAAACAATTTTAGACAGCGAATCGCATTATTCACTGCAAAATATGAGGCTCAGATATGCAATTAAGGGATCGTCACGAAACACCCGGCAAGGCAGCAACCACTTTCAGAATGTGGATGCCCCGCCAAGGTACGGGCGTTAGTAAACAATGGTCGAAAAATGTAAATGCAGAAAATCATCATCGCCTATTATTGACAATATGAAATATAATGGTTTGAACACGCTACCAACTATTATATCTCAGCTTTTACATAGCCTGTGTAAATTCATCAACGCCTTATTAATATTCATGGCATGTGATTTTGGTGAGGCAGGAGGAAACACGTGCACATAACACGCTCATACACTAAACGCAAAGTCGGAAACCAAAGCCCATGAGAAATAGGCTAAGAAAATGGGCCAACATATAATCTTTTTTAAATGTGAGTGAAGAAAATATAATGGCTCAAAATATCAGGCTCAGATAGGGAACTAACCCGGAAAAAGAGGATTCACCCGGCATGGCTGCAAACCAAATCGGTTGCCACACCACGTTCTGGACAATCTCAACTTTTCCGTATTCCATGTAAGCTCATCACCGCCTCAGATAGGGAACTAACCTGGAAAAAGAGGATACATCCTGCATGGATGCAAACCAAATAGGCTGCCACGCCAAGTACATGACAATCACAGCTTTTACCGCGCCCATGTTTCGCTAGTTCATGTCCCAAAAATACAAAAACGCAGGCACAATGGGTAAACCAAATACCAGACATAGCTGCAACCTCACCTCAGATTAGGCTGTCTGTCTAAAATACCGGTATCAGTAACTGTTTGCTAGACCCCAAAAAAATGCAGATGATTATAATCATTGCCTTACATCACAACGGTAGAGGTCAGGAAAAATTGTAGGAAAAGATGCAACTTTGCTTGATATTGTTACATCATGACCCTTTCACAAATGGCATCGTAACACCGAAAACACAACCACCAATAATGCATGTCTGAGCCTCATATTTATATAGGATATTATAGATGGGAACATGTTCAAACCATTGCTTTATGCAACAACTGTAATCTAACAAAAGTGCACACCCAAAAGATACAGGATTGAGCCAGGTCTCACCAACCTTGAAGAGAAAAACGCTCCTTCTGGAAAAAGCAAGCAAAGCGCACTACAAATGCGTAGGTAAAAACCACAGGCCCACAAAAAAAAAGGGCTTAGAAAATGGGCCAATAGATATTACTCTTTTATTGAGACTGAATAAAAACCAATGGTTTCAACATGCTCCCATCTATATATCCTATATCAGGTTCAGATAGGGAACTTACACCGAAAAAAAGGATACATGCAGCGTGGCTGCAAACCAAATAGGCTGTCGCGCCAACTTCCGGACAATCTTAGCTTTTCCGTATCTCATGCAAACTCATCACTGCCTTATTAATACTGATGGCGTTAACCTTATAAGTACACAATGTCAGTGAAAGTATCGCTCATCAACCACCCAACAACAACAGCCATTGAACTAATGGCCAAAAATATCAGCCTCAGATAGGGAAGAAACCCGGGAAAAGAGGATATATTCGGCATGGCTGCACACCAAATAGGCTGCCAGGCCAAGTTCTAGACAATCTCAGCTTTTACCTAGCCCAAGTTTCGCTAGCTTATGGCCCAAAAATAGAAAAATGCAGGCATAATGGCTAAACCAAATATCAGCCTCAGATAGACATGGCTGCAGCTACACCTCAGATTAGGTTCCCCGCCAAGATACCAGTATCGGTAACTATTCCCTAGAAACAAAAAAAGGCCGATGATTGTAAGCATTGCCTTATAGCACAGTGGCTTAGGTCTGTGAAGAGTTTCCAGTACCTGGCGCGGCAGCCTATTTGGTCATCGTTAAAAGTTTACTGCCATTGAATTAGCATCAGTAACCTTTCTTTGACTGGTAGGTTGATGAGTATTCAAGAAGTTCCTCCCATATCCGATGAAAGACCTTTACAAAGTTATGAAAGACATAATGTTGATACTATGTGAGTAGCTCGAAATTTTGGAAGCGAATAAAAAAATAGAATAACTTTAAAAGGAAGCGATGGAATGAATTATTATACGAAAGTGTTATACTTACAGGTAAATTTTGTCACTTTCAACCACGTATCGAGTATCAAAGTGGTTGTGCCAAAGTTTCTTGCATGTGTATTTCCTCCATCTTCATCGAAGGGGTTCCATATGGTCAGTAACATAAGCCTTTTCCTAAAAAGATAAGCAGGTTTATATTAGACATATATCGTGAATGATAAACAGGATAATAAGATGATGTTACTGCTTATTAGCAATCACAACATCTCTTCACAATACCTAGTAATGCTTTCCTGTAGAAGATCCAATAGGTATTTGCTCGTGTTATATGAATAGTGCACATCTGTCAAATGGCTATGAATATCAAAAGATCAGGTTATAATAAGACCTACATAGTTCACAACCTAATATTGTAATACAACCAAACTAAAATCCTACTGCACATACTTACTCCATACTCACGAAAAGCAATGTAGATTCAGGTAATAACCGACGGTGGCTAAGAATCAAATACCCCTTACATTGCAACTGAAAATACCCCTGAAATAGTTACAAAACATGCGTTTAATGTATGCCTTACTAATCATCTGCACTTCAAGTGAAAAAATTTATATATTCATTTGAAACACCTAAACATCAATTTCAAAAGGTATGGGCTTCAAATATATTGAGGGGCGATTGGATAATATTATTTTCACGCATTATAGACTTATTTTCATAAAGGAAACAACCCTTACATTGCAATTTTGTGACAGAATCAAATACCACTGAAATAGTTTTGTAACTATAAAAGAAGCACCGACCATACTTGGCTTAAACACCGGTTTAATATACACATTGCAGTATAGACCCAAACAACCACCTAATCGTTGTCGCTGCAGTGGAACTGGACACCCGAAAAACAGATAACGTTTATAGCCTGAAACCCGTTTAAACTTGCAAAGTATATTAACTTAAACACCAGATAACGTTTATTTTCACGCGCTATAGACTTACTTAAACTTGAAAAGCCTACATGCTTACTTTTAACAGCTTATCAGTTCCAAAGTTTCGTAAAAACAGTCGCAACTAAACCCGTAATTCACTTACAAGATAGTTGTAAACTCCCCATTATAAAAAAAATAGACAATTTATCAAACACGGAAACGCCCCATTATTAAAAAAATAGACAATTTATCAAACACTTTATATGCATAACTTAAAATTAAACTGATGAACAAAAAAATTTATACCTCGGTGTAAGCATCAAGAAATTTTTTACCATTGTCGCATCTTTAACCGTTGTCACAAAGAATCATAACAAAAATTCAATTAGCCCCCAAAATCATCAACTCAGGAAAAAACTTCCTTTATCCAAACTCTATTTTAACCACAAAATTGTCAGCAACAGCATCCGGAACCAAATACCTATTCAATCAACCCATTCACATATAGAGCCCTAACACAGAAACCACCACCACCACGATAAAATTGAAACCCATTAGGTTTGAAGTTAGCTATTGTTATTACTTCAAGATAGAGAGCGAACGAAGAAAAACTGGTGGGTGAGATCCTTTTTTAAAGAGAGGTAGTGAGAGAATGAGATATTGGTGAGGCAGGAAGAAACACGTGTACATAACCAAAGCCGGAAACCAAAGCCCATAAGAAAACGGGCCAACATATATTACCATTTAATGTAAGTGAGAATAAAATATAACGAGGTGAAAACCCCCCGCCGCGTTGCGGCAGATTTTTTTTAAATTATTTTTGCGACCTTAGATACGTTGCACTAAATGGGCGACCAAATACATAATACGACTAAATGGGCGACCACCAAGTCCCTCGTTCGACATAATACGACTTTCAATAAAATGGGCGACCACCAAGTCCCAAAAGAAAGTAAAAACCTAGGATGAGAATAATAGCAATGAAAAAAAGGTAGATATAAAAGGGTAGCATTCACCTCATGTACATATCAGACAACAGTCACTTGCATTTATATTTTAACACTAATTCATGCAAACCAACTTACTGTTCCTTTTCTGCTGCATCTCATGTAGCCTTTCAGGTAGTCTAATTCCATGAGTCGTCTCCAATATTTTCAGCCGCGGTTCTTTTTCCGGTATGTGTAGTCCAAGTTTTTTTCCATTAGCAGGAGTGGTTGTATGGTTATTTTCTGCATCCATTACAACCCGGGTGCTGGCCGTTGCCTCAGTCAGGTGCCTGCGAAACAGATATCATCGATTAATAACTTCATTGTACACGTGGATGTAAAACAGATATCATCGATTGATTCTTGTTGGAGCATTTACATGTTAAATAACCCCTAAATAGTAAATAAGCAACAACTTTTGTTACAGCTAAACCTGGACTGATTATTAAGTTTAAATGGTAATCTGAATCAGCCTCATTATACCTACTAAAAACTTGTTATTTGAGACCTGAAACCACAATAATGAAACGACGATATGAGCCGAAAGAAACTAAAAAAATTATCACATGTAATGAATACTAAAGTATTAGTCCATATATTTGTTGTTTGACTTTTAAAAGGGTAAGAGGAGGGAGAGGACATCGTACTCGACTTGAAAAGAGTAAATAATATGCATAATCTATTAGACCTACAAATGAGTGCAATATTTTTTTTTTAAAGTGGAATTTAAGTATGGAAATCACATTTTTAAGAATTGTTGGTTATGCCTCTATATGCAGGTGTTGTCCAATTATGAAGCTGCTATGCCGATTTCGAAACATAGAGATACAGAACATGTAGCCATCTAGGGTTGATCAAAAGGTATCAAAGTGAACCAATTGTTAACTGTTTTTGTGGTGTAAACTTTCCTATATTAGTAATTTAAAGTCTTTGCAATATCTATATATAGCCACGTACACAGCTTATTCCAGTCATCATTTTAATTCTACTCTAAAAACTTGAAGGTAGACTAAAAGGTTTTTGTATGCAAAGTTACCTGTACCCTGTAAAGTTCAACAATTCACGATACTCTTAACATCTTTGCAGCTGTCCAAATACATGATGTGTTTCTATGTGTTATCAAGTAAACAACCCACATTAGCGGTTATCGGTATACCTATGTGAATGCAGTCGTGAGACATGCCATTAGATATGTCAAAAGGTAAATAGAAACAATGTATTATGTAGTAAAAAGAGGAAATGGTCCTAAACATAAAGATAGCTGAAAAGAATTTGAAAGACCATAACAGTAATATATAAAAAATTATAAAAAAACTTACATGACCGTGTATGCTGAAGTACGACAATGGTATGTGAATCAGGAAACGCAACTGCCGACGGCTTTACTGGATAACTCAAAAGTACCTTGCAAAAAATCAAGTTAAAATGTAACTAAAGAGAACATGACTAAACCCCAATTATAAGTTCCAACACAAGCTTCTGACCATGCGAACAAATGAATGAATTATCTAAAAGATAATGATTCAAATTAAATTTCTTATGATAGGAAAAACGATTCATAGAGTAATTTTAAAAATTCCTACAGCAAAAACAATGTTGCAAGTTTAAGACATATCACAGGCATCAATATATAACCAAAGTGAAGAAACCTTTAACATTAACTTTGATATACCAAGTTTTAGCATACCATTCGGATCACGCATAAAACGATTCACAAATAAAACAAACTATGAATAGCATATGTTATAGATAACGGAAGCAAAAAAAAAATAATTGTTGAAACCTATAGTGAAAATTTAAAATCCCTAGAAATAAAAAAAAACCATATCCAAATTAATCCAAATACTAAAAATCCAAAAACAAATAACCAAAACATATCAACGATATCTTGTTTATTCTGAATAGTAACCCGACCTTCAATACCTTTCTTTTCTTTCTCAGGCTTTCTCACCAGAATGGCCAACAAAGCTGCGATCACCGTTGCTGCAAACACCAAATACAACAAAACCATTCAATTAACAAACACTTTCAACGAAACCCGACTTATTTTTGTACGGATTTGGATACTAACAACAACAAAACTGATTTTTTGTTACCTACTTGTCTTGACAGGGTTTTATAACCAAACCTGTCTTTTGCAAAAGCTTCAAGCCATATACCCCGACCATCAGCTGAATCAGTACCATCAGCAGCGCCGCAAGCTGATACATAAAACAACTATAGGTAACCAACAAACGTAAAAATATAGGCAAAAATCTTTGAATTATAGCGACAATGATTTGAGTCGGTCGGTTTATTGGAAGGATTGATGCTTACCTCCCGTTGATCTTGAAAATATCAGCGCCGCTTAGTAATCATCCCGTCGATATTTTGCGGATGGTATATGAGTACACAAATTCATGATTTTTTTGTGCATCTATGATTGAGTCGGTGTATGTGTGTGCGAGGAAACTTCTGGGCGTGTGTGTAGATGTGTCATGTGGATAACATCTATATCTTGACCGAAAACCAAAAAGCAGGAAAAAAAAGAAAAAGAAAAAAACAGGAACGGGCCAAGCAAATTTTTGGGCCACAACTTAGTATACCCGGAAGCCCAGTCCCAACAACGTAGTTATTATCAGGAAAATGGCATTTGCACTACACGTGACGAAGAAAACCATTTTATACTCTACCGACCTAGCGGATTAAGAAGTATATAGAATGGTTTGAACTTTGAACATGCTCCCATTCATAATATCTTATCTACCTATACTATAAATGAAAGCCTCTAATTTACTGTGGCATCTCTAGAAAATGACACTTCAGCAATCTCAATAGTTAGCTACTATTCCATCTTTGAAATTGTTTTTCAAATATAACCACACCAATGCATCAAAATGACTCAAGTACCACCAACTTCTCCCAATGAAAGCAACTTCCTCTTAACCATACGGTGAATTATCTCTCTTTATATTTTCTTTTTCAGCCTCCATTCCTTTTAGTCTAATTACGAGTTTCCCTATCACTCTAAAATGTGTGAGGTCTCAAGTTCAATTCCTGCTAGGTGCAAACAACCTTAAGTGGCCACGCCAACCTCCTGAAAAGGGAGGGTTTTACCTGGTTTGAGTCTGTGTGGCGGTGGGTTCAAACCCCGTGGATTAGTCGGCCAAAAGGTCGGAAATCATGGTTACCAAAAAAAAATGTGTTTATTGTTTTTTGCATCTTTGCAGAAAGAAGACGATGATAGTCAATTTCCAAGAAGAGATACTAGGTACATACTTTATTATGTAGTTGCCAGTTTCGTTTCTGTAAACCATTGCTCTCATGTTAGTTTTGATTCATTTTTTTGAGTTACAGCTTACTAACAATTGTTTAAGCCGCAAAGGCTTCGTCTATAAGAGAAAAACATCAGACATTAGGGTTGATCTTTCTTTCTTATCATAATCTGTATTTCAAGTTTCAGATTATATAGTTGCTTGATCTTATTATTTCTCTTGCTAAAATAATACTATTCAGCCTTTTTTTTAGCATCGAGAGCTTCCAGCTAGATTAAGAGGTGCCCCTCTTTTTAGATTTGATCAAGTGTTTCTCGAAATTAATTGCAGATGTCAGCGAGAATTATACAAGTATGCTGATGAACTGTACATGTATGTTGATAATTTGAATATACCCAATTTTTGTGCTTGTAATATGATACATTGGATGACTGATGTAACTAAAAATAATAGAAATTCAAATGTTGCTCTTGTTAGAAGATAAATAAGCCCAAGCCTGGTCTGTGGGCTTCGGGTCCATTAGGGTTTAATATCTCCATGTAATTACCATTATAAATAGTGGTCACTAATAAATATAAGATACACAAGGAATTATGTAGTTTTACATGGTTTCAGAGAACCAAAACCGATCCTAAAAATTAAAAAAAAAAACAACTAATTCCCCACTTGTGAAAATCTCCGCTGCTTCTCCCTCCTCCCTTCACAGCTCCCCTCTTCCCTGATCTCGTCTGCCTTTGCTCCATCCCCATCTCTACTCCTCAACTGCTCCTCTCTCTCCATTCACCTGCTGCTCCTCTCCTCCCTTCTCATCCACTTCTGTCATTGCTCCTCTCCCTCCATTCACCTCTGCTCCCTTTATACAAAGATTTTCCTTACCTTTTCTTTTTACGTTAACTATAACACAAATCCTTTTTCATTAATGTTTTTTGTATCAATAATTGTTAAATCTCTTGCTTTTTAAGTTACTTAAAATATATATATATATATATATATATATATATATATATATATATATATATATATATATATATATATATATATATATATATATATAAAATTATACCTCTGTTGCTTCCTTCCCTTCGAATCTTATTCTCTTCTTTGTCATTCTAAACTTTTTTTTTTTTTTTTTTCATATTCCTTTTAATTTATCATCACTATGAATTTCAAATCTCAAGTGGAGGATTTCTCAAATGTCAAGATGCGGAACAAGCAAAAAATCAAGTTAGCACCAACAAACTCAATTTAGTTTTAAGCTTTTCCGTTTATTACTCCAGTCCAAGCTTTCGCGATTTCGCCGCTTGGACTGCGGGGGAGTGTTAGAAGATAAATAAGCCCAAGCTCGGTCTGTGGGCTTCGGGTCCATTAGGGTTTAATATCTCCATGTAATTACCATTATAAATAGTGGTCACTAATAAATATAAGATACACAAGGAATTATGTAGTCTTACAGCTCTTATGTAGGTTTTTCTTTGTATTATATTTAGATATTCTTGAAGAAAAAAAAAGTATGTATGTCTACACTATTATTATATCAAAGCGTTGGTTTAGAGTTTAGGTCCAAACTTTTATCATTGATTTCATTTTATTTAAATCTATACTAAAATACTCAATGCATTTTGGTTATGCTATATGTACTTAAGTGACAAGTTAATTTTGTGGTGTATGGTATAAACACATACTAAAGGCCTAAAGCTTCTTTTCAGTAATATCACACTTCACTCAGGAACTTGTCAATTGAAAAGAATATTTATTGTTTCGCAAAAAATAAAGAAGAGGTTAAAACCTTGCATGTTTAATCTTACAAAATTTTGGAATATGCTTTAATGTATCCCAATATTGTAAACCGAAATAAAAAACTATGAGCCAGCTGCTATAGACCAAACTTTATGAGCTACTACAAATTAAACCATGAGCTCACACTTCTATATTTAATCAATCTTAATCCAAAGTACCTTAGAAAATACGTAAATGATACTCTGAAAGGAGAAAATAACTTTCACAAGCAAATAATGTCAAAATGAAAGTCATCACTGCGTGAATTAACTGTTAGGAAAGACTGTGCAAGTATGGTAGTTGTTAGACTATTGGCCAACTTCATAAATCGACTATTTTGGTTTGATATACTATGCACGTTTGAATGAGTGCATCAAAATAACATCCTTATAATGAAACTTACTGCTTTAAAAATCAAGTATATTTACAAAGATTATATTTTTCTAACTTTGTTCGAGACCACCCGGTTGTGCCGTTGTAGTATTGCCAAGACACACTAACGGTAATTATCTATCTATGAATACAACTAAGGATCAACTTCTTTTGTGTGCTTAGCAAGGCCAAAGAGATTTACCTGCATTATAACAAAAGACATTTACAGTATTATAAAAAATCATGTAGGGATGTCTCTACAAATATATTATACAAGGGGGAGATAGATAGTGATGATAAGAAATGCATGGTGAGTGCTTCTAGAATATACTGTTAAGTGGTGGGAAAATAAGGGTGAGCTATAGACCTATAGCTGTCCCTCAAACTAAAACAGGAGTTTGTGAGATGGTTAGGTGAACAATATGGGTGAACAATATCGGATGAGAAGTATGATGATATGTGGAGTATTTATTTTTCTAAGAGATCATATCATGAAACAAATAAAAGGTACAAAGTACACTTTGAATGCAAATAAAAGGTAAAAGATATTTTTTGAGTTTTGCTAACGAAAATATTAAAGGTTGTGGTTTAGAGGTCATGTTTTGTTAAAGTTAGTTGTAATAAACTTATCTATCTAATCATAATCAATTATCACTTGTGTATCCATCTTTTACGAGATTGTCATCCAATTAGAATAATTGATTTGTGGTATTGTAATGAAAATAATTTATTTAACCACAATCCAACAAGCTATTGTTATTAAAACCTATAAATAAAAATGTATAATTAATCATGTATGTTATCAAGTCTTCAATTAACATAAAGTTCATGGCACTCGACATTAATAATAACAAGACATCAAAGTATATATTTGGATACCATAAAACTCTAAAGTCGAAACCCATCTCTCCTATACATTGGCCCAAACAAAAATACCGAACACGAAGATGTCTTGGGCCGTGCTTAGCACGGCCTATGAGGATTACCTAGTTACTATTATATAAAAAGGAATGCATACCTAAAATCTTGCCAAGTCATCTTGAAATAGTTTCTAACTGTTACATGGTTGAATTTATGTTACTTTTTCTCTTTTAAGCATTATTTACCTCACATGTTTCTTCACTCAACCAAACCAACAACCCTCTCAAATTACATTTACATTATCGACACTAATCTTGCGAATATGATTCTAATTGCAGATGACAATGATGACTAATGAGCAGGGGTAGGAATGGTGCTAATTGAATCCAAAATAGTGAAAGGTAGAGTTTTGAATATTAAATTTTCTTCACATTTTCTTTTTTAAACTTTTGTTTCTTTATAAGAAGAAACCATTCATAGATATGTAGTACCACATTTGTAACTTAACGTTAATGTACGTAAGTAGAAATTCGTATCATATAATGTATTATTGTCGGATTGTATAACTAATGTCCGATTTTCTTCTTATGCAGGCACTTCTTATACTAGAGCATAACACATAAATAGAGAAGAAACAAAAAAAATACTCAAGCTACTAAGAAAATGCCTAAGATAAAAGTGGCGTACAACTTTACTATTTGAACAAAAGGTGATAGGAATGGTGGGTAGGCGTGGGTATTAGTCGTATCTTGTAAGAGCTAACGGCTAAAAGGGTAGAGTCAAGAAGTGGACAATATGGGTGAATATGTGATGAATGAGTGTTTTAGAAATGCATAAGTTACACAATAATTATACTTTGGAAGCCTTAAGATTTGAAAGTCGAAGCCCATGCCATTCGAACATTTACCCAACCATAAAAAAAATACTAATATGGAACTACCTTGGGCCGTGCTTAGCACGGCTTAAAAGAATTGCCTATTATATATATATATATAATGTGAAGGAATAATATATCGAGTTTAACTTGATAATTTATAGAAAAAGAGAATAAGAAATTGACTTTGGGTATGTTTGGCAAAACTAGCTGTAAGTTGTATCTTTGTAAGGTGTATGCTGTAAGCTGTAAACTGCAAAATTGTTAACATGAGCTACAAGCTGTATTCTTTTTTCAATAAAAATGTTTGGTAAATTAGCTGTTAAATATAATTATAAGATGTAAAAGGACATAAAAGGACAAATCTATAATTGTAAATAAATGTTTGGAGGGTATATCAGTAATTTAAAGTTTTAACAGCTCCAAGATATTTAAAAAGCTTCATTAATCAGCTTTTCATTTTGGAGCTATTTGTTTGAAATAAAAGCTTGTAGTTAATGCATCCAAACGAAACTACTTAGTTTATAGGAGATTATTTTTTAACAAAAAGCTAACAGCTCATCCAAAAAGCCCCTGACAAACAGGCCGATATACCGAGGGGCGATTATTTATGGGCAATTCTGACTTGAAAATTTAAATCACAATGGCTTGTTTTACTTTTTTAGTTTTAAAATTATATTATTTAATTTTATTTTAAATGTTTTAATATAATACTCATTTTTTTTTTGTCTCAACCAACTAAAAGAGATTTTAGTATACAGGGATGATATTAGATTAGTTGACGAGTGATGATCTAATTTTTTCTTAAATTGTATGTTTTTTCGGACAGAGTAACACATTACACTTTATTCACAACCTCCTTTCAATGTCATTAACTTGCTATATAATTTAAGTTCCATAAGTTGTAACAAAGCTTATAGAGATTACTAATGTTGATAAGAAATAAAATATATAAAGATATTGACTGTTTTCATTAGTTTGATTATGCAAGAAAATGTAGTCTTGAGACAGGTTTTATAATTAAGCTTTGTTCAATCACGTATATTTCCCTATCCCCATTTGCTCTTGTAGCGACTATATAGGAAATTAGGTAGGCGTTACTAATAAGAGCACATAAAAACATATCATTAACGTATTACCTAGCTAGTTTTCTAGCTGTGCAGCGCAAAAAGTTGGGATCGGTTGTTCTCATCGAGTCACAAAATGGAATCAACATGACATGAAGATATGAAATGAAAATGCGTCAACGAAACATCATTTTTTGGTGAAGAGAAGGCTTTATATGATTTGAGTTTATATGACGATAAGTTTAAAAAAAAATACTACACTCATAAAATAAGCATCCACAAAATGAGATGTCAGAGAAAGAAACTATAATAAATACACCATCACTCCATGATACTTCATGTGAATGTTTTTGTGTGAGTAGTTCCTCAAGTTTAAAACATGTAAATTAATCCGTTAAAAATCGAAAATCATAATAATAATAATAATAATAATAATAAAAGAAAAAAAAAATAAAAGAAAAAAATATATGTTTAAATAACGGGTCAAGCCGGTTTGAGTGTTTGACGAAATAGTAGTACCATACTATAAGGGTGAACATCGGTCCGGGACCGGACCGGACCGGATCGGACCGACAAGACCGAAGACTGAATTAAGGTAAAAACCGGAACCGAGACCGAGACCGAATGTGGTCTGTCCAGTCCGGTCTCGGTCGGTCCGTCGGTCGGACCAGACCGTTTGGAGTCTATTAAGGCCAAAATAGTCGGTTTGTGGTCTGCACCGGACCGACCGGACCGATGACCGAATTAGCCAAAATGCATAGACCGAGAACCGGACCGAATGTGGTCGGTCCTGTCCGGTCCGGTCTCGGTCGGGCCTTCGGTCAGTCCGGTCAGGTCTTTTGCTCACCCCTACCATACTACCATTTATAAAAGAGTAGGGAAAGTTTGTAAAATGATTAGGAAGACTAGGGGGACTAGTATTGAAAATATACAATCGTCATTCGTCAACAACAACAACAAGAAGAACATCTTGCGGGTGGATCCTAATTGGGTCTGATCATCACTATTCACTAATCATCAGTCAGGTATTTAATACTTTTTTATTCCTGTAATCTTGCTGCTGTATATCGATTTAGATGCCATATTAAAAGTTATTATTTTCCAAGTGTTGATGTTAATTTTGAATTATTCAATTTGGCGTTGTTTGTTTAGTTTGTTAACCAGTAACTGCTACTGTACTTAATATTGCTGTTTGATGATGTAAGTAATATACAATATAAGATGCTATAAACTCTTTCTGCACTATAATTACTTTGTTACAGTAATCAAAGAATGTCTACCCATGGAAAGGAACGAAAAGAAGTTAGGATATCACGGTCAAAGATATATAATAACGACTATTCAAATGAAAACGTAACGATCTAGCTTTAAGTTGTATTCACTTAAGTAGAATTTTACAGATGGTTAGAACGTAATTTCAAATATTGTTAACGTTTTGGTGTTGGAAGGGAATTTTGGTCACCTGCCTAGTTAGTTTGGAAACTTTAGGTGTCTACGTTGATTCATCACTCTAGCATTCCTAATTCAAAACCTAGGTTTCATTTCGCTCTATTATGTAGAATGGATAAACTCATGGACTAAGATATAAATAGGACTATAGAAAACATTAACTTGATTCACTATTTTAGGCCCCGTCTTGGATGCCATAATTCCTACCATCGTATAGTTACCTTGTTCTCTGTGATTTTACTATCGAGAATAGAATCATGAGAGCTGCAACTCTGGTTGGCTCTGTATACAGTATTGAAGGTCAGTTATAAGTGAATCAAAGCTCAAAGTTTTACATCTCATGGGTTCAGATAGTACTTCATCTTTTTCATGTTGAGCTCATCTTGATCAACATAAAGCTCTATTTTAGACGGTCTAATGGATCATCAAAGTAACAATTGTTTTTGTTCTTTCCTGTAACCTTTGCCCTATAAAATATGTAATTGAGTTTATGTAGTCTTAATAATAAACAATTTTCTCTAAGGCAGATTAGATCTCTCCTGACTCCTTAATGAACCATGAGTGGATCTCTTTAGAAAATATTCTGTTACCTAGTAGCATTGCTTCAAAATCTCTTTAGAATGAATTATGAGGTTGCTGTTTTTGGTTTAGGCCTTTATAGGGACACCTAATCAGTTACCATATTAGTCAAACTATGTGTATCTGTTTAGCGATAAATCTGCAACATTGAACATAGTTTCCTGGCTTCCTGCATTTATGTATTGATGTTTGTGCATGAACATGCTGATTGGAAAAAATAATTAGTTGGTTACTTTTTTGGTGCAGGTTGAAGTTTCGCCGTTTCATACTTTGATAATCCTCAGAGCCAGGTTCAAGGGTGTAAAAGGCATCACCCTTGACCCGTTGTAAGAGAAAAAAAGAATCCTTGCAAGGTTTTTATTCGTACAGACCGTATTTGATATTCTGATCTGACAAGTAGTATGGAGAATGCTGAACCATTTAGTGCCTCAACGGCACCTCTGACATGGCATGACTTCTTGGAGCGCATGCGGCATCCATCTGCATCAGAGTTCGTCAAAGCCATTAAAACTTTCATTGTATCCTTCTCAAATAATCCTCCAGATCCTGAAAGAGACAGTGCGGCTGTACAGCAGTTCCTTGCTAACATGGAAGCTGCTTTCAGGGCTCATTCTCTTTGGGCAGGCCGATCTGAAGAGGAGCTAGATAGTGCGGGTGAAGGGCTCGAGAAGTACATAATGACGAAATTGTTTCCACGTGTCTTTGCTTCACATCCAGACGAGGTGAAGGTAGATGATGAACTCTATGAAAAATTGGCTTTGGTCCAACAGTTCATTAGACCTGAGAACTTGGATATTCGACCAACGTATCAAAACGAAACATCGTGGTTACTTGCTCAGAAGGAACTGCAGAAAATCAATATCTACAAGGCACCACGAGACAAACTTGTGTGTATCCTGAGTTGCTGTAAGGTCATTAGTAACTTGCTGTATAATGCTTCTGTTGATGCAAATGAAAGCGCTCCTGGTGCTGATGAGTTTCTTCCAGTTCTTATATACGTTACTATAAAAGCAAACCCTCCTCAATTGCATTCAAATTTGTTGTATATTCAACGGTACAGACGTGAATCTAGACTAGTTGGAGAAGCAGCCTATTTCTTCACAAACATGCTCTCTGCAGAAGCCTTTGTTACGAACATAAAAGGTGAATCACTGTCTATGGATGAAACAGAGTTTCAGAAGAACATGGAATCTGCCCAAGCTCTTATTTATGGGCTATCGGGTGATTATGACGGTAATCAAAGCCAAAGCCAAAGCCAAAGCATAACGGAACCGAAAGACATCAAGAAGCAAAAGACTACTACTCCGGTTCAGTCTACAACCAAAGTGGCCAACACGAAAGAGGTTCCATCAGTGAACAAAGTCCCATCAGTTTCAGATTTGGAGAATAAAGGAGCAGCTATACTCATGAAAGAGGAAACGGCGGTCAAAGAATTTAAGAATTTCCCGTACTTGTACTCACAAGCAGGTGATTTGACGTTGGGTGATGTAGAAGATTTGCTAGATAGATATAAGCATCTTGTGTTAAAGTATGTTAGTCTTGCAAAAGGGTTGGGTGTTCCAGCCAAACCAAGCAAATCAATTGAAACCCGAAACGATGATGTAAGTCCAGATGCAGATGTAGTGGTAGACAAGGGAGTTGACAAGCACGAGCAGGTAGAAGATAACGGAGTTGACAAGCACGGGCAAGTAGAAGATGGTAAAATAGAGGAAAGTTCAGATGGAGGTACAGGGGTTTTTACTGAAAACTCGGAATCAACATCAACGGAAGTTGTATCTCAAGCATTGGACAAAGTTGAGTCATAAGTTTCTCTTCGCCATTTTAGTTTCTATTGTCCGTTGGATCAAATTATGGATGGATAGCGGAAGCCAAGCGAAGTGAGGTCTTCTCTTATGGACGTGATTTGAATTTCAGATTATTTGTTTCTTGTAATCATGTTTTGATAATGGATTTTGTTACTATTGTTAGTTTGTTCACGGTAAATCATGTAACATTTTGATATAAGCGATGATACAATCGATTCTTTTTACTTGACATCGAGGATGATAAAAAACAAGACAAACACAATCACAAAGGCGATGTATTAAAACAAAATGGTATTGTATTAAACACAAGGGAAACAAATGTGTGCACGATTGTCGGCAGAAACCATTTGCAGATTACATCTGTTTACGACTTACAGGCAGCTTCAAAATATTACAATCCCATTAGTAGAATGACCACATCAACTACTCATCTATCACAAACACTGTTGCGTTTTCTTTCTTGAAATCATGTGTTGTATGATCGACCACCTGTACAAAGTTACAAACCATAAACACATGAATCACAATCAAATAAAAACCCTAGTGTTGCGCAGAAGTACTTACATTAGTATTGCTGAGTTCAAGATTGTAAAAATCCATCGTGGTGTCTGGCTTAAACAACGGCCCAGCATGCCAAGTCCCTCGATTCAGCTTCAGAAACTTCAGCCCACTGATCTTAAACACCTGAACACCTTCAACCAGAGGAGGCACAAAGAAATGACCACTGCGTGACTGCACAACATTTCCACCCTTGTCCTCCACATTTGGATCCACTATAGACGGCTTCGCAACTCCAAGATACCAAACACCTCCGCTAATCGCGCCAAGGCATTGGGTCACACTCGAATGATGCGTTATTTTGGAAAACTCAAGAGCCCGGTCTTGAAGGTGCATAATATAAAACCTAATACAAGTGTACACACAAACATGAATTGATAAACCTTAAACTCTGCAAATCATATTTAGTTTACGCTAATATCGAAAAAAGAATTCAAAGTATTATAAGGTTGGAAAGACATGAGATGGAGACCTGGGAGTGCCTTGGGAGAGGTCGAGCTGGGCATCGTGAGGGCCAAACTCTTCGCCATCCGCTGACGCCTCGATCACTTGTCCGAACTCTTTAAAGGTCTCGGGTGTTGCTTCGATGGGCTTCAGTTTCATCACCGCTGCTGCTGGTTCCATTGAGTCTGCAAAATGTGATTGATATGTGAAAAGTCACCGTTGGTGGATAATCAACTGATGTATTTTATACTTCACACCTTATAGTTTTTGCTATTTATGGATAGGCACCATACTTTGATTTTGGAGTAAATTGCAAAAATCTTCCTTGTGGTTTGGCCAAATTGCACGTTTCGTCCGCATGATTCCAAAAATGCAAAAACCGTCCTTATTTTGCACTGTTACGGCTATTTTAGTCCTACGGCATTGCATGTTTCGTCCGTATGGTTCCGAAAGTGCCAAACCACAAGGACGATTTTTGCAATGCCAGACGACTAAAACGGACGTAACAGTGCAAAAAACGGATAATTTTTGCACTTAATGAACCACAAAGACGAAACGTGCAATTTGGCGCAACCACAAGGACGATTTTTGCAATTTACTCTTGACTTTGTTTGCATATGTATCATAAATAAAAAATAAAAAATAAATAAAATAAATAAAAAAAATCACCACTGTAGATTAATTTGAATTTTAGTTACTTGTTTTTTCAGTTTAAGTTATCTACGTTATTTTAATGTAAGGTTTTTTTTACTTCGGGTTTTTTTTTTTCCGCCAAAATGATTAATTAATTTGATGTATCGTTATAATTGAGCATTTAAAAGTCATTTCGGCTAAAATTAAGACCGATAATCACTTTCACACATATAACTTTAATATCTTAAACTTTAAAAAAATGTTAGGTATCTAATATTCAAATTAACCTAAAATATTCTATTTTTTTTTCTTTCACGATTTGAGGTAGTGACTAGCATAATCATCTTCCATTAATAATAAATTAAAGTAAAGTTGTCTTTGGCAATCATAAAAATATTTATTTTAAATAATTTCCAAGTCACTGCTCAGTCACCTGTTCATTTTTCATTTTTATTTATTTTTATTTTTTACTTATTTTTTTTACGCTAAATATAAAAAACAGGATGGGCAGCTTAATGAAAATATTGTATAACTAGTTGGCTTTCAAATACATTAGTTGAAGGGCACATTGCATAAAAATATAGTATAGTTTATGTCTATTTAAATTTTTGGCATTCAACATTTTCGATCTCAGTTAACGGTATCAAATTTAATTTTTTGTGCAATATACGGTATGTCTTAACTTTTTTGAAGAGATTATGGGTCATAATTTTAGCCGAAATTACTTTTAGACGCCCAACTAAAATTATATATACCACCACTAAACAAGCACATAAGCAAAGTTGTGTCCTGTTTGTGAGAGCAAGGTGGAATCTCGCAATCACCTGTTCTTCGAGTGTTCGTTGGCCTCAGATTTATTCAGTTTAATGGGGAGGTGGTGGAATATTCACATTCCCTCTTTGCTTGATCTTGTTGCTTGGGAGGTTTGGTTCAATGGGTTGCGTCTAAACTACCTTCAAAGGTCGTTATTGGAAGCTTCTTTCTTCTCTTTGTGGTGGCATTATTAGTCTATGTTGTATATCGTATGGCCCATGTTGTATTGTGTATAGGCCTTGGCCCATTACGATAACCCTAGCTGTATACTTGTATATATATGTGTTTCATATGTAATGATAATCAAGCAATTCAATGCCTATCTTTATGGTAATCAGAGCCTAACAACCTTCCCTCAATACTCTCAATCACACGCTCCTCCCCTACTTTCTCTCTAAACCCTAAATCTCACGTTTCTTTCTTTTCATCCATGGCTGGCGATGATGAAAACCCTCCTCCACAACCACCCATCAACATGGAAAAACCATTTGGCGTTACAAACATCAAAACCCATGACCCTCTTGTTCTAGACCTTAACCAACTTAACTACGATGCATGGAGCGAATTATTTACGACCCACTGTCTTAGTTTTGGTGTTCACGGGTTCCTAGATGGGACGACTGCATGCCCTAGCACTAATGCCACAGAATGGAAAAAGCTTGACTCTTTAATCAAGGTTTGGATCTGTGGAACCATCTCAACATCCCTATTACAAACTGTGCTTAAGAAAAACGTCTCGGCTACAGACGTGTGGAAGAGTCTTGAAAACCTCTTCCATGACAACAAGGAAGCTCGAGCCATGGAAATCCATGAAGAGCTCCGATCTATGGAACTCGGTAACCTCTCAATAGCCGAATACTTCAAAAAGATCAAGGTCACTGCCGACCTCCTGGAAAATATTGATTCGACTGTTGAAGACAAAAACCTCGTCATGTACGCGGTTAATGGGCTCGGTGATAGGTATGAACATGTGGCTAGTATCATCCGTCATAGCAAGAAACCATTGACCCTCCTCGAGGCTCGCTCGATGCTGCTACTCGAGGAATCTCGTATGAATCGAAAACAACATCATTCCGGATCTCGTGACACATCCTCATCGGCTACTGTCCTCATGGCTACAAGCAACAACAACTCGAAGAACAATAACAACAGGCAAGTATGTCGTAATTTTCAAAGAGGTGCTTGTCATTTTGAAAGGTGTCGTTTTTTGCATGTCTATTCGAATGGGAATTGTCACAGCGGGACCAATACCACTCGTGATTCGGCTCAGCAATGGAGCAATATGGGGCCTAGGCCTACTGTTCATGTGAATCGCAATAATAACATGGGGTACCAACCTGATAAGAGCATGCAACATCATATGGGGTCACGTAATTCACAGGTGTATAATGGGACTAATATAGGGAATGGTATTCAAACAAATGGGACCAGAGGCATACTAGGTCTTTATCCCTCTACTGGTCCTCATGTAGCTTTCGGCCCAACAGGGTCCAACTGGGGTGCTCAGGTTGTTTATGGACCATTGGGTCAGGCTACTGCTCTCCCTCACTCTTTCAATACCATGGCTGTTCAAGAGTACGGGGATCCAAGTTGGTATATGGATACCGGGGCTACATCTCATCTTGCTTCGGATGCAGGTAAACTTACTTCCATTTCTAATATTAGCAATATTTCGTCTATATTTGTTGGTAATGGTAATTCCATACTAGTTTCAACATCTGGCCATAGCATGTTGCCATCACTTAATAGACCTTTACACCTACAAAACGTCCTTGTCACACCCAATATAATTAAAAACCTCATTTCTGTCCGATAATTTACACGTGATAATTTGTGTTCTATTGAGTTTGATCCTTTTGGTTTTTCTGTGAAGGATCTGTGGACCCTCCACCGGCTTCTCCGATGTAATTGCAACGGAGACTTATACCCCGTCTTACCTCCTACATCATCACCCACCGCCCTTGTGCCTACCAATCAATCAACGTGGCATCAACGTCTCGGTCACCCGGGAAATGAAGTGTTACGGTTTCTAGTCTCCAATAATTTGATTGATTGCAATAAAACAAAGACTTCATCTTTATGCCATGCATGTCAACTTGGCAAGCATGTTAGGTTGCCTTTTTCTAGTTCTAATTCTTGTGTTGAGAACATGTTTGATATTATACATTCGGATCTTTGAACTTCCTCGGTTCCGAGTGTAAGTGGTTTTAAATATTATGTGCTTTTCCTAGATCACTACTCTCACTTTCTTTGGATTTATCCGTTGTGTAAGAAGAATGATGTGTTTGATAAATTTCTAGAATTTCGTATATATGTGCAAACACAATTTAAAGCCGAGATAAAATCCTTCCAATGTGACCATGGTGGTGAATTTGATAACCACCAATTTCATACACTTTTTGACACCAATGGCATTCAATTTAGATTTTCATACCCCAAAACTTCACAACAAAATGGCAAATCGGAGAGAATGATACGCACCATTAATAACACAATACGTTCTCTTTTTTTTCAAGCAAACTTACCCCCACAATATTGGGTCGAGGCTTTATTTATGGCCGTTCATTTACTTAACATATTACCCCTCAACCGCAATCAACAATGACATTCCCTTCACTAAATTATTTAAAAATAAACCAACGTACACACATTTCCGCACCTTTGGTTGCTTATGCTACCCACATCTCTATCCATCCCACAAACTTGAACCACGTTCATCCCGTTGCATATTCCTTGGCTATCCATATAATCACCGTGGTTATCGGTGTCTAGACATTGATACACATAAAATAATTATATCTAGACACGTTACATTTGGCGAAAACATTTTTCCACTTAGTACCACCAACACAACCACAAGCACCTTTTACCAATTTTTAAACATTGATGATAATCCTAATCCTATTGCCAATACGTCTACTCACTACAAATACTACCCCACCATCTAATATTTCTACTACACCAACTGATCCCACTCCTCGACCTAGTAACAACACCATGCCAAGTCCAACCCCACCTCCACATCACCTTGAATCCGCCACCTCTCAACAAGCGCAATCTCAATAGCCCACCTTAATAAACCAACAACCACAACCCCCCTCCACTGCCGGTCAAACTCATCACATGGTCGCACGATCAAAGGTAGGAATGGTCAAAACAAACCCAAAGTACTCCTTACATGTTGCTACACTATCCCCCATCCCTCGTTCTCACATTTTTGCCCTTCGCGACCCAAATTGGCAACATGCTATGCAAGACGAACATAATGCTCTTATTTGTAATGGTACGTGGGTTCTTGTTCCCCGACCACAAAATGTAAATGTAGTTCGTTCTATGTGGCTATTTAAACATAAATTTCATGCAGATGGTTCACTAAGTCGATATAAGGCTCGTCTTGTAGCTAATGGTCGTAGTCAACAACAGGGCGTTGATTGTGACGAGACCTTCAGTCCGTTGTAAACCGGCTACTATTCGTACTGTACTTAGCTTGGCTGTCTCTCGAGCATGGCCCATTCATCAACTTGACATGAAGAATGCATTTCTTCATGGACACTTATCGGAGACGGTTTATATGCATCACCACCGGTTTTGTTGATTATCTTCATCCTGATTATGTATGTCTTCTCAAGAAATCGCTTTATGGTCTCAAACAGGCACCCCGAGCATGGTTTCAGGGATTTGCTAGTTATGCCACTCGAGTTGGTTTTCGCACGCCGCACGGATTCATCTCTCTTTATTTTTCAGCAGGCATGACACGGCTTATCTACTTTTGTATGTGGATGATATTATTCTTACAGCTTCCTCAGACGCTCTCCTACAACGGATCATTTCATCATTACATTCTGAGTTTTCTATGACGGATCTTGGTCCACTCAACTACTTCCTTGGTATCTCAGCTCATCGTACCTCATCTGGTTTGTTCTTGTCACATGCTAAATATGCAACCGAGATACTTGAGCGGGCTCATATGCTTAACTGCAACTCCTCACAGATGCCTGTTGCTACATGGTCCAAGCTTGAACCTGATGGTGATCCTGTTGAGGATCCTACTTTGTTTCGCAGTCTTGCCGGTGCTTTACAGTACTTGACTTTTACCCGTCCAGATATTTCTTATGCAGTGCAGCAGATATGTTTATATATGCATGATCCACGAGAACCTCACTACACTGCATTGAAACGCATTTTGCGTTATATTCGTGGCACATTAGATCATGGCCTCCAGTTATACCGGTCCCCTACTAATCAGCTCATTGCCTACTCGGATGCCGATTGGGCCGGTTGTCCGACTACTAGACGATCTACTTCTGGATATTGTGTTTTCCTCGGTGACAACTTCATCACTTGGTCTTCTAAGCGTCAACACGTTATCTCTCGCTCTAGCGCCGAGGCGGAGTATCGTGGAGTCGCCAATGCCGTTGCCGAGACTGCATAGGTTCGGAACCTGCTTCGAGAGCTCTTTGTTCCTCTTCGCACAGCTACTCTTGTCTACTGTGACAATGTAAGTGCCGTTTACTTGTCATGCAACCCGGTTCAACACCAACGTACGAAACACATAGAGATTGACTTTCATTTTGTGTGTGACTTTGTTGCCACCGGACATGTTAGGGTCTTACATGTACCGCCACGATACCAGTATGCAGACATATTCACCAAGGGGCTTCCATCTTCTTTATTTACAGAATTTCGCTTCAGTTTGAGCGTCCGTCCTCCTCCCGCTCCAACTGCGGGGGCGTATTAGTCTATGTTGTATATCGTATGGCCCATGTTGTATTGTGTATAGGCCTTGGCCCATTACTAGATAACCCTAGCTGTATACTTGTATATATGTGTGTCATATGTAATGATAATCAAGCAATTCAATGCCTATCTTTAGGCATATGTGGAATTTCAGAAACGCTCTCTTGTTTGCAACGAAGAAGCCTAAGAAAAGTTTGATCTTCGACAACTTTGTCTCTCAAACTTGGTTTAGGTTGTATAGTAGATGTAGGAAGGTTAACATTTTTTGGTTAGCGTGGCCTATAGACCCTTCTAACGCTATCACTTCTATGTAATCCTTTGCCTAGCTTCTTTCTAGCTTTTCAATAAAATTTTGCCGTTCAAAAAAAAAACATAAGCAATGTTTTCTATATTAGATTTGTAAACCTATTGTGTATAAGTTACATTATTGATATGGTTAACATATGTATTTGCATTCTACATTGCTAGGATATCTATTTCTTCAAATTCCTCGATCTGTAAATGAAAGAAGAAAAACAGACAAATAATATGCCACAACAGGTTCTTATTCACATAATAAAAGTTTACATTTTTTGCTTGTGTAGGAACTACCAGCGGTTTAAGACGACGAACACAACAAGACGTTCTTATTCACAGCATAAAAGTTGCGCACAACTGCTGTCTGTCTGTGCACGAATTACAAGCAGCTTTAGAGATAACAATCCCGTTAGCGTAATAATAACTCAGCTACTCTTCTATCACAAACGTCGTTGCGTTATCCTTCTTGAAATTATGAGTTGTAATATGTACCTCCTGTCCAAACAGAAGAACACGAATTACAATCACAAAAATCTTAAGTTCAGCCCACAAATACAATGCCAATAGCATTAATCCAGTTGAGTTTACATATAAAACTAGTTTGCAAAATGAAATAAGAGAAAGACCCTTTTATATAGAGATTGCCGGTCCAAATCTTTTTGGTTTTATTAGTTTGCAACAAAATACTAAACTTCCGAGTGAAATAATTACAGCATACCAGAATCCAACAAAAGCTACCACTAGTCGAGAAGGAATGAGTAGAAGAACTTACATTAGTATTGTTGAGTTCAAGATTATAAAAATTCATGGTGCGTGACTTAAACAATGGCCCAGCATGCCAAGTCCCCCGTTCCATATTCAGAAACTTTGGACCAGTGATTTTGAAGACCTGCACACCGTCAACGGCAGGAGGCACAAAGAAGTGACCCATTGGTGATTGCTCAACATTTTGACTTTTGTCGTCCACATTTGGATCTACTAAAGACCGCTTTGCAACTCCAAGATACCAAACATCACCGCCAATGGAACCAAGGCATTGGGTCACCTTGGAATGATGCGTTATTCTAGAAAACTTAAGGGGCTGATTCTCAAGGTTCATGATATACAACCTACTTGCACACATGAAAAGCTACATTAAGTTCATAAGAAGTTGGAGGAATAAACGCTAATATATCATAGCAAGAGAACATGTTTCCATCGTTCTTTTCAATATTTCATTTCCGAATGGGAGGTATTTGAGATTGCTTATTTTGAAGTGCTTATTTCTTCTCAAATCAGTAGATAACCACTTTTCATTAAAGTTTATGGAATTGCTTCTCTATATAAAAGGAAATAATTAGGCAGATAAACACTTACAGAACAATACCAAATACTATAAAATCCTTACAATTCACCATTAAAAACTATCGGTTAATGTTTGAGAAATGCTTAAATTTCATTTGAGATCTGATACATACTTATCTAACTGTAAGCCTGTAAAGGAAGAAAGAAATTAATCCCATATACAAAGCAAATGACTATTGTAACAGATGTTGGTGCGACATCCTTATGTTGGATAGGTCAAGCCAACTGGTTTACGACTTTACGGTGTATAAAAGAATCCAAACTAGCTCAAAATCATAATCAACCCGAACGAAATTATATTCAGTCTGCACTGGTTTTCATGATCATCTCATTACAAAAGAACACATTGATCCATTAAAAATATAGATTCATCCATATACTAGTTTAGATAATATAAGTAAGGTAGGTTTGTTCTACTTTTCACTATATATACAAACATTGACATCTTTTTCATCATTCTAATGGTGGACAATATTGACTTAAAAGTAAATATATAATACAAAGCATGGGATGGGATGTGATGGAGACCTGGGAGTGCCTTGAGAGAGATCGAGCTGAGCATCATGAGGTCCGAACTCCTTGGTGTCTGGTGACGCCTCAACGACTTGTCCAAACTCTTTAAAATTTTCAGGTGTTGCTTCCACTGCCTTCAGTTTCACCACTGTTATTGGTTCCATTTGTTGCACTAATGATTTCTGGTTCTGATAAGCTTGTTTATGATTTGTTATAGCAGGATCTTATTTTTAATAACAGCAAGTTTCTCGATTACCATTACTAAACTACAAGTTATGATTGAGATAATAATTGATATCTAGTTATACTAATTAAATAATTGCAAGAGTTGCATTTGTTTATTGTTCTCACAACTCAGCAACATGTATCTAAAGTTAATGTTAAATGGGAAATGACAAATAAGTGTAAGTTCATTAGAGTAAGGACGTAAATATTATACATAATCAATCTTCTATGTTTATAATCTACGAAATCGCTGACACTTTCCGTTTTTGTCTTTCTCCTACAATTTTACTAGTAATAGTTAGCCAGTTGAGAACAGTAAACATATGTACAATGTTAATGTTTTTTTTAGCGACTGTTAACTTATTAATGGAGTTGCGATTTATACATGTGTGTTTCTTCATTGAGTGTTTTTTTTTTTTTTTTTTTTTTTTTCATCAATTTCGTCAACTGGAGCTTGATTGTATCATGAAAATTTAAAGGAAGTAAAACACAAAATGGAAAATACCACAACAGGTTGACATTCACGTACATAGTAAAAGTGCACTATTGTTGTTTAAGTACGAATTACAAGCAGCTTAAAGATGACATTCCCATTAGCAAAATAACCAATCAGCTACTCCTCTATCACAAACGTCGTTGCGTTTCCCTTCTTGAAACTATGGGTTGTATGATCTACCTCCTGCCCAAACATTTAAGCATGAATTGCAATCACAGAAAAAATAAAATAAAATAAATACATAAAAAAATATCAAGTGCGATACAATGCCAATTGCAGATATCCTATTTACTTTACACATGAAACACATAGAGTTCTTGATAGCAGATCATACAGTAAGCACAGCGTAGGTTTCTCATCATGTCAAATGGCCACAAAATGAAAACAAAAACCTTCTTGTTTTGTAATTTTAATGGCTAACAAATATACCGAACTCGATCCAATCAAAACAGTAAAAGTACACTAGCATCCCACATGATAATAGAGTTTGGTTCAATAAAGATCAAAGAAAAACTAAAGATCAAATAAAGCATTCTCAACCATTCATTTTTTCATCAAAACAATAAAATAAACTTTCACCTTCATTTTTAAAAACTAAATATCTCACAAACCATTGATCGTTAGACAAAACTAATCATACCATCACGACAAGCATAAAATTACCTTTAATTTGATATCTAACATCATATACTTTCGACGATTTTTTTTCTGACTTTTTTGAGGGTTTAGGGTTTACGGTTAGGGTTTAGGTTTTTAGGGTTTAGGGGTTTGACTTTTTTGGGTTAAGCTTTTTAGGGGTTAAGGGTTTAGGTTTTTTACGATTTAGCGGATACGGTTTAGGTTTTTTTGGTTTAGCGGTTAGGGTTTAAGGGTTTATGGTTTTTAGGGGTTTAAGGGTTTAGAGGTTTAGGGTTTTTTAGGGTTAGGGTTTTTTAGGGTTTAGGGGTTAGGATTTTTAGCACTTAGGGTTTGTAGTTTAGGGGTTGTGTTAACACAAAAGAATATTTTTAAAATTTTTATTTATAGTGTAATATATCTATCGAAACCCGCAAAAAATGATAAAAAATAAGTTTCGTCGAAAGTATACAATATTGGATCTCTATAGAAAGATAATTTTATTCTTGTCGCAATGGTATAATTAGTTTTATCTAACTATTAACGGTTTGTGAGATATTTAATTTTTAAATTTAAGGATGAAAGTGAATTTAATTAATTTGATGAAAAATGAATTGTTGATATTGATCCATTTGATCTTTAGTTTTATGTGATCTTTATTGATCTCACCCCCATGATAATATAAGTCAAGCATTCAGTGGAAGAACTTACATTAGTATTGCTGAGTTCAAGATTATAGAAATCCATCGCGTGTGACTTAAACAATGGTCCAGCATGCCAAGTTCCCCTGTTCAGCTTCAGAAACTTAGGACCTGTGATTTTAAAGACCTGACCATCATCAACAGCAGGCGGGACAAAGAAGTGACCACGGCGTGATTGCACAACATTTTCAACTTTGTCTTCCACATTTGGATCCACTACAGACGGCTTTGCAACTCCAAGATACCAAACATCACCGCCAATTGCACCAAGGCATTGGGTCACATTAGAATGATGTGTTATTGTCGAAAACTTAAGGGGCTGATCTTTAAGGTGCATGATAGACAACCTAAAAGCAACATTTAAGATTTATCAAGTTGAAAGAACCATTAATGTGCAAAGAGAAATGAAACTCATACTTATTACTTTGTAACTCGGTATTTTTTTTCGCTTAATTGCTATTGTTCAAAGCGCACAGCAATAACGATTGGAAGAAAATGAGCATGTTTCCCTCTTTTTGACCAATTTTCAGGCTTATATAATCCTTAACTTTACCACGTGAAACTCTACGCCCACGTTTGAAAAATGCCTATATATCATAGGTGAAACATCAGAATCCTGACATGTGGGATGCTTGGTATGTGCTTAGAGGGTGTTTCTTTAAGCTTATTTTTGGGCTTATGAACTTATGTGGTTTCGGCTTATGTTTATTAAGCCCATTTTTTCTAGCTTATCTTGAAAAATATGGCTTATATAAGCTTATTATGACATAATAAACTATCACAAGTTTTAAAAAAGTAAAAAAGTGGCTTGTGTGAAACATAATCCTAAATCACATAAGCTCGCAACCCAAATTAAGCTTAAATAAACACCCCTTACAACTATAGAATCAGCAGGAAAACATTGCCATCCAAACTCTCAAAACTGTTTATCTTCTAGCACTTTAATAAGCAATTCCAAAAACCCTTTATAAAGATTCACACTAAGAAGATAGCATTTTTCGGTCTTTTTAATCAATAGTCAGGCTAATATAATTCATACATTTTACCACTTGAAACTCTATGTTAATGTACATATCATTTGAATATTTTCATTACCTACACTACAATAAATATATAAAAAGCTCATAAATAAATTATACATATTATATCAAATTAAGACCCCACAAAAAAATACTGTAACTTGGGGTAAGATAGCGACCTGGGAGTGCCTTGAGAGAGGTCAAGTTGAGCATCATGAGGCCCGAACTCCTCGCCATCCCAGGACGCCTCAACGACTTGTCCAAACTCGTTAAAAGTCTCCGGTGTCACTTCGATTGCCTTAAGTTTCACCACTGCTACTCCTTCCATTGTATCCACAAACTTAGTTTCAAGATATGATAAAAAGTTATTTATTATCTATCATACTGGACCCTAGCTAGCTATTATTTGTTTCACAGTGATTCATAAAAAGGACAATAATTTTATTTACTGTATTTGCAGATAAGGATAGATAACCGCTTAATTTAATTTTATTTTATTTTTACTTGTTTTTATCTAATGTAGTCAAGTGTTTGATGAATGAGTGAAAGAGATGTGCAACTAACTGTATTAGTTTTACGGATAAACGACTACTGGTGTTCACATAAACCGTAACTAAATCTCCTACTATACAGTTGCCCAAGTTTGCGCACTAGATATATCGATAACGGACTTTGTACACATCACATACTGTATTTTGTGTGTGTGTGCATACCTCAGTCTAACTCTTTAATGACCCAACAAAGAATTCTTAGTTGAGTCACTGAGTGACACCTGGTCCGAATACATTTGTACCAAAACTTTAGCTTGATCTTAATCTAAGAGTCTCTGATTTACCTGTCTGTAGTGTCAGCTAATGCATAAATTGTTTCTTTAATGGTATCAGCCCGAGTATGTGGATAGGGTGCCAATTTATATGATACAGTAGTTATTAGAGGTAGTGCTTGCTTCGTTATCTAAACGGAATAGATGGATGGACAAAGATATGAATCAAGTCAAAAGAACACGGAAGAAACAAGGAATGTCATATGATAAGTTCATGTGAATCTAAACCAGCAAAGTGGCATGCTTTTTGGACATTTTTCACCCGATTTTTAGCAGCCCTTAATGATACTGTAGGTCAATTTCCAAACAAGTTGCATCATGTTAAAAAGATTGAGTTCGTGTTCCTAACTGTTGACCAAACTACAAGCTAATGACTCTATAGTTATGTATGCGTGATGTCATTGTATCATATGACTGCTGGTGCACATTAGTAGCTGATATAATGCATGCACATTAGTAATTGACTCCATTGTTACCTCTACTTATTACACTGTTTGCTTTAAGCATTGTTAACAGGCGTTTTCCGTCACAAACCAGTGACTAACATATCGTCTTCACTTTTGCTACAGATGATCTGTATTATGCTATATTTTCATCCCACTAACTCCAAATTCTAGCGAAAAAGTCAACTGTTGAAAGTATGCACAAATGGACATAAGGTATGTCATTCTGTCTCAAATATTTTAAACTGAAACAGATTCTCTTGGTTTATTAACTTGAATTTTAAAGTACAGTGTAAGAAGAAAAAAGAGTAAAAAATATCTAGTGGTAGTCGAAATGTCACCTTATCTCAACTAAAGGAATCTAGTCAAGACCAATAAACACCTAATTTCTTTGTATTTCTAGCCAATGTCAACTCTGAACAATAAACCATCTTCATACTATATTCATCTTTCAATCCAACAATATTAGAAAATTTGGGTCCTATTTTGCGGGTCCTACTGATTTATCAATAGTGAATAAAGATATGATCAAGTGTCTCTCTACTAAGAAATGAGTATGAACCCCAAGAAATTAAAGTAGTTGCAAATGGTATAAAGAAAATGAAATCTAAAGAATTCATGTGAGTGTAGCTATCTCTAAAGTTATGGTTTCAATCGTAATCCCAATGTTCATATTATAGACTACCTTTAGAAATAGGATGTCACACTCACAAGTTGGCTCTTGACCATTTTTAGTTGGAGTAGGAGAAGTGGTATTCACACTATTTGTAAATTTAGATATATCGTCTGCATCAGAGCTATTCAAGAACTACAGACTGATTGGTTGAACCCTTGTAGGGTTCACCCAACGTTGCCCTGAAAGGTCGTCGTTCTTCTGGGCAACTTAGAGGCTCTAGAAAACAAAGACGGCTTCACTTGTAGCCATTAACCAGAAATCGTTCTTTGGTTAAGTTTAAGAAGTACATAATTCTACTATACCATCACACGTAGAGTGCAATATTTCAACCCCGGCTGCGGGACCCTTTTGGACCTACAGAATACTCCTTAAAATTCTTGTTTAACTATTGAAAAGTTGTCTGAGAAACCGTGTGATTTGGAAAGATGAATAGAAGCACGAATGCTAGACAGGCTGCAACATGGGAGACTGCTGTCTTATATGTGTCTATTTTGAAGAGTTTATCACTCACATCATCTTTCTTTTTTGTCAAAGAAAGAAAAACATTAGTCTACTGATCAGATTATAATTATTGCATTTGCATGATTAACAGACTTTTAGTTTATAGTGCTTTTATTCCATTTCCCTTTTTTTCTCATGTAGGCATGACATGAGTTAGGATCAAATAAGAAGAAAAATTAAAATGAGAATGATAAAAAAAAACCACAACCACACATTTCAGATGCACCTATTAAAATAGATGCATCTCCCCTTAAAAATCTCCCCCTTATTTGAAATGTGTGGCTAGAAATTCTTCTTATTTTTCTCATTTTAGTTTTTCTTCTTACTAGATCCCTTCTGGCATGACATAAACATATCTCTTTGTTACGCTGTACTATTATGTTTACAAAGATGAAGCACGTCGTGTCTTCGTGATCAATCATCTAGGTGGTCATGACATATCTCGCATATTTATTCTAGTATAGGCTTATCAATATCCCAGTAGTAGCTTCATTTTACATTCAATCTTTAAAATGTTCATTATAATTCATCATGACAGTTCTTTTTTAAAATGATTTATGTTCTCGGTAAAGATTTTATTATACAAATACCATTTTCATCTACTTACGATAAGAATACTAAATTTTAATGGATACATCTGAGACATTCGGTCTTTCATTTCGACTTATGTTATGTTCATATTTCGCTTGCACTTGCTTCGACTATTTCCCCGAAACATGCAAGTTCAGTCTTCAAAACTTCGTATACTAAGATTGTGTCAAAAATCCTGATATTTGTTAACTGCACCTTGTATAATTGTGTTACAAGCCTTCTTAAGTTATAATGAAATGCATCTCATAGCTATCAGTCATGTTGAAAAAAACCGCAGAACTATCATCTCTTTGTTGCATTGTAATCTAAAGTATTCTTTAATCTCATGCAAGAATAATTTATTCAAAACGCGTTGATTAGTACAAAGAGACTTCAATTTAAGAGTACCTTAGTCCAATAGCAATTATTAGAGTATATATATATATCAAAGTTGGTGTACAGTTTTATTATAGCTTTGCATGGTTAAATAAGAGTATTTTCCGTGGTTAGCAATGAGTTATATATATTGACTTACTAATTAAACTATTCTGTGATAGGTTAGTTAATAATATACTATTTTTGGATGTGATGTAAATGTTAGGAGTCGCCTTTTTTCCTCCCTCTTTTCTCATGCATAGACGTTTTGCATTTTAATACGCATACTTTTCTATAAATGTGTTTTTTTTTCAACGATTGCTATTTTTACTAACTCTCTCCTTGATGGTGATTTGTGCTATATATAATTTACCGATCTTTTGTTGAAAATTTCCCATATACGGAGTATTTCATTTAGCCTAATGTTCTACAGTTCTACTTTGAGTAGATGTCATTAGCTTATATATATAAGTTTATACATTCGCATGTACTCCAACTGGCTTACTGAAAAGAAAGACTTCACCTAATACGAGTCTATATGCTGATGAGTTCATACAAAAATCATGGTTACCCCAAAAAGCATAAAAATAAAGATAAATACATGATACATTATAACATTAATCATTGATATAGATATGTATGTACACTACAATGAATCAACACTTTTAGCCAAGGCCTAAAGTCGTGGCTAAAAGTCTAAAAGTCATGGTTGAAGATTTTTTTGCCACGAGAAATAGTAGCTAAAAGGTCGTGACTAAAGCGTCGTAGCTAAAGACATTTTGCCACGACTACGTCAGTCCTTTATCCACAAGCACTTTTAGCCACGAAAGTCAACCACTTTGAGCAAATGTTGAAAGTACATCGATGATATATATAAAAATGAAGTATAATTCGAAAACATAAAATTAAGAAACCGGTCTTATCACATCCGATACTATTCAAATTAAACCCATTAAGCAGCTGGTTATTTAATCCCAATAATTATTAACCCGACTTACGTGATCATCATGTATAACCTTGGTTATCAGCTACCACTCAATTATCGTTAGATATTATGAAAAATCATACATATAATCCCTTAGTATGTATATTATTAGGTATACCGTAAAACGTATATCGTACATATAATCTCTGTTATCGTGAACGTGACTTACATGACTCGCATTATTTTATAACAAACATATTATATTTTAAGTCATTTGAAGCAAGTGTTATCACATCAACGACTATTTATGTGAAACCTATATAGTGCAAGTATTATAACATCCGAGACTATTAAATCATTAACATGACTTACGTGAACATCATTTGTAATAACGGTTTTTGTTATCACAATATAGAGTGTGGTTTATTATTGTATAAAATCAAGCATCATTACAATTTAGCCATCAAGCTTCATTAACATTAACATCACTTACGTGAACATCATGTGTAATTACGGTTCTCGTTACATTTCATTGATTACATGCATTAAGCAAGTGTTGAGAGTATATCGATGATACATATAAAAAGCAAAGTATATTCAAAAATATCAGCTTAGGAAACTAGCCTTATGACATCTGATACTATTCAAGTTAAACATATTAAGCAATTGTCTATTCAATCCCTACTATCATTAACCCGACTTATGTGATCATCATGTATAATCTCGTTTATCAATTACCACTCAATCATCGTTAGATATTATGAAAAATCACATATATAAGACCGCAATATGTATATCGTTCTGTATACCGTAGAACGTATATCATATGTAT
>OU343218.1:189760484-189922938 GCA_910596185.1 Chrysanthemum makinoi | reverse complement strand
CTTGATGGTGATTTGTGCTATATATTTCGATCTTTTGTTGAAAATTTCCCATATACGGAGTATTTCATTTAGCCTAATGTTCTACAGTTCTACTTTGAGTAGATGTCATTAGCTTATATATATAAGTTTATACATTCGCATGTACTCCAACTGGCTTACTGAAAAGAAAGACTTCACCTAATACGAGTCTATATGCTGATGAGTTCATACAAAAATCATGGTTACCCCAAAAAGGATAAAAATAAAGATAAATACATGATACATTATAACATTAATCATTGATATAGATATGTATGTACACTACAATGAATCAACACTTTTAGCCAAGGCCTAAAGTCGTGGCTAAAAGTCTAAAAGTCGTGGTAGAAGATTTTTTTGCCACGAGAAATAGTAGCTAAAAGGTCGTGACTAAAGCGTCGTAGCTAAAGACATTTTGCCACGACTACGTCAGTCCTTTATCCACAAGCACTTTTAGCCACGAAAGTCAACCACTTTGAGCAAATGTTGAAAGTACATCGATGATATATATAAAAATGAAGTATAATTCGAAAACATAAAATTAAGAAACCGGTCTTATCACATCCGATACTATTCAAATTAAACCCATTAAGCGGTTTATTTAATCCGATAATTATTAACCCACTTACGTGATCATCATGTATAACCTTGGTTAGGCTACCACTCAATTATCGTTAGATATTATGAAAAATCATACATATAATCCCTTAGTATGTATATTATTAGGTATACCGTAAAACGTATATCGTACATATAATCTCTGTTATCGTGAACGTGACTTACATGACTCGCATTATTTTATAACAAACATATTATATTTTAAGTCATTTGAAGCAAGGGTTATCACATCAGCGAATATTTATGTGAAACCTATATAGTGCAAGTATTATAACATCCGAGACTATTAAATCATTAACATGACTTACGTGAACATCATTTGTAATAACGGTTTTTGTTATCACAACATAGAGTGTGGTTTATTATTGTATAAAATCAAGCATCATTACAATTTAGCCATCAAGCTTCATTAACATTAACATCACTTACGTGAACATCATGTGTAATTACGGTTCTCGTTACATTTCATTGATTACATGCATTAAGCAAGTGTTGAGAGTATATCGATGATACATATAAAAAGCAAAGTATATTCAAAAATATCAGCTTAGGAAACTAGCCTTATGACATCTGATACTATTCAAGTTAAACATATTAAGCAATTGTCTATTCAATCCCTACTATCATTAACCCGACTTATGTGATCATCATGTATCGTTTATCAATTACTCAATCATCGTTAGATATTATGAAAAATCACATATATAAGACCGCAATATGTATATCGCTTACGCTCTAGAACGTATATGTATGTATGATCTCTGCTCGTTAACGCATGGCACACTGATTTCATTTTTATACCAAACATAACAAATACAAATTAAACCTATTTCTAACATACCTTATATATAGATTTTTTTATATTTAAATTTCATTTTATATGCAAATTAGAATATATTATTTATATTTGATGTGACGGTTGCAACACCGAAGTTTTACAACCCCTTAGGCATTGTAACTAATCGTTGTATTATAGTATAGACAAGACCGGAGGAAGATCGTTGTTAGGATTTAGAAAATCCAGTCATTAAAGTGTCGGTCACCTCAAGTATATGTAATCGTTAGAAAGCTCGTAGTCGTAGTCATTTAATATTAGTTAGTATTTAGTTTAGTAACACGTGGAGGACGGGCTGTCTTTACCCACGTATGCCGATCCACACCCGTAGGTGGCGTTTATTGTAAGACACTATAAATACCCTCTACCTCCCAAGGTAGAGGGTTGGAGCTTCAATATCATTTTTCTTTGTTTCACATAGTTCCCAACTCTCTTCCCTTTCTCTCTCTAACTTTATCTCTCTAAAACATTGTGTACGCCCCATATTGATTGTGGTTTAATGTGTTTGTGAAATCCTATAACTTACAATTGGTATCAGAGCCATGGTTTGATCACTCATCTTTCATGCTCTTTGTTTTGGCAGATTTCATAAGGTTTTTGGGGTTATAAGTGTTTAGAAGAGTTTGATTCATTTGGGCAATTTCTTGTGTTAAAGTTTGAATTCTGATAGTACTTTTGTGTTTAGGATCATCATATGTGCTTAGGTTTCGAATTGGAAGACTTGAATCATCGTGGTTGGGCTTGATTGTTTAAGTGGTTTGTTTTTGAATATTGTACTAACTTAGTTGAGCCACGGTAAAACGTTTCTTCGAAGCGAGTTGCTTTGTCATTTGGAAGCGAGTTGCATTGTTATTGGAAGCGAGTTGGTTTATGCGACTTGGCTATTAAGCGAGTTAATTCTTTAAGCTACTTGAGTTCTAAAGCGACTTGGCTATTAAGCGAGTTGTATTGGCAGCGAGTTGGTTTATGCGACTTGGTTGTTAAGCGAGTTGTCTCTGTATGCGACTTGGCTATTTAGCGAGTTGACTCTTTATGCGACTTGGGTTTTAAGCGAGTTGTTTCTTTAAGCGACTTGAGTTTTAAGCGACTTGTCTTTGAAGCGAGTTGATTGTTTAGCGAGTTGATACCAAAGCGAGTTGACTGATTAGTTACTTGTCTATTGAAACTTGTCACTTCTTCGTGCTACATTTTTACGGTTGTTCTTTTGGTTTAGTAAAATCCGTGAAAGAATTCCGGTTTAATCAAAGAATAGTAAAATCCCGTAGAACTTGTAATCATGTCTAACAACATACCTACTATCGTTTCCACTGTAGCTGAGGATGTTGGCAGCTGGATCAGATACTCGTCCACCTATGCTTGACGAACGATTATGACTCATGGGCTCAACGTTAGGTTGTACTTGTTTGGGAAAGGAAAATAGGGTTAACATTCTCAAATCAATTGATGAAGGACCTTATCAGATTGAGACTACAAGGGACATACTTGAAACTTTGCGGATGGAACAACGATCTTAGGATTGAACAGACCAAAGATGTATGATGAGCTCAGTGATAAGGAGAAAAAGATATGATGCGATATCGAGGCTTCAAACATTATACTTCAGGGTCTTCCAAAAGACATCTACAATTTAATCAATCACAACACTGAAGCCAAGGCAGTTTGGGATAATGTCAAGATGATGCTTCTCTCAGGTTCGAATTGACTAGGAAGGCAGAGAGAATCACAACTGTATGATGAATTTGAGCACTTTAAGATGAAACCAGAAGAAAGTGTCTATGAATATTACGAGAGATTCCACAGCTTGTGAATGACATGAGGATATCAATGACCATGCCAAATATTCAGATGAACTCAAAGTTTGTGAACAACATGAATCCCGAATGGCACAAATTTGTCACCTCTATTAAGCTAACCAAAGGATTAAAGAACACCAACTATGAGCAATTGTATGCCTTCCTTCTTCAGAATAGAGACCATGCTATGTTTGAACGAATGATTCTTGAACAATTCAAAACTAAGCAGGGAGAAACAAGTTCGTCAAATGATTCAATAGCCTTTTACACCAATGTTAGAATTACCACCAAAGCTTCTCAAGTCATACCCACAGGTAATGGTAATTACAAGCTCATTCCTGATCCAACATATAAGCCTCCAGACTCAAACACATCCATGGAAAACTTTATCAATCAACTGTCTCTCATGGTTAGTCAAAATATGAATTCCACTCCACACATCAACAATAACCTCAGAACAGCATCCAATCCACACAATCAAGCTACTGTCAAAGATGGTAAGGTAGTGGTGCAGAATGTTCAAGGAAGATGGTATGAACAAAGGATGATTGGAGCAGGTTATGGTAATACTGGAGTTGGTGGAGGAAATGTGGCTAATCTGAATCGAGGATGAAATGCCAATCAAGGGAAAGCAAAGCCAATCAAATGCTACAACTGTGGTGGTGAGGGACATATGCGAGGCGCATCTCCAAAACGTCCACAGAATGCAGAATGCTTCAGACACAAGATGTTGCTTGTGCAAGCTCAAGATAATGGAGCAGCTTTGGATGAAGAGGAGTTGTTGTTTCTTGCAGAAGGTAATGCTAAGACATATGATGCTGATGTAGATGAGCAGCCAATTCAGGAAATAGGTCACAATCATCAAAATGCCTTTCAAGTTGCAGACTGTGATGCATTTGACTCTGATGTCGATGATGAACCTACTGCCCAGACAATCTTCATGGCAAGCATCTCACCTATGGTCTCTTCAAAGGTCTCATCACCACAACAGGCTGGTCATTCCAAAGATTCAATCATCTCTGAGGTATTAAAACTATACGATGAAGTTGATGAGCAAGAGATGCATAACAAAGTACAATCACATGTAACTAATGAATCAGATATGGATAATGTGGGTAATAGTAATATTGTCCCATATAATCAATATGTGATACAAAGTGAAAGTGAGATTGTACCAAGTGATGCATCTTCAGCAGTCAATAATGACTATGTTTTTTATGAATACACTCCATGTGCCTTGATGATTCTGTATCTCTGAACTGAATGCCTATAAAGAACAAGTTGCTATTTATGAACAACGTGCTAAGTTTGAGTTAATTACCCGTGAGCAGGAAATGGATGACCAAATGCATTACAATTATTAGAAAAATAATTTTAGAGAAGAAGTGTTAAAACAAGAGTTAAACTCCTTACAAGAAAAGCTTTCTATAACTGTTAAGCAAAAACAAGAACTTCAAAATAATGTTAAAGTGCTTAAACAAGAATTTAATGCTAAGGAATCAAAATTTTGAATGACTTTTCCAATCTAAAACTTTGAAAAACTTGAAAATAAGTTGTACGTACAAGGGAATACCATTCAGACTGCTCACATGATCACTAAGCATAGAGTTCTCAGCGATAAGCATAGCATTCCCCTCGTAAAGGAACCCAATCATGAATACGGTAAAGTGGCTAGAGAAGCTCAGAAGGTATTATATGATGGTGATGAAATCCTTAAGCCTAGGCAGAAGCCTAGTTGCGTTGAGTGCACTGAGGAAGATAAGCAATTAGATGAAGTCACTAGGGAGAAAATGAATAATAAATTAAAAGATCCTGAGTGTGAAAAGAAAAACATAACGTACAAACCCCATGATTACACTAAAGAGAATTTGATTTCTCTGAACAAGTTTAAGCCTCAAACTCTATTAACCCCATAACAAGTTTTTTGGAAAAAGGACATAGATATGCAAAAAGCTAATGCACTTGTTAAAACAAACACTCCCCTTAGGAAAATGCCTCTAGTAACTGTGTATCCCCCGAATACGCCAATGCATTTAGTTTCTAGATCTATTCCCACTAAGAGCAAGACCTTAATCAGCCTGTATGTTGTTTATCAACTATTTGTTGATTTTGAGAAGACGTGTAAGAAAAGGATCGAACCTACTGGGATAACTGAAGGGGAGAGGGTTTTGAGCAAACTAAAGAATGCTATTTAACTGAAGTCATTCCTTTCTTTAAACAATTAAAAGATCAATTTGAGAGTCTTCAAAAAGGGATAGACTCGGATATTAAAGAAATGGAAAAGGAATTTGATGCAATGATAGTTGAGGTCAATGATTATGAACGGAACTCAAATATAATGAAATTGAAAGGAAGAATCTGCATATCTTAAATGAGAACTTAGTATTGAGTTGTGTGGCTCAAGATGTGTTTTATACTGTTACTAAGCATTCTATTACTGCTTCTCAATTTCATGAATTAACTGTTGCTTTGAAAGTTTCCCATGATCGTGTCATTGAGCTTGAAAACAAAAACTCAGAACTAAATGAGAAAATTGATCAGGATGATCACGATAATTTGGTAAAACATCTTTCTAAACTATAAGTTGAACATTTTGATTTACAACTAAAATATCAACATCTTAAAGAAAATGTCAAAACCTCAAACATCAAGACATCCTCAAATGTTCCAGAGTTTGATGCTCTTTTTGAAATAAACAAACGAGACGAACAGATTCAAGCTCACTGTAACACTATCAGAAAGTTGAAAGCCCAAATTTCACAATTAAAGGGTGAAAAGAACAATGTGACTGGTTCCCAAATGCCTCCTCCTTTAGATTCTCAGTGCTCTCAAACTTTTCATCTTCAAAACTTGGTTAATGCTTTACAAAAGGAAAATGAGAGTTTTCTAGAGGAAAATGAAAAGTTTAAACAACACTTTAAAGAGTTATATGATTCAATGAAAGTCACTCGTGACAAAAACAACGAAAAAATAACTTCTATACAAAAAGAAATTGAGAATCTGAAGAAACAGGAAAAAAGAAAAATGCCACTTGTCTTTAATGAAAATGTTGCATCAAAGTCATCTGCAGATTCTAAATATACTATGACTGTTAAATACATTCCTCCTCATCTTAGAAATAACGAACTGGCATTCCATAACTATCTCGTTCATCTTAAGGATGGTCTTGAATGTCTCCGTGAAATTGTAGAGGAGGATTTCATAAATAAGCCCCTTGATAATGAAATTAGGTTTGCTTGCATTCAGGCCAAACGATCTCAAGAGCTGTTAGAATGCTTAAGAGCAACATGCCCTAAATCCGATGGTAAGAAGGATAAAATAGTTGTGCTTTGTTCTATGCCTGATTTTAAGAATGCCAATCTTGATATGCCTCACTCAGTGCCTAAGGTTAAGCATGTAAGCTTCAATGTGCCATCAAGTAGTTCAGATCCCAGCACTTCTAAACCTAAAATGCAAAAAGGTAGCAAAACCAACTAATGTTCCCATTCCTCAGGTAAAAAGTGACACCAAAGCGAGCAGTTCAAAGCCTCAAGGCAATACAGAGCAAGATAGGACCTTGCAAGCTAAGAGTAATCAATGGAGGAAAGTAGAAGACCACCCTAGGAACTTTAAGTTAGAATTGAATAAAACGAATCGTGTTGATTCTAGTATTAGCTTTAAGCGTACTATAATTAATTTGAATTCTACTACTACTTGCAAAACATGTAATGAATGTTTGATTTATGATGTTAATCATGAATGTGTTGTGAATGATGTGAGTAATGGGGTTAAATACCCAGTTAAGAATGTCAATGCTATCAAATAGGTTAAAAAGGCTAGAAAGCAATGGTGGAAGAAGGTTAGAAAACATTGGAAACCCACAGGAAGAAAATTTAGTGATGTAGGTTATCAATGGATATCTACTGGCCGTAAATTCAATCTTAATGAGTTGTGCCCTAAATTATCTAGACCAATGCCCGTTAGGAAATGGATGCCCACTGGTAGAACTATTTCTTTAAGAAGTGAACATACTTTGAATAGGTCTAATGCATACACAAGCACTGCATCAATACCTGATGATTCCATTGTTTCTACTTCCGATGTGGGTGGTCCAATTATTATTACTAACCAAATGGAACCCATTCTTGCATGGGGATCCTAATTATCCAATTATCCATTCTTGTTTGTGTTCAACCCAGTCGTTCAAATCGTTCGTGGTACACGGACTCAGGATGACTGGAGACCGTCACGGCTCATGAACTTTGTGAGTAAATTCATCGGGACTATTAGATTCGGGAATGATCATTTTGGTGCAATTATGGGTTATGGAGACTATGTTGTTAGTGATAGTGTAATCTCAGGGTATACGTTGAAGGTCTTGGTCATAACTTATTCTCTGGGTCAATTCGTGATTCGATCTAGAAGTTGCCAGAAAACATACTTGTTTCGTTAGAGAACTTGATGGTAGAGGACTTTTAAGAGGAACACGTGGTTCAAACCTATACACCATCTCTATCGAAGATATGATGAAGTCTTCTCCAATTTGCTTGTTGTCAAAGGCTTGGAAAACAAAGTCATGGTTATGGCATCGTCGTCTAAATCACCTGAACTTCAACACCATAAATGATCTTTCCAGAAAGGACTTAGTAATAGGCTTACCTAGACTAAAGTATGAAAATGATCATCTTTGTTCAGCATGCCAATTGGGGAAAAGCAGGAGTATGCCCACAAACCCAAACCTACAAACCCAGTTATGGAAGTTCTTCATACCATTCACATGGATTTATGTGGACCCATGAGAGTGCAGAATATTTACGGGAAGAAATATGTGTTAGTTGTGGTTGATGATTACTCTCGATTTACTTGGGTTAAGTTCTTAAGGACAAAGGATGAAACTCCAGATATCATCATTAAACTTATCAAACAGCTGCAGGTTCGACTTAACAAAACTGTCAGAATCATCCGAACAGACAATGGAACTGAGTTTGTTAATAAAGAACTTAGTGAGTTTTATGAAAGTGTTAGAATCAGTCTTCAAAGAAGTGTTCCACGAACTCCTCAACAGAACGGTGTAGTTGAAAGATGAAATCGAACTCTTGTGGAAGCCGCAAGAACAATGCTAATTTATTTAAAGGTTCCAATGTTTCTCTGGGCTGAAGCCATTGCCACTGCATGCTACACTCAAAATCGATCCCTGATTCACACTTCTCATGGAAAAACTCCATATGAACTTGTCCACAATTGAAAACCTAATCTTTCATTCCTTCGTGTGTTTGGTGCATTGTGTTATCCAACTAATGAGGGTCAAGACTTAGGAAAACTTAAAGCTAAAGCGGACATTGGAGTATTTGTAGGATATGCACCAAGCAGAAAAGGATACCGAATCTACAACAAAAGAACCCAAAATATCATGGAAACAATTCACGTTACGTTCGATGAGCTGACCGGTCAAATGGCTCTAGGACAACCCAGTTCTGGACCCGCATCACAACCTTCATCAAGTAGTCCCATCAGTTCTACTCTTGTAGACAATCCCTCACCAGCAACTCCATATGTACCACCTTTAGAAGATGATTTGAAGAAATTATTTGATCCAATGTTTGATGAACACTATGAGCCAATTGCTAATGATCTATCAAATCCATCAACAGAGGCTGCTCCTATCCCTGTCAACATAGATAACCCTTCAGTTTCTATGTCATTGAGTCAAGAAGCGCTTGCTGCTGATCACTCGGTATCATCTTCAATTCATCAATCATCAAGTGTACATCATGGAATTGTTTCTGGCACCTATGATGGAGATAACCCTTTACTACTCCCGAAGATGCTCCGTTTGAGAACATATTTGCTCCGGAACCATCATCAGAACCATCTTCATCAGGAGAAAACGACTCTGCTACTTCAGTTCCTCAACAACAACCACACGAACACCTTAGAAAATGGACACATGATCATCCGTTGGACAACATCATTGGAAATCCCTCTCGTCCAGTATCCACACGTAAACAACTTGCAACTGATGCCTTATGGTGCTTCTTCAACTCTGTACTATCCAAGGTCGAACCAAAAGACGTTAAAAATGCAATGAATGAAGACAACTGGTTCAATGCCATGCAAGAAGAAATTCATGAGTTCGATCGACTAGATGTATTGGAATTAGTACCTGCTCCTGAGTGTGCTATGATCATTGCTCTAAAGTGGATATTCAAAGTAAAACTTGATGAGCATGGTGATGTATTAAAGAACAAGGCTCGATTGGTTGCAAAAGGATATCGTCAAGAGGATGGTATTGACTTTGAAGAATCATTTGCTCCAGTTGCACGTATCGAGGCAATCAAAATCTTCTTGGCTAATGCTGCAAGTAAGAACATGGTAGTCTATCGGATGGATGTAAAGACGGCTTTTCTTAACCGAGATCTTAAAGAAGTCGTATACGTCAGCCAACCTGAAGGTTTTGTGAATCCAGAGCATCCTACTCATGTCTATCGCTTGAAGAAGGCTCTTTATGGTTTGAAGCAAGCTCCAAGGGCATGGTATGATACGCTATCAAAGTTTCTTCTATCTACTGGATTCACCAGAAAGTCAGGCAAACATTTAATTCACCTTCAAATCTATGTTGATGATATTATTTTTGCCTCGACTGGCCCCAATGAATGTGACCGTTTTTATAAGGAGATGGGCTCCAAATTTCAAATGTCAATGATGGGTCAAATGTAATTTTTCTTGGGATTAAAAATTTCACAAAGTCCCGGAGGCATTTTTATCAATCAATCTAAATATGCAAATGAAATTTTAAAGAAATTTGGATTTGACACTTGTGACACCGTTGACACTCCTACGGTGGAACGTACCAAACTGGATGAGGACCATTCAGGGATCATGGTTGATCAAACAAAATATCGTAGTATGATTGGATCCCTGATGTACCTCACAGCCAGTAGACCTGACATTTTGTTCGATGTATGCATGTGTGCTAGATATCAGGCTAAGCCTACTAAAAATCACCTTGAAGCGGTTAAACGGGTCTTTCGGTATCTCCAAGGAACCATCAACATGGGACTTTGGTACCCGAAGGACACATGTATGTCACTAACACCTATGCATGCTGACCATGCGGTATGTCAAGATACGTCGAAATGCCGCTGGAGGTGCTCAGTTTTTGGGTGATAAGCTTGTGAGCTGGTCTTCAAAGAAACAAATGAGTACTTCTATATCCTCTACAGAGGCTGAATACATAGCCATGTCATCTTGTTGTGCTCAAATCCTATGGATGAGATCCCAATTATCTGACTATGGCTTTGAATCAACAAAATCCCTCTGTATTGTGATAACAAAAGTGCCATTGCTCTCTCTTGCAACAACGTTCAACATTCAAGAGCTAAGCACATCGACATTCGACTTCATTTCATTCGAGAACAAGTGGAAAAAGGTGTGGTAGAACTCTATTTTGTGTGGACTGAATACCAGTTAGCAGACATCTTCACCAAAGCTCTTCCTAGAGAACGTTTTGAGTTTATCCTTCCACGACTTGGTCTAAAGAGTCTTCAACCGGAAACACTCAAACGCCTTCAAGAGGAAAACGAGGAGTAAATGGTTTTCTTCATCTATCTCTTGTATATATTTTTTCAAAAAGCAAAATACAAAATTTCAAAACCCACAAAAGAAAATAGAAAAATATAAAATTTTCAAAATCCAAAAAAAAAATTAGAAAATCTTGAAAAATTCAAAAAAAGTATTGTTATTTTGTCATGTTTTTCTATATTCGATATCATCTACGGACTTTGTGTTGACATTCAAAGAATGTCACGGGGTTTTAGATGTTCTTCGAATGTACATAAATTGCTTTAAAAAAAAAAAAAAAAAAAAAACGGAGAAAAATGGTGGTTTATTGCCATTTTAGGCAGTAACCCGTTTTAAAAGGAAAGAACAGAGCCATGCTTAATCTTATTTTTCAAATCTCATACTCTGATTCTTAAAACAAATGTTTGTCACCAAAAAGACAAATATTTTCTTTCCAAATATTTTTCCGTCTAATGATTCTTATGAAAAATATTTGTCATCTAATGAAAACAAAATTGCTTTGAAAATACCTCGGACTCTATTTTTGAAAATCATTCGGGCTTATCTTTGTCAAACTCTCTAACACTCAATCAACAACTCATGTCATTGATTGAGGGGGAGAATGATTTCAATTCAATCAAAAAGGTTATTTTTCAAACAATTAGCACGTAAAAGAGCAAGGTCTACTTTTTGAATGAAAAAGAAATAAATGCAGTCTCGGTAAGCACTGAAGGGGTTGAAGAATGAAAAAGAAATAAATGCAAAAAGGGTGAAAACAAATAGCCCTCCATTAATTCAACCTTAGGGCAGAAACCGGGTTCAATATATATGCTACTGGTGTTTACTAAGGTAACACTGGTATTGAAGACAAGACGTCATGGACCCAGATGGACTTGTGCACTAAACTTCCCAAGCTACTCAAGTTCCTCTTAAAAGGACTTGTTTCATTCTCACGGGAACCTACATTATCTATCGACTTTCTCTTAGAGATGGTTGATATTGAAGTAGGAGACCCTCTCCTAGTCTCGGCATAGGAACTAAATGTGCACGATTAAGTCTAGAGACGAGATCATCAATAAATCTCATTAAGGACACAATCAATGAAGACTCTCTGTTTCACACAATGTGGAAAGAGAGAATATATTTAAAGAGTCATTCGCATTATCCTTGTGGTATTGCCAGAACATCTGAGTGATATGCAAACATATTCACAATGAAGATGGAAAACCTTGTAGAGCCAACATCAAACAAGCTCTTGGTAGGTGGCATATGAGATCTATCCAATAGATCAACCATGTGACAATTGAACAGAAACAATGGGGCGATTCATAATTTTGAATCAATCCTGGTTCAGGTTATGGATCGACGGATACCTTTGAAAAACGGGTCGCTGTGCTTAAAACTCTTTTCTCTAGCAAATCGACTGTGTATTAATATTTCAAAAATAAAAGGTGTTTATGATTGATAATTGATTTTCTTTAAAACCTTCGTTGTATTGCAAAAACACTTTATTTTGAGCAGTACACGATTGTTTATCAAATCTCTTTTCATCAATCAGTGAATCTCAATTCGCTGGTTCACTCACTCCGTGTTGTCTTCTTTAAGACGTTCCGGTTTGAGAACAGCTAGAGCAGCTGCGAAACCCTGTCAAGGAGGTTCTTCGGAATTATACCTGATCACAGGTAGTACTTGTACTGATCAACAGGGAACCGTGGGCCGTGTACCTCAATTCAACGAAAGTGATCAAAGACACTTTTGTGTCCTTTATTGCTAACTGTTGTATGCAGGTACACCCAAAGTTTGCAGCTGATCAGAATGGAGAGGTCAATTCACAGCCGCATGCTCACACAACACATTCATTTCCAAAGAAATCATGATGAGTGCATCAATGGCTCTGATATTCTCACTCCATGCTTCTGCTACGCAGCTGCAAATATCATGAATCAAATAAATCTTCCGCTACTCTGATGAAAAGAAATCATGGTCTAGAATGTGAGCATGTCGGTCCACTGTCACAACATCACATAATGTCAACACCACAATGGAAGAGCCAGAGATTTATGCAAGCTGATGATCTCAAAGCTGGCTCAAAACTCATCATCACGTGGATCAGTTAAAGACCTCCACTCAAATTATCCAAACATGCAAAACATGAAGAATCAAAGACTACGAGCTGCAGAGCAATGAACTTAAACAAGAATCCAAGAACAATCTTAATGTAATATCTGTTTGTATTCAGTGTAAATTGAGGTGACCTCCCTTAGGGGGAGATTGTTAGGATTTAGAAAATCCAGTCATTAAAGTGTCGGTCACCTCAAGTATATGTAATCGTTAGAAAGCTCGTAGTCGTAGTCATTTAATATTAGTTTGTAGTTAGTTTAGTAACGTGGAGGACGGACGGGTCTTTACCCACTGTATGCCTGATCCACAGCCCGTAGGTGGCGTTTATTGTAAGACACTATAAATACCCTCTACCTCCCAAAGTAGAGGGTTGGAGCTTAAATACCATTTTTCTTTGTTTCACATAGTTCCCAACTCTCTTCCCTTTCTCTCTCTAACTTTCTCTCTCTAAAATATTGTGTACGCCCCATATTGATTGTGGTTTAATGTGTTTGTGAAATCCTATAACTTACAATCGTTCTATAAGGGAATACTAAGGTAGGTTCGAGATGTATAATGGTTTGACCTAAAGACGGAGCAAGATTATTTTTGGTCTTTTGTATTTTAATGAAAGCAAGTAAATTTATCGGGGTTTTAAGAGAGTTTATTTTAAACTAATAATTAACCTAAATGCGAGAAAAGTAATATAACAAGAGAAGTAAATTGGTGGTGTAAATTAATGGGGGGTAAAGGCGTATTTACCTAGGGTGCATTACTCCTTGCTAGCTATCCAATTCTACATATTTGTTGTCACTCCTTGATTAATCGAATGCTTGGGATTCCAATGTAACAGTTCTAACTAATAGCATGTGATTGCCAGGTTTCGTAGCTAATTTCTAGAGGGACAGACATTAGATAGGGGCGTTATAGGTAGTTACTATATTACTAACTAGAGGGACATGGTACTAAAGAGACAGACATTAGAGAGACAGATATTTATCAGGTTTCGTAGACAATCTTTTATACGTAATTAATTCGAGGGAGTGAAGATATTAATTAGGTTTCGTAATTAATCGCAGGAATCACAAACACACAATCAATCAAGAAATTCATAGAAAGCAAGAATTAGAAAATAAGTTTTATGCAAACCCGAAGTAAATGATAAGTGATCTAGCCTAGCATAGCAATTGAAGAACGAGCAAAAGACATAATCAAACAAACAATGATAAACATACTTGAATGATTAATTGAATAACTTAACTCTTCAGTACATATGAGTTCTTGAGGATAGAAGCTCTGGAAATAAATGAAAATCATTTAGGGTGTGTTTTAAAAAAAATTCACACGAAAATATGAAACAATGCAAGAGTACATAGTTTTTGTAGTTGTCACGGTGTCAGCTTATAGCGATGACGTTGTTAGCCCGTCGACTCAATTAGGTTTAATTATGCACTGAACTTGTGTGACAGCGTCTGGTTTTGACGGTGACGCCGTCACGATTCCTATCTCCACACACTGACCAGTCGCAAGTTGATTTTATTATGCACTTTATGGTGACCGCGTCACGTATGTCGGTCACAAATTTGAAACATGTCTTTTTCTTCCGTTTCGTCCAAATGAGGCCGAGTTTTATACATTTCTAACAAAAGCATTCCCAAGCACCTAAAACTAAAAATAATAATAAATAAATAAATATAAAAAATAAAAAAATTTAGGGCAATAAATGATATAATGACCTTAAATTAAGAGCTAAATAACCCCGAAAAATCATACGATTTTGCATCTCATCATTATTAAACCTTTAGCCACGACAAGTCGTCGCTAAAGGCTGAGCGGGAAACATTCTCGAGCCAAAATTTTGAAGTAAAACTAATTTCCCTAAAAAAAATAGTAAATACTTTTTGCCACGACTCTCGTTGTAGCTTACAGCTGAATAAAAATATTCAAACTTTAAGCCACGACCAAAATCGTGGAGTGGCTAAAGTTTGTGGGAATATGTTAGCAACAATTTATTGTAGCCAATTTGCTACAATTTTATGCTATAAATGTAGGTCCTTGATTATTTTTGTGAGTTCTGATTCTTTTTTGTAGGTCCCAAATTCATTCACAGTGTATTTTTTTATGAATTATTGTAGCCAATTGGCTACAAAAATTGTAGCCAAGTTATCCGCTATATATTCAATATTAAAGTTATTTTAATAAAACAATGTTAAAACGTTTAGCCACGACTTTGGTCATAACTTAAAGCTTTGACATTTACTTTATTAATAGTTGGTTTAATACTGAAAACCAATAAAAATATTAAATGCTAAAAGTTTTAATATTTTTTATTTGTTATAAAAAAATATAAATACTTTTAGTGACGATCATAGTTGTGGCTAAAAGTGAAAGTTCATTTGTTACTAAAGTTTCGCATTGAAAGTCAAAGTCAAGGTTTGTAAAACTTTTAGTGTTGACATCGTCGTCGCTAAAAGTGATTTTCTAAGTCAAACATTGAAAATGTGTTATTTTGTCATTTTATGGACTTTTAGCCACGACTTTAATCGAGGCTTAAACTCTTCCGTGACTAAAATCCCCGATTTTATTAGAGGTATCTATACATGACTATATGTTGATGTACAAATGTATTTAAACTTTGTAAAACTTTTATGTGTCTATTTTTTCAACGTGAAGTAAACAGGGAATTAAGTACGTGTTAATGGCGACAAAAACAATATCATAAATTGGTTTATCATGTCATTTTATTGACAACACTGGAATCAGTCATATATCTTGAAAATGGTTGCATGCAAATCGTGTTTAAGTCACTTTGTGTACTTAGAAGTTTTAAATGATTAACTGGTCTTTTCAACAAATAAGACCAGTGTGTTATACAATATTAACAGAACTAGATCTCAGGCCCGTTCGATTGACATGTTAGTTTCATGAATTTATATAGAATAAAGTTGATATACTAAAATTTTATTTTATACTAATTTTAACTTACACAATTTAGATACAGCAAAATTACATAGTAAATGATTTTTTTTAATAACACGTTCTAAAGATGTGTGAGCATGAATTAGTAAAATAAATTACACTAAGATCAAATATAAACTATTTGTATACTAATATAAAGTTTGTAATATGTAAAATTAAATATATTGTCGTAGTAACATATAAAAATATACACAGATAATTAAAGTTTCATTTCAAAAAATAAAAAAAATAAAAAAAATAAAAAATAAAAAAAATCAGTTAAATAAAATATCATATCTAACAATTAGGGTTGAGAACAAGTGAACAACGTCTACTTTTTTTGTTTGCGGTAGGCTTAAGGAGTTGAAATGACACTAAAGTCTTGGTGCATTATTGTTTGCTTATTGTTATGTTAATGTTTTCTCCCTTTGCATTTGTTTCTTTGTCAAGTTAAGCTGTCAAGGTAAAAAGAATTTACACAGTACACGTACAAGTAAATACTATAAGTGATTCCAAGAGAATCACTACTAGAAAAAGGCCTTTTACCGACAGCCAAATCCCCAGGAAATCCGTCATAAAAAGCCTTTAGTGACAAATTTCCGACAAAAAAATCCCTAAGGAAAACCATGCTCGGAAATGCTTAGTGACGAAGCTTTCCTACGGATTTTATATCTTTCCGACGGATATTTTCCCTAGGAAATCCTTCACAATAGATCCAAACCTAATGACAAACATTTGTAGGAAATAGTTACTAAAATAGCGACAAATTTCCTAGTGAATCTATTTGGGACTTTAGTGACGGAAATTGTTTCCTAGTGATTTCTAACCAAATTTCATTTGGATTCCCTAGTGATTTCCTAATACAAAATATAGTTTCCGCAACTTATATATAATTATATTTAAATTAGAATCATTAAAAACTAATGCATGATATTAAATACCTAATACACACAACCAACAAATATCATCATGAAACTACTTTCATACACAACATATTAGAATTCGCTAGCATCCAAGCTTATAGAACAAGATACAAAAAAGCTCGGACATGAAAATTGTTTTCAGTCATGTTAGCAAAAGATAAATATTTGATGGTATCTAGATGTCCAAGTTCAAACTTTCCAGAAACAAAATAAGTTTGATGATACCCAATAACTAACTAACTTAGAGGTGGAGAAGGTAGCGGTTTTAGAGTTTTAAGCATGTTAGCAATGTTGTTTATTTGCTTCTCTAACACCTTAACCCGCTGCTCAGCTGCCCTTTCCCGCTCCTCAGCAGCCTGTTGCAACTCTTTAGCAGCTTGTTCCTGTTCTTGTGCCACATTTTCTTGCTTAGCTAGTTGATCTTTCAAGTTTTCAACCTACCATATTAGACATAAACAACCAAATAACTACCATATCAGGAACCTAACACAACCAAAGCATATAACCAGATAGCAAGCAGCAAAAGTAACCAAACAAAAAAAAAGCATACTGATACACACCAAACAAAGCAGCAGTCAAACATCGAGGAAATCAGCAAACGCAAATATCCAAACACCTTATTTTAACCCGTTATCAAACCTCACAAACGACCCATTTTCTCAAATGAATAATTAACTAGTTACCAAATGAATAATTGAATTGCATTTTTTTGTTGGAGACTTGCAGACTACAGTAGTAGTCTTATTGTAGAAATTGCAGATTTGCAAAATTGCAAATTGCAACTTGCATCAGTAGGTAAAATGGAAAATACTTAGAACACATGACAATAGGAAAATAAAAGAACAAAACTACCATGACTTGACATTAGTTGCAACTTACAAATTGCATCATTTAAATAACAAGAACATAGAATAACACTTGCAAACATTACGTCTTTAGTCATGAAACTACAACAGTAAGAAAATATGCCTATTTTTCTATTAACATAGGCTAATTGCTCCCAAGATGTTCAATCATTTAAATACCAACTTAATTGACGTAATGCATTTTTTTTATCATTGTTTCAGTATTTCTTTGGCATATTTTACAATATATAGTTAAAGAAAATGCAAACTCAAATATTTCTAAGAAACCCGTTAAAATATGTTGTGACCTTTAAAACCGAATAGAACAAACATACCTCTTCTGAAGATGCAACACTTGACTAATGAGCATAGGAGTTGCCGGTACTTGGCGTGCTCGGAGTACTTGGCGCTCCCACATAAGTTTGATATCACGTTTTGGTACCTCCTTCCATGTAGCCCAAGGACCATCAAAGGAATACTTGAAGATAGATGTTATTTGTTGGTGAACACGTGGCTCGGTAAAGCTACATAATCAAACCAATACAGACAGTCACCATTAGTATAATTTTTTTATCTCAATGTTAAGATTTCATAAGCATTAAAACATACCCATTCTGATATGGATAAATCCAACTCCACTGTGATGATTCAGTAGGTGGTGTGTCAGCTATGTTTGAGCCGCGTCGACGTTGTGACGACTCCATGTCAAGCTCATCTATTCCCTCCTCAAGATCCTCCGCATGATCATCCTCATATGTAATGCGATCACCTTCCTCAATAGCACTACTTCTACCTCTCGATCTAGCCACGGGCCTATTTCCCTCGTCTATATCTTGCCCTATGTCTCCCCGTTCATTTGCAAATGGGTCACCATTACCAGAACCACTACTGCGTCCACCTCTACCACCTTGTATACCTCTTGGTCTAACTACATGCCTATTGCCCCCATTAATATACTCACATATATCTCCCCAGTCATCCGCAAACTGGTCACCATTACCAGAAGCACTACTACTTCCACCTCTACCTGCACCAACACCTTTAAGTCTACATACAAAACGACTTGTGGGTCTGCTAACAAGACGACCTGTGGGTCTACCTACACATATAGCTTCAGGTTGAGGAGGAGGTCTACCTCCTGGTCGATTAGTAGGTCTACCTATGGGGTCATCTCCAGCAGACTCTTTACCTTTACCATTACTTGATGTTCGCTTTGACATAGTGTATCTGAACTACAAAATAAAAATGAAACTAATTAGTCTACATTTCAAGAACTACAACCCATTAAAACAATTATTTTAAGTATACTCAAAACAATGAGCAATCAAAAGCTAAACATATAAGTTGTCTTTGTTCTTTATTATAGCATACTTACAGAGATATACATGTCTATTACATAAAAAAAATGCATATGTTCCAAATAACAAACATACAAATGTCTAAGCTGTTCCATAACTACCAGTTGCAAGAAAACAAAAAAAGAGAACATAGAAACCATAGTTATTTCTTAGTTTGTACTAGAGCATACATACATACAAATAAATACATATTTATTACCTAAACAAAATATATTGTTCCATTAAACAAACCTGGAAAACTTTAATTATGTTCCACAACTACATGTTGCAACAAAAACATAAACAAAATAAACAAGAAAACTATAGATACTACCCCTAATTTATGAAGCGACCATTTATTGTTTCAAAAAATACAGATTTTGAAATTAGGTCAAAATTGGGGTTAAACAAATCAAAATTGCTCCATAACATAAGTAGATTAGAAAAGAGAGTGCAGACACTAACCTAAGAAATAACAGCAAAGGGGGTCGGAGTGGGATCTCTATGTCGAGCCAGGAGAGTGAGTAGGTAGGATTTGGGTGAATGAAAAAGTGAGATCTAGTTTTGGGAGAAAGACAAGATAGTCTAACTTTTGGAGGGGAAAGAAAATTTCACATTTGGTTTTGGGGGGAATGAAAAATTGAGATTGGATTTTTGGGCGAAAAATGGATTTTAGAGCTCATACATAAAAATGTGTACTTGTTTGGTTGTTGTTAAATATATTTGCATCATTGAAAGATGTTCAACTTAGTATTAACATAACTTGTTTGTAATTTTGTATGGACAATATGTTAAATAAGTGTTGATCAAAATTTGTCAGAAATCCTTAGGAAAATATTTTTATCACCAACAAGTTTTCGAGTGAATTTGCTAAATAGTTTGGAAACACATTACAAACGATTGACCAATGGTGTGTAAACACCTATGTTCGTGTAGATATAGCGTTTGATACGAAAATGGTATATAAACACATACAAACAAACTATTTTTTTAAATGACAATTGAATTATGAAATCACTAGAAAATTACTAGGAAATAGTTACATATTTCCTACGGATTTACTATGTATTTTTATTCATTAGAAATTTATAGGAAGTCGCTAGGAAACTCCGACGGATTTGTGATGAAATTTTTTTTGTCACTAATTCCTAGGAAATCACTAGAAAAATTGTCACTAATAATCGTGGTCATACTTCGTGGGAAAAAATTGTAGGAATTTTGTAGGTAATCTCCTACGAAGGTATTGCCCTTTCTTCAAGTAGTGAATTTAACACAACGATGTTCTTATTTACTCGTCGTATTATTCTCATTTTTTGTTTGGTTCGAAAGTGTACAATTTGTGATTCTCTAGTTAAATCCAAATTCGAACTTCGCATCAAACAACAAGTTTAACTTTTAAAAACGCAGCTTAGCTGGTCTCAAATTTGCAAGAAAATTATCACGTTCCACCTAGCAGGTAGACATTAAAAACCACTTAATCAGTCTAAATACTGATTTATGCATATTATTTGTGGAAAACGCAGAGGGGGTGAATACATCCTCGTTTAAAAACATAAGTTTTTTGTATCAAATAACTGACCAAGTGTAATGCAATATGATAATTAAGTGACATTAATAAAGCTACAACTATAGTGATAGTAGAAAGCATAGAAGAAAACATATAACGACAACACAAAAATAGACACTATTAATACAAATAAACAATAAAAACGTTTATTTATATTTTACGATCTTCTAATGTTTTGTCGATAACAAACGTAAAATCATTTTAACGAAATAAATAAAATACGTAAAAGGTTTGAGCCAATAGTTTACTAACATATTAAATACACCAAAATATATTTAGTAAATAAGTTATATAAAACCAAAGACATTTTTATAAAACACTAACAAGTAATATTGTTTACATCTTATAGAAATGTATATGTATAACAACTAGTGTTTACATTTTATAGAAATGTATATGTACCTTGTGTATGTTGTAATGGGTAAGTATGGGTAAAAACCAAAGTCCATAACCCATGACCCATAGTCCATTGACTAGGTACAATGAATATTGTTGGATAAGAACCAAAGTCCATAACCCATACCCATGGAGCATGATCCATAACCCATGACCCATTGCATGACATCATGCATGAAGTCATTTTGGATATTATCCATGACCCATGACCCAAGATCCATAGCCCAATGACTAGGTACATTGCATCTTGTTGGATATCCATAATCCAATACCAATAACCCATAACCTGGTTTGCAACCCGAAATCCATATTAAACTCACCCAGTAGCCGGATCCCAGGATTTGCACTAGCCGGATCCCTCTAGTGAGGGATCCACAGGAACCGTGGGACAGTAGACATGTTTTGTCTATAAATAGTGAGTCATTTCACTCTTACTCACCACCACTCTTAAATAACGACATAAGGTCATTTGCTAATGTTTTAAACCCGGAACGTGTCTCAAGGAAAGTTAATTTCCGTCCCTTGGTGAATGAGACGCGCATTGATAATCATGATACGGTGCTTCCGAAGGCTGCTATGGAGGGTGTTTTCAACCGGTATGAAAATACACTTGTTGGTTTCTTTGTTGGCAAGAATGTGGCTTTCCATTTGGTTAAGAACTACGTCTCCAACACGTGGGGTAAGTTTGGTTTTCAGAAACTAATGAAGAATGATGATGGTGTTTTCCTCTTTAAATTCGATTCTAAAGAGGGTGTTGAGAATGTTCTTCAACGGGGCCCTTGGATTATTCGCAATTCTCCTCTCATCCTCACTAGATGGACTCCTGATGTGTTATTGTCTAAAAGTGAGGTAACTAGAGTTCCCGTTTGGATTAAATTGCATAATGTGCCATTACTTGCATATTCGGAAGATGGGTTGAGCTTAATTGCTACTCAAGTGGGTAAGCCGATTATGTTAGATGCTTTTACTTGTTCCATGTGTGTTGATTCATGGGGTCGTATTAGTTTTGCACGTGCTCTTGTGGAATTATCATCTGATTTTGAGCTTAAACATGTGGTGACTATGGCGATCCCTAATAAGGATGATAGTGGTTTTACTACGGCAAGTATAAAGGTTGTATATGAATGGAAGCCACACTGTATAAATGTAAAGTGTTTGGGCATGATATTGCTTGTTGTCCTAAGTGTATTAAGGAGAATAATGATGTTCCCCCCACCTCAAATGCGATGAACCCGATGATGGTTTTAAGGTGGTGCAGTAATCGGAAAGCCAAACCTAAAGTTATGAAGATGACTGGTGGTATTAATATGGGTAAGGGTCCTAGATTTGCACCTAGGAATATGTTGCAAAGACGAAGACACCAGTAGCTGCACTCGGTAATGCGAAAGATACACCGATTACTACGTCTAACTCTTTTGGGACTCTTGAGGTGGAAGATGATTTTTGGGCATCCCAAGTCTGTGGTGATTCCTCTACTAACAAGGTCAAGACTGGGAAGTCTTCTGGTACTATTAAGGAAGCAAGTATAGATGGATCTCGGGGGACGGACTCTCGTATTGATATTGGTGAGGCGGTTATGCCTTCGGAGACTGGGACTTCTTCTGTTGCCAAGCTTGTGAGTGATTCAATGGGAACAATGGATGTTGGTTCTACTCCCATAGCTGAGAAAATTGGTAAGCTTGAAAAGCTAATTATTGATGGGAAAGCTACTCTTGTGGATGATGATGGTCTTCCTATTCCGTCTACCTCTTCTACTAAGAGAGTTAACCCTTTTTCTAAAGTGGGAGAGATTGAGGTGTCTGATTCTGAAGATGAGATGGTTGCTAACCCATTTGATGAGTCTGCTAATATTTTTGGTGGTGGCCAAGAGTTTGAAGATGAGTATGATGACTATGACTTCGATGACTATGCGAAACAGGTTCGTGATCTTCCAGGGAATTTGGATTCCTTTAATGCCATGTATGGCACAAAGTTTCAAGGTCCTAGGAAGTAATTTTATTTTGTTGTGTCATATGTTATCATTTGAGTAGTGGTTTGTTTTCTTGTTTAGAGAATTGGAAGTATCTTGTTATGTAAGCTTTATGCCTATGTAACGGGCTGAGATATGGGATTTCACTCATATCCATTATACTTAAACGTTTATTTGGTTAATATATTTACCAGGGTGCAGGATTACTCCCCTTTACCCAAAAAAAAAAAGGATTATTCTATGTAGTTTTATGTTTGTGTGATTCTCTAGGTTCCTCTTAAAGGCGAGATCATCACATCTTGAAGACGTGCAAGCTCAAGGTCATGAGTTGCTAAGCTTCGTCATCATCAACACCACTGAAGTGCATCTTGTTGATAGTTCTTTCCTCCTTCCATAGAAGTGTCGTGTTGAAGGCATTAGTGAAAGGTGCCGAATTGTCGTGTTAAAGGCATTAGTGAATGGTGCCAAAGGTATACATTTGATATGGTGTATTGATGTACAAGTCATGTCGCTTGGGTTAAAGGATGTTGATATCCTTTCTAGTATTGTAAAAAAGGAGTGTGTCTCCTTTGGGTAGTTGTGTTGTGGTGTAGTGTTGGGTAGTAGTTCTTTCTTTGTAATGGAACTCGGTATCTAGCCTTGTACCAGATAAAGTGTAGGCGACGTTGTGATAGGTTTGGTTCTATCTCGAGGAAGAACTCGGTGTCTAGCCTTATACCGAATAAAGAGTAGGCGACATTGTGAAGGCTTCTCCTCCACATTAAGGAGCTTGTGTTGTGTAGTGCTTACAAACTCTCAAGTGGGGTACTAGGGGAGTGGAGTAGGGAAAGAAAGGTGTCTTTGTAGCCAAACCACTATAAATACTTGTGTCGTGGTTTTGTATTCCTTTACTCTTTATCTTTTGCATTACTTACCTATATGCTTATCTATCAATATCCAACACACAAACTAAATAGATTGACATAAGTCGATCTAAATACTTTAAAACGAAGTTTTAATCGGCAAAACTATTCAACCCCCCTTCTAGTTTTCCACAGACACAATGCAAATATAAAAACAAAGCAATATGTAAAAGAGAGATCAAACCAGACACGATGATTTATAGTAGTTCGGTCCCAAAGCTCTTTTTCGCCCTACTCTACTTCACGAGTTCCCTACTTGAGAGTTACTTCACTAATTCAACAAACTCTCTTCTCAGCGGAGAAAACCTTACAACGACGCTTACAATGTTTACCGATACTAAGCTAGATATCGAGTTCTTTTTCTGGTACAATTAAACCCGTTATGTTTTATGGCTTAAACATAACAAACCTGTGACCTTTGTGTTTTGAGGCCTAAACACTTAAACCATCTAACATCGGTGTATAGTTGGTGATACAAGATGTTGTGGTGATACATGATGTTGTATAATAGTGATCCAAGATATGGCTGTCTAATGGATATGAATGACTAATCGAAACATTAAGAATTATAAGCTTAATATGTTTGAACTTCTTTTGATAAGAAGGCTTCAATGGATGACGATGACAAGAGATATGATCTTGTTATGGTGGATCTTCATATGCAGGTGTGCTTTTGTTGGATGAGGATGGCAAGAACTCTAAGCTTGTTTTGATAGATCATTAAGTGATAATTTGTTTTCAACAAAGGAGAGTTAAAAGCATTATGATCAAGGGTTAGAAAGGGTTTTGAAGACTTAAGAATGTGTATATTTACATTACAAAAGCTTGAAAAATGTTTCAAAGGGTGAGGCAAAATGTATGCAAAATGGTGTATTAAATAGGCAAAGTAAAATCTGTATTCGAGATCAACTAATCCCATAAGAGCAACAGATCTTTATAAATATATGTCGGTCCTTAAAGATCCGTCGTGCATGCACATGGCCGTTTTATGCCCGTTTTGAATGGTCATATTGTTTGGAATATCTCCTCTCTAATGATGCATGACAAATGGCTGGGCAAAAGTAGTAAGATGCTTACCTTAGTTGCTAAGCACTCAAACTCCTAAAATAGCTAACTGTGATTTTCATGCAAAAACGCTTTTAATGCTTACCTCTTTGGTTTTAGAGTATTGCCAAGATAGCTAATCTACATATCCATGTAAGATCACATTTGAATTACTTCTCAAAGAGGAAGATTCTACCTAGTTGGTCAAATGTGGGATTATAACATTTTGTTTCTATGAAAGTAATTTTTTAAATGAAACTATATAAAACTTTTGTGAAAGTTTATAAGGTAATGTTTTATAAAATAATCCAAGTGTTTTGTGCATTCTTATGAAGTTTAATTATTCAAGAACCAAAGTGATTGGTTCTTGTTGCCAAAACAAAATATTATTTTCTTTAATGGGAGGTTTATGTAAACTAGGTAAACTTAAATTTGAATCACATCCTTAAGTGGAAATTGATTTTTATAAATTATTTAATGAGTTTTTATAAAAATTGTGCAAGTGTTTAGGATGCATGATGCAAGAGATATAAAATGATAAAAGTATTTTGATGTAATGTATATAAAATAAATACAACTTTGATCGTTAGGCTAGTTTGTAAAATCATATTCATACCTTGTATGAAATGTAAAATGAGGTTCGAAAAAAATGGTTGTGATTGTAAATACTTAATGATTCCAATATATATTTTAGACATTCTCAATGGGTTGTTAGATGTTTTTATAATAATGTAACATAAAAATAATATTTGAATCTATGTTGAAGCATGAGAAGACTCGAGATGTCGAGAGGTATTAATGGATGTATGCTTTGAAGAACTATGGTTATGAGTGACTTGCGCAGTTTACGTTATATTTTACAAGTTATATGTTTGTCAATATTAAAACATAAGAGACCGTTTAATTTAAATATCTTATTTCGCACTAACATTAATTATTCATGATAGAGATTGGGTAAGGATTGTGATAAAAATCTTAGATAATTTACTTGAATTGTATATGTGCATTTTTTTTAATAAAGTATTTTAACTCTTATATAGCTGGGTATCACAAACTCATTATTGGGATAATTCAAGAGAAAACACTTAATTAGTAAAACAACGAGAAAATTACTTCGTATTAGTTTTCGTACTTTGCAAATAAAACCGATGGTTATGTTATTCAAAAGGTTCATTTGACAGTTAGATGCGGTAATAAGCGGTAGACCACTGTTGACTCCGCAAATAGCGCGCGACCTCCTGGACCTCCTATCTTTTTGTTGTTCAAAAACATATTAGATTAAACGAGTCCGTACTTCCTCAAGGTTAATATAAAATCTCATTTATCTATGCCAAATCCAATGTTTTGAAAACCGATTCGACCCGGCTGGTTCAGCCGGTTAAACTAGTTTCGGTCGATAAGCGAGTCAAATTAAACCTTGTCTTTCATTTCGAAACCCAGTTACACCCGCCGGGTTTGAAGCGACTCGGGTTTACCCTGTTCTCGAGACATGACGGGTTTTTTTTCATGCTTTTTTTACAAATAAAGCAAGTTAATTATATATGTTTGCGACTTAATTTTATTATATTATTTATTTTTATTTGTTTTGAAATATATATGTTATATTTGGTAGTAAATGATTTTAACACTCAATATATGGAATGCTAATTTTTTATATACTTTTTTATCATTGGAGATTTTTTTTTGAAATGCCTGAATGATCCGATAAGGCCTGATTGAACTGGTAACCCAGTGATTCGATGACTCGACCAGATCGATTAAAAACCCCGTTTTTAAAACATTGGATAAATCGCAATCTATTAAAATAGAGCAAGTTTTGAGGACTAGCTAAAGGGTAGTTTAATTCGTCAATCGAATCTGCAGGAAGAAATAAATGCTAACATACATATCGACATGTAGTAGCGAAATAGAAAGTGAAAAACATGGTACTCTGACAAACTTATAATACGTGTTAATAGCATAGATGGTTTAGCGGCGAGGAAGGTCGTCCTCGTTCCACACGAGCCTCAACGCTACTTTACCCAACTTCAATTCAGTCGTATGAAAGTCACCATCAAATAGTTTCCACGTCAGCCATTTGTAACAGCAGTATCCCCCTCGGATCTCCCACTTTTTATAATTATTATTCATTCATTCTTTGTTAATAGTCGGCACCCGACAAATCCTATAACTCTTCACACGTGGCATTCTTTCTTAATGTAAAGACTTACAAAACATGACACACAAAACCTTTTTACCCATAAATATTTAATGTTGTTTTCATTTTTATTACTTCGTGTTTGCCATATAAATGTATATTTTGTACTTGCTTCTAATGGATAGTGAGAGATAGCTAGACATCTTTTAGTTAATGTAAAGTGCATATATATGTGGTGGGGAAAGATTTAAGTATACTAATCTTGAATGATAGTCATAGTACTCATGATTTCTGTAAGAGAGTGAACGAGTTAAACAATCAATGTATTAGTTACATTTGAAAATGAAAGGCACATAATTACCATTATATGCATGTATGAATGATCCAAAAGTCCATCTAATATACTATTTATAGTTCATAGTTTCATACCATTAAAACACCATCAAATATAATAGTGGGCTGGTCATATTTAATTGAATGTTTATACTCAATTCAATCATATTAGTATCTAATCAGATGTGTACACAATCAAAAGAAAGACACATCAAGATCGACCAAGGTCGGTCAATGATTTCGATCAATTTTAGGTCAAGGTTTAGGATACATCTCCAAGACTTTAGCTGGTTGATTTTCAATCTACAACGTAAATAGTGGTAATGTAGTTGTTCTAGTATAGTAAAATGACAAATGTAGCTATGTAAGGTTTTGCCGTGTACATTGAATATGCTATTATACACTTATGTTTTGCTTAAATGTATTGGTTTTACGGATATTTGTTAGAGTGTGGTATTTCTATATGGTCCCATGTTCATTTTATGTTTTCGAATCATATGTACTACCTAAATGTCATATTGATATAAATTTCTTATACATGTATGTTAACTTAGCATATATATTTTTTAGGGTTTAATATGAAATGTCATCAGCTTGTGTCACAGATCAATGCATTTTTATATTGGATAAAACAATATGACTTAGTGTTTTTAATGTTATTTCAAAAGTTAAATAACAATAATCTTTTTAGATGTGGCGAGTTATAAGTATGTAATCGTCATGTACATCAACAACAAGCTTTCAAAAAGTAAGCACCGTAAAGTTTCAGCACATTTATATGAAGTACGGCCTCTACCTTTAGCTAATCTAGTGACTTATGTTTGGCGAACATAGCATAACTATAAACACCAGCCGTGAGCAACAACAACTAGAAGTAGCTGGTTTGTTTTATTAATTTTTTTTAGTAAAGAACGCAGTTGTAATTAAATTTTAATGTGTAAATTGAAGTGAAATTACCGTTAAAAATTTAAAGCTTGTTTTAATAGCATTTTAAAAGGTGGTGTTATAAGTATAATGTTTGTTTTAACAGCTTGTTGCTAAACAAGTTTTTTTTGTTTATCAAAAACATTAAATATTAAACACTAACTATTCCAAAATGCTCTGCGAAACACTAAGTTCAAATTATGTGTGCTGTAACCGTTCCTGAAATGGTTATGTTAATCTTATTGAATGAGGGTCATACTCGCAGTGTCGAAATCATGATTATAATTAAGGGCAAATCACATAAAAAGGTATTACACTTTAGGTTAATTTTAATTTTGGTAATCAACTTTTTTTCTCTTAATTTTAAGGTATCAAAGTATTTTTGTGCAATACAAGGTTTTTTCGAATTTTGAAAGCGGTTACCGATCATAATGTTAGCTAAAATGACTTTTAAATGCTAATTATAACGATATATCACATTAATTAACCAACCTAGCTGAAAAAATAACTGATAACATCTTTCGAAAAGTCAAAAAAAAACTTTACATTGCACGAAAAATAACTTCGATACCTTAAATTAAAAAAAATAAAGTTAAGTACCTAAATTAATTTTAAGTGTGATACCTTTTTATGCAATCTTCCCTATAATTAATTGACCGGGTGTGTAATTTCTTTTAAGTGCAACTGAATAAGTACTAAAAACATACTATCTTCATATCATGGACCCTTAGTTTCACCTTTAGTTTTATACGATTTAAATTTATGTAACGGTAAGCTCAACCCTTTAAATTAGTCGATACAAAATCAGACATGGCCGGATATATTTACTGATCGAGAGTGATGTTATCAAAATCCATAGAGAATAAATGATTCAACGAAGCGTTGATCGAATTGAAGTTGGTAGGTTTAAGTAGAGGAGAATAATAAATAATGTAGTTGTTAATAGATAAGCCATTAATATAAAAAGTGCATGTAGTGTATTAATTCTTGTGTGATGGGCATAGAATTTAATTTGAGCTAAAAGAGTCTACGTATCTTTTCAACGGGGCGGCTCTTGTTCCTATAAGATGTGCACACCTGTTCAAAATCCACAAATCTTTGTTTACTAGTCAATTAAATCGATTGTGATTAGTATATGAACCCGGCCAGTTTGATTATATTCAATGCGCATAATTCATTTATTAACAAAACAATGTGATAATAACTAAAAATGCACACCGAATTTATTATTTTCTCAAGTTTCGTCAAATGCAATGATGTTCGGTACGACTAATTGACTATATTATGTACTTCTTCCGTTAAAAATTATTGGTTGAGACAAAAATCATTCATTATGACTTTTAATGACTCAAATAAAATATCTTTTTATTAAAAAAAAAATATTACTTAAAAAAAAGTGAACAATATTTTGAAAAATCACAAAAAAAAATATATATAAACTGTAATTTTGAGACAAAGAAAGTTTTATGTTACGGTAGGTGTTACTATGTTTACACTCCCTAGCCCCTTTTACTTTCACTATGTATTGACAAAGCAAGACATTTTTTTATTATACTTTGTTCTGCATCTTTTGTCTTTTACTATTTTTTAAGTGTTAAACTTTACTCACAAAAGTGAGAATTAGCGGGAACACCCTGACTCTAGGTGTTTTTTGGCACCATTCATTGTCCACTCTACAAAGATTAGCTCCAGCAACCCTCCTGACCTAGTGTGGCACCAACTGAAGTCACCAAGAGCCGAGACTCAAACCCTTGACCTTTTTCTCTACAAAATCTCTCTCGTGGGCTCATGGGTTTTTCATACTTTTTTTCGGAGGTTTTACCCACTTTATTAATATAACAAGACAATTTTTATGCTCCGTATTTTTTGTGTTTTACTAATTTTGACTTATCAAACGTTATATTTTATTTTTAGTATTTTTTACTTGTCAGTCTTACAATCATTTTAGAGAGGGTATAATCTCATAAAAAAAATTGCTAACAACATGGCTTACATTAGGGGATCAAAAGTTTGCTGCACTGGATATTGTTGTAGTAGAAAGTACATTCACCTCTAATTGGCATATATATAGTCACTGATCTCAAGTAGTAAGATTGAAAGAAAGGCCTTTCTTTTATATACTGTATTTCAGATCAGTTTTTAGTTTTGGATTTGGCAAAATAAACTATCCATACATCAAATGTGGAGTACATGTTTTGTCTCTAAATAAGCCAAAACAAAAGTCAATTCGTAGAAAAAAAGGAGCCATGTGTCAAAAAAGTCACATTTATGCTACATCTCTTTTTTTCTCTTTTACTATGTACCAAGACTTACTAGAAGATGGACCTTGCTTGGTTAAGAAATGTAAGCACTTTAAGAAGCTGTTATCTATAATTAATACTATCTTTTATACAATGTTAGGTAGATGTTGAATCGAAGTGGAGAAGAAGACTGAGTCATTAGTTGTGTCAATTTGCAAGTGTTGCTTCTTCTGACCGATCTTGAGCTACACGATCGTCAAATATGGTGGGAGTATTTTCTAGAATTTTGCCAATTCTACTAGAGATAGCGATGTTCTAACTAAGTAAGGATGCCACTCCATGCACGGACCGTCACCTGTAATGATTAAATCGAGGTATCTCACCTTTCTTCAATGGATTAGATGTGAAGTCTCACATGATCAATTGAACAAAAAAGCTTGTCTCAGAAGTGAATTACTTTCGGCCCAAGTAATAACTAGCGAAAGAAGGGTGACAAGTCAGATAGAATTCTACAAAAAGGTGTAGATTGGCGGGAACACCCTGACCCCGGGTGCCTTTTGGCACCAGCCATTGTCCACCTCATAAGGAATAGCTCCGGCAACTCTTCTGACAAGTCAGATAGAATTCGTGCTGTGTAATTCGTAGGCATTTCTGTAGGAAGAAATCATGCAATATATAGTGAGCAATACACAGAAAGCTGTTCATGCATTCTCTATGATTGATATGATGTTACTTATGCACCAACTTTGGATTAAGATTTTAACAGGTTTTGCTAAAAAAATTACGGAGTAATTCAGTTGTCTGACATAAGAAAACGAGGAACTAACAGCAATATAAGAACTGATTAATGATATCAAGAATAACCTTTCCACGGGTTTCTTGTTGTAATGATATGATTTAATCAACCTCAAGAGACTTGGCCATCTGTACGTGTTTGTAGTTAAATGAGAAACAACATGCAATAACTAATACAATTTTTATCTCTTATACACTTTTCTGCTTCTAATTAATTATACCCCTTTGTGAAAAGATCCAGCAAGTTCTTATGTAATTACTATTGTTATTTTTTTTACTGTTTTAGTATTTCTTGCCTTATAAGAAGCAACCTTAAGTCTTTCATTAACTATTAGTTGTGGATATTAGCTAGGTTTTGTCTTTGTTTTCACATTTGTTGGATTGTCTCTTAATTTCCAATGATGAAATTCCAAGAATATGGAAATTTTATGATGTGGAATTGAAGTTAAGACCAATCTATACGTAAGAGTTCCTCTTACTTAAATACTGAAGGGGCTGATGTGAAATTCCACGATCGAACAAAAAGTTATGTGTTCAAGTATCAGTTAAAATATAAGCACGCTGTGATCGGTTACAGAAAAGTTTATTTGTACAACTGTACAAGTATTAAACGTAGTTTATTCCTTGGCCCCAGATGTTTATCAGGGACCAATATCGGTATTTTGTTCAAAAGGAAACCTATTGGCAAGGTTAAGAAATAGTTAATGAAGGAAGGAGTGATAGAAAAGTTTCCAATTGGTCTAGTCTTCATCAGTTATCATGCATCTACTTTCTTGACCCATTAAAAACTTCAAAAGAAAAGTAAGCTAACTATATATATTTGACCACCAGTATATATACTAGTGTTTTATATAACCAAACTAACCCTCCATTATTGATTTTTACTCCAAATTTACAGGAGGTATAGCAAGTAGTAACTCGTTTGACAAAGTATTATATTTGCTGTTTTATGACATCTATCATATTAGGGGTTTTACAATGGTATTTTATAAAATAAACATATATTTTAGGGTTTTGCTAAACATGGTATTAAATATCATGCATGTTTAAGAAACTTAAAACCTGTGTAAGTAATTTTATTCGGCTAGTTGTGAGCAGTCATATTTGGAAAGTAGCAAGTGGCTTATCAAAAAAAAGTAAAGTAACACTCAATGTCGTCTTCCACGGGTTATGGGTACCCAATACCGTTTTCGGTGTTTGGGGGAGGTTAAGATGTAGACAGCCTTACCCCTACCTAAGGTAGAGGGCCGCCAGTTCTACCAAAGGTAGAAAGGACCTCCGGCCTTTTGTAGGGAGTGAGGATTGAACCCCTGACCTCTCGGTTGAGAGACAAGGGGTTTTCCAACTGATCCAACCCTACTTGTTAGCAAGTGGCTTATCACTATGATACAAATGTCTCAAAACATAGCCCTCAGGTTGTGTTTAGCATTTTCTCATATCTTAATAAGAATGCATTTTTATATAAAAATCTATCTATGTTGAGATAAACAAATGACTCAAACAGTGTATAAAATCATCTAGTATAGGAGGCCTAGATATCATGCGTTATTGGTGCCGTTTTCTCCCAAAACACAACGCGACGATGCGACCACAGTATCGTGGATCGCGTTTTCGCGTTCCTAAGCCGTCATGATTAGCCAAGATGGTCTCTGAAAACGCAACAGGACGGCGCCTCCCAGAAAACACAACAGGACGACACCACTGCATACCGAAGTTCGCGTTTTCCCTTTCTTTTTTAATTGTGTGAGATCCAGATGTGCATGACGGCACAAGAATCTGATGTTATAAGAGAGCGGAATTTTTGGTGTTGTGCTGAACTTTGTTATTATAGAAAAAAATGCTGATGTGACAACACTTTTTTCCACGACACCGAAACAACTCCGAAGCACCTAGTGCTTTAATGATCGAAAATTCCAAATGGTTAAGAAGCAACCATTTTAACAAGTGGTCCATTTAACTCGTACAACTTGTCCGGCCTGTTTGATTAATACGGACTACACTGTATAAAATTATAATAATACAATGATATCATAAAAATCTAACATAGCTGACATCATTGTCAAACAAATAACCAACTGATGACATCATCTCCCTTAATTTCAAAGCAGACACACCCCTCGGCCCTCTATATATATTCTCCCACTCCTTCTGCATAACCAAACTAATCCCTCGTAACAAAAATATCCTTCATACATCTTATCAAACACTTTCTTATAAACAAATGGAATATTCCGGTGACAGAAATGGCAGCGCAACCTCGCCCATGGCCATTGTATCAAACTCTCACTCACCTAAAAAAACTACTTCTAATAACAACTCAACTTCTTCATCATCTCAGCTTAGTCCATCTAGTGTTTTAACCCCTCCATCACCACCTCATCCGGTGGTTCTTAGCCCATGTGCTGCGTGCAAGATTCTTAGGCGACGGTGTGTCGAGAAATGTGTCTTGGCACCTTATTTTCCTCCTACTGATCCCATTAAGTTCACGATCGCACACCGAGTTTTTGGAGCTAGCAACATCATTAAGTTGTTGCAGGTAAAACTATAGTCGGATTTTCTTTTTGAACGACAACTTTTTTTTAATTGAAAATGACCTAGCAAGAAGACGTTTATAGTTGAATGCTATTAATCTATAACGTTATCAAGTTGGTTGATCAAGATTTAATGATGATTGTAACGTGTATCTATGTTTTTGGATGTTCTTACTATTAAAAAACTGGCATTTTTTTGGTTGATCATGATTTAATGCTGATAGGAACGTGTATTTAAGTTTTTAGTAGATGTTCTTACTACAATACTTACCATAATATTAAGAATTATTATATAAAGGTTAAAAAATTAAAGCTTGCAGTTTTAATGTGAATTCAAGACTTTGACTCTTCTTTTTTTTCCACCTGTTTTTTTTTTCTTTCCCATTTTATTAGTATAATATACTTTAAGCCAAAAAAACGGTTAAAGATATCATAAACAAGTCTTAACTATTTTTAGAAAGTACACTTTTTATAAAGATTTTGCTACTAATGATACCAAAGTGCAGATAAATTTTGTTAACAGGTTATTCTTGTTTAGGGGACTTTTTATCTATTAAGTATTAAGTATACATAAATAGAATTTATAAACAGAAGTATATAATGCATTTTAATTTTACGAAGTATTGTTTTGAAAGCAAAAATACTTTTGATCATTTTTAGTATAGAAAACACAGCTTAAAAGTTGCTTGAAAATATTGCCGTTGAAAAAAATATATTAATATGAATTTAATAAATTTGAACTATTTTCAAACTAGTAATCTTTTTGACAATTAAAAATCAAAAGTAAATATATAAATATATATATTTCTAAAGGAGTATCCTATATGTAGGACCATCATAAACCGGTTCATAGTTGACATTTGCATGTAGAGATAGTAGTTAGAAGGGTAAATTGGTGACATGTATGGTCACCTAAAGAGAAACCATGATCACCTTTCAAATTATATGAGTTGAAATTTTTCTCATTTTATTCATACTTTTCGTCTAAATATTGTAACTAGAAGTAACACGTGTAAACATTTGTATGGTTTACAGGAGCTTCCAGAGTCTCAAAGAGCAGATGCAGTTAGTAGTATGGTTTATGAAGCGAATGCAAGGCTTAGAGATCCAGTTTATGGTTGTGCGGGAGCGATATGTCAGCTTCAAAAGCAAGTAAGTGAGCTCCAAGCAGAGCTAGCCAAGGCGCAAGCGGAGGTGCTCAACATGCAATGCCAACATTCCAATTTGTTATCTATGATTTGTATGGAGATGGATCAACAATTAGTCTCACCACCAACAACACTACCACAACATACGTCTTATGAAAACCTAAACTTCTTCCCCGATGATGTCAATTTGGGGAGCGTATTCGAGCCACTTTGGACATGAAACTAAGGATTCTCTCCTAGAGTTGATCAATCAAGTTTGCAGCTTATAGTGAAAGAGAACCGGAATTAATATTCGTTAACAAATTTAAGTAATGTAGTTTGTGAGATTTTAATATACTTCATTTTTACTGATTCTATAAAAGGTAGTATAAAGAATAAATGAAGAGTTACTAAGAAAGGATAGAGGAGAAGGAGAAATGTCATTGTACTAATAATATGCCAATTCTTGATTTAAATCAAGTTATGGGTGACCTAATTTTATCAAGTCTAATTTATTAAATTCTTCATTTGGCTTATTTTGTCAAACCTTTATATGACTTAAGTACCCTTTTGACTCTTTTGAAGCTTATACTTTCTTTTTTTTATTCATGTTTGGATTTTATATATGACTTGTGGCTAGACCAATTGTATAGTTGGGGGAGTTGGGTTTCATCAAGTTTTTCAAACATGTGGAGCTTTTAAAAAGGAAGCAAAAGCTTGAGAGAGGTGACAGTCACATCATCTTGACATACCAAATATATAGTACACCACTAAATACTAAAATGCTCTGTTCAAAAAAAAAAAAAAGCTAAAATGCAATCTCTTTCAAAGCCTTTAATTAAAATTTAGAAGAAGATATATATAATCCCATACATAATTTAATAATTTATACATATAGAAATATATATTGTGATGAATTATTTACCAATCAGTTCATTATTAAGCTAGCAGGGTTATATGCTAGCTAGGTTTACTAGTGAAAAACAAGGGAAGAAAGTATAGTAGCTGCAAATTGTAAATAGTAAAAAATAATAACTTGTTCTTGAAAGTTGAAAATAACTAGCCAAAATTACTTACACTACTAACTGATTTGATAGGAAGAAATGATCAACATATATTTTCTATAAGGTCTATAAATTTTTCAACAAGTCCAAATTGCAACATCAGTTTGGCATGTATGTTTGAAAAATATACCAGTGCTAGTAAAAGCTTGCATGTGATTTCTACGTAGGATTTGTAATTTAGCTATATATTCTTGGAAATTTGGAATAATGTATTTGCTACTTCCGTATGTGAGTTGTTCTATTTAATTTCTCACATATATTATTCCTAACTTCTTCATTTTAGCTGTTGATAAATAGGTACTTTGACTTGCATGAATGATTTATAACTAACTTCTTACTGTTACTATGAAACGATTGATCCTTTATATATTTATATAAGTATAAAAGCTAAGAAGTGATCGAGAAAGCTAAAAGTATACGGAGTATTATAAATCATCGATCATTTATCACTAGGGTACAATAATAACCAACCATACATGCATGATACATTAAAATGACAACGCAGCAAAATAATATATACATTCATATCTAGTAAGGATTATAAAAGTAAACAAAGGAATAAAGTGAACGAATGTGGGCCTGTATTTGTGACGAAATAAAACCTACGCGTTGTAAAAATGGATGTGGCATACAACCTTATAACACAAATCTGAAACCGCGTCTATATCACGTGTAATGAAAACCCTACATCACGTGTAATACCTATTTACCTTTTTGGTATATCTTACCTTATTTAAAGTTTAAATGGAAAGGTTATCTAAAAAAAGTAATTAATCATTTGTTTTCTCTGTTACTTGCGGAAAGTATCTGAAAAAAACGAGTCATTACTTGTTCAATTTACTAGCAAAGCTGTCTGAGTTTAACCGAGTTCAAATTTGTTTTTACAAAATATATGTAAGTCACAAGGCACCACAGTGTAACGCGAGGGACAATTATTCTTCGTATTATACATTCATTTGTCAAGTTTGCTTTCGGCTTTATAAGTTTTATCTTCATTTTCTCTAGATTCACAAAACTAATGATAAAGAAAAATATGATTGTTAATCAGCTAAAAAACACAAAACGAACTAGAAGTTATGTTTCTAGAAAAGGGATCGTTTTCGCCTTTTTGTTTAATTAGGTACACGGCCAAACTATTAACCCACGAGATATGATCATATATAAAATATGTCGACCTTTTTGCAGAGCTGCCGTTTCTCGTAGGTAGGATTTTTGTTTTGTTTCTCTTTAACAAAACAAACGATATATTTATCTAGATCATAAAGCAACGGACAAGGTAGAATAAGATATGATGTTTTCATTTAAACTTTATGCATCCTCGGTTTCACATTATCATGAATGACCTTACGTCGGTATATATGTTGCTACATTAGATTTTCGTATCAAATAACTCGAAGATCGAGCTCTTTCTGTTAAAAACTAAATTTGTTTAACCTCGCTCGTTTCTTTTAAAAATCACGATATATGTGTCAAAGCAAAACATAAATTTATCATTGACCGAACAAGATAGAACTTACTAACAACCTGAGTGGTTTTAATACGTCTACTGATGATATACCCAAGACATATGCCACTAAGCTCAGCCCCGTGTATAACTTGACTAAGGCTAATTTTCGAAATCTTGAACCTAATGTACCAGATGATGCTGATTATGATTTTGGACTACCTATAGCTTCGGTTCATGAGGTTAATGATAAATTGAAGAATTCGCTATAAAAGTACTTTATCGGTAAAAGGCTTGCATTTCCTGTCGTTGAATGGTTTGTGCGCAATAGTTGAGAAAAAGTATGGTATTATGAAAGTAACTATGAACGCGAATGGTTTCTTCTCTTTTAAGTTCTCAACGATTCAAGGTGCTGGTTCTATACTCCGAGATGGTTCATGGATGATACGTGGAATCCCCATATTTCTTAATAAGTGGTCGCCCTCTGTGAGCCTCTTAAAAGAAGAATTCTCTCGAGTTCTAGTTTGGGTAAATTTTTATGATGTGCTATTTGTTGCATACACAGCAGATGGGTTAAGCTTGATGGCCACAAAAATTGGTACTCCTATGATGTTAGACTCGTATACAAATAATATGTGTTTGAATTCATGGGGACGGAGCAGCTATGCAAGAGCCTTGATTGAAATTGATGCATGTAATAAATTCACTGACAATCTGGTGGTGGCTATTCCTAAGCTAGAAGGTAGTGTATATACGAGAAAGAATATTTGTACTGAATATGAGTAGGTACCCCCTCGTTATGGTACATATTTGATATACGGTTACTCACTTGATGAATGTCCCAAAGCTGCTCCTAAGCATATGGTGGATGAGATGGATAGGCAAGGATCAGTTTTCAGAAGCTGATAACGAGGGTTTCTTTGAAGTGAAAAAGAAGAACTCGGGTGGAAAGAATGAATGTAACAAAAAATTTAAACCGGATTCTTTGAAGTTTAAACTTATTTATCGTCAGAAACAACCTGATAAAGTGTCGAATGCTTCTCCGAATAAGACTTAAAATGATGACATAAATGTGGCATCGACTTGCAATCATATTAAACATATCACGATGTCATCGAGTAAAAAGGGAAATGGAAAATCGGATAACATCAATTTTCTTTCTCTTAAAAACTCATTTGAGGCTTTGAGTAATTATAATATAGTCCTCGAGAGTGTAGTTACCCCTACTAATTTGGGTTCGAATTATGCCTAGTACTTCTCATGTGGCTTATGTAAGGGCTGATGATCTGGTTTGGATAGTGATGGTGAAGTGGATAATACTAAAAGTAGTTCGCATAATGATGGGGCTGATTTGGATATAGGTCGGAATAAGGTTACATGGATTGATCAGACTGACGACCAGAATGGTAATCAAATTCCAAATTCCTTAGCTAGAAAACTTCAAAATATTAAAAAGCAAATGCTCGAAGGGAAGATTGTTCTAGTGGGTGATGATGGAAATCCAATGACAGTAAAAAGTGTGGGAACAAGCACACAACCGAGTTCCTCGAGTTTTAATGCTGAAGAGGATAGCAAGGGTAAAGTGGAACATGTTTATGACGAAACTGGGACTTTCATGGCTTCTAAGTCAAGTAGGAGTGGTTACGAGACCAAGAGCTTGTATGAACGCTATAAGAAAACTAAGAATGATAATCCATATGATTCATATGATTATGATGATGATGATGAGTGCAATGCTCATGATCTAACTGAAGATTAATTAGCTTTCTGTGACGCTTAAGATATCAAGGTTCGCGGTCGAAAGAAGTTGTAGGTTATGCTTTGAGTCGGATGAGTCAAATGTAATCTAGTAATAGTTTACTTCATTCATTGAAGTAGTTTTGCTTGTTATATTAACCTTACCACCTATTTAACGGGTTAAGATGTAGGATTTCACCCACATCCGTTGTACTTAAACGTTTTTTAAAGTAATACATTTACCATGGAAACCATTTACCAACAAAAAAAGAAGATATAAATGTGTTTATAAGTTCTGATTCATGTAATCATGTATGTACCATAGTTGTATAGTGATCTTATTAGTTAAGTCATTATATAAATGGTCTAATAGTATACCCTTTTTTTGAGTAAAGGGTTGTAATACCTGGTGAATAGATTACTCCAAAAATATTTAAGTACTAAGGATGTAGGTGAAATTCCACATCTTAGGCCATTACATAGGAGGTAAAGCTAACATAACAAAGCAAACTTTTTCTACAAACGAAAGAACAACTACTACTAGATTACATTTGACTCAACACAACACCAAATACAATATACTATTTTCTTCGACCACGAAGCTTGATGTCCAAAGCATTAGAAAAAGCCTCTTGTTCTTCCGATAGACTATGTGTATTGTATTCATCATCATTATATGGATGATACTCATCAACGACCATGGTTTCCTTCCACTGTTCATACAAGCTCTTGTTCCTAATACCACTTCCACCTTCCGAATTTTTTGAAGCCATAAAGTCAGTAGTTTCATCATACACTTCTTCTACATCATTATCACTTTCTTCAACAACCAATGCAACTGACTTACCACCTTTACCATCAATACCGACGTTCGAAGTTTCCACATTCTCTAAAATCTTGTCCTCTTCAATTAAAACTGCAAATGAATTCCTAAGAGCTACAAGGTTAATATCATTACAAATCATATGTCTCGTCTTGTTCTCACTTGATGCCATACTAGTGTTGTTTGAGGTCGAAGCTCCATGATCCATAGAATCCATATTCTTACCACTACTTGTAGAGTACTAGCAACATTAGCTTGCTTCTTTGACGTTCCAGCACCACTACAAGTAAAGACATGTCAATAAATTAATGCACTCCTCAGTTTAAAATTCATAGTTTTGTCATTATTCTTCTTGTTCGAACCACGATTTTTCACAACCTTGAAACCATCACTTGGAGTATAAACATTCTTCTTAGGAGGATCTTTAGTCACATTAGGGTTGTGTTCAATCGAATGACCAAAAATCTTGCATTTGGAGCAATGTGGCGGCTTCTATTCATACTAAAATGTGACCACCCTCACACAAGTGTTTCCTTCATCTTCAATGTTAGGCAATGTTGCAAAAATCGTGAATCGGTAGTCGGGCGGTCGACCACCCTGCAGCGAGTAATCAGCCAAGGCGGGATTAATCGATTATTAATCGGATTGGCATTTCCTGCAAGTTTTGGGTATTTCTGGAGACCAAACTAAAGATCTTAACTGATTCTAAGCCTACTATGTTTCTAAATCTCAATAAAAGGCTCCAATTCTGATCATGAGGCTCATTGTACGTTATAAGTGAAATAAATTATCCCCATTTTGCGTCATAAGTGAAATTATTATTTTTTTAAATTTGACCGATTTGACCGATTCGGCCGATTTTTAACCGATTCGGCCGATTTTTGGCCGATTTTTTTACCTGGCCGATTTTTTGACCGATTTTTAAAATTCTACAAGGTGTATGACCGATTATCGATTAATCGGCAATTAATTGGCCGATTCGACCGATTTTTGCAACACTGATGTTAGGAACAACAATAACCATAGATTCTTTCATATCTTTTTTCGCGTGTAACTCGATCATGGCTCTTGCATAACTACTTCTACCCCAAGACTCAATACACACAGTAAAAGTATAAGAATTAAGCATTAGAGGTGTACCAATCTTAGTAGCAATCGCACACAATCCATCTGCAGTAAAGGCCGCCATTGGAACGTCATGTATCTTAATCAAAGTAGAAACTCTGGTTAAGTCTTATTTCATAAGGTTAATTGAAGGCATCAATTTATTCAGAATAATAGTGACAGTGCGTATCATCCATGGGCCATTTTTGAGGACATGATCAACACTTTTCCGGACGCAAATTTGAAGAAAAAGAACCCTTTTCAATTTATCATAATTTTCTAGATTTCATACTTCCCCCACACGTAAAACTCGTAGTTTTCAACCACCGGAAAAGCCACTCGTTTACCAAAGAAATACCCATACAGTTGTTGCTCATTCTACCATTAACTTCCATCTCCGACGACATGGGTACCTTTAGTTCAAACTCATCAGATTTTGCGCTCTCCACATCAAGTGTTCAAAAATGTACCTTGTTTAATGTCTTTTCAGAATGAACTACTGATGAGTGTGTAAATACTCATCATTTTTGATTAAATCTGAACTGCAAAACGTTTAAAAATGCTCAGAAATGCATCAAAATACTGAAAATATCTCAAAATTGCATTTTATATGTTTCAGATGCAAAATGTTAAAATCAGATGAAAAATGAGCTAAGTTTGCAAAATTGGCGCTTTAGGTCCCCAGTTTCAAAATTGTCGAATAGTCCCCGAGCACTTAATTTCAAAGAAAAATCACCAAAGGTCCTTTTAAAATCATAACTTGTCAAAATTAGTCCTTTGGTGAAAAATATCAAAAGTTTTGAGAAATTACAAGTTTAGTCCTACAACTTCATAAATTACAGATTTGGTCCCTGGAATATTAGAGATTTGCAGTTTGATCCTTGGAATTTTTAGAGATTGTCAAAATCTACCCTTGGATTACATTTGTAGAATTTACATTCGTGGTCCCTGAAATTTTCAGTTTGGCAGTTTTGGTCCTTATAGTCTCAAATGGATTCAATATTAATCCTTAATCCAAACCCTATAACTAAAAGCCCACCCAAAGCCCAATCCAATATCTACCCAATACCCGGTCCAAAATAAACCCTTTTACCCGTTACCCTTTACGGTTTAAAACCAAACCACCCCGGTTTCAAAATAAAACCGCCTCACGGTGTTTCCCTCTCCATCATCACCCCTACACACACTGCAACTCCACCCTACTCCACGCTTTGTTCCCCCTCCAAGTACCTAATGACCAAACGCATTTAATGCACCCTCCTCACAAGTTATCAGAACCAACTGCTAAAAAGTTTTCCCGCCAAAAGTCATCAAACGGCTAGAATCTACTCGACTCATCCAAGGGCCAAAATAATTAGTGGGATTTGAAGAGAGAGGTGAGAGAAGCTCACTCGTGTATAAAAAGAAGGAAGAAGAAGGAAGATAGGAGTAGCACTTAGTTTAATTTTAAAATGTATTTCGTTTTTAAAACTCTTAAGTCTTAAATGAATTCTTAGTTGTATTTTCAAGTTTTATTGTATCAAGCTACCTTGTTTCAGTATATTACAACTCTATTTAAGTATCAATTCAAGTTTATGTTCATTTTCCATATTTTATGTTAACTGTTGAAATTTTCATTTTCAAACTCCTATGTCAAAGCTTTTAGTAGCTTAGTTTTAAGCTCAAACAAGCTTCTATAAGCTTATTATAGCTTTTTACAAGCTTATATTCAAGTTTCAAGCACCTTTGGAATTTGGTCAAAGAAAGTCAAACTAGGGCAAAAATGGAGATAGAAATGGATATGGGTTGAAGCAGAGCTGGATTTGGGTTGATATTGAGCTAGGTTAGGGTTTGGAATAGGATAGTTGTTCACGTGTTCGTTTCAAGCCATTGTGGCTGAGGACCATTTGTAAGTGATTTTCAAAGATTCATTGCATAACTTGTATTTGTAGTTATAAGTAGTTCAAACCTGTGTAATTAGTTGTATTTAGGTTAGCTTAAATCAGTTTAATCAATATTACAAGCTCAATCAGTAGTTAGCTTTTTCAATCTATAAAACAGTCATAAAAAGGGTGTTTGGATTAGTTGCTTAAACTGTACTAGAGGTTAGCTCAGTGATTAAAACCTGTTGTTTCATGCTTGTTAAGCTCATTTGAACTCATATCTGTCATCACATTGCATTTGCTTAAGCTCTAAGTCAAAATCATACTTAACTTGTCTTAACTGCTTAAGCTGTTGGATTTTAAAGAATCAAAGACTTGTTTTGTGTTTAAAATTCTTAGACATTGCTTGCATTGAGTTTGTTTTATCATATTACATTAACATCAGTCCTCAAATTGGATTCAAAGTTCAAATAAGTCAACTTTTCAAAATTGTATCAAAAGTCAAAAACTGAAAAAGTAGTTTTGAGCCTATCTAAGAGGATTTTTCATTGACTCATTTCTGAGCCAAATCAAGTAAAACTTGGTTTCTTTAAAATTCACTTGGTCTATTATCTTATAGTCATTTTTGTGGATTTTTGTCAAATTTTTAAAAGCTTCAAATCAGCTTGTGAATGTGGTTCAGTTCCCCGTGCACAAGCTTTCAGCTTTTAACGAGTGTGCAGACTTTGTGATTCTTGCAGATCTTGCACAGAGCTCATAAGAGCTTATCATGGTCTAGTTTTTGGTTTATAAGTAGCCACCCAGGTCTAGTGTAGGTTCCAATTTCTTGTTTTGGTTTCCACTTATTTAGTAGCTTATTATTAGTGCAAAGTAGCCTCAAACTGTTTTGCACTTAATCTCAATACATCAAATCTGTTCAAACAACACAATAGAGGTTAAGAGCAGTTTATACTTGTTGCATTTTGGTATTTTTAGCCTTTTACAGCTTCTGTTTCAGTGTGGTGCTTATTTGTGGTCTGTGGCTTATTTGGAGTGCTTATTCACTAGCACTTTGCATTGCAGTTGCATAATTCCACACACAACCCACTGTTTTTCTATTTTTCCTAGATTCTCTATATTATTTTAGGCTTATCTTGAATTTTTCATATTTTTCTAGGTCAGTTTGCTATTTTTATTTATTTAAAACACTTTTTAAGCAATTTTAAATAGCTTTTAATACAATTAAATCAGAAATGTTTCAAAAAAATAATTTTTCATTTTTCCTAGATTAAGATAAATATAAAAAGTCAAAAAAATAATTTTTCAGATTTTTCTTAGTTAAATTTGTATTTTTAAGCAATTTAAGTAGTTTTAAATAGTTTTTAATTCATAGAAAATAGAAAAATAATCAGAAAAATACAAAAATAGTTTTGAAAATTCTCTTTTGTTATTTTAGATTTTTCCAAGCCATAATTTCATTTTTCTAGCTTTATTTTATATTTTCTTGTATTTTAGGCTATTATTTAATAAGTAAAATTAGTTTTTAATTAATAATAATTAAATAAATAGTTTTAAAAATAATTTTCTCTTTCTATAAATTTTCTTTTATCATTAGGTTTGTAAAAATGTCATTTTCATATTTTTAGGACTAATATTGTTTAAGTTTTACGCTTTTTAATGCGTCGTAGTTTTTAATTCAGTTTTATAAAAGAAAAATTAAAAACATCATTTTGCAAATAGTGATAGCGTTTATTTAATATTTTTTATCTTTTTAATTTCCTTTAATTTGCATTTAAGCCTTTGTAATTATAGGCTATTTCTGTAGTTATAATCTTTATCAACCTCTTTTCCGTTCAAATCTCTCGATCACTATTCGTTGGGTGATTCTTCGCATAGCTCGCTGGGACATAACGACCCGGGGAAACACTATACTCTCCAGATCTTCATTGCATTCGTTTCCAGACTGTTTGAAGTTTCTTACGGTCGGCCATTCACAAGTGGCCGGCTTGTGTGAGAAAACTTGATGGTTTAGCACGAATCAACTACATTTGCAACCGATATAGTAACCTGCTTGTTTGATTCATTGACAACCTGTGAAGTATCAAGAGAAGTATGTGTAACATGTTCTATCAAAACAACCTTACCATTCTCATTAGTATTATGTTATTTCCAAGTTCCAGTAGTAACATATGTACTAACAAAAGTATTCCTAGATGAGTCTCTGTGCGTTTCATCTTGACCATAAAATGCAACACCAACATCACCACTAGCAGAGTTTAGATCTATGTGTTTGTCCTTCAACTTCATTAGTTAGCCTCAAGCATTAGGCTTTCGTTATCTCGGATCTATGCAGCCAAAGAATTCAATTTTTTTTGCCTACAAGTGCTTCAGATAACGTTCGAAACGACCCCAAACTTGCATCATTGTTAGCAGAATTCGATGTACCCGCAGTAACTTTCTCCTTTTTACCAGTAACATTCACATTCGAATCCTTCCTCACCTTTGTCCCATCCTTCTTACGTTCATCCCCTTTCTCTCCTAATTCCAAAAACCCATTCTTCATGCCAACACCATATACGATCTTGCAAGCCACACAAGACCACAATTGTGAGTAATTATAACTAAAAATAAAGCTATAATCAATGGTAGCGTACTAATCAATTCAATACAGTGGTTGATCACAAGCAGTGAAATAACGGTAACAATCAAAATAAAACACAATGACTTTGATAGAAAACGTTACAAACCCAAACCCAAACTCTAAAGCGATACTAGACCTTAAAATCAAACTAATGATTCTACCAAACACGATAGATTCAATAGAATGTTTGAGGATTAAGCAACGATCCAGAGGATTAGAGAAGGAAGAATTTTTTTTTCTTTTTTAAGGTTTTTGGCCGCCAAAAATGGCCACAGGAGAGAAGGGGTTTTTAGTATATTATTATTACACCTTCTTTGCATTATGTCGTCCTTGTAATTATCAAGGATGGAGATCCTCTAAAGTTTAAATTGAACATGATATGTCATGTTGATATTTTGTGAGTAGGGAAAAAATATGGGCCCTTTGATGTAGGGGTGTTCATCGGTTCGGTTATCGGGTTATTCGGTTCGGTTAGTTCGGTTAAATTTTTTTTGAGTAAAACTGAAAACCGAACCGAACCGAAGCGAAAATCGAATTTGAATTCGGTTTGGTTTTCAGGTTGACCCGAATAACCCGAATACACTATTTTTTTAAAAATTTAGTTATATAGATTTTGGGAGAAAAAAATTATTTCAAATATAAATTGTGTCTTTTTTATTAGAATAAAATTTTAATGCTCTTTTTTGTATATATAAATATATAAAAAAATATATATATTTTATACAAATTCGGTTTCGGTTTGATTTTCGGTTCAAATAGCCAAACAATATCCAAACCGAAAATCGAATTTCTAGTTGAGTTCGGTTTTACAAATTCGGTTCGAGTATAAGTTCGATTCGATTTTTTTCGGTTCGGTTCGGTTTTGGTTTATTCAGTTATTACCCAAACAATACACGCCTACTTTGATGTATCACTTATATTTTAATTAAATTTAAAATCTCACTCAAAATAACATTAACATTATTTATCATGTTTAAATGAAACCCGAGAGGATCTCAATCCAATATCAACTCGGGTATATAGTGTATGTGAAAATTGAAATTAAAACCTAATTCATGATATTTTGATATCTAAAAACCGCGAATTCAAGATGGACGAATGAAACAAACCCCTAATACAATTTCAATGTGGACGGTCAAACACTCTAGATATGTATAAGGTGACCAAGTCCCTTCCATGTGGATTTTATAATAAACAAGATAATTTGAACTTAGTCTCCAAATAAGTGATCATTTAATTTCCTATCATTGTTATGCAAGTATGCAACATTGTTTTATTTTCTCATGCTACCAGAAAAACGTTTCGACTATAGTTCCATGCTACACAATATTTGGGAGGGTAAAAGCCATAAAATAACAACGTACTTTTCAAATTTTGCCGAATTGAAACACTTACTTTTTTATTACCTTAGTTCACCAACGAACTTTCAAAATTTGTTTCGAAATCACCCATATGACCAGTTTATATTAAAATAATATCTGAAATGACTATATTACCCTCGGCATATGGGTGAAGTCAGAACAAATTTTGAAAGTTTGTTGGTGAAGTCGGAACAAATTTTAAAGAATAATAGGGTAATATAGTTATTTCAGTTATTATTTTAATATAAACTGGTCATATGGGTGAATTCGAAACAAATTTTGAAAATTCGTTGGTGAACTAAGGTAATAAAAAAGTAAGTGTTTCAAGTCGGCAAAATTTGAAAAGTACGTTGTTATTTTATGGCTTTTACCCTATTTGGGATCGTGGTATAACTTAACGAAGTTATTAGGTTGTTTGCTAGATTAGTTACTCGATAATAATAAGAGTGGGCCATATTAGGCTTCCTTTTGAAATCCTAGAATAAAATTAGTAGCCTAGATGTTACTATCATTGGAGAAAAAAAATGTTCTAGCACGAGTCAAGTCCAAAACCATGAATCTAGCTTAATTAACGAACGATTGAGTCACATATTCATCATTGTTCAGACCAAAGAGTCAAGTTCGTTTGCCCGGTCTTTTAATCTTTACCCAAACTTCTATGCTATAACAACTTGAATAGTTCAAAGAAGATGACATCCATATCTATCTTAATGGATGTCATTGATGATCTCACATGCATGTGTTGAATCTTCTAAGGAATTTGTGAAATTAATATCTAATCATGAGAAGTTATGGTCGTTAACTATTAATTCACAGAGCTTCCAAGTCATGAGAAGTTATGGTCGTTAACTATTAATTCACAGAGCTTCCAAGTCATGACTATTAATTAACATAGGAAGCTTATTAACTATTAATTCACAGAGCTTCCTATGTTAGGGTTTTATTTTCATTTTAATTTGATTTTTACAAAACTCGACATCTAATCCTCTATCAAACCACTGAATATCCATAACAACCCCTTCCCCCCTCCAACAACCATGATCAGTGCGAAGTTTAGCTATCTGCAGGACAACGACAACCATCCTTATCACCACTCGACACGCCTTTGAAAACCATATGACAACTTCATCGACCATCACCATTTGACCACATACGGCCATTCGTCTTGTTATTTTATTCATTTCTTGCAGATTTACTATATGCAAATAGTGTATATAGTGTGTTTTTTCTAAGAAGTATATTTTTGACATTTTTTTTTCAAATTGCTATTAAGTATGTAATTCACTAATTTGTAATGTTTCTAATTATGTATGTGATTTTGCACTTAATTATGTTAAATTCGTGTAGGTTGGAAAGTTGTTGCTCGAATATTAATTGTGTAATGATAAATTAGAAATATATGACAACATCGAATTGCAATTTTGATGTGTTATTTTGATGAGGTGTATTTTTTATACGTTTTTAAAAGGTCATTAGCCTCTAAATCGTACATATTTGATCATTTATTTTCTTAAATTGTTTCTATTTAAGTTTTAGGCATTTGGGAAGCAAATGCTGAAAAATGGTACGTTTTGGGCTCGATTAAACGAAAAAACGAAGAAAACAACAACATCGAAAAAACGTCACAAAAAAGGCTCTGCGACGGTGTTACATCCACTAAGTGACGTCATCACTTGATGAAATCAAAGATGTTGAAGTTATAGAATTTACAAGTGACAGTTCAGGCGACAGAGACGGCCTCGAGCTGATGGCGTCATGACCAAAATCCTGAAGAGCGACGACGTCACAAACCACAACCTCACGCCGTCACATTAGTCGGTGCAAGATTCGAAACCCTAATAACGGCGAGCTGACGGCGTCACAATTAACAAGTGAAGCCGTCACAGATGTAATCCTATATATATTCACGTATTATTTTCATTAGTAAAGTGTGGAACTTTGGAGTATAAACCCTAGAACGATTTTCTACAGTTTTGTAGGTCTTTTGACCATTGATGCCTTCATATTTGGTGAAAGATAAGTTCTTCAATTAATCATTCAATCATGTCTATGTGTTATTATTTTATTTATTTAATTGCTTTTCTTTTCATTACCATACTAGGCTAGATCTATAAGTATTTGCTTAGGATTGCCTGAAACCTACTTATTGATTATTTTTGTATCATCTCTTGTTTAATTAGTTGATTTTTGCATTAGGAGTAGCAAAACTGGCTAGGGTTAAATTATACTAGCTTGAACGTCCGACTAAACACTTAGTTATTTTATTAACTTGATGTTCGTTGTATTTAATGCGTGAATTCTTAGTTGCAACGCGAAAGATGGGCACGACATTCTTAGGCGCCACCCATTTAGACGGAATTCATAGGAGTTAGGGAATAACCAACCCTCGATTGATATTAAAGAATACTATGCTCTAATTAAACAATGACGTGATAATTCGACTAATCAATAAAAGATAACTAGGGAAATTTTAAGTAAATACACTTTACTCATATAAAAATTTCACCTGTTTATTTTTCCGCATATTTAGTTTAATTATTATTAGTTTTAAAAACCAACTCTTCCAAATACCCGAGATTTTTCTTGCTTTAATATAAAAACTTAAAAGACCAAAAATAATCTTCTTTCAACTCTTTGACTTAATTCAACGTACACTTCGAGCATACCTCATTATTCCCCTGGAGAACAATCAATCCGCCGTGTTTTACCTAACTATACTACAACGGTTAGGTACTCTACTTAGGAGGATTGTAAAACTTAATGTGGTTGCAATTATCCGCATCATATTTCAGTAATATTCAATGGTATTTAGGTAACTTAAGCATGTTGAATTTTCAACAATTAAATAAGTGGTATTCGTGCTTTATATGTAGCATAAATATAAATGACAACATTGAATGACAATTCTAATGCATAATATCAATAATATGGGTATTTAGGTAATTTGCTCGTGTTGAATTTTCAACAATTCAACAATGATTTTCGCGTTTTATATGTAGTATAGATAAGTGATGGAAAGAGATAACGTTGGCTACACAACATTTAAAAATATATATATATTAGTTTTTACCTTATTATCCTTTTATTTTCCTCATAAATATTTAAGAAAAAATGATAAAAGAAATGACATTGTCACTATAGGGTTCTGATCCTATATAAAGGGGAGAAATTTTAAAAAGTGTAAAAAGTCATCACATGGTAACAACGGTCCCTTTTACTGTAGGATCATTATTTTATGTTGTTCATATGATTCGGGAGGTCTAGGATTATGGAAGAACAAGTTAGCCATTTTAGAGAGAGAAAGAGTAGAGAGGGTAGTATTCTAGAGAGAGAAACACCTAGTGTGTGTTTATTAAAATGAAAACCACCAACCCTACCTGTTAATACAAATAAGCCGTAAAAAAGTTTATTTATATTTTACGATCTTCTAATGTTTTGTCGATAACAAACGTAAAATTATTTTAACGAAACAAATAAAATACGTAAATGGTTTGAGCTAATAGTTTACTAACACACTTACGTTTTCACATAAAACACTAAACAAGTAAAAGTGGTTTTATGATTTAGTAATACATATGTACAACAACTAGTGTTTACATATTGGGCAAATATATACATAACTAGTATGTATTATAATGGGTAATATAAATGGGTAGAAGTTTAAGTATTTGACCCATTGACCAAATACATTGAATGTAGTTGGGTAAAACCCAAAGTCCATGACCCATACCCATGTAGCATAACCCATAACCCATTGCATGACATCATGCATAAGTCATATATGGATATTATCCATGACCCATGGTTTTAACCCATGACCCATGGACTAGATGCGTTGCATCTTGTAGATACATTGTATCTACTTGATACTCATGGTCCAAAGTCTAGGACCCATGACCTATAACCCATGACCCATGACCCAAAACCCATGGGTAAAGAGGAGCATCCCACGGATCCCCAGGATTACACTGGACTTGAGGGATCCGTGGGATCCGTGGAACAGTAGCTAAAATCCCTCTATAAATAGTGAGTCATTTCTTCATTTTGGGTTGCCACTCACATACATACTTTCCCCAAGTATTATAACCTTCTAACATCAGATCCTAAGGATCTCTCTATGTAGTTTGTCTTTTGTTTTAGTGTGATTCTCTAGGTTCCTCTTAAAGGCGAGATCACCACTTCTTGAAGTCGAGCAAGCTCAAGTCCATGAGTTGCCATACTTCGTCATCATTAAGACTACTGAAGTTCTCTTGTTGATAGTTCTTTCTTCCTCCATAGAGGTGTTGTGTCAAAGGCATTAGTGAAGTATGCCGAAAGAGTCAAGATGAAAGCATTAGTGAAAGGTGCTTAATGTTCGTGTCAAAGGCATTAGTGAAGAATGCCAATGGAGTCAAAACGAATGCATTAGTGAAAGGTGCCAAACGTCCGTGCAAAGGCATTAGTGAAGGATGCCTAGAAGTCAAGTCAAGTGGCATTAGTGAAAGATGCCAAGGGCGTATAATCGATGAGGTGCATCGATATACAAATAGAGACAGGTTGTATCCAAGGTTATTGATATTCTTGATGATGTTGTAATAAGGAGTGGGTATCCTTTGGGACAGGTGTTGTGTAGTGTTGGGTAGTAGTTCCTCCGTTGTAATGGAACTCGGTATCTAGCCTAGTATCGGATAAAGGGTAGGCGACGTTGTGATAGGTGTGGTTCTACCTTGTGGAAGAACCCGGTGGTTAGCCTAGTACCGGAAAAATATTAGGCGACGTTGTGAAGGCTTCTCCGCCTTAAGGAGTTAATGTCATGTAGTGTTTACGAACTCTCGAGTAGGTGACTCGGGGAGTGGAGTAGGGCAAGGAAGGTGTCCTTGTAGCCGAACCACTATAAATACTCATGTCGTGGTTATGTGTTTCTTACTCTTTATCTTTCATTACACATTTATATATCTATCTATCAATGTCCAACATACACACCCAAATAGATTGACATAAGTCGATCTAAATATTTTAAAACATCATTTTAATTGGTAAAACTATTCAACCCCCCCTTCTAGTTTTCCACACTGCCCTTAGTGGGAAGGGGTATTTATACAAACTACTAAACGCCACCTACGGGCTGTGGATCAGGCATACAGTGGGTAAAAACTCATCCGTCCTCTACGGTATTACTAAACTAACTAAATAACTAATAAATAACGTAATTTCTACGAGCTAATACATGCTAGACTATAGTTGGGATGACTGACACTTCAACATGGATTTTCTAAATCCCATAAATCTCCCCCTAAGGGAGGTCACCCCATGAATTACATTTTGTATCCTAGCATTCTATTGATAACTTCATGCTCGAGCTCGTAGACTTTGATTCTTCAATATCCGCAATCTTTGTGCTTTAGCAGTGATTCTTCAAAGTCCGCATACTTTGTACTTTCAGTGGAGGACTTTGAACTGATCCACGACTTGGTGATCCATGAGCTTTCTTTGAGATTATCAGCCACAACAAATCTCTGGATCACCCATTGTTGTATCGCCTTCATGTGATGTTGTGACTTTTGGACCGACATGCTCACACTTTCTGGAACATGAGATATTTTCATCAGAGTAGCGGAAGCATTTTTTGTGTATTTTAATTGTCATGATTTCCTTCAATTATGAGTGTGTGATGTGAGCATGCAGTTATGAATTGACTTCTCAATATCGATCAGCTGTAACCGTCAAATATTCCTGCAAACAACAGTTAGCAATAAAACACACGAAAGTGTCTTCGTTCACTTTCGTTGAATAGGGTTGCAAGAACCAAGCTTCCCCGTTGATCAGTATAAATACTGCATGTGATCAGGTAGAATTCCTAATAATCTCCTTGATAGGGTTTCGCTGCTTGATCTAGCCGTTCTCAAACTGAAGCGTCCCAAAGTTGGCAACACGGAGTGAGTGAACCAACGAATTGAGATTCACTAATTGATGAAAAATTGATTTGAAAAACAATCGCGTATTGCTTAAGAGAAAGAGTTTTGCAATACGGCGAAGTTTTTATGAGAAAGATCAATTTTCAATCATAAATACTATTTTGTATTTGAAAAATTAATACATAGTCGATGTGCTAGAGAAAATAATAGATTTGCACATCGAAAGGTGTTTCAAAAGTATTCGTCAATTCATTTCCTGGACCAAGGTTGATTCAAGAATGAATCGCCCCATTGTTTCTATCGAGTTGTCACAAGCTTGATTCTTGAAGAATATCACATGTCAACCACCAAGAGCTTGTTTGATGTTGGCTCTAGAATTATTTCCATCTTCATTATGAATATTTTACATATCACTTGGATGTTCTGGCAAATACCACAAGGATAATGCGTAGGACTCTCAATATATATATTCTCACTTTCCACATTGTGTGAAACAACAAGTCTTCATAAATTGTGTGTCCAAATAAGATTTCTTGTGAATGATCTCTTGGCTCTAGACTCAATAGTGCACTTTGGTTACCTATTCAGAGACTAGGGAGAGGGTCTCCTTCTTCAATATCAACCATCTCTAAGAGAAAGTCGATAGATTATGTAGGTTCCCCGTGAGAATGAAACAAGTCCTTTTAAGAGAACTTGAGTGGCTTGGGAAGTTTAGTGCAGTGCGTCACTGGGTCCATGACGTCTTGTCTTCACTACCGGTGTTACCTTAGTAACCACCAGTAGCATATGTATTGAACTCGGTTTCTGCCCTAAGGTTGAATTATTGGAGGGGTATTTCTTTTCACCCTTTTCACATTTCATTTCTATTTCATTCTTCAACCCCTTTAGTGCTTACCGAGAGTTCATTACTAAAACCTTGTTGGGTTTATTCCAGTTCTAGCTCTTTCTTAGTCGGCACTCTTCCCTTATTCTCACTTTTCTCTTTTTTTTTATCATACCTAAGGACTTCTACACTATCTAGTGGATTGTCCCTGGGTAGATCCCTCCGGCTCTGGCGGGATCGTGGAAACGAATACCTAACCTTACCATTCTTATAACTCCAATGCATAAAGTAAAATGGTCGGTCTTGTGGTATAGTTCTTTCCTCTTTGAAACCAATTGAAAAATCATTAGGAAAATCAATCAAGGTACTTGTGATATAATATCAAAGCATTTTGTACCTTAATTGTTTTGATCATTTTATAAATGCTCCCCCTCAACATGTGCGATGTGATTTTGAATTTGTTTAGCACATGGAGGAAAGAGGACTTTGAAGTATTTCCTTGATCACAATTTCTATAGAAAAGCCTTTTGATTTTTTGGTAAATGCTCCCCCTCAATTTGTGTGTTGTTAATTTGAGATCATTTAGCACATACAGGAAGGAGGTCTTTGAAGTACTTCCACGATCACACTTGCAATAGAGAAACCATTTCAAAATCAATCAAGGTACTTAAGATATTGAATCCTTTGTACCTCGATAGTTTATTATCTTTTGAAATGCTCCCCCTCAATATGTGCATCAATTAATGAAAACGCTTAGCACATATGAGAGAGAACATGCACTTTGAATCAAAACGATCACCTTATATCAGATTTTATATATAAATCACATTCTCTCTCCTGATAAAAAATATCAAACCCTTTGAGATTTTGGATCCCAAGTGATTTAAATAGGTTTAGAAAACATGGGATAAAATGTGGTTCTTAATCAGGCTTAAATGCTCTTTTGGTTTTTTGGATAAATGCTCCCCCTCAACATGTGCATCGTGTTTTTGAAATCGTTTAGCAAATGGAGGAAGGAGTGCCTTTAAAAGACTGAAACAATCACCATTTTATCAGATTTGAGATTTAAATCACAATCAATGTGGCCTGATTTTGAAATTAACTGATAAGGACCAATTTTTGTTATTTAAGATTTTCAGTGTCAGGTATGATAATTTTAAGAGATCTTTAAGTAAAAGGAAAAATTTCATTTCGAAAGATCTTTGAGTTTTACGAAAAATCATACCATGACACATAACATCAACACTTTTAGAACACCACTTATTTTGTACAAATGGACTCATTAGATGAAATATCGTTTGAAAATAATTAATTTAAAATCACTCTCCCCCTCAATCGATGACACAAGTCATAGATTGAGTGATAAAAATTATGAAAAATTAAGTCCAATTGATTTTCAAAAATTTGAGTTCAACTTATTTTCAAACAATATTTTTCTACCATGAGAAACACAAACATAGTATCATCCACTACTTGTCCTACACAAAAGATATGTTAGGTGGTGTAAAAACACAAGTTGCTTCAGTTGTTGCTGTAAGGATGGAAGAAACCATTTGCAGATGCAGTGAGACCTCTGAAGTTGTATATATCATGCAAAATATTCACAAAGATCTGATTAAGTTCCGTTTCTTCTTTTGTTGACCCAATATATAGTTGCCCTTTCATTTTATTCTTTTGTGGAAGCAGGGGAGGGAACATTCTCATAAATCATGTTATCTGCATACGTTAGTCAACACAGATAGACAGATATACAAATATATGGTGGTCGACAACACCCAAACAACAATCGACTAATAAAAGTCAATCCAACATATCAATCAGATCATACAAAGGCATGAGGATTATGTGTGAACATCAAACTCAAATCATTTAATCCTAACAATCATATCCTAGGCTCCTAGCCATTCAAAGTTGGTAAACACCTTTTTCTGATAAGTATGTAGGATGATTAAATAAGCCCATTAGATGATATAAATTTGAAAACATTCTCCTCCTCAATTAATGACTCATTTAATGAAAAGTTTAAAAATGCTGAAGTCATTGATAGAGTTTCAAAATTTATGAAAACTCCAAGTCTGATAGATTTTCAAGCAACTCATTTTCCACCATTTTGAAAGACAAATATTTTTCTGAAGAATTTTAGAAAGAAAAACATTTATGTATGAACATCTATCTTTTTGACGACATGCTTTCCTCATATTGTTTTGGGATAAGCGCACGGATTTATGAAAATCGATTAAGCGTAGCACTTTCCTTTTTTGAAAAACGGGTTGCATATCTGAAATAATAGCAAACCATTATTTTAAGTCCGGGTTATTGCCTGAAATGACAATAAGCCATCGTTTAGGCATGTTTTGAAAAACATTTGAACTTCTGCTCGAACTTCATCTAAAGTCCCGTGCCATTATTGAATGACATTTCTAAGACCTTAGATGTTATCGATACCAGAAGACATGCCTTGAGAAAAACAATATTTTTGGTATTTTCTGATTTTTCAAATTTTTATGGATTTTTGTTAGTTTTATACTTTTCTATTTTCTTTTTGTTGGTTTTATAATTTTGTATTTTGTTTTTTGATAAGATATTTACAAAGAAGATGATGATATGAGTACCGAGATAAAGATATCGTTCAACACGTTGTAGAAGATAGAAACCATCATCTCTTAAACTTTCACCACCAAAGCTTTCGAGGCTCCTGAATCGTCATCAAAACTTGAACCTTTTGAAAGTGAGACTTAGGTAGCTTCCCCCCAAACCAAAAATCTTCTTGTTGAGCAGTTTCAAAGCTCTCTTTCAAGCTTGCCTTAGCCAGATGCACAGCGAAGCACACCATATCATTGATCTTGTTGCTCCTTTTAAGAGTGATTATCGTGATTCTCCGTTCGAGGTTTCATCAAATAGAACAGCAACGTATCATCCCACGCCTGAATAAATCTTCTCATATTTCTTTCCTCTGAAGTCTGAAGTGATGCATACCAAAAGTGTCAAGAGACCACCTCCCCAAAGTAGTTGAAGTGATGCAGTCAGTCTCATTGCATAAAACTCAAGAACCCAAAGTACATGAATACCCGAAGAAAGAATAACCGATAATATCGAAGTAGCAGGTTGAATCACTAATTATCTCTGCGGATGTCATCTCCGGAATAAGTGATTAAGCTTTATCACGTGAACCTGCTGTGCGTCCCCAATGTACACATTTCTCTCCCCTGATGATTGCGATAACATCGAAGTCATCTCACAATTGTGTACCTCTTTTATAATCAGAAACTGTCTCTTACATCTCTTCCCCCGCGTAGTTGGAATAATAACACCAAACGCCATGATGATTTAAACATTGAGTTTCTCTGCGGTTATGACATTTGTCTTCCCGGAATAACTTCAATCAAGCAGAAGTATTAAGTTCATCAATTTTACCCGATTTGCTTTTATATGTATGTCTCCTTCCCCCCTTGCTGGTTTTGATTCCTCGGAATCAGCAACACATTATAAACCCTTATACTTGAAATCTTTTGAGAAGAACACTTGAAATCTTGTGAGAGTCAAATTGCTGAGGAACAATGTGAGCAAATCAAATTAGGGATTAAATCTGACTTTTCACTCTCCCCCAATTAGTGCTCTCCCCTAAACTTGACAATCTTTCTGATGAATGCCCGGAATATGAAGAAGTCTTTTGATAATTTAATGCATGACGTCTTTAGTCTTCTAACACTCAGCGGAAAATGTAGAACATACTGTAGACTCGACCTTCTTCAAGATTGTCCATTTGGGGAATATAATGTCAACATCTTCATCTCACCAAATGCGTTCCAATTAACTTACATATAGCAAATCCCCTTAACTAAAAATCCCTCACATCAAACAAGAACAGAAAGATGTTCATCAAGGAGAATTAACTGGAAGCACTTTATCATTAATTTTATCAACCCATGAGAAGATGTCAACCAATGGCTCTTAGAAGAAACTCCATGTGAAGATAATTCGATAGGACGAAGCTCGGTTCTTACACGATTTTGGAGTCGTATGACCCTTTATTCTCAGATAAATGTCAATAAACATGCAATATTTTCACACTTCTCCCCCTGAAGAATTGCATACGAGGTTTCCATTCTTGATTGAATAGGTGAAATCATCACGATGTAGTTTATTCACACTTCTCCCTCGCAAAAATTGCATATGATGTCGTCATCGCCAATTTTGATTGAGAAAGTGAAATAAGAATACAATCAATGGTAAATAGATCCACTTGAACAAGTGAAATCATCACGATGTAGTTTATTCACACTTCTGCTCCGCAAAAATTGCATATGATGTCGCCATTGTCCATTTTGATTGAGCATGTGAAATAAGAATACAATCAATGGTAAATAGATCCACTTGATGACTGAGCGAGCATGGAAAAAGCATGAAGCTTGTTGATGAGAATGGTCATAAACAAGAAGATTTCTCTTCTTTCGATGATAAAGCGCACTGAAGCGTACACTTTTCTTTTCTTTAGGGAACGAGGTTTGAACAGAAGTATTCAAACGTCATCTCTCTCTTTTCTACTTCTCTTAGCTAACTTGTTACTAACCCCATTATCATTCAGTCGGCTCTTTGTCGTGACAACTGATGGAGAAAACCCAATATGATGAACTTGAAACTGATGTAAAATAACCCGAACTTATGACATAAGCTTTCAAAAATGTGTGACTAAGAGCGGTGCAGAGAATTCGTGCAACATTGAATCACTAAGTACTCTATACTCTTCACCCAACCAACCATCAAGTATAAGATGTACATTACCTCTTAAAAATCCACAACTTCGTGTGACACTGAGCACTACAACATAACTCCTTAAAGTGATAGTTATTTTGTAGTAGTAAAAAGGAAGAATTACCAAAAAATAACTAGATTTCCAAGTCTTTGTTATTGAAAATGTTAAAATCTCAAAAAAGGATCTCGAAAAATCTTCATCCAACCATCCCCTATACCTTTAGATACTAAGTACATGCGCTTCAACCTCAAATAAACAATAATGAATTAACGCCGTCGTCACATCTTGTGGTTTAAATTGCCCAGATCTAGCCCTTATTGATGTATTAAGTGAACTTTGATAATGGTTTTATCTCAACCTTAGCCAAAAGTGCATAATCCCATAAAACTTGATGATAACCAAAATGCCATGAAGTATATCCAAACAATCATCCAAGACATGAAGTACACACTTTATCCCTTCTTCGAGTTTGAAACCGTAGCACCAGAATCAGATAAGATCCAGAAATACACTTTCTTTTCTCCAGGATGGTTCCATCATCACGGGATTTTACAATTCCAAGGTTTAAACCGTGTTAGGATTTAGAAAATCCAGTCATTAAAGTGTCGGTCACCTCAAATATATGTAATCGTTAGAAAGCTCGTAGTCGTAGTTATTTAATGTTAGTTAGTATTTAGTTTAGTATCACCGTGGAAGACACTATAAATACCCTCTACCTCCCAAGGTAGAGGGTTGGAGCTTCAATACCATTTTTCTTTGTTTCACATAGTTCCCAACTCTCTTCTCTTTCTCTCTCTAAAACTTTCTCTCTCTAAACATTTTATACGCTTCTTTGAATCATGGTATGATGCGTTTGTGAAATCCAAAAGCTTACAATTGGTATCAAGAGCCATGGTTTGATCACTCATCTTTCATGTGCATGGTTTTAGTGGATTTCATAAGGTTTTTGGGGTCAAAAGTGTTTAGAAGAGTTTAAATCACTTGGTTCATTTCTAGCGTTAAAGTTTGGTTTTTGATTGTACTTTTGTGTTTAGAATCAACACATGTGCTTAGGTTTTGAATTGGAAGGCTTGAATCATCGTGGTTGGATTGCTTTTGGCTTGTAAGGTGGTTGTTTTTTGAAAATTGTCTTAAGCGAGTTGAGTCTCGTAGTACGTTTCTTCTAAGCGAGTTGAGGTTTGGCCAGAAGCGAGTTGTCACTTCTGCGAGTTGATACTTAAGCGAGTTGTCGCCAAAGCTAGCTTATTTGTAAGCGAGTTGTCTCTTAAGCGACTTGTGTTCTTGTGTTCTATGCGAGTTGTGCTCTAAGCGATTTGGTTTATGCGACTTGGCTATAAAGCGTGTTGTCCACTAAGCGAGTTGATCCTTAAGCGAGTTGGTTAGGGTGCGACTTGTCAAACTTTACTACTTATCTATTGAGACTTGTCACTTCTTCGTGCTACGTTTTACGGTTGTTCTTTTGATTTTGTAAAATCCCCTGAAAGAATTAATTTCCTGGTTTAATCAAAGAATAGTAAAATCCCGTAGAATCTGGAATCATGTCTAACAACATACCTACTATCGTCTCTACTGTAGCTAAGGACGTTCAAGCAGCTGGATCAGATACTCGTCCACCTATGCTTGACAGAACTGATTATGACTCATGGGCTCAACGAATTAGGTTGTACTGTTTGGGAAAGGAAAATGGGGTTAACATTCTCAAATCAATTGATGAAGGACCTTATCAGATTGAGACTACAAGAGACACACTTGAAACTGCTGCGGATGGTACAGTGATATTAGGATTGGACAGACCAAAGACGTATGATGAGCTCAGTGATAAGGAGAAAAAGAGATACGATGCTGATATCAGGGCCTCAAACATTGTACTTCAGGGTCTACCAAAGGACATCTACAAACTAATCAATCACAACACTGAAGCCAAAGCAGTTTGGGACAATGTTAAGATGCTTCTCTCTGGTTCTGAATTAACTAAAGAAGACAGAGAATCTCAACTATATGATGACTTTGAGCACTTTAAGATGAAACCAGGGGAAAGTGTCACTAAATATTACGTGAGGTTTCACAAGCTTGTGAATGACATGAGGAATATCAAAATGACTATGCCAAATATTCAGCTAAATTCAAAGTTTGTGAACAACATGAATCCCGAATGGCACAAATTTGTCACTTCTGTCAAGTTAACAAAAGGTTTGAGGAACACCAACTATGAGCAATTGTATGCGTACTTGCTTCAGAATGAGAGACATGCTATGTTTGAACGAATGATCTTGGAAAAATTCAATTCAAATTCTGGTAATGCAAGTTCGTCAAATGATTCAACAGCCTTTTACACCAATGTAGGAATAACCACCAAAGCATCTCAAGTCATTCCTACTGGTAATGGTAATCACAAACTCATTCCTGATCCAAGGTTTAAGCAACCTGATGCTGAAGCAACCATGGAATACTTTATCAATCAACTGGCTCTTATGGTCAAGCAAAATCTGAACCTCACTCCACAAACTAACAATGACATCAGAACTGCATCCAATCTACACAATCATGCTATTGTCAGAGATGGTAAGATCATGGTGCAACCAGTGCAAGGAAGACAGTATGAACAAGGAAAGGGTGGAGTAGGTGGAGGGTATGTGACTAATCAGAATCGTGGAAGGAATGCAAATCAAGGACAAGGAAAGCCAATCAAGTGCTACAACTGTGGTGGTGAAGGACATATTGCAAGGAACTGCACATCTCCAAAACGCCCTCAAAATTCAGAGTACTTCAGGGACAAGATGTTGTTGGTGCAAGCTCAGGACAGTGGAGCGGTTTTGGATGAAGAAGAGTTGTTGTTTCTTGCTGAGGGAAATGCCAAAACCTATGATGCTGATGTGGATGAGCAGCCAATTCAAGAAATAGGTCACAATCATCAAAATGCCTTTCAAGTTGCTGACTGTGATGCATTTGACTCTGATGTCGATGATGAACCTACTGCCCAGACAATCTTCATGGCTAGCATTTCACCAATGGTCTCTCCAAAGGTCTCATCACCACAGCAGGCTGGTCCATCCAAAGATTCAATCATCTCAGAGGTATTAAAACTATACGATGAAGTTGATGAGAAAGAGATGCATAAAAAGTACAATCACATGAAACTAATGAATCAGATATTGATAATGTGGGTAATAGTAATATTGTCCCATATGATCAATATGTGATACAAAGTGAAATTGAGATCGTACCAAGTGATGCATCTTCTGCAGTCAATGATGACTATGTTTTTTATGAATACACTACATGTGCCCCTGATGATTCTGTTATCTCTGAACTGAATGCCTATAAAGAACAAGTTGCCATTTATGAAAAATGTGCTAAGTTTGAGTTAACTACCCGTGAGCAGGAAATGGATGACCAAATGAGTACAATTATTAGAAAAAGTAATTTTAGGGAAGAAATATTAAAACAAGAGTTAGATTACTTAAAAGACAAACTAAACAAAACTGTTAAGCAAAAGCAAGAACTTCAAAAAAATGTTAAAGTGCTCAAACAGGAATTTAATGCTAAGGAATCAAAACTTTTAACTGATTTTTCCAACCTAAAAACTTTGACAAACAAGCTTGAAAACAAATTGTACGTACAAGGGAATACCATTCAGACTGCTCACATGATGACTAAGCACATAGTCTTAAGCGATAAGCATAGTATTCCCCTAAAGCTTTCCATACAATTGTATATGATGGTAATGAGATCCTCAAGCCTAGGCAAACACCATCATGTATTGGAAGCACGGAAGAGGATAGAAAATTTGATGATGCCTCTAGGGAGAAAATGGATAAGAAGCTAAAAGATCTTGAGTGAAAAAAGCAAAACATAACGTTCAAACCCCATGACTACACTAAAGAAAATTGGATTTCCCTGAACATGTTTAAGCCTCAAACTCTATTAACCCCAGAACAAGTTTTTTGGAAAAAGGACATAGATATGCAAAAAGCTAATGCACTTGTTAAAACAAATTAGGAAAATGCCTCTAGCGACTGTGTATCCTCCGAATACACCAATGCATTTAGTTCCTAGATCTATTCCCACTAAGAGCAAGACCTTAATCAGCCTGTATGTTGTTTATCAACTATTCGTTGATTTTGAGAAGACATGTAAGAAAAGTATCACACCTACAGGGATAACTGAAGGGGAGAGGGGTTTTGAGCAAACTAAAGAATGCTATTTAAATGAGGTCATACCTTTCTTTAAACAATTAAAAGGTCAATTTGAAAGTCTTCAAAACGGGATAGACTCAGACATTAAAAAAATGGAAAAGGAATTTGATGCAATGATAGTTGAGGTCAATGATTATGAACGGGAACTCAAATATAATGAAATTGAAAGAAAGAATCTGCATATCTTAAATGAGAACTTAGTATTGAGTTGTGTGGCTCAAGATGTGTTTTATACTGTTACTAAGCATTCTATTACTGCTTCTCAATTTCATAAATTATCTGTTGCTTTGAGAGTTTCCCATGATCGTGTCATTGAGCTTGAAAACAAAAACTCAAAACTAAATGAGAAAATGGACCAGGATGATCACGATAATTTGGTAAAACATTTTTCAAAGCTAAAAGTTGAACATTTTAATTTGCAACTTAAATATCAACATCTCAAAGAAAATCTCAAAACCTCAAACATCAAGACATCCTCAAATGTTCCAGAGTTTGATGCAGTTTTTGAAATAAACAAATGTGACGAACAGATTCAAGCTCACTGTAACACGATCAGAAAGTTGAAAGCCCAAATTTCACAATTAAAGGGTGAAAAGAACAATGTGACTGGCTCCCAAATGCCTCCTCCTTTAGATTCTCAATTTTCTCAGAACTGTCATCTTAAAAACATCATTAACGTATTACAACAACAAAATGAGAGTTTTCTAGAAGAAAATGAAAAGATCAAACGACACTTCAAAGAGTTATACGATTCAATGAAAGTCACTCGTGACAAAAACAATGAAAAAATAACTTCGTTACAAAAGGAAATTGAGAATCTGAAGAGTCAGGAAAAAGGGAAAATGCCACTTGTCTTTAATGAGAATGTTGCATCAAAGTCATCTGCAGACTTTAAGTATACTGTGACTGTTAAATGCATTCCTCCTCATCTTAGAAATAACGAACTTGTGTTTCATAACTATTTCTTTCACCTTAAGGATAGTCTAGAATGTCTCTGTGAGATTGTAGAAGAGGATCACATAAATAAGCCACTTGATAGTGAAATTAGGTTTGCTTGCATTCAGGCCAAACGATCTCAGGAGCTATTAGAATGTTTAAGAGCAACATGTCCTAAATCCTTATGTGATAAAGATAAAGCTGTCATGTCTTGCTCTATGCCCAGTGTTAAGAAAGTGAACGTCAATGTGCCTTCAAGTAGTTCAGATCCCAGCACTTCTAAACCTGAAATGCAAAAAGTAGCAAAACCAACTAATGTTCCCATTCCCTCTATAGGAGTAAAAAGTGACACCAAAGGGAGTAGGTCAAAGCCTCAAGGCAACACAAAGAATGATAGGACCTTGCAAGCTAGGAATATTCAGTGGAAGAGAGTAGAAGATCACCTTAGGATGAATGAAACAATGTTAAATAAAACGAATCGTGTTGATTCTAGTGTTAGCTCTAAGCATGCTGTAATTAATGCGAATTCTGCTACTTTTGGCAAAACATGTAATGATGATTGCTTGGTTTCTGTTACTAATCATGTATGTGGTGTGAATGATTTGGTTTCTGTTACTAATGTTGTTAAACACCCAGTTAAACTTGTTAATGCCAAAAATCAATTTAAGAAGGCTAGAAAGCAAAGGCGGAAGAAGGTTAGAAAACATTGGAAACCCACGGGAAGAAAATTTAGTAATGTAGGTTATCAGTGGATATCTACTGGCCGCAAATTTAATCTTAATGAGTTGTGCCCTAAATTATCTAAGTCAATGCCCATTAGGAAATGGATGCCTACCGGTAGAACTATTACTTTAAGAAGTGAACATGCTTTGAATAGGTCTAATGAGTACACTAGCACTGCATCTATCCCTAGTGATTCCATTGATTCTGCTTCTGATGTGGGTGTTCTAATCATTGCCACTAACCAAATGGAACCCATTCTTGCATGGGGATCCCAATTATCCAGTTATCCATTCTTGTCTGTGTTCAACTGCAGGTCGTTCAAATCGTTCTGTGGTACTTGGACTCAGGCTGTTCCAAGCATATGACTGGAGACCGGTCAAGGCTCATGAACTTCGTGAGTAAATTCATCGGGACTGTTAGATTCGGAAATGATCATTTTGGAGCTATTTTGGGTTATGGAGATTATGTTGTTGGAAGTAGTGTGATCTCCAGGGTATACTATGTTGAATGTCTTGGTCATAATTTGTTCTCTGTTGGTCGATTCTGTGATTCCGATCTAGAGGTGGCTTTTAGAAAACATACTTGCTTCGTTAGAGAACTTGATGGTGTGGAACTTTTAAGAGGAACACGTGGAACAAACCTATACACCATCTCTATCGAAGATATGATGAAGTCTTCTCCAATCTGCCTGTTGTCAAAGGCTTCGAAAACAAAGTCATGATTATGGCATCGTCGTCTCAATCACTTGAACTTCGCCACCATTAATGATCTTTCTAGAAAGGACCTAGTAAGAGGCTTACCTAGATTAAAGTATGAAAAGGATCATCTTTGTTCAGCATGCCAATTGGGAAAAAGCAGGAAATATGCCCACAAACCCAAACCCACAAACTCAGTTATGGAAGTTCTTCATACTATTCATATGAATTTGTGCGGACCTATGAGAGTGCAAACAATTAACGGGAAGAAATATGTGTTAGTCGTGGTTGATGACTACTCTCGATTCACTTGGGTTAAGTTCTTGAGGACAAAGGATGAAACTCCAGATGTCATCATTAAACTTATCAAACAGCTGCAGGTTCGACTTAACAAGACTGTTAGAATCATCCGAACTGACAATGGAACTGAGTTTGTTAATAAAGAACTTAGTGAGTTTTATGAAAGTGTTGGAATCAGTCATCAAAGAAGTGTTCTACGAACTCCTCAACAAAATGGTGTAGTTGAAAGACGACATCGAACTCTTGTGGAAGCCACAAGAACAATGCTGATTTATTCAAAGGTTTCAACATTTCTCTGGGCCGAAGCCATTGCCACTGCATGCTACACCCAAAATCGATCCCTAATTCACACAACTCATGGAAAAACTCCATATGAACTTATCCACAATCGAAAACCTGATCTATCCTTCCTTTGCGTGTTTGGTGCTTTGTGTTACCCAACTAATGAGGGTCAAGATTTAGGTAAACTGAAAGCTAAAGCAGACATTGGAGTGTTTGTAGGATATGCACCAAACAGAAAAGGATATCGAATCTACAACAAAAGAACCCAAAATATCATGGAAACAATTCACGTTACGTTCGATGAGCTGACCGGTCAAATGGCTCCAGAACAATCCAGTTCCGGACCCGCCTCACAACTTTCATTAAGTAGTCCCATTAGTTCCTCCCTTGTACAGAATCCCTCATCTGCAGTACCGTATGTACCACCCTTGGAAGAAGATGTGAAGAAATTGTTTAATCCAATGTTTGATGAATACTTTGAATCTCATGAAAACATCCACTCTACTACTTCAACTGAGGCTGCTCCTAATCCATCCAACACTGTCAATCCATCCATCTTTATGTCGTTATCTCACGAAGCGCCTTCTGCAGATCGTTCTTCATCATCATCAACTCTTCAATCTACAAGCGTACATACTAGAAACGTTGTTGCAGTCACAGATGAAGAAAATCCTTTTGCCACTCCAGAAGATGCACCTTTTGAAAATATTTTTGCCCCTGATCCATCATCTGAACCATCTTCATCAGGGGAAAACAACTCTGCTACATCAGTTCCTCAACCACAACCACACGAGCATTTCAAAAAATGGACACATGATCATCCATTGGATAATATCATAGAGAATCCCTCCCGTCCGGTATCCACCCGTAAACAGCTTGCAACAGATGCCTTATGGTGCTTCTTCAATTCCATATTGTCAAATGTCGAACCAAAAGATGTCAAAACCGCAAAGTCGGAGGACAGTTGGTTCAATGCAATGCAGGAAGAAATTCATGAGTTTGACCGACTTGATGTTTGGGAATTAGTACCAGCTCCTGAGTGTGCTATGATCATTGCTCTTAAATGGATCTTTAAAGTGAAACTTGATGAGCATGGGGATGTATTAAAGAACAAGGCAAGACTCGTTGCAAAAGGTTATCGTCAAGAGGAGGGTATTGACTTTGAGGAATCATTTGCTCCAGTTGCACGTATTGAGGCAATCAGAATCTTCTTAGCTAATGCTGCTAGTAAGAACATGGTGGTTTATCAAATGGATGTAAAGACTGCCTTTCTTAATGGAGATCTGAAAGAAATCGTGTACGTCAATCAACCAGAAGGTTTTGTGGATCCTGAACGTCCTACTCACGTCTATCGCTTAAAGAAGGCTCTCTATGGTCTGAAACATGCTCCAAGGGCATGGTATGATACTCTGTCAAAGTTCCTCTTATCTACTGGATTCAGCAAAGGAGCAGTCGATCCCACATTGTTCACCAGAAAGTCAGGCAAACATTTAATCCATGGTCAAATCTATGTAGATGATATTATTTTTGCCTCGACCGACCCTACTGAATGTGACCGTTTTTCAAATGAAATGGGCTCCAAATTTCAAATGTCTATGATGGGACAAATGTCACAAAGTCCCGGAGGCATTTTTATAAATCAATCTAAATATGCAAATGAGATTTTAAAGAAATTTGGATTTGATTCTTGTGACCTTGTTGACGCTCCCATGATAGAGCGTACAACTGGATGAGGATCACTCAGGGATCATGGTAGACCAAACGAAATATCGTAGTATGATTGGATCCCTGATGTACCTCACAGCCAGTAGACTAGACATTCTGTTCGCTGTTTGCATGTGTGCTAGATATCAGGCTAAGCCTACCAAAAAGCACCTTGAAGCGGTTAAACGGGTCTTTCGGTATCTTCAAGGAACCATCAATATGGGACTTTGGTACCCGAAGGACACCGATATGTCACTAACAGCCTATGCAGATGTTGATCATGCAGGATGTCAAGATACACGTCGAAGTACGTCTGGAGGTGCTCAGTTTTTGGGTGATAAGCTTGTGAGCTGGTCTTCAAAGAAACAAATGAGTACTTCTATTTCCTCTACAGAGGCTGAATACATAGCCATGTCATCTTGTTGTGCTCAAATCCTGTGGATGAGATCCTAATTATCTGACTATGGCTTTGAATTCAACAAAATCCCTCTGTACTGTGATAATAAAAGTGCCATTGCTCTCTCATGCAACAACGTACAACACTCAAGAGCAAAGCACATCGATATTCGACATCATTTCATCATGGAGCAAGTGGAAAACGGTGTGGTGGAACTCTATTTTGTGAGGACTGAATACCAGTTAGCAGACATCTTCACCAAAGCTCTTCCTTGAGAACGTTTTGAGTTCATCCTTCCACGACTTGGTCTAAAGAGTCTACAACCGGAACACTCAAACGTCTTCAAGAGGAAGACGAGGAGTAAAGGTCTTTCTTCATCCATCTCTTGTAAATATTTATTCGAAAAAAACAAAATACAAAATTCAAAACCTACAAAAAGCAAATAGAAAAATATAAAACTTTCTAAAATCCATAAAAAAAATTTGAAAATCTTGAAAAATTTCAAAAAAAAAATTAAAAAAAAATAGTGTCTTTTAGTCATGTTTTTCTCGATTCGATAATATCTACGATCTTTGTGCTGTCACTCAAAGAATGACACGGGGTCTTTAGATGTTGTTCGAATGTTTAAAGAAATTCGGATTTGTCACTTGTGACACCGTTGACACTCCCATGGTGGAGCGTACCAAACTGGATGAGGACCACTCAGGGATCATGGTAGATCAAATGAAATATCGTAGTATGATTGGATCCCTGATGTACCTCATAGCTAGTAGACCTGATATTCTGTTCGATGTATGCATGTGTGCTAGATACCAGGCTAAGCCTACCAAAAAGCACCTTGAAGCGGTTAAACGGGTCTTTCGGTATCTCCAAGGTACCATTAACATGGGACTTTGGTATCCGAAGGACACCAACATGTCACTAACAGCATATGCAGATGCAGACTATGCAGGGTGTCAAGATACACGTCAAAGCACATCAGGTGGTGCTCAATTCTTGGGAGAAAAAATTATAAGCTGGTCTCCTAATAAACAAATGAGCACGTCAATATCCTCTACAGAGGCTGAATACATCGCCATGTCATCTTGTTGTGCTCAAATCCTATGGATGAGATCCCAACTATCTGACTATGGCTTTGACTTCAACAAAATTCCTCTGTAATGTGATAACAAAAGTGTCATTGCTCTTTCCTGCAACAACGTTCAACATTCAAGAGCAAAGCACATCGACATTCAACATCATTTCATTCAGGAACAAGTGGAAAAAGGTGTGGTAGAACTATACTTTGTGAGAACTGAATATCAGCTAGCAGACATCTTCACTAAAGCACACCCTCGAGAACGTTTCGAGTTTATTCTTCCCCGTCTTGGACTTAAGAGTCTTCAACCTGAAACACTCAAACGTCTTCAAGAGGGAGAAGAGGAGTAAAGGCATCTATTCATCTATTTTTTGTACATATTTTCATCAAAAAGAAACTAGAAAAATATAAAACTTTCAAAAATCAAGAAAAATTTAAAAATCTAAAAATTTTCAAAAAAAATAAATAAATAAAAAATAAAATAAAAAATAAAAAAATAAAATAAAATTGTCATTTTGGTCTTGATCCTTTTATTCGATTTCATCTACGGTCTTTGTGTTGTCATTCAAAGAGTGACACGGGTCTCTAGATGAAGTTCGAATGTACATAAATTGTTTAAAAAAAATGAGATGGAGAAAAATGGTGGCTTACTGTTATTTCAGACAGTAACCTGTGTTTAAAAAGAAAGAACATAGCCATTCTTTATCTGTTTTTAAAATCTTATGCTCTGATTCTAAAAACCAAATGTTTGTCGGCAAAAAGACAAATGTGTCATTCACAAATATTTTTCCTTCTAAATATTCTTCTGAAAAATATTTATCATCTAATGAAAACATATTGCTTTGAAAATAACTTGGACCATATTTCTGAAAATCATCTGGGCATATTATTTGAAAAAATCTCTATCTCTCAATCAACAACTCGTGTTATTGATTGAGGGGGAGAATGATTTCAAATCAGTCAAAATGGATATTTTTCAAACAATTGGCACGTAAAAGAACAAGGTCTACTTTTGGACAATCAAAAAGAACAACGTTTTATACAATTGATTCAAGACCTTGACTATTTTTATGTTTTCAAAAAATATTTATGCATGTTTGAACAATGGAGTCTAAAGTCTCAAAATCTGATCCTTATTAGTTAAAATGTTTTTCAAAAGCAAGTCACTATTCTCCTCAAAAGTTTTCAAAACTTAATTTGAATCAATAGATATCACAAATCTCAAAGGATTTGAAAATTGTGACCGGGGGAGAATTTGTGATTTAAATTGAATTTAAACTGATAATTCGATAAATGGTTTTATAAGTGATTAACAAGCTCTCATCCCTTCATGTGCCAAACGATTTCAAATTTTCCAGGCACATGTTAAGGGGGAGCATCTAAATCAAACCAATAAGGATTGAATCATGATTGATTTGCCTCTAAGTGCAGGCTTTCCCTAATATGTGCAAAACACTTTCGAATCTCGATGCACATATTGAGGGGGAGCAAATTTTTGAAAACCGCATCCTTTCCCAAAAATATCTTTAACTGTATTTGAAACACTAATTTTGATCGGGAAGGTGATGTCGATATTTTTAGAAAATATTGATCAAAGAAGTGAATTCTTCCTCTTACCTCCATGTGCCAAAATGATTTCAAACATACGATGCACATGTTGAGGGGGAGCCTTTTTCTAAAATATCAAAAACAATTCAGGTACAAAATGCTTTGATAATATATCACAAGTACCTGGATTGATTTTCAAATGGTTTTCAATTGGTTCCAATGGCAGATGAACAATATCAAAAAGACCGACCAAATTTACTTTATGTATGGTGATATAAGGATGGTTAGGTTAGGTATGCGTTCCCACGATCCCGCCAGAGCCGGAGGGATCTACCCAGGGACAATTCACTAGATAGTGTAGAGTCCTTAGGTTTGATGAAAAAAGGAGAAAAGTGAGAAATGGGAAGAGTGCGGACTGAGATAGAGCTAGAACTGGAATAAACCAAACAAGGTTCTCGTAATGAAGTCTCGGTAAGCACTGAAGGGGTTGAAGAATGAAAAAGAAATAAATGTGAAAAAGGGTGAAAAGAAATAGCCCTCCATTATTTCAACCTTAGGGCAGAAACCGGGTTCAATTCATATGCTACTGGCTGTTACCTAGGTAACACCGATATTGAAGACAAGACGTCATGGACCCGGTGACGCACTGCACTACATCTTCCCAAGCTACTCAAGTTCCTCTTAAAAGGACTTGTTTCAGTCTCATGGGGAACCTACATTATCTATCGACTTTCTCTTAGAGATGGTTGATATTGAAGAAGGAGACCCTCTCCCTAGTCTCCGACATAGGAACCAAATGTGCACTATTGAGTCTAGAGCCACGAGATCATCCATAAATCTCATTAGGACACTGTCAATGAAGAATCTCTGTTTCACACAATGTGGAAAGAGAGAATATATATATTAAGAGTCCTACGCATTATCCTTGTGGTATTGCCAGAACATCTGAGTGATGTGATAACATATTCACAATGAAGATAGAAAGCCTTCTAGAGCCAAAATCAAACAAGCTCTTGGTAGGTGGCATGTGAGATCTATCCAATGGATCAACCATCTGACAACTAAACAGAAACAATGGGGCGATTAAATTTATGAATCAATCCTGGTTCAGGTTATGGATTGACGGATACCTTTGAAAAACCAGTCGGTGTGCGCAAAAAAAATAATTTTTCTATTACACATCGACTGTGTATCACATTTTCAAATATCAAAAGGTTTTTATGATTGAAAATTGATTTTTCATATAAAACCTTTGTTGTATTGCGAAAACTCTTTCTGATATGCAATACACGATTGTTGTTCAAATCGTTTTTAATCAATCAGTAAATCTCAATTTGCTGATTCACTCACTCCGTGTTGTCTTCTTTGAGACGTTCTGGTTTGAGAACGGCTCGAACAGCTGCGAAACCCTATCAAGGAGATTCTTCGGAATTATACCTGATCACAGGCAGTACTTGTACTGATCAACGGGGAACCGTGGGTCGTGTACCTCAATTCAACGAAAGTGATCAAAGACACTTTCGTGCACTTTATAGCTAACTATTGTATGAAGGTACACCCAAAGTTTGCAGCAGATCAGAATGGAGAGGTCAATCCATAGCCGCATGCTCACACAATACATTCATTTCTAAAGAAATCATGATAAGTGCATCAACGACTCCGATATTTACACTCCATGCTTCTGCTACGCTGCAGCAAATACCATGAATCAACTAAAGCTTCCGCTACTCTGATGAGAAGAAATCATGATCCAGAATGTGAGCATGTCGGTCCAATGTCACAACATCACATAATGTCAACACTGCAAAGGAAGAGTCAGAGATTTATGGAAGCTGATGATCTCAAAGCTGGCTCAAAACTCATCATCATGTGGATCAGTTAAAGACCTCCACTTGGATTAACCAAACATGCAAAACATGAAGAATCAAAGACTATGGGCTACTGAGCAAAGAACTTATTCAAGAATCCAAGAACAATCTTAATGTAATATCTGTTTGTATTCTTTGTATTATGAGGTGACCTCCCTTAGGGGGAGATTGTTAGGATTTAGAAAATCCAGTCATTAAAGTGTCGGTCACCTCAAATATATGTAATCGTTAGAAAGCTCGTAGTCGTAGTTATTTAATGTTAGTTAGTATTTAGTTTAGTATCACCGTGGAGGACGGACGGGTCTTTACCCACTGTATGCCTGATCCACAGCCCGTAGGTGGCGTATCTTGTAAGACACTATAAATACCCTCTACCTCCTAAGGTAGAGGGTTGGAGCTTCAATAACATTTTTCTTTGTTTCACATAGTTCCCAACTCTCTTCTCTTTCTCTCTCTAAACATTTTATACGCCTCTTTGAATCATGGTATGATGTGTTTGTGAAATCCAAAAGCTTACAAACCGAGAAATAGATTCTTTCGCGGGATTTTACAAAACCAAGAATAAACCAATAGATAGATCCGGAAATGCACTTTTCTTTCTCCAGGATGGTTCCATTGTTACGGGGTTTTACAAATCTATGATTTAAACAGAGAAATAGATTCTTTCGCGGGATTTTACAAAATCAAGACTAAACCATAAACAATGACAGATTGAATGTGTTATGACAAATTTGGTTTTAGTGAATATCTGTTTAGGGGAACATGCAATGAATCATCAACAATTCTATTCCCAAATGTAGAATACTTCACAAACCATACTAAGTAAAATAGTATACACTACTTCCCCCTGGAGGTTGACCTTATAACATCCAAGTACATGTTTCTCCCCCATGATGGTTTCGAACTTTCGGAAGCATCATATACGTGTACAACCATATGCACAAAAAGTTCTTGTCTAAAGCAAACATCTTGAAAGATCGTAAGTAACATTGAAGATTCTTGAAAGATTTTGCTTAGACTATGAAGTATCATTAATGTTTGGAAGCGTCAAATATCCCATGAGAATTGCTTATAACATCTCAACCATTAAACACCTTGGCTAACATACTATCCTCGTATTATGTCAGATATTGCAGTGACCACTTGGTGAAGTAAACCCGATATACCAAACTTGACCATGAAGTAGAATTCCCCAGATTTGTTACTTAAGCTTGTACTATCCTTGTGAAAAAGAACGGTGTACCCAATGTACAAAACCTCTTGACGTATCCTCAACTGCGTGAGACACTGAAAGTTATAACTACTTTGTGGGATAAGTGAGAAAGAATCACAAAAGTAACTAGATAGCCAAGTCTTTATCACACTCAATAAATGCCCAAACAAGTCATCTTCGCGGAAGGGAAGAAAGAAAGAAGACGAAATAAGTACGCGTGCCTGGAAAACCTCACTTCAAATCCAAATAGGAAATACCGTACACCAACGCCGTAGTCATTTTTGTTCAAATTATAAATAAAGCCATGAATACGTATCCTCCGTGAAAATTGATTATACCAAACTACCACTCATTATATCGGATAATTAATGCACCATTTGTATCCAAATAAACTTGAATAATATTGACATTCTACATTCAAATCATTTCAGATAATGAATAAGAATCCAATTCAAATGTTATTAACACATCGCCCAAAATGAAATGATTATTGATACAATCAATTCTAGCTGTGAATGATGTAGCCCCCGTGAAGTTGGTTGCTGATAACGCTGATATTGTACATGTTTTCAGCTGCGTTATGTGTGCTTTTGTATATGTTATTTGGTTATATTTGTATGATTTCAGTGCTTAATCGCATCAAAAATGTTTGTCTAGTATTTATAACCAAGTGCAGGGAAACGGAAGGAAAAGTAAAAGAATGTTCAACAAATGGAAGATTCCCATTTCAGTGAAGCATGTCAAGCACAAATCAGTATTTCAAGTACCATAGAAGACCAAGATGATTGAAGAACCAAGCTCTACAAGTCAGAATAGAGTAAAGGTCGATTTTCAGTCACTCAGGAAGACCAACCGAATTGGTTGCAACAGCAACCGGATCGGTTGGATGAAGGTCAAAAGATGCCTGTGAAGCTGGACCAACCGATCGGTTGCCACCCACAACAGATGCGGTTGGAGCACTAGTAGAAGACCAACTGGATCGGTTAGTCATATGACCCATCCGGTTAGAAGACCTGTTTCTTCCAAATCTTCATCCCTAAGTTTCCCCTTTGTATCCAAACGATTCAAGGTTCTTCCCTTGGTGTATTCTAGTCCCTTCCTAACTCCTTGGAGGCCAAGTTCAGCAATTAATACCCTAGGCCTTGGAACTAGTATAAATAGAGCGCAATTATGTTTGCTATGAGTAGCTAGTTTCTATATACACTTGCTTAAATGATTTTGATTATCATATGATTAGTTGTGATTGTGTTAACATATTTTAATTCAATTTCAAGTTGATTCTAAGATCCAATTGTGCTAAAGTTTCATAGTGACATTTGTTAATCAAGTTTGACTAGTTGATAGTAATTGTAAAGGTCGAAAGAACTTATTGTTATTCAACTAGTTATAATCATTTTGTCTATTGATGATTGTTTTTACCCATTATTCTTGATTAAAGAAAGGAACTAAGGTGTGGTTGTAATAAAAACGCTTTTTGATTATCAAGTTGGATTGATTGGAAACATCTAAAAGGTCGTAAGATTAGTTGTTTACAATCAGTTGTAACCTTTTGTCTATAATCGGTTACCTTTTGTATTGACCATTTCTTAAGAAAATTTGATAATGCAAATGGATGTTTTTGTGTTTAAGTTTATGAAAGTAAACTTATGAAACTTGAATTGATCTTGAATTGATTGGTTAAACTTAATGCTTGTTTTTATGAACTAAAATCTTGACGAAGGTTTAACTTGTAAGAACAATAGATTAGTTCACCAACTAATTATCATAACCAACATGTTAAGAGGTAGTTAACACAATCATACTAATCAAGGATAAGAAACTAGTTTAAGCAAGTGTAGTTTTTAATCATCTGAATTTCATTATATCTGTTTTCGTTGTTATATGGTTTTGTATTGCCTTAGTTGATTTAGACTTGTTAATCAGATTCACTCAAATCCCTGTGAACGATCCTGACTTACCTTCAAAACCTTGCTATAACGGACGAGTGCACTTGCTCGTATGTGTTATTGGTAAAATTGGTAAATCATCTTTTATAACTTTAAAACTTGTACACACGTAGCACATCAAGTTTTTGGCGCCGCTGCCAGGGATTTGATTGTGTTTCAGCAAGTTTTGAATCCACGTCAGTCGATCCATTCCAAAAAAAAAATCAGAAAGCTACAACTGATCGGTCGTCTCACAACCGATCTGGTTATGCCCTAAACCATAACCAAATTGATCTAACTGATCGGTCGTGACCTGTAACATATTGGATTTCACAAACATATCAAACCATGATCATATGAGGCGTACACAATGATGTTTTTAGAGAGAGAAATAGTTAGATGTTTGGGAACTTAATGAGAGAAAGTGAAAATCTTATTATGAGCTCCAACCCTCTACCTTGGGAGGTAGAAGGTATTTATAGTCTTACACAACTCGCCACCTATGGGCTGTGGATCAGGCATACAGTGGGTAAAGACCCGTCCGTCCTCCATGGTGTTACAAAACTAAATACTACTTAACTATAAATAACTACGACTACGAGCTTTCTAACGATTACATATACTTGAGGTGACCGACACTTTAACAACTGGATTTACTAAATCCTGACAATCTCCCCCTAAGGGAGGTCACCTCAAATTACAATGAATACAAACAGATATTACATTAGATTGTTCTTGGATTCTTGATTAAGTTCTTTGCTCAGTAGCTCGTAGTCTTTGATTCTTCATGTTCCGCATGTTTCGATAATTCTAGTGGAGGTCTTTAACTGATCCACGTGATAATGAGTTTTGAGCCAGCTTTGAGATCATCAGCTACCATAAATCTCTGACTCTTCCTTTGTGGTGTTGGTATTATGTGATGTTGTGACATTTTGGACCGACATGCTCACATTCTGGATCATGATTTCTTCTTATCAGAATAGCGGAAGCTTTAGATGATTCATGATATTTGCAGCAGCGTAGCAGAAGCATGGAGTGGAAAATATCAGAGTCATTGATGCACTAATCATGATTTCTTTGGAAATGAAGGTGTTCTGTGAGCATGCGGCTATGGATTGATCTCTCCATTCTGATCAGCTGCAAACGTCGAGTGTACCTGCATACAACAGTTAGCAATAAAACACACGAAAGTATCTTTGACCACTTTCATTGAATTGAGGTACACGGCCCACGGTTCCCCGTTGATCAGTACAAGTACTGCCTGTGATCAGGTATGATTCCGAAGAATCTCCTTGACAGGGTTTCGCAGCTGCTCTAGCTGTTCTCAAACCGGAACGTCTCAAAGAAGACAACACGGAGTGAGTGAACCAGCGAATTTGAGATTCACTGATTGATGAAAAGAGATTTGAAAAACAATCGAGTACTTCTCAATAAAGTGTTTTTGCAATACAACGAAGGTTTTAAGAAAAATCAATTATCAATCATAAACACCTTTTAATTTTTGAAACATGAATACACAGTCGATGTGCTAGAGAAAAGATTTTTAAGCACAACAACCGGTTTTTCAAAGGTATCCGTCAATCCATAACCTGAACCAGGATTGATTCATAATTTTGAATCGCCCCATTGTTTCTGTTCAGTTGCACATGGTTGATCTATTGGATAGATCTCACATGCCACCCACCAGGGGCTTGTTTGATGTTGGCTCCAGAAGGCTTTCCATCTTCATTGTGAATATGTTTGCATATCACTCAGATGTTCTGGAAATACCACAAGGATAATGCGTAGGACTCGTAAGATATAATCTCTCTTTCCACATTGTGTGAAACAGATAGTCTTCATAGATAGTGTCCTAATGAGATTTATTTGATGATCTCGTGGCTCTAGACTCAGTAGTGCACATTTGGTTCCTATGCCAGAGACTAGGGAGAGGGTCTCCTTCTTCAATATCAACAATCTCTAAGAGAAAGTCGATAGATTATGTCGGTTCCCCATGAGAATGAAACAAGCCCTTTTTGGAGGAACTTGAGTAGCTTGGGAAGTTGTAGTGCAGTGAGTCACTGGGTCCATGACGTCTTGTCTTCAATACCGGCGTAACCTTGGTAACCACCCGTAGCATATGTATTGAACATGGTTTCTGCCCTAAGGTTGAATTAATGGAGGGCTATTTCTTTTCACCCTTTTTCTCATTTCATTTCCTTTTCATTCTTCAACCCCTTCAGTGCTTACAGAGACTTCATTACTAGAACCTTGTTGGGTTTATTCCAGTTCTAGCTCTATCTCAGTCCACACTCTTCCTATATCTCACTTTTCTCCTTTTTTCATCATACCTAAGGACTCTACACTATCTAATGGATTGTCCCTGGGAAGATCCCTCCGGTTCTGACGGATCATGGGAACAAATACCTAACCTTATCATCCTTATATCATCATACATAAAGTAAACTTGGTCGGTCTATTTGGTATTGTTCATCTGCCATTGGAACCAGTTGAAAACCATTTGAAAATCAATCTAGATACTTGTGATATATTATCAAAGCATTTTGTACCTGAATTGTTTTTGATATTTTTAGAAAAATAGCTCCCCCTCAACATGTGCATCATGTATTTGAAACAATTTTGGCATGCAGAAGCAAGAGGAAGAATTAACTTCTTTGATTACCATTTTCTAAAAGATATCAACATCACTTCCCTGATCAAATCAAGTAGATACATCATATTGGGGAAGGATGAGGTTTTCATAAATTTTCTCCCCCTCAATATGTGCCTCGAGGTTTGAAAGATTTTTGCACATATTAGAAGGAACCTGCACTAAGAGGCAACTCAATCACGTTTCAATTCTTTGTGGTTTAAAAAGGATGCTCCCCCTCAACATGTGCATGGAAAATTTGAAATCGTTTGGCACATGTGGGGAGGAAAGCTTGCTAAACACTTATGAAACCATTTATTGAATTATCAGTTAAAATCCACTTTAAATCACAAATTCTCCCCGATCACAATTTTCAAATCATTTGAGATTTGTGATCACTGTAGATTTAAATTGATTTTGAAAGCTTTTGAGAGGAGATGTGACTTGATTATGAGAAACATTTACCCGATAAGGATTAAACATGCTTGAGTATCTTTTGAAAACATAATTATAACAAAGATCTTGTATCAAATGTATACAATATTGTAAAACATTGTTCTTTTTGATTATTCAAGAGTAAACCTTTCTCGATTACGTGCCAATTGTTTGAAAAATACTCCTTTTGATTGAAATCATTCTCCCCCTCAATCAATGACATATGTTGTTGATTGAAGTTCAAAGATTTTGACAGATGAAACGTACGGAGTATTTTCAAAAAAAATAGAGTCTGAAGTATTTTCAAAGCAATTTTGTTTTCATTAGATGACAAATATTTTTAAGAAGAATCTTTTGAAGGAAAAATATTTGAAAGAAAAACATTTGTCCTTTTAACGACAAACATTTGTTTTAAGAATCAGAGCATGATGTTTGAATATTTAAGATAAAGCATGGCTCTGTTCTTTCTTTAAAAAACGGGTTACTGCCTGAAATGACAATAAACCATTGTTTTACTTTCTCCCAAAAAATTATTATTTTATTATTATTTATTTTTTTAAACATTCGAACAACATCTAAAGACCCCGTGTCATTCTTTGAGTGACAGCACAAAGATCGTAGATATTATCGAATCGAGAAAAACATGACTAAAAGACACTTTTTTTTCTTTTTTTATTTTTTTTTTGAAATTTTTCAAGATTTTCAAAATTTTTTATGGATTTTAGAAAGTTTTATATTTTTCTATTTGCTTTTTGTAGGTTTTGAATTTTGTATTTTGTTTTTTTCGAATAAATATTTACAAGAGATGGATGAAGAAAGACCTTTACTCCTCGTCTTCCTCTTGAAGACGTTTGAGTGTTTCCGGTTGTAGACTCTTTAGACCAAGTCGTGGAAGGATGAACTCAAAACGTTCTCTAGGAAGAGCTTTGGTGAAGATGTCTGCTAACTGGTATTCAGTCCTCACAAAATAGAGTTCCACCACACCGTTTTCCACTTGCTCCATGATGAAATGATGTCGAATATCGATGTGCTTTGCTCTTGAGTGTTGTACGTTGTTGCATGAGAGAGCAATGGCACTTTTATTATCACAGTACAGAGGGATTTTGTTGAATTCAAAGCCATAGTCAGATAATTAGGATCTCATCCACAGGATTTGAGCACAACAAGATGACATGGCTATGTATTCAGCCTCTGTAGAGGAAATAGAAGTACTCATTTGTTTCTTTGAAGACCAGCTCACAAGCTTATCACCCAAAAACTGAGCACCTCCAGACGTACTTCGACGTGTATCTTGACATCCTGCATCATCAGCATCTGCATAGGCTGTTAGTGACATATCGGTGTCCTTCGGGTACCAAAGTCCCATATTGATGGTTCCTTGAAGATACCGAAAGACCCGTTTAACCGCTTCAAGGTGCTTTTTGGTAGGCTTAGCCTGATATCTAGCACACATGCAAATAGCGAACAGAATGTCTAGTCTACTGGCTGTGAGGTACATCAGGGATCCAATCATACTACGATATTTCGTTTGGTCTACCATGATCCCTGAGTGGTCCTCATCCAGTTGTACGCTCTATCATGGGAGCGTCAACAAGGTCACAAGAATCAAATCCAAATTTCTTTAAAATCTCATTTGCATATTTAGATTGATTTATAAAAATGCCTCCGGGACTTTGTGAAATTTGTAATCCCAAGAAAAATGACATTTGTCCCATCATTGACATTTGAAATTTGGAACCCATTTCTTTTGAAAAATGGTCACATTCATTGGGGTCAGTCGAGGCAAAAATAATATCATCAACATAGATTTAAACGTGAATTAAATGTTTGCCTGACTTTCTGGTGAACAATGTCGGATCAACTGCTCCTTTGGTGAATCCAGTAGATAGAAGAAACTTTGATAGCGTGTCATACCATGCCCTTGGAGCTTGCTTCAAACCGTAAAGAGCCTTCTTCAAACGATAGACGTGAGTAGGATGCTCTGGATTCACAAACCCTTCAGGTTGGCTGACGTATACGACTTCTTTAAGATCTCCGTTAAGAAAAGCCGTCTTAACATCCATCTGATAGACTACCATGTTCTTACTTGCAGCATTAGCCAAGAAGATTCTGATTGCCTCGATACGAGCAACTGGGGCAAATGATTCCTCAAAGTCAATACCCTCTTCTTGACGGTATCCTTTTGCAACCAATCGAGCCTTGTTCTTTAAAACATCACCATGCTCATCAAGTTTTACTTTGAAGATCCACTTTAGAGCAATGATCATAGCACAGTCAGGAGCAGGTACTAATTCCCATACATCTAGTCGATCAAACTCATGAATTTCTTCTTGCATGGCATTGAACCAGCTGTCTTCATTCATAGTAGTTTTAACGTCTTTTGGTTCGATCTTAGAGAGTACAGAGTTGAAGAAGCACCATAAGGCATCGGTTGCAAGTTGTCGACGAGTGGATACTAAACGAGAAGGGTTTCCAATGATGTTGTCCAATGGGTGATCATGTGTCCATTTTCTAAGGTGTTCATGTGGTTGTTGTTGAGGAACAGAAGTAGCAGAGTCGATTTCTCCTGATGAAGATGGTTCAGATGATGATTCAGGAGCAAATATGTTTTCAAAGGGTTCATCTTCTAGAGGAGCAAAAGGATTTTCATCATCTGTAACTGCAGCAACATTTCCATTGTGTACACTTGATGATTGAGGCATTGATGATGATACCGAGTGATCAGCAGAAGGCGCTTCTTGACTTAGTGACATAGAAATTGAAGGGTTAACTTCATTGACAGGTATAGGAGCAGCCTCTGTTGATGGATTTGATAGATCATTAGCAATTGGCTCATAGTATTCATCAAACATTGGATCAAATAATTTCTTCAAATCATCTTCTGAAGGACGTACATAAGGAGTTGCTGGTGAGGGATTTAAAACAAGAGTAGAACTGATAGGACTACTTGATGATGGTTGAGATGCGGGTCCAGAACTGGATTGTCCTAGAGCCATTTGACCGGTCAGCTCATCGAACGTAACGTGAATTGTTTCCATGATATTTCGGGTTCTCTTGTTGTAGATTCGGTATCCTTTTCTGTTTGGTGCATATCCTACAAATACTCCAATGTCCGATTTAGCTTTTAGTTTACCTAAATCTTGACCGTCATTAGTTAGGTAACATAAAGCACCAAACACACGAAGGTATGATAGATCAGGTTTTCGATTGTGGACAAGTTCATACGGAGTCATTCCATGAGTTGTGTGAATTAGGGATCGATTTTGAGTGTAGCATGCAGTGGCAATAGCTTCAGCCCATAGAAACATTGGAACCTTTGAGTAGATCAGCATTGCTCTTGCGGCTTCCACAAGAGTTCGATTTCGTCTTTCAACTACACCGTTCTGTTGAGGAGTTCGTGGAACACTTCTTTGAGGACTGATTCCAACACTTTCATAAAATTCATTGAGTTCTTTATTAACAAAATCAGTTCCATTGTCAGTTCGGACGATTCTAACCGTTTTGTTAAGTCGGACCTGCAGTTGTTTAATAAGTTTAATGATAACATCTGGAGTTTCATCCTTTATTCCCAAAAACTTAACCCAAGTGAATCGGGAGTAGTCATCAACCACAACTAACACATATCTCTTCCCATTAATAGTTTGCACTCTCATGGGTCCACATAAATCCATGTGAACAGTATGTAGAACTTCCATAACTGAATTTGTAGGTTTGGGTTTATGGGCATACTTCTTGCTTTTTCCCAATTGACATGCTGAACAAAGATGATCCTTTTCATACTTAAGTCTAGGTAGTCCTCTTACTAAGTCCTTTCTGGAAAGATTGTTTATGGTGCCAAAGTTCAAGTGATTGAGACGACGGTGCCATAGCCATGACTTAGTTTTAGACGCCTTTGACAGCAGGCAGATGGGTGAAGATTTCATCATGTCTTCGATAGAGATGGCGTATAGGTTTGAACCACGAGTTCCTCTGAGAAGTTCCACACCATCAAGTTCTCTAACAAAGCAAGTATGTTTTCTGAAGGCCACTTCTAAGTCAGAGTCACAAAATTGTCCAACGGAAAATAGATTATGTCCAAGACATTCAACATAATATACCCTGTAAATTACACTATCTCCAACCACGTAATCTCTATAACCCATAATAGCACCAAAATGATCGTTTCCGAATCTCACAGTTCCGATGAATTTACTCATGAAGCTCATGAGCCGCGACTTGTCTCCAGTCATATGCTTGGAACAGCCTGAGTTCAAGTACCACAGAACGATTTGAACGACCTGCACTTGAACACAGACAAGAATGGATAACTGGATAATTGGGATCCCCATGCAAGTTTGGATTCCATTTGGTTAGTAACAATGATTGGACCACCCACATCAGAAGTAGAAACAATGGAATCATCAGGGATAGATGCAATGCTAGTGTCCGTATTTGACCTATTCAAAGTATGTTCATTTCTTAAGGGAATAGTTCTACCAGTAGGCATCCATTTTCTGATGGGCATTGATCTAGATAATTTAGGGCACATCTTATTAAGATTGAAATTTCGGCCAGTAGGTATACAATGATAACCTTTGTTACTAAATTTCCTTCCTGTGGGTTTCCAATGTTTCCTAACCTTCCTCCGTCATTGCTTTCTAGCCTTTTTAGCTTGATTATTTGAATTAACAACCTTAACAGGGCATTTAACACCATTAATCAAATCATTCATACCACATTCAAGATTAGTAACAGAAACCACGCAATCATCATTACATGTTTTGTCAAAAGTAGCAGAATTCGCATTAATTACAGTACGCTTAGAGCTAACACTAGAATTAACACGATTCGTTTTATTCAAATTCTCCCTAAGGTGATCTTCTACTCTCTTCCACTGAACATTCCTAGCATGCAAGGTCCTATCATTCTTTGTGTTGCCTTGAGGCTTTGACCCGCTTGCTTTGATGTCACTTCTTACTCTGTGAGGGAATTGGAACATTAGTTGGTTTTGCTACTTTTTGCAATCCTGAACTAGAAGTGCAGGGATCTGAACTACTTGAGGACACATTCTTAATACTGGGCATTGAATGAGTTGCATACTTATCACTAGGCATCGATCAAGGCATCACAGCTTTACCTCTCTCACAAAAAGATTTAGGACAAGTTGCTCTTAAACATTCTAGCAGCTCTTGAGATCGTTTGGCCTGAATGCACGCAAACCTAATTTCACTATCAAGTGGCTTATTTATGAAATCCTCTTCTACAATCTCTCGGAGAAATTCTAGACTATCCTTAAGGTAAGCAAAATAGTCATGAAACGCACGTTCGTTATTTCTAAGATGAGGAGGGATGTATTTAACAGTCACAGTATATTTGCAGTCTGTAGATGACTTCGATGCAACATTCTCATTGAAGACAAGTGGCATTTTCCCTTTTTCCTGACTCTTCAGATTCTCAATTTCCTTTGGTAAAGACGTTATTTTTCCGTTGTTCTTGTCACGAGTGACTTTCATTGAATCATATAACTCTTTAAAGTGTAGTTTAACTTTTTCATTTTCTTCTAGAAAACCCTCATTTTCCTTTTGTAAAGCATTAACCAAGTTTTGAAGATGAAAAGTTTGAGAAGATTGAGAATCTAAAGGTGGAGGCATTTGGAAGCCATTTGCATTGTTTCTTTCTCCCTTCAATTGTGAGATTTGTGCTCTCATTTTTCTGATCGTGTTGCAATGAGCTCGAATTTGTTCATCACATTTGTTTATTTCAAAAACGCATCAAAGTCGGAGGATCCAAGGATGTCTTGATATTTGAGGTTTTAACATTTTCCTTTAGATGTTGATATTTTAATTGCAAATCAAGATATTCAACTTCCAATTTAAAGTAATGTTTTACCAGTTATCATGATCATCCTGTTCAATTTTCTCATGCAATTTAGAATTAGTTTTTTCAAGCTCAATGACACGATCATGGGAGACTTTCAGAGCAATAGATAATTCATGAAATTGAGAAGCAGTAATGGAACAATTCGTAGCAGTGTAAAACACATCTTGAGTAATACATTCCGAAATAAGATTCTCATTCAAGGTATGCAAGTTCTTCCTCTCAATCTCATTATATTTTAATTCTCACTCATAGTCACTAACCTCAACTATCATTGCATCAAATTACTTTTCCATTTCTTTAATATCTGAATCCATCCCCTTTTTAAGACTCTCAAATTGACCTTTTAATTGTTTAAAGAAAGGCATGACCTCAGTTAAATAGCATTCTTTAGTTTGCTCAAAACCCGTTTCCCCTTCAGTTATCCCAGTGGGTGTGATCCTTTTCTTATAAGTTTTCTCAAAATCAACAAATAATTGAAAATTTACATATTGTCTGATTAAAGTCTTGCTCTTAGTGGGAATAGATCTAGGAACTAAATGCATTGGGGGATTGGGGGGATAAACAGTGCGGAAGCATTCTCCTACATGGGGATTCTTTTCAACAAACTCATCAGCTTTTTTCATGTCCATATCCTTTTTCCAAAACACTTGTTCAGGGTCAGCTGTGTTTGAGGTCTAAACTTGTTAAAGGCAATCCATTTTTCCTTAGCATAGTTGGGTGTTTTATAACTGATTTTCTTTTCTATTCATAAAGTGCTCTTAAGCTTTTCATCCAATTTCTTTCTAGTTACTTCTTCTAACTGTTTATCTTCCTCCGTATTCTCAGCGCAACTAGGTTTCTGTCTAGGCTTAAGGATTTCATTGCCATCATAGATTACCTTCTGTGCTTCTCTAGCTTTCAGACACGTCTTAGGGTTTGGTTCATCAACTAATGCAACACTATGTTTTTCACTTAGAACTCTATGCTTAGTGATCATGTGAGCAGTCTGAATGGTGTTTCCTTGTACGTATGGGTAGTTAATTCAAACTTAGCACGTTGTTCATAAATGGCAACTTGTTCTTTATAGGCATTAAGTTCTGAGATGGCAGAATCATTAGGAACACTAGCAGTGTATTCATAAAAAATATAGTCATCATTGACATCATTAGATACATCACTTGGTTCAATCGCACTCTCACATTGGGTCACATATTGATCATATGGGAAAATATTATCATTGCCCATATTAGCAATATCTGAGTCACTGGTTTCCTGCGATTGAACTTTATCATGTATCTTTTGTTGATCAACATTATCATATAGTTTTAATACCTCTGAGATGATTGATTCTTTGGATGGACCAAACTTGTTGTGGTGAGGGACCTTTGGAGAGACCATTGGAGAAATGCTAGCCATGAAAATTGTCCGTGCAGTAGGTTCATCATCGACGTCAGAGTCGTATGCATCACAGTCGGCGAGTTGAAAGGCATTCTAATGATTATGACCTATCTCCTGAATTGGTACGCTCATCCACATCGCATCATATGTCTTGGCATTGCCCTCGAGAAGAAACAACAGACTCCTCTTCATCCAACACGCTCCATTATCCCTGAGCTTGCACAAGTAACATCTTGTCTCTGAAGTACTCTGCATTTTGTGGGCGTTTTGGAGATGTGCAATTTCTAGCTATATGTCCATCACCACCACAGTTGTAGCACTTGATCGGCTTTGCTTGTCCTTGATTCCTATTCCTTTCCCTATTCGATTTACCACATACCCTCCACCTACTCCACCTCTTCCCTGTTCATATTGTCTTCCTTGAACTGGTTGCACCATAACCTTTCCATCTCTGACAGTAGCTTAATTGTGTGGATTGGATGCGTTGAGGTTATTGTTGGTGTGTGGAGTGGAATTCATGTTTTGACCGACCATGAGAGACAGTTGATTGATGAAGTTTTCCATGAATGTGTTTGGGTCTGGAGGCTTATATGTTGGATCAGGGATGAGTTTGTAATTACCATTACCCGTGGGTATGACTTGAGAAGCTTTGGTGGTAATTCCAACATTTGTGTAAAAGGTTGTTGAATCATTTGAGGAACTTGTTTCTCCTGTTGGTTTTGAACTGTTCAAAAATCTTTTTTCAAACATAGCATGTCTCTCATTCTAAGAAGGAAGGCATATAGTTGCTCATAGTTTGTATTCTTCAATCCTTTGGTTAGCTTCCACGGTGACAAATTTGTGCCATTCGGGATTCATGTTGTTCACAAACTTTGAGTTCAAATGAATGTTTGGCATGGTCATTTTGATATTCCTCATATCATTCACAAGCTTGTGGAATCTCACGTAATATTCATAGACACTCTCATCTGGTTTCATCTTGAAGTGCTCAAATTCATCATACGATTGTGATTCTCTGTCTTCCTTAGTTAATTCGAACGAGAGAAGCATCTTGACATTATCCCAAACCGCCTTGGCTTCAGTGTTGTGATTGATGAGCTTGTAGATATCTTTTGGAAGACCCAAGTATAATGTTTGAAGCCCCGATATCAGCATCGAATCTCTTTTTCTCCTTATCATTGAGCTCATCATACGTCTTTGGTCTGTCCAATCCATAGATCATTGTTCCATCTGCAGCAGTATCAATTATGTCTCTTGTAGTCTCAATCTGATAAGGTCCTTCATCAATGGATTTGAGAATGTGGACCCCATTTTCCTTTCCAAGACAAGTACAATCTGATTCGTTGAGCCCAAGAGTCGTAGTCAGTTCTGTCAAGCATGGGTGGACGAGTATCCGAACCAGCTGCTTGAACATCCTCGGCAACAATGGAGATGATTGTAGGTACGTTGGTAGACATGTTTACAGATTTCACGGGATTTTATAACTCTATGATTAAACCGGGAAATAGATTCTTTCACGGGATTTTACTAAATCAAGAGAAAACAGTATTACAAACAAAAGTTCAACCAAGTCGCTAAGACTCCTTGAACCAAGTTGCTAAGCACTAAGTCGCTAAGTAGCAACCCGCTAAACCTCAAGTTGTTATGAGTCAAGTCGCTAAGCCCAAGTCGCTAAGACCCAAGTCGCTGGACACGAATCGCTAAAGCGCCAAATCGCTAAACAGTCAAGTCGCTAAAGAGCAACTCGCTAAGTATCCAAGTCGCTAATGTCAAGTCGCTGAGAACAATAAGTACAAGTCGCTAGAATAAATGAAAGCAAGCCGCTAACCCCACCAAGTCGCTAGCTGTAGTGGAGAATCCACTCACTTGTACTGTTTGTCGGCTTGTCTCAATAAGACAAGTCGCTAAGCTCAAGTCGCTACGACTAACACTACAACTCGCTAGAAATTACTGAAGCAAGTCGCTACAAAGAAATTCACAACGAGACTCAAGTCGCTACCTTGAAAAACTTCAAAAACACATTTTTCAATCCAAAACAAGCCCAACCACAGTGATTCAAGCTTTCCAAATCAAAACCCAAGCACTTACAATGTTTCTCAACACTAAAGTACACTCAAAATTCAAACTTTAACACTAAAAATGATCCAAATGATGCAAAAACCACTAAACTATTTCAAACTCAAAAACCATCTAAAACCACTAGAAATCTAAGGATATGTAAGAGAGATGATCAAACCATGGCTCTTGATACCAATTGTAACATATTGGATTTCACAAACACATCAAACCATGATCATAGGAGGCGTACAGAATGATGTTTTTAGGGAGAGAAATAGTTAGAGGTTTGGGAACTTAGTGAGAGAAAGTGAAAATCTTATTATGAGCTACAACCCTCTACCTTGGGAGGTAGAGGGTATTTATAGTCTTACACAACTCGCCACCTATGGGCTGTGGATCAGGCATACAGTGGGTAAAGACCCGTCCGTCCTCCACGGTGTTACAAAACTAAATACTACTTAATTGTAAATAACTACGACTACGAGCTTTCTAACGATTACATATACTTGAGGTGACCGACACTTTAACAACTGGATTTACAAAATCCTAACACGACCCGCAACCGATCCGGTTACTCGTTTCTGTCCAGAAAACTGTTTTCTTTGTTTTTCCGTGTGTTTAGATATTGCCTGGATTCTCTAGGTCATTGTATGAACACTCGTGCAGCTTGAATAGAACCAATCTCACCTCTTACCAACCCCGAACGTTTGATTCGAAGAAGAAGAAGAACACCTTTCATAACCTTAGAAAATCGTGTACCTAGAGTACCAAACCCACCATTTGATAACCTTGTAGAAGCCAAAGTCGTTTACAACCCTTTCACCAATTTACCTTTTGCCATGGCGGACGGTCAACCCATGTGGGGAACCAACCGAGCCGTAGCACCAACCCCTGGGAGTGTTATTGTTGCTGTCAACCTTGGTGACAACTTCACCGTGAAGGGTCATCATCTTTCCATGATCAAAAACCGTCAATTTGATGGCGTCGCTGGCCGATCCACATAAGCACATTGCCGAATTCATCGAAATTTGCGGCATGTTCCATTATGGCGACACCGATGTCAATGCCATCAAACTCAAACTTTTCCCATCATCACTCACCGGAGATGCTAAAGTATGGTACAATGAATTGACCCCAGGAATTATCAACACTTGGGAGGAGATGAGGCAAGCCTTTGTAAGCCGATTCTTTCCACCTGCCATGTTTGATCGATTAATGGGAGAAATTCGTGCTTTCACACAAAATCCCAATGAATCACTTTTCGAAGCTTGGTTTCGGATGAAAGATTTGCTTCGTAGTTGTCATGGTCATGGATTATCCAAAGGAACCATTATCCAAATCTTTTACCATGGACTAGATGAAATCTCTCAAGGCATCTTTGATGCCGGAGGAATTTTTCTCTATAAGACTCCTAACGATGCACACCAATTACTCGAAGATCGAGTACTTCTCAAACTCGATTGGTCTAAAGATTCAAAAACCAAACCTCTTCAAAAAACCATTGCTTTTGTCGAAAACACCGATACCTCAAAACTAATGGAGAAAATGGAAGCCTTAACCTCAAAAATCGACTCGCAATACAAAGATATCAAAGAATAAATGAAGGAAATGCGAGGCGGATGCAACAATTGTGGAGGAAATCACCCATCGTCTGAGTGTGACGATAAGCCAATGGGTGGACCTAACGAAGGAGAAGCAAATTATGTCCAAGGAGGATATCGTGGTAATTATTACGGTAGAAATTCTGGAAATTGGCAAGACCGCCGACCAAAGGATGACAACCGTGATTCTCAACCTCGAACTGACAATCCACCCCCACAAAACTCCGACAAAAAGATGGAAGAATCCGAATTCGAAAAAACCATGAGAGAATTCGTGGCTGCTCAAAAATCTGCAAATGATTTCATCAAAAATCATTTTTTCAATCTCAAAGCCAAAGTTGAGCAAGGACAGAAAAATCATCAAGCATCTATCCAAGATCTTGAAAACAAATTTGGCAGATTTTCTGACCAACATTCCTCTCGACCATCTGGTTCGTTACTAAGTAATACCCAATCCAACCCAAAACCATCAAATGATAAAACGTACCGTCCACCACAAACAAGAAATGAGCATATCAATGTTGTTTTTACAAGAAGTGGTCTCTCGTACGGACCACCACCAAATCCTACTGAAAATAATCCTATCGCCCAAGATAGTGAAGATGAAGCTGAGGAAACCAAACCAACTCAAACCACCAAAAAGAAAACCACCCCATATGTCAAGGCGTACACACCAAAAAGTCCATATCCTCAACGCCTTAAGAAAGAAAAAATCGAAGAACGTTATAAGAAGTTCATTGAAATAATCAAAGAGGTTAGACTCAATGTTCCTCTCGTTGATGTCTTAGCCGGAATGCCCAATTACGGGAAATTCTTGAAAGAACTTCTTAATAAAAAAAGCAAGCTAGAGAAAATATCAGCTACTTTCCTAAACGAAGAATGCTCAGCCATTGTTCAAAACAAAATCCCACCAAAGCTCGGAGATCCTGGGAGCTTTCTTATTCCATGCACTTTCGGGAATAATATTCAATGCGATGATTTAGCCGACCTTGGCGCAAGTATCAATTTGATGCCTTATTCACTGTATTCCAAACTATGCAACAACAGCCTTAAACCAACAAAAATGAGCATTCGGTTAGCAAATTATTCTTATTAATATCATGTTGGTATTGCTGAGAATATGCTTGTTCAAGCTGGTAAATTCATTTTTCCCGTGGACTTTGTAATCCTAGAGATGGAAGAAGATAGTAAAGTCCCACTCATTTTAGGAAGACCTTTCCTAAATACCGCTGATGCAATCATCAAAGTGAAAGGAAAAGAACTCAACCTTGGAGTTGGAGAAGATCGAATCACCTTTCTGATCGATAAAGCAATGCGCTATCCATGTTCCAGTGATGACACTTGTTTCAACATCGATGTTATCGATTAAGTCATGAAGAATTGGATGCATTACTTAACAATCGATCCATTCATGACTACTTCCGAAAAAATCAATGAAACAGACCTTGACAAAGAGTTTGTTGATTTTATGAAAGTAGAGTTCGAAGGAGATAACACGGAGGAGGAAGAAATGGAGGAAGAAAATTTCGAAGAAATAACTTTCAATGATGAGATGAGAATAAAATATTCTCTTGAAGAACCACCAACAGATATCGTGCTCAAACCTCTCCCTGATCATCTTGAATATGCTTACCTGGAGGAAAACTCACTTCTTCCAATAGTCGTATCTTCATTACTCGAGGCCAATGAGAAAGAAAGTTTAGTTTTCGTCCTCAAAAATCATAAACAAGCTTTCGCTTGGAAAACATCTGACATCCTAGGAATTAGTCCCAATTTCTGCAAACACAAAATCAATTTCAAAGATGGGATTAAACCTGTTGTGGAACGTCAACGTCGACTCAATCCCAACATGAAAGAAGTTGTCAAAAAGGAAATCAGCAAACTTCTCGATGCTTATATAATTTACCCAATCGAGGATAGTCCTTGGGTGAGTCCCGTTCACTGTGTCCCCAAGAAAGGAGGAATGACGGTTGTGACTAATGAACGGAATAAACTAGTTCCTACTAGAACTGTCACTGGTTGGCGTGTTTGTATTGACTATCGTAAATTAAATAAAGCCACCAGAAAAGATCATTTTCCACTCCCGTTCATGGATCAATGCTTGAAAGACTAGCGGGAAATAAATTCTTTTGTTTCCTCGATGGATTTTCAGGATATTTTCAAATTCCAATCGATCCTAATGACCAAGAAAATACCACTTTCACTTGTCCTTTTGGAACCTATGCATATCGGCGTATGCCTTTTGGTCTTTGCAATGCACCTGCGACTTTTCAAAGATGTATGATAGCCATATTCCAAGACATGCTCAAAACCTCCATGGAAGTTTTCATGGATGACTTTTCAGTCTTCGGAGATTCATTTAAAGCTTGTCTTTCCAATCTTGATAAAATGCTCGAAAGATGTGAAGCTGCACATCTTGTCCTTAACTGGGAAAAATGTCACTTTATGGTGACCGAAGGAATTGTGCTTGGCCACAAAATCTCCAGTGCAGGCATGGAAGTAGATAAAGCAAAAATCGATGTTATCACGAAACTTCCACCACCAACTAATTTTAAAGCCGTTAGAAGTTTTCTAGGACATGCCAATTTGATTTTTCAAAAATATCCCGTCCGATGACAAAACTTCTTGAAAAAGATTCTGTCTTTGACTTCAATGCCGATTGCATAAAAGCCTTTGAAACATTGAAATCTCAACTGACTAGTGCTCCGATCATGGTTTCACTTAATTGGTCACTACCTTTCGAGCTTATGTGCGATGTAAGCGATTTTGTTGTCGGAGCCGTCCTAGGCCAACGAGAAGGAAAACACTTTCGGCCCATATATTTTGCTAGCAAGACACTAAACTGTTCTCAGCAAAATTATACAGTCACAGAAAAAGAATTACTGGCCGTAGTTTTCGCGTTCGACAAATTCCGATCATATCTCGTACTCTAAAAAACAATCGTGTTCACCGATCACTCAGCACTCAAATATCTGTTTACCAAGAAAGATGCTAAACCGCGTCTTATCCGATGGATTCTGCTACTCCAAGAATTTGACATGGAAATCAAAGATAAGAAAGGAGCAGAGAATCTAGCCGCTGATCATTTATCACGTCTTGAAAATCCAGATCTTGAGGAGTTGAAGGAAGAAGAAATCGATGATTACTTCCCTGATGAAACCCTCATGACCATTAATGGAAATGACGATCCTTGGTTTGCTGACTTTGCGAACTATCTCGCTGGCAGAATTCTCAGAAAAGGTTTAACTCACGCTCAAAGGAGCAAATTCTTTTCGGAACTTAAATACTACTTTTGGGAAGAACCATATCTTTTCAAAATGTTCCCTGACGGAATGATCGGAAGATGTGTTTCTGGTTCCGAAACCCGCAAGATTCTTGACGAATGTCATCATGGCCCAACCGGGGGACATTATGGTCCTTCCACCACAACTAAAAAAGTTTTTGACGCTGGATTCTATTGGACAACTATATTCAAAGAAGCACATACACTTGTTCAGAACTGTGATGCTTGCCAAAGAACCACCAACCTTTTACGCAGAGATGAAATGCCACTGACAAGCATTCAAGTGTGTGAAATATTCGATATTTGGGGAATTGATTTCATGGGACCATTTCCTAAATCCCACAAATACGAATATATTCTTGTTGCTATAGATTATGTGTCCAAATAGGCAGAAGTTGAAGCTTTACCAACAAACGATGCTCGCGTCGTCGTTAATTTTCTCAAAAAGCTTTTCGCTCGTTATGGAATCCCCAAAGCCTTGATAAGCGATCGAGGAACCCATTTCTGTAACCGAAAAATGGAGAAAACCATGAAACGATATGGGGTTCATCATCGATTCGCGACAGCTTATCATCCCCAAACCAGTGGCCAAGTTGAAAACACCAACATAGCTCTTAAAAGAATACTCGAAAAAACAGTGAATGACAATCCTTCAGTGTGGTCGAAGAAACTTGACGATGCTCTGTGGGCATTTCGTACGGCTTACAAAACTCCTATTGGCACAACTCCTTACAGACTCTTGTATGAAAAAACTTGTCATTTGTCGTTCGAAGTTGAATATCGTGCTTACTGGGCTCTTAGAAACTGTAACACCGATCTCAAAATAGCTGGAGAGAAGAGATTTTAGCAATTGCACGAACTCGATGAATTAAGACTCCGAGCTTATGAAAATTCCAAAGCGTATAAGGCTAGAACAAAAGCTTATCACGACAAAAGCTGAAATTCAAAAGGAATTCAAAGCCGGAGATAAAGTTCTGCTTTTCAACATGAAATTCAAATTCAAAGCTCCTAAATTACAACCAAGATGGTTTGGCCCATATATCGTCAAACATGGATATCCATCCAGTTATGTCGAACTTTATGACAAACAGGGTGGAAGTTTTATCGTTAATGGGCACCGAATCAAATTATACTACGATAAGGAGCAAATGAATGAAATAGCAGTTGAGACAGTTTCACCTGAAAATGAATTCGAAACCATCACCTTCGTAGCACCTTTTCTAGGAAGAATCCCACAAAATGTTCCATGGAAACCATCTGTTGAGTTCATCTAGAGCGATATTGATGCAACTGGTGAAGAATTCATGTATATCCCCGAACTTTTCAAAATGTTCAAGGCTGCATCTGTGGCCAAGTAAATTCGGGAAGATTCGAGTCAGGCTGATGACTCGTTAATAAAACAAGCGCTTCTCGGGAGGCAACCCGTGTGTTTCAGATTTGATTTTCTGTGGTCACGCCCCAAAGTTTAAACCTTTGGTTGAACTGAAGTGTGGGGGGGTGCCACATATTAATAAAACTCTCTTTTTGTTTGTATATAAGATTTTGTGCAGGTAATGATTACTCGAGTGGACGCTTGGATAAAGAAAAATAAGCTGACAAACGCATTGAAATATCTTGTTTTATCTCTATTTTCCCTATTTCTATGCTTTGAAGTTCGTTTTTCACATTGAGGACAATGTTTAACTTAAGTGTGGGGGGGATGAATAGTAAAAATTAGAGTTTTTAAGCTTAAATTTAAAATTTTGTTTGCCCTTGTGATCTAGTTATTTTCAAGCTTTTAGGATAATATATTAGAATAACTGGATCAAACCACCGGTAAAACTGGTAATATTTGAAACTTTGAGATGTGTTCCGATTAATATTGCAATCCATTCTGGGATCGATAAACATATGCTAGCACAAATTATAGCCCTTACCACTAAAATTTGTGAGGATTTGAGCATGTTCTATATAAAGCATACATCTTTCTTTTGCTATGAGTGTGCTGGTGATTTTATTTATTTTAGAACTTGTGCTTGTAAATCATAATCAGACCGCAGTGAGATCGCATTCGTGCGATATAAGTAAATTCGTGTGATAAAGAGGCACCTCAGGATTTAACCCAAATGGCCTTCTATTTTTCATATTATGCTATATTAGCTAGTCACATCGGTTAGTTAACCACCTACATGTACCCATTTGTAGCGCTCATCTTTAGCGTTAGATACCCTTAGTTACACCCTCTGAGCCATCCTTTTCGTTTTTGATAAATCCTGAAAATACAAAAAGAGATTTTACACTTTAAACCTTAGCCTAAACCTTGTCAATGTCTAAACGGTTGGTTGCTAGTTCCTGGAATGAGAAGATTGTTCAAATGATTATGAGTAACCGCACCTTGTTAGTTGTTTGAGTTTAAAAAAATGATGAAAATATGAATGTATTAGCCAATGTGTTGTGTTCGATGAAAAGTTGTCATGGCAAATCAAATCAAAGAGTTGTGGAGATCCGAAGAAAAGAAAAATGAAGCTATAATAATTTATTGGTTTGCGGATTGTTTGGTAACTAGCAACACGGGTATTAGACTTGATTTCTATTTTTATTTTATCACCAATTTCATTAACATTCCCATGCCTTATCCATACCCTCAGCCCCAAAACTTAACATTATAACCCGAATAAAAGTCCTCTTTAGATGTTTTTGCTTGGTGCTCATGCCACGTCGGTGGAGTTTTATTTCTTGTACAAGCTTATGGTAATAATCTAATCATGACTGAGCAATGAGTGTGATTTATCTTGTTACTCCACTAAAAATTGAGTGATTTTGAAATGTTAATCATGCAAGAAAATCATTGGATATTGTCAAACATCTTGAAAGTTTCACCCTTAAAAGCTTTTCATGATTTTATACCAGTGGATCTTTTTCCTAGATTTGCTTGAGGGCAAGCAAAGTTTAAGTGTGGGGGAATTTGATAACGCTCATATTGTACATGTTTTCAGTTGCGTTATGTATGCTTTTGTATATGTTATTAGGTTATATTTGTATGATTTCAATGCTTAATCGCATCAAAAGATGTTTGTCTAGTATTTATAACCAAGTGCAGGGAAACAGAAGGAAAAGTAAAAGAATGTTCAACAAATGGAAGATTCCCATTTTAGTGAAGCATGTCAAGCACAAATCAGTATTTCAAGTACCATAGAAGACCAAGATGATTGAAGAACCAAACTGTACAAGTCAGAATAGAGTAAAGGTCGATTTTCCGTCACTCAGGAAGACCAACAGAATCGGTTGCAACCGCAACCGGATCGGTTGGATGAAGGTCAAAAGATGCCTGTGAAGCTAGACCAACCGATCGGTTGCCACCCGCAACCGATGCGGTTGGAGCACTAGTAGAAGACCAACCGGATCGGTTGGTCATACGACCGATCTGGTTGGAAGACATGTTTCTTCCAAATCTTCATCACTAAGTTTCCCCTTTGTATCCAAACGATTCTAGGTTCTTCCCTTGGTGTATTCTAGTCCTTTCCTAACTCCTTGGAGACCAAGTTCATCAATTAATACCCTAGGCCTTGGAACTAGTATAAATAGAGCCCTCTTGTGAGCATATGAGACACACACTTCAATACAACTCTCTCTACTCATCAAACAAAGCTCTTAGCTCTCAAATTCGTCCTTAGAAGTCCAGGAAAGTTTGGAGTTCCAAAAGTACCATATTTGGAGGCCAAAACCCCAAGGATTCTACCCCAATACTTTGGGAATCATTACTTCATCATTTGTAATCTTATTCCAAGCATTGTAAGACTCTTAATCATGTTTTCTAATGTTCAAAGTTCTGAGTTTATGATTATGTTTGCTATGAGTAGCTAGTTTCTTTATACACTTGCTTAAATGATTTTGATTATCATATGATTAGTTGTGATTGTGTTAACATGTTTTAATTCAATTTCAAGTTGATTCTAAGATCCAATTGTGCTAAAGTTTCATAGTGACATTTGTTAATCAAGTTTGACTAGTTGATAGTAATTGTAAAGGTCGAAAGAACTTATTGTTATTCAACTAGTTATAATCATTTTGTCTATGGATGATTGTTTTTACCCATTATTCTTGATTAGACAAAGGAACTAAGGTGTGGTTGTAATGAGAACGCATTTTGATTATCAAGTTGGATTGATTGGAAACATCTAAAAGGTCGTAAGATTAGTTGTTTACTATCAGTTGTAACCTTTTGTCTATAATCGGTTACCTTTTGTATTGACCATTTCTTAAGCAAATTTGATAATGCAAATGGATGTTTTTGTGTTTAAGTTTATGAAAGTAAACTTATGAAACTTGAATTGATCTTGAATTGATTGGTTAAACTTAATGCTTGTTTTTATGAACTAAAATCTTGACGAAGGTTTAACTTGTAAGAACAATAGATTAGTTCACCAACTAATTATCATAACCAACATGTTAAGAAGTAGTTAACACAATCATACTAATCAAGGATAAGAAACTAGTTTAAGCAAGTGTAGTTTTTAATCATCTAAATTTCATTATATATGTTTTCGTTGTTATATGCTTTTGAATTGCCTTATTTGATTTAGACTTGTTAATCAGATTCACTCAAATCCTTGCGAACGATCCCGACTTGCCTTCAAAATCTTGCTATAACGGACGAGTGCACTTGCTCGTATGTGTTATTGGTAAAATTGGTAAATCTTCTTTTATAACTTTAAAACTTCTACAAACGTAGCACATCAGTTGCACCAAGACTCAACAAGCAAGACGCAGTAGCAATCAACCCGCAGTACACAAGGTGCACTGGCAAACCGCAACTAGTAAACATCAGTTAACCATAATCCGCAGTGAAGAATATCAGTTTTGTATCAAACCGCAATCAGGAATGTTGTACGAGGACCAAACCGCAGCTTAAAAAACTTTCAACCTTCCAATAAGACCACCAAATCAACCATACATCACCAAGACATAATACAAGATAGTATTCTAACATGTCAATACAATCAAGCAATAAATCCAACCTAATGTGTATCCAATATTTTTATAACAAAAACGTTAGGATAACAATTTTTGCGTTCAATAAATTCAGCCCATCATACAGCTCATATATATAATCCATCATCCCAATTCCAACATACTCGAGCCCACATCCAAACAATAACCACAATCCATAAAAATTTCTTCCCTGCCCATTCCATTCCTTTATACCCTTGAGACCCGATCCAAATCCCATGTTACCCTAATAATATGGGGTATAAAACACTAACCATACCACAAATCTTAACCTAATCCCTAACAAACCCTAAAAAGTTGTCCGCCCCCATCTAACTTCGGTCTCTCAAATCTGCTTAAACATCCTTCCCAAATCTAATCAAAACTCATCACATCTTCATCTTACATACATCAAATAATTAATTTCAGGTTTAACTCACCATGAAGACCAAAACGTATTATTAACACAAATCTGATTTCTTCTATTCAATGGCTTCAAGATCTTGATTAATCAAGGTCTCTGGTAAGATCTATGTGCTTTATGACGAATTGTTTTTGGTCTTTGAATGAAACATGAAATGATTTTTAACAACTTTGTTTCAAATCGTTTCTATTTGTTTCGGATAAAAAGGAAGCTATGCTTCCAAACGGATCGATGAGGAGATGTTCAACAAAAATCTTTGAAAGATGAGACTTGAACATATTATGAGATTCAATTGTAGTTCACTTCCATGTGTTTGCTTGTTAACATGTCGAAACAAAGAAAAGTTTTAACAAAATTGTTATGACTTTATCTTGTTGAGTTTCGTATAGAATCAGTTTCGTATGATTAATGAAGCCACGTTTTCTAGAAAAATGATTGATGATGAATCTTTCGCGTTTGAATGACCTTCAATCTTCTTGATGAGTCTTAGAGTAAACTGAAAGAGGTGCTGAGATCTAGTATGTTTTTATTCGTTTTTTTTATCCGTGAGTCTTGCTGAAGTTGAAGTGGTATTAGATTTGAGATAGATTAGTGATGGGTTTAATATAGATTACTGTTGATGGAGTTTACAGATTTGAGGCAACTTAGATGTTGGACCAATGATGTTTATGGGCTGAAGTCGAGTCTTGTGAAATGAATAAGTTGTCTTGGTCACTTAGTCTTTCAACTTTTCTTTCCTTTATGAATTTGTGGCTAATGAGGAATGAAACTGAGGTTACATGAGTTTTGGTACTTGGTTATGTGGTACTTTAGTTATGTGGTACTTCGGTTAGGTGGTATTTCGTATGGTTTGGAATCTGATCATAGATTGGTGATGTTTAGGAACTGAGGTCAAGTGGTTGTCAAAACGCAGTCGTCATCTTTAACTTCTACTTTTCTATTTTAGTTTTGTCAAACCGCAGTCTTGATCATCTTCTTCTCCTTTTCTTAGTGTCAAGACGCAACAATTTGGGTCAAAACGCAGTCTGTTGAGTCAAACAGCATAAAGCTTTTTACCAAAATGCATTTGACTGGGTCAAAACTCAGTTGACTGGGTCAAAGCGCAGTTGACCGGGTCAAAGCGCATTCCTTTCTGTGTCAAACCGCAGCAGTCCTTTCTGTGTCAAACCGCACCCATTTTCCACGAAAACCGGATCTGGACAAACTCAAACGACAAACCGCATTGTAGAATCTTCAAACCGCACTGAAGAACGTCTATGATAAGCATAAACCGCAACGAAGAACCTTCATATCCAAACTCAGAAAATAGTAGAGACTTATCATCAGAACTTAAAACAGCTTAACAAACAGATTCAGGACCTGTAAAATCGTCTTAAAACCAGTATAAAATTGCTTAGGAACTACTTAAAAAAACAGATTCAAAACTGTTAAATACACGTAAAACCATATTTCAACAAACATTATAACAATCATATTTGGATCAAAACAGCACCAAGACTGTATAAAACCGCATCAAAACTTAGTACCAAACCGCATCAAGAACTAGTACAAGAACCGCATATAAAACCGCATAAAAAATCGTGAATCGAACCTCATAAATCAACACAAACAACATAACCTGGCTCTTATACCAATTGTAGGATCATTATTTTATGTTGTTCATATGATTCGGGAGGTCTAGGATTATGGAAGAACAAGTTAGTCATTTTATAGAGAGAAAGAGTATAGAGGGTAGTATTCTAGAGAGAGAAACACCTAGTGTGTGTTTATTAAAATGAAAACCACCAACTCTTCCCTTAGTGGGAAGGGGTATTTATACAAACTACTAAACGCCACCTACGGGCAGTGGAACAGGCATACAGTGGGTAAAGACCCGTCCGTCCTCCACGGTATTACTAAACAAACTAAATAACTAATAAATAACGTAATGTCTACAAGCTAATACATGCTAGACTATAGTTGGGGTGACCTACACTTCAACATGGATTTTCTAAATCCAACATTTACTTTTGTCTTTATGATATATTTTTTATAAAACTAATGAACATCATGATATATTTTTTTTATACAACTGATGAATATTGCGATAAAAAAAATTCTTAAAAAAACTGATAAACAATGTGATAACAAAAAAAAGTTAAATTTCTTCAAAAAAAAGAACAACGCGATCTAACTGATGAACATTATGATGTTGTTAATCAAAGAAATGTATTAACATTGTGATAACAAAAAAGGAAAAAAGATAAACAACATGATCTAACTGATGAACATTTTGATGTTGTTTATCAAAGGAAATTAATAAACGTCCTAATAAAAAAGAAAAAAGAGTTAGTTAAAAATAAAACTAATAAACAATGTAATATAACTAAAAACATTGTGATGTTGTTCACAAAGAAAACTAATGAACATTGATAAACCAATTGATGGACATTTGTATTGATGAACCGATGAACACGTATTGATGAACTCTAACAGGTCGACGGAAAAATAATTTAAAGCAGGACCCACACAATAAAAAATATTTTTACCTTTTGTGGTTAGACAATCCCAAAAAATAATTGATGAATACGTATTGCATGTTCGAAGTTTTATTCTTCTTAATTTTGATTTTTTTCATGAAATATTGAAGATTTTATAAATTACTAAAACATTTATATTGTAATTAAAACATTTAAACCATAAAATCACAAATGTTTTTATTCAGGCATTTTATCGAACACTATATTGGTGTTTTCAAGAATACATGATTTATTTTTGAAATTTTTTGAGAAAAACTTTATAAACACAAAAAAGATGAAAAATTTATGTTAATTAAATGTAATTAAATCACGAAATTGGGAAAAATTAAAAAAAAAACTACCGGGAAATTGAAGTTATTAGATCACGAATAAAAATAATTATATTTTGGATTGATATAATTAAATCTTGAATTGAAGTAATTAAATGTAAATTTTAAGTATTAGATCATTGATGAATTGTTAGATTTCCAGCAAAGTATGGGGATTCAGTTCTTGGTCATAGTAAAATAAATGGTAATAAGAACAATGATAGAGGAACCAATCGGGAGCAAAGGAAGGGTGATGATGGAAGTATTACTGGGGATAAAAAGGATACTGAAGAGGCTAGGAATAAGGGAAAAGAGAGTATCTTTGATGATGATCTGAATGGTGAAGGTTTCCCTGTTCTACAAAGTCAGGTAACTGAATCTCAAACCATTGATGTTAATATCAATACTGATAATGATGTAACTGATCATGTGTATGGTGATAAGACTGTTGTTGGGTCAAATATTGAAGGTGTTAGTAATAATGAATGTAGTACTAGTGGGAATGCATCTACTAATCAAGAAGCTAATAGTGTTAGTGCTAATCACAAAACTAATAGTGCTAATACAGATCCTAGAAACAAGTGTAGTCCTTGCATTAGTATGAATGAAACTAAGAAAGGAAACACTAGCACTTTGGCTGACATACTTAAGTCCAATGCTTATGATAACTCACTGCTAATGATCCCAACTCAAGTTAATGAAATTGGAGTGGAAATTGCTGTTTTTGATGAAGAAATTGTTGAATTAGGAAGTGCCAAATGGGAAAAGACTGTGTGTGGCCAGTTCTTAGGGTTTATGGTTAGTTTCAATGAGGCTAGATACTACCTAAGAAGAATGTGGAACAAATTTGGTCTTGAGGACATGACTATGAATGATAAAGGGATATTCTTCTTTAAATTTCAAGATTAACAGGGTATATTACAGGTTATTAGTAATGGTCCTTGGATGGTAAATAACAAACCAATGTTTGTCCAAAGATGGGGAATTGATATCTGCTTGGATAAGACAGAACCTAAGAAACTACCAGTTTGGGTCAAGTTGCTAAATGTGTCATTAGAAGCTTGGAGTGTTAAAGGAATTAGCTCTTTAGCTAGCTGCCTAGGAAAACCTGTTATTATGGATGAAATGACAACAAAAGTGTGTATGACTGGGATGAGGAGGCTTGGTTTTGCAAGGGTACTAATTGAGTTGAATGCTGAGAAGCAATTCAAAGATGTCATTGAAATTGCTTATAGGAAGAAAAATGCAGATACTAGTATGACCAAATTTGTACAGGTTGAATATGCTTGGAAGCCTACTAGATGTAGTCATTGTTGTGTGTTTGGTCATGATGATGGAAAATGCAGATTGGTACCTAAAGATGTTGAATGTGAGGACAAAAGTAATACATCGGGAGAAATGAATGATGGATTTCAAAATGTGACACATAAGAAAGACAAAAGTGTGGTCTACAATAATAACAACAAAAGGAATGAGCGAAATGGTATGCATGGTTTCACTAGAGGAGATTACTATCCTAATAAGATGACTGGTCAAAGGCAGAACTTTAATAAGCAGGAATATAGGAACAAAAAGAATGTTGAGGTGACCACTAAGCCTAGAATGGATAAGAATAATGAGACTAATGAGAAAACTGGAACCAATAGTAACATGGATAGACCTTTAAAAAGTAAAAGTTCAGAAGCTAGTACTAGGGGTGGTGTGGTCCCATAGGTCATAATAGTTTCTCACTTCTGGATTTACTGGTTAATGAAGAGGAACTTAGTCCAAATGTTAAGGAAAGAAAGCAAGTTGATAGTGTGTTGGAAACTAATGGTGACCCAACTGTGAATGAATGGGAAAACTAGAATGATGATATGAAAAGGTACTGCATGGACAAAAAAGAATTGAATGATGCATCTAAAAGCTTAGAGAATAAAGACGATGTTGTACAAGACTTATCCTCTGCTGGAGAAAGTCTAATACGGAATGAAGTTGAGGGTGTATGCAGTAGTACCCTTAACTGAAAACAGTATCTGTTTCTTAATAGTATTGTATATAGATAGTATTGTATATAAGTTTTTGTATTTCTTTTGTGTGCAAAAATAGATAGAGTGAATAGAGAGCTAAAAGAATTGAGAGAGTTGGTGAGATTAAAAACAGATAGAGAGGTTTTGTGTGTATAAAAACAGACAGAGTGCTTTGTAAGCCAAAACAATTGAGAGATTGGTGAGTCAAAAACAAAAAGAGAATTTTGTATGTAAAAATAGATAGAGTGTTTAAGTGAGCCTAAAAGAATTGAGAGATTGGTGAGTCAAAAATAGAAAGAGAGTATTGTGTGTGATAAAAACAGAAAAATTGTTTAAGGGGAGCCAAAAGAATTGAGAGATTAAAGTGAGCCAAAGACAGAAAGAGAGCAAATGGATATTAAAATAGCTTCATGGAACATTAGAGGTCTCAGTACTTCTGATAAACAAAAGGAGGTGCAAAAGATCATTGTTGAGGAAAAGCTGCAAATGTGTGCCATATTAGAAACACATGTTAAGTACAAAAATGTCAAGAAAATTGGAGACAAAGTCTTTGGCAACAGGGAATATGTGACTAATGCAAAAGATAATAATCAAGGGTGTAGAATCATGTGTGGATGGGATCAAAACAAAATGGATACTTGGCTGATTAATAGAACAAGACAGAGTATGCTTTTGTTGGTTGAAACTGTTTGTCAAAAAACCATATTCTTCTGCACAATTGTCTATGCCAGCAATTCTGGAATTGAAAGAAGGAAACTATGGAAAGAGTTGGGAGCTTACAAACAAATCACAAATGGAACTGCCTGGGTAATACTGGGAGATTTTGATGTTACTTTGGAGGTTAATGAACATTCAAATGGAAGCTCAATGCATTCAAGTGATATGTTGGATTTCAAAAAATGTGTTAAGGAAGTGGAGATTGAAGATTTGTTAAGTTCTGGTTTCCAGTATACCTGGACTAAAAGTTTGAGAAATCCTAAATGTAAAACACTAAAGAAGTTGGACAGGGTAATGATTAATGAAGCCTTTCTAGACACATTCAGAACTGCACATAGTATGTTCCATCCTTACATCATTTCAGACCATTCACCAGCTGTTTTAATAATTCCAAAAGGAGGGATGAAGAAGAAGAAAGCTTTTAGGATGTCTAACTTTATAACTGAGAAGGAGGATTTTTTGCTAGTGGTCAAAGAAGAATGGGAAAAGAGAATCAATGGATTTCACATGTATAAGGTGAGTCAGAAACTGAAATTGCTTAAACATAAATTGAATCATTTGAGTTGGAAGAATGGAGATGTTCATGAAAGGGTCATTAAACTGAGAGATAAGATCAAAGTAGCTCAAGAGGAAGTTGCTAAAAATCCTTTTTATGAGAACAGGAAAAAGTATAGCTGTCTTTTATTACAAGAATATTGTGAGGCTGTGAAAGATGAGGAGAACCTTTTATTGCAAAAATCTAAGATTGAATGGTTGAAAGAAGGGGACAGAAACACCAAATTTTTTCAAAAAATCATTAAGGGGAGGCAACACAAGAGTAGAATTATGGCTATTTGTGGAGAGGATGGGGTGAGACATGAAAATGAACAAGTTGCTCAACAGTTTCTAGATCATTTTCCAAAGATTCCTGGGAACCAATGATGATGTTGAAGAGTTCAAATGCAATCATGTTACCTTTCCAAATAAGTTGTCAACTGAAGAGGCTTTAAATCTGATCAGACCTGTTAATGTAGAAGAAATTAAGGCTGCAATGTTCGATATTGATGATTCTAAAGCACCAGGGCCAGATGGTTTCACATCTAAATTCTTTAAAGCTGCATGGGGAATAGTTGGGAATGAGGTGTGCTTGGCAGTGCAAGAATTCTTCATTTCAGGGAAACTGTTAGGTGAGTTGAATGCTACATTAATATCCTTAGTTCCTAAAATTCAAACTCCTAATAAGGTATCTGACTTCAGACCCATTGCTTGTTGCAATGTACTGTACAAATGTATAAGCAAGGTTATCACAAATAGAATTAAAGGAGTGATAGGGAACTTAGTTAATGAAAACCATAGTGCTTTTATAGCAGGAAGACATACAACAGATAATATTATTTTGGCACAAGAGCTTCTGAGAGGGTATAATAGAAAACAAAAATCAAAAAGTGTGCCCTTAAGATTGATTTGCAAAAGGCTTATGACACTTTGGATTGGAAGTTTCTTAAAAGTGTTTTGGAGGAGTTTGGATTTCATAGTAAGATGGTAAGCTAGATAATGACATGTGTTACTACTACTAAATTCACTTTAAAAGTCAATGGGGAAAGGATAGGATATTTCAATGGAGGTAGAGGATTAAAACAGGGTGACCCAATCTCACCTTATCTATTCACTATGGCCATGGAAATTTTCAATCTGCTTATGAGGAAAAATATTGACAGTGCTGAGGATTTCAAATTCCATCAAGGTTACAAGAAGCTTAAGATCACACACTTGGGGTTTGCTGATGATTTGATTGTGTTTAGTCATGGAGACAATAAGTCAATTTAGGTGATTAAAGAAACTTTAGAAGAATTTAGCAAGTTATCTGGTCTCAAAGTCAACATGCAGAAAAGTACTATATTTTTTTATGGATTATCTAAACCTGAACAGGAAAGTATTGTACAAGTCCTACCATTTACACTTGGGAAATTACCTGTTAGGTACTTGGGGGTACCATTGATAACAAAAAGGCTAAGCATTAGTGACTGCAAACCACTTATTGAAAAGGTAAGAAGTAGAATTTAGGATTGGAGAAATAGAGCTCTTTCATATGCAGGAAGATTGCATTTGATAGCCTCAATCCTTTCTTCAATGCAAGTATATTGGGCTTCTGTCTTCATTCTACCCAAAGATGTGGTGAAGGATATAAATAAACTTTTGAAAGGGTTTCTGTGGTGTCAAGGGGATCTAACAAAAGGAAAAGCCAAGATTTCATGGACAAACATTTGCAACCCCAAAGACCAGGGTGGTTTGGGGGTCAAGGATTTACAGTTATGGAATGAAGTGCTGATTATGAAACACCTTTGGAATATAGCTGCTAAAAAAGATACATTGTCGGTTAAATGGATTAATGTTGAAAAGCTTAAAGGGAGAAATATATGGGAAGTAACAGAAGAAAATAATAGAAGCATGGGATGGAACAATATTTTAAAGCGTAGAGAGAAAGTAAAAAAGCATGTAGTCTATAAACTTGGTAATGGCAAGACTGTTTCAGCTTAGTATGATAAATGGTGCATTGAAGGTCCTTTATGTGAATTCATTTCTGCTAGGGAGATCTATAATACAATATTTATGAATGACTGCATAGTAGATAAACTGATTCAAAATGGTAACTGGTGTTGGCCTGTAGAGTGGCACATCAAGTTTCCTAACCTTAATACTATTCAAGTCCCTACCTTGCAAAGTGATAATCTAGATAGAGCTGAATGCATCACCAATACTGGGCAAAGGAAAAAGTTTGAAACAAAAGTGGTTTGGAAGGATTTATGTTGCAACGGTAATAAGGTGACATGGAATACTTTGGTTTGGTTTGCACAGAATATTCCCAAACACTCATTTGTCCTCTGGATGGCAGTTCAAGAAAGACTTATGACACAAGATAGGATTGCTGAATGGTTTCCCAATAGTGATATGAAATGTGTGTTCTGCAAACGGTGCATTGATTCTCATGAGCATATGTTTTTCAGTTGCTCTTATACTAACAAAGTGTGGAGTGAGTTGCAGAAGTTAATTGACAAAAAGTTCTCATTCAATTGGAAAAACATTATACAAGAGTTCTCCATTCTCAAAGCTAACAGAAACATATGGAGCATAGTTAGAAGATTGGTTCTGGGTGCAGCCATATACTTTGTGTGGCAAGAAAGGAACACAAGGATTTTCAAAAATACTGAAAGAACAGTGGAGACATTGATACAAAGTGCTAAGGAGAGTATAAAGTGGAGAATTATGAATTTTGTAGTGAAGGACACTGCTACTGTCAAGGATGTTGAAACTAAATGGAATGTGTAGATGAGAAGAACCAAGAGCTTTGCAACATAAAGATGTAGATTTAGATGTCTGCTTTTGTTTTCTTTTTGAATATAAGTGATATGTATAGTTTGTTAGATTTGATATTAGAATGCTTGTTGTAAGTCAGCTTATTTGTTATTAGACTCTTTTAAACATCATGGGATTTGTTCATGGATGGAAGAAGAGTCTTTTATACTATTGTGATTAATAATATTTCATCTTTTAAAAAAAAATTTAAGGAAAAAAAAAAGTTGGAAAGCAAAAAAGGAACACATACCAATTATTAGTCTCTTTTTAAACTTTTTATTTTGACGTAGGTCTGTCAATTGAACACAATTAAACATAACATCGTATGAGAAGGGTAACTAAACTGAAATAGTCTAACCATTTATTGTTCACTTCTAGCCGCAAAGTAGGAAAGATGATTTTTCATAGTACATGAGTTTCATTGACCAAAAAAGCGTAATACTATAAATTTAAATATAAATATCGTTAATGGTGGTTGTTGTATTTATTCGTAGTTGAAAAGATCATTTATTGTTTCTGGATAGTTGTTAATCAAACTTTACTGATTTGTTCACAAATCTCACAACGTTTTTCGACGGAAAATATTAGGCTAGTCCCAGTCGTAACGCAGGACGCAGGACAACCTGCCACGCGTCGAACTTTCTCTCCAAATGACCTGTGACAACCGGATGCCCCAAACGAATTTTTTTTTTTTTTTTTTTTTAATTCAAACATTTTTAACATTAAATTTAAATTTCATTCAAATTAAAAAAAACATTACATTACGAAATTAAAAAAAAAAAAAAACATTACACTACGAATTTGATTGAGTTGAATGTAAATGAAAATGGTAAGTTGTGAATTGTGTTTGAGGTGAAGTGAGTATTTATAAAGTGGTAAAATGGGTTTGAATTTTTTTTTTTTTTTTTTTTTATTTGAATGACCAAACGGTCATGTTTTAAAATTTGTATTAAATGTTGCTTTGGAAAGTAGGAAAACAAGTTTTAACATCGGGTGTCGAAGGAACCGATGTTGTGTTTTTTGGTCCAACGACCGATGTATCGAACGAAGCTCACATTTGAGGCAACCGATCTCCACATCGATTGAACCTCCCTATTTTGGTTTTGCAACCGATTTGGCAACCTTGGGATGCGTCTAGCCTTAAACAAGGATTTTTTTTTTGGACTCGATAAGACATTCTTTAAGCATCTTAAGCAGTTTAGTTGTTTATAGCAATTCCAGAGTTTTGAAATGAGAAATAAAAAATAAAAAAAATAAAAAAATAAAGAGACAAAAAATAAGCACAAAGAAGAATAGAGGAATGGTAATTTGACTTTATGTATCGTGTTCGCGAGTTAGGAGAAAAAAGAAAAGATACTTGATGATTTTTACAATATTCCATTTATTATATATAAACGTTAATAAGCTATGATTTATATCAGGTCATATAAGTAATTGTATATATAATAAGGTTCATAATATAAATTTTTTTCAAATCATCTCACTTTTGAAAAGAAAGTTTTAGAGAGAAATTTAGCCGAATTTACTCTCCTCTTCATTCTAGAAAAAACTTAGGATTACGAATTTATTTTGTTTTATGGGAAAATATTAGCTACAATTTATTGTAGCCATTATTCTACAATATTGTGCTATAAATGTGGGTCCCTGATTCTTTTTTGTGGGTCCTGATTCTTTTTTGTGGGTCCCTGATTAATTGCTAGTGTAATTTTTATGAAGAATTGTAGCCAATTGGCTACAAAAATTGTAGCCAAGCTATCCCCTTGTTTTATTACCACTTCTTTTCTCTTATTTTAAAAATAAAATTCGAGAACGCAATGTAAAAGTTGGGACAAAACTCAAGATCTGTCTCACATAACTCGGCCCTTTAAAAATGTTTGTATTGAAAAGTTAAGTGCTCAATGCATGACTATGTAGTTGCACACCCTGGTTATCAAGATCGCGATCTTGATCATACAATCTTGCGATCGTATATAGGAAAACTTTGAAAGATCGAAGCATGATCGAGTAAAATCATATGATCGCTAGTAAGATCGTAAGATTAGCCGGATCCTACTATAAAACCAATTTTTTGTTATTGAACAGTTTTTTTTTTTTAATCTTGGGCAAATTTTTAAACCTTGGCCCAATGTTACTTTTGTCCGTGACCCTTATTTTGCAAAAATAAAAATGATCATAAGTAGATCGTGATCATGATAACCATGGTTGCAACCTTTGAGATTTGAACTTGAAAACTTTACTGAAAAATCTTTAGCCTTCACCATTTGGCTACACATTTGAGATATGACCTTCTCTTTTTCTATAATGCAAATGCAATTAACAACCTAATTGTCATCATTTATATGTGGATTCCTCCGCATTTGATTGTACATAACACTTGTCATTCACAAAATTTACCGGAAGTGAAACCCTTTTACCCATGCAAAAATAAATAAATAAATAACATCCCGAGTATTGTGACTTTAGATACATTAATTTATACTCCGTATATCGTACTTGACCCACTATAAACCAAGATTGACATAAAATGTTTTGCTCTTGAAAATTTTTAAATGCTAAAAGACCTACATTTAATTGATTCGACTTTATATGTATACGCACTACAAGTCATGATGTTCCAAAGACTCAAACAATTTAAGGTGGCCCTATGCACGACCGTCGTCTATACTCAAACGCACTTATACGTACGTTTATTTTTTAGCAATAAACACACATAAATTTACAAAAAAATTGTTTTCTTTCTACATTTCATGTATAAAAGATTATTAACGTACAGTACCCAAAACCAGCTAATAAAAGACAACTTTTTCTTTGTATTATTTCATTGATACGTATAACAATAATATTGCTATTGTTATATGAGTAATATAATATATCCAACACGATTATGAAAATGCATGTTCCTCATATATTCAACGTTATAAATAGAAGTCTAAATAAAACCACTTCATTCTCGTGGTAAAGGGTCTCATAGGTTAGTGTCCTCGTCAACGATAGGCATATGTATAACATGCATCTACATATCGACATAGGTTTTGTTAGTCTAACATATACTCCCTCCGTCCCTAAATAAATGTCCACTTTGACTTTTTACGATCTTTCTTGTTCATCTTTGACATTAAATAATTTTGTTTGTGTTATATTACACTTGATGAAAATTATATCAATGAAAATACATTTAAAACTCAATTCATTCATATATTTTGCATCAAGTATTATCTACACACAAACGAAAATGTTTAAGGCCAAAGTTGAATAATAAAGACCACAAAAATTCCAAGTAGACATTTATTTAGGGACGGGTGGAGTATTTAACTTCGGCTTATTTATTGTATTTTAGGCTTAGCCTACTTTTAGAATAATCTTTTTTGTAATTATATAATTTTATTTGTCATTAGTGGAATGTAAGTATAATTATTCTGTGTAACATGGTATCAAAGCCTATTATTATGATCCAACCCCAAAACCCTAACTCGTCCCCGAAAACCCCACCACTGCCGATTAGCTTGCTGCTATATTTTTATTTTTATTTTGCCGATTGGTTTTGGTGCCAACGCAACATTCCTTAAATATTCTACTGTAATTATTAATTTCGCTCCTAGTCGACCGTGCACAAACAATAGCCATTTATTTTGGACGATTACGCTTTAACATACAACAAAAACAATAGGCGGCCATTCCTTTCTTTTTTTTCTTTTTCTTTTTTTTTTCAGTCGACTACAAACCCTAACCCCCAAAGACAAATAAAATTGATTCATTACTCTCCTTTAACATACAACAATGACCCGGTCCAACATCAACACCTACAACAAATGTCTGTTTAACTTTAATAAGGGTTTTTGTCGGTTTAGAAATTCATGCAAGTTTTTGCGTGTTGATTATACATCACGAGATAAAGCAACGTCACATTCGTCCCTCTTGTCTCCCTCAGATTCGAGTACTCCATCTCCTTTTCTTGGGCTTAATCCATATTATAACTTAACAGAGGCTCGGATTGTGGACTTAATAAAAGCCCAAAATGATTTATTAGTCCAACTTCGGATTCCTTCAACACCTGGCATGGTTCATGCTCTACCAGGATGGACCGGCCCAAGTTGCTGGTCCAATACCAAATGCATTTCAGGCCCAAAGTCAGTCGACACCAATTGTTGCGTCACTTCAGGATCCTACTACAGGTGCATGAAATATGGATATACATGTGCTTCTTCTCACCTTAACTCATATGTTAATTCTCTTCGTAATATTTTAATAAATGTATGTATCCATTTGTTTAAGTTGGTGATGGTAAGTCTATTCCCGTCACCACACAAGCCATAGCATCTTTTCAATCCTCAAAATTAAACCTCTTCATAACGTCCTCATAACTCCTAACATTGTTAAAAACTCGATTTGTGTTCATCAGTTTGTTCGTGATAATAAATGAACTGTTGAATTTGATGAATTTGGTTTTTCTATTAAGGATTACCTGACCCGTCGAGTTCTTCTCTGATGTGATAGTACGGGTGATATTTATCATGTTACGAAGCCTTCCCCTATCCCACAAGTTTTTCTTGTGAGTCAACAAACGTGGCACCAGCGACTTGGATATCTAGAAAGTGAAGTATTGCGTATTCTTATTTCTAGTAACTCCATTGGTAACAAAATGAAGCCTCTCGTGACTTGTCATGCTTGTCAGCTTAGCAAACACGTGAGGTTTTCATTTTCTAATTCTCAAACTGTTGTTAGGTCTTCTTTTATCTAAATCTGTCATGTTTCGTAATTATGCCAACACTCAATTTAAGTGTGAAATCAAGTCTTTTGAATATGTCCATGCCGGTGAATTTTAAAAACCATGATCTTCAAAAATTGTTTGCTTCTAAAGGCATTCAATTTCGGTTTTCATGCCGTAAGATGTCTCAACAAAATGAGAAGTCTAAACGCATGCTACGCACTATTAACAGCCTTATCCGAACTCTTCTCTTACAGGTTCACTTACCTCAACATTTTTGGGTTGAAGCCCTTAATATGGCTATTCACCTTTTAAATATTTTACCCTTTAGTGCTATTGCTAATGACGTTCCTCAAACACCTTGTTTGGCACCAAACCGGATTACAAAATTTTGGGTGTTTTTGGTTTCTTATGTTTACCGCATGTCTATGCCGATAATAAACTTGAACTACATGCTACATCTTCAATCTTTTGGGATACCCGTCCAATCATCGTGGATATTAGTGTATTGATTTAAACACCAACAAAAGTATTCTCCCAAGACATGTTATCTTTGATGAAACCATTTTCCCATTTGGATCGATGAAGTCCACCCTCCTACACTTTTTTGGACACTCCTAACTTAATGCATACTATTTCTCGCACATCAATGGCCAATCAACCCACTGCTACGATTGATCATACCACTAATACTCCCACTACAGTGGAACAACAAGAACCCGAGTCTCCTTTACATTCCACAACCCAGGCCACGACCCAACCAGCCCAGAACACTCCACCAGTTGCATCGCCTAGACCTCAACAGACCCAGAACAATCCACCAGTTACACCACTTGGACTTTTATATCAAACAACATCCCAACAGGCCCAGTCCACGTCACTTGTTACACCACCAGCTGAACACATGCAAAACTCAAACCCAGTTTCGGTTCACCCCATGGTTACTCGTTTTTGTGTCGGGTCTAATCGCTTTCCCGGTCGTCTTAGTTTAAATGTACCACTATTTCTCCTTTACCTAAGTTGTATAATGAAGTGTTTCATAATTCTAAGTGGAAACTTTCTATACATGATAAATATAATGCACTTATTAAAAATAATATTTGGACACTTGTGTCGCGACACACGAATGCCAACATTGTTCATTCGATGTGGTTATTTCGGAACAATTGTTTGATATATGGTACTCTTAGTCGCTACAAGGCTCGTCTTGTGGCGAATGACAACACATAAATTTTTGTTATTTATATTATTGAGACCTTTAGTCCGGTTGTTAAACCGGCCACCATTCGGATTGTTTTTAGCCTTGTTGTCTCTTGACATTGGCATGTTTATCAGCTTGATGTTAAGAATGCATTTTCACATGAAGACTTATCAGAGACATTTTATATGCATCAGCCTCCAGGATTTAGGGACCCACCGCTTCCTAATCATGTTTGTTTACTGCAACGATCTCTTTATGGTCTTAAGCAGGCTCCCCATGCTTGGTTTCAACGTTTGGTTGCTTAAATTACGTGTATTGGTTTTCTTCATAGTCGTTGTAACTCTTCTTTATTTATATACAGATAGGGGACTAACACTGCTTATTTGCTTCTATATGTTGATGAAATTGTCTTGACTGCCTCTTCTAGAGTTTTATTATAGTGTATTATTACTTCTCTAAATCAAGAGTTTTCTATGACTAACCTTGGATCTCTCAATTATTTCCTATGCATTTCTGTGACACGTAGCATGTCTGGGATGTTTCTGTCTCAGTGTAAGTATGCAGCTGATATGGTTCGTTGCAATTCATTTCGGACACATGTTGATACTTAATCAAAGTTAGGAGCATATGCGGATCCGGTTTCTGATCCGACTTTATATCGTAGCCTTGTGGGGGATCTTTAGTACCTTACTTTTACTCGTTCTGATATATCTTATTATGTGCAGCAGGTTTGTTTATATATGCATGATCCGAATGAGCCTCATTTTTCTGATCTCAAAAGGATTTTGCGGTATGTTAGAGGTACTTTAGATTATGGATTACAGTTATACTCCTCGTCGACCACATCTTTAGTTGCATACTCAGATGCGAACTGGGCGGGTTGCCGTACGACTCGTTGTTCGACTTCGAATATTGTGTGTTTCTTGGCAACAATTTACTTTCATGGTCTTCCAAGCGGCATGTTTCTCTCTCTCTCTCTCTCTCTCTCTCTCTCTCTCTCTCTCTCTCTCTCTCTCTCTCTCTCTCTCTCTCTCTCTCCCTAGTGTTGAGGTTAAATATAGGGGTATTGCTAATTTTGTTGTTGATACTTGTTGGTTACGGAATTTGTTACGGGGGCTTCATACACCTTTGTTGTCGGCTACATTAGTATATTGTCATAATGTTAGTTTGGTTTACATGTCCTCCAACCTTGTTCGGTATCAACATACGAAGCATACTGAAATTGATATTCACGTTATCAGTTTGCTAATATATTCACCAAGGGATTGTCTTCTGCTTTGTTTGAGGAGTTTCATACTAGCTTGAACGTTCGGTCTCCTCCCCGCTCTAACTGTCGGAGAGTGTTAGTCGACATATATTTAGCTTGGGCTTAGTTATTGAGTTTTATGCTTAGCCCACTTCTAGAATAATCCTTTGGTAATTATATAATATAATTTGTCATTAGTGAAATACACGTCTATTATTCTCTCTAGCAAGGTTGAAGCCTTTCTATCCAGCTCTTGAAAGAAACATGTACAGTAACGGACTCATGATTAAAATACATGAGGTTCATTTTATAAGAATCAAAGAAGACTTGTAATATAAAAACTTGAGACAATGTGCATTTTTGAAAAATCGATATATTTGACATAATTTTACATTACGTAAAAGAAGTTCATGCGACTCACAATCACCCCGAAAACTCACCCTCGATCCGTTCTCAACATGTATAGAGTCTCTTTACACGTACGTACAATCATACTTCAGGACAACCAAACATGGCATATTGGCATATTATTATAATATGGGGCAATATCATATCTTCTATCGTTGGAAATATCATATATATTAGAGGTGGCAAATGGGTCGGGTCGGGTCGGTTTGGGTCATGGGTCAAATGGGTTACGGGGTCAAACGGGTCATACTATAAGAATGGATTGAATGGGTCATGGGTCAAACGGGTTGGGTCGGGTCGGCTCGTTACATTTCCACCTGTAATCATCATACTATAGTATGTTTTGTCCGTTTTTTTTATGTTTTAATCCGTTTTTTACGTTTTCATATGTTTTTTACGTTTTTCCGGTTTTAACGCTTTTAGTTTGCTATATTTTACGTTCCGTCCGCTTTTTACTTTTTTCGCCGCTTTTAACATTTTCGTCCGCTTTTTACGTTTCCTCCGTTTTCTTACATTTTAATGTTCGTTTTTTACGTTTTCATCCGTTTTTTAGCGTTTTTGTCCGTTTTTGCACGCTGTATTTTTTACATTTTTTCGTCGTTTTACGCTGGCCCTTTTTACGTTTTCTTCCGTTTTTTTACGTTTTAGTCCGTTATTTTACGTTATCGTCTGTTTTTGCGCATTTTTGTCATTTTTTTTTACGTTTTTAACGTTTTCATCTATTTTTTTCGTTTTCGTCCGTTTTTTACGTTTTCTTCCATTTTTTTACGTTTTAGTTTGTTTTCTTACGTTTTCGTGTGTTTTTTACGTTTTCGTTTGTTTTATTACGTTTTCGTCAATTTTTTTACGTTTTCGTTCGTTTCTATACATTTTTGTCTTTTTTTTTTTACGTTTTCGTCCGTTTTTTTTTTATGTTTATGTCCATTTTATACGTTTTTGTTCATTTTATACGTTTTCTTCCATTTTATTACGTTTTCGCCCGTTTTTTTTACATTTTCGTTTGTTTTTTTGCGTTTTTTTTTTTTACGTTTACATCCGTTTTTTTATGTTTACGTCCTTTTACGTTTGTTTTACGTTTTCTACTTTCTTACGTTTTGCCCTTTTTTTAGATTTTCAGTTTTTTCGTTTTGTATGGTTTTATCCGTTTTGTTTTTTTACGTTTTCATCCGTTTTTTTTATGTTTACGTCCTTTTTTACTTTTTTTCTCTTTACGTTTACTTTGTTTTTACACTTTTTACGTTTTCGTATGTTTTTTACGTTTACATCCGTTTACTTACTTAAAACATACGAAATTGAAAAAAAACAGATGAAATCGTAAAAAAAGGCAAAAACGTAAAGAAAATGGACGAAAACGCGCAAAAACGGATGAAAACGCAAAAAACGGGTGACAACTTAAGAAAACGGAGGAAAACATAGAAAAGCATACGAAAACGTAAAAAAACGGACGATAACGCGCAAAAACAGAAGAGAGCATAAAAAACGGACGAAAACGTAAAAAAACGAACGAAAACGCACAAAACCGGATGAAAACGTAAAAAAACAGACGAAAACGTAAAGAAACGGGTTAAGACTTAAGGAAGAAATGAAAACATAAAAAAAACGAACAAAAACGTAAAAAAAACATACGAAAACGCGCAAAAACGTAAGAAAACGTAAAAACCTAAAACGTAAAAACATCAATGAAAAACGCCAAAATTGGATGAAAACGTAAAACGACGAAAACGAAAAAACGAACTAAAACGGCAAAACGGATGAAAATAAAAAATGACGAAAACGTAAAATAAAGATGAAAACGAAAAAACGTATCAAAACGCAACATGAAAACGTAAAAAACGACGAAAACGTGAAAAAGCATGAAAACGCGCAGTAAAACGTAAAAACATAAAAATCGCAAAACAAATGAAAACGTAAAAAAACGGATGAAAACGTTAAAAATGACGAAAACGCGCTAAAAGTAATGAAAATGTTAAAACTGACAAAAAAAAATATGAAAATGTAGAAAAACATAGAAAACACGAAATCTAATGGTGGTTGAGTTATCATCCCTAAATGACCCATACGACCCATTTGTTGATTGACATAAGTCCAATTGTTGACCCACTTGACCTGTTTTTTGCCAATGGGGTAATCCAATCCAACTCATAAGTTTTTATTTTTTACCCATAGCAACCCATTTTTCTCTAAATGAGTTGGGATTGCCACCTCTAAGAGTATGTTTATCAAGTGGGTTGCCAACCAATTGAATGCTATATATATGAAAATATTATTTTTTTAATAAAGTCATCCAATCTTCATATCCAACCAAAATCATATGGCAACCCAAGTTGGCAACCTGCAATCTGCCACATGGCAGTCCTCAAATGGCTAGTTGTTATTTTTTTTCTTTTTCTTTTTCTTTTTCATTTTTAATACTTATTATTTTATATTATTAGGTTGGGTTGTTGATAAATGTTAAAAAAATATAGATTGGTTGTGTGTATTGGTTGTGTAGGTGGATGAAAGAGAAAATAATATTTTATTAAGAGATTAGGTTGTGATGGGTTGTTGATAAAGATAGTCTAATATATATACTCAAACATGCATTAAAAATTTATACATTATGCGTTGAAGACTTGCATTTTAAGTATATACGGAGTATGAAATTAATCCTTATAATATCTACCGGAAATATTATCGTCATGTATCTCTAAATGGCAATAATATAGAAGAAATGGAATATGTTGAACTTTTAATATTGAATTAAAATTTGATTAGTAAACTCATTGTGTTTGACTTTGGTCTAATCCAATGGATTCTTTGGTTGATATTGTGTTGAGACATGTATAACTAAACTAGTTAACTTGGTATGAAACGTTGAATTGATGACATTGTTAGTTGTTGTGAGTTGCCAATCAAATTTATTTAGAATTAAACATATACATAACAATAACCCGTATCAATCAGCAGATATATAATAAAGCTCATCTCTCAAGAATTGATTTGTTTTAAATTAAACATGATAGCCATTACATTATATTAATCATCTTGATTTTGTTTGATAAGTTTTCTTTAATTGTTTGTTGAAATTGATAATATTTAATTTGTTCAACAATATGTATCAAATTAACGACTATATTTGTCCAGGTCCGTTATAAATTCTTTGAATACATATTTCATTGGTCTCATGTAGCTTGTCAAATTCGGCTTATACACATTTTTCTGATTTTCTTTGAAGAAGAAATTATGTACACATTTAAACGACTTACTACCTCTTTAACACGTTAAACAAGTCTTTATCGAAACTTGAACTCGTAAGTCTCCTGATTACCAAGTGGAGGCGGCAATTTAAGACCCAATGGTTACATTTGAGTCTAATTGGGTAAAAAAAATTTAATGAGATGGTCTAAAATGGGTTAAGTTTATTTTAATAGATAAGTTTAGTTGATTTTAATTAATTAATATTGATGGGTCTAGTTGTGTCTAATAATATATCCACATAGGTCTAATACAATATCCACATGGTTTAAGTTGGTTGTTAACTAAAATTATAAAAATCACTCAGTCTATTTTTATACGTTTTTTTACGTTTCCATGCATTTTTATCATTTTCGCCCGTTTTTATACGTTTTCATCCGTTTTCTTACGTTTTTATCCGTTTTTGTTCGTTTTTATACGCTTTCTCCTGTTTTTTACGTTTTAACAGTTTTTACACGTTGTCGTTCATTTTTTAACCTTTTGTCCGTTACCGCTTTTTACGCTACCATTTTTTCACGTTTACGCTGTCGCTTTTTACATTTTTGTCCGTTTTACATGTTTTCGCCCCGTTTTTTTACGCCCCGCTTTTTGACATTGTTTTACGTTTTTGTCCGTTGCACATTTTCGTCAGGTTTTTGTACGTTTTTGTTCGTTTTTACACATTTCCGTCCGTTTTTTTTACGTTTTTGTCCGTTTTCACACGCTGCCCGCTTTTTGTTTTACTGCTTTTCAAGTTTTGTCCGCTTTTTATGTTTTTACACGTTTTGCCGTCCGCTTTTTAACGTTATTTTACGCTTTGTCCATTTTGCCGCGTTTTACGCTTTTGTATGCGTTTTACACGTTTTGCCCGGTTTTTATGGTTTTATCTGTTTTACTTGTTTTCGCCCTTTTACACGCTTCCGTCCATTTTTTTTTAGTTTTGTCCATTTTACGTTGTCCATTTTTATGTTTTCGTCCGCTTTAATACGTTTTCTTCGTTTTAAGTTGCCCGGCTTTTACATCGTTGTTTCATTTTTACATTTTCGAAGACGAATATCGACGAAAACGTAAAAAAACGGACGAAGACGTATTAAAACGGACAAAAACATATAAAAACGGCCAAAAACGGATGATAAAGTATAAAAACGGACGAAAACGTAAAAAGCGGACGAAAACGTAAAAAGCGGACGAAAACGTATTAAAACGGAAGAAAATGTAAAAAAACATACGCAAACGACTAAAAACGTAAAAAAACGAATGAAAACGTATAAAAACGGATGAAAGTGTATAAAAACGGACAAAAACGTAAAAAAACAGACGAAAACGGCCAAAAATTGATGAAAACGTGATAAAACACTCAAAACGTAATAAAAATGTATCTAATACGTAAATAAACGGATGAAAACAGATGAAAACGGCTGAAAACGTTAAAAAAACGGATGAAATGTATAAAAACGGACGAAAACGGATGAAAACTTTAAAAAACGAAAGAAAACGGATGAAAACGAATAAACACTAACAAAAACATATAAAAACGGATGAAAACGTGTAAAAACGGACAAAAACATATTAATAGTGACAAAAAAGTAAAAAACGGACGAAAACGTATCAAAACTGATGAAAACGTATAAAAAACATGAAAACGATATAAAACGAAAACGTCTAAAAATTGACGAAAACGTATAATAAATGATGAAAACGTAAAAAAATGGACGAAAACGTATAAAAACAGACGAAAACGTATAAAAATAGACGAAAATGTATTAAAACAAACGAAATCGTATTAAAACGGACAAAAACGTTAAAAAACGGACGAAAACATATAAAAATTGAAGAAAACGTATAAGAACGGATGAAAACGTGTAAAAACGTATTAAAACCGACAAAAACGTATACAAACTAATGAAAACGTATAAAAACAGATGACAACTTATAAAAACATATCAAAACGTATAAAAACGGACGAAATCGTATAAAAACGGACGAAAACGTATAAAAACGTAAAAAACGGATGAAACCAGACAAAAACGGATGAAAACATATAAAACGAAAAATCGATCTAAAAACGTGATAAAAGCGAAACGTTAAAAATTTTGATATTAAATACTTTTTGTCTTTGTTTACAGTAATTAATTATTATGTTCCATGATGAAACAAAAAAACTAGCAAAACCCAAAAAAATCCGACTCGACCCGACTCATACCCATTTAGACCCATACCCATCTAGACCATCCTTCCAAGTGATTCATCTAGACCCATACCCATATAGACCCATACCCATCTAAGACCCAACCAACCCAACCCAACCATTTTGCCACCTCTATTACCAAGTAACTCGCATATCGCTTGAGCAAACACTTTTTGATTTAGATGATTCTTGTTCTAACCATTATAACTCAAAGACTTAAATTTCATTACCTGATAACAATGTTGCAAAAATCGGTCAACTCGGCCCATTAATCGCCGATTAATCGTTAATCGGCCGAGTACCTTGTCGATTTTTAAAAATCGGTCGAAAAATCGGCCTAGAAAAAAAATTGACACTAAGCAGTCAAAAAATCGGCCGATTAATCGGCCGAATCGGTCAAAAATCAGTCGAATCGGGCAAATCGGTCATTTAAAAAAAGAATAATCTAGGCATTCTACTTAATTTGGGGATCGTATATTTCACTTATAACGCACTATGGGCATCATAATCGTAATTGGAGCCTTTATTGATGTTTGGAAACATAGCGTGCTTGGAATCGGTTAAGATTTTTAGTTTGGTCTCCAGAAATACCAAAAATTGCAGGAAATGCCAATCCGATTAATCACCGATTAATCCCGACTTGACCAATTACTCGCTGCAGGGTGGTCGACCGTCCGACTACCGATTCACGATTTTTGCAACATTGCCTGATAATGAGACTTAAAAAGAAAATGGCATAATTATAAATATTTGTATTCTACTTCCAAAGCAAACGTGATATCTTGTATATTGTTAATGTGGATCCAAACGAGTTAGATCGTCAGGTGTGTTGGCATATCGTTTTGTCAAATCAGCGTCACCTCAGCATTTCACATTTCACATTCATACATAAAAAATACGCCATCTGCAGTGCCTCAAGCCGTTTCACAGTTTTTGGGCCTCACATAATTTTTATTTTTATTTTCATTTTTCAAACAAACTAAATTTTCATTCATTCAAATAAAAATACAAATTATAATACAAAAAATAAACAAAATGCGAAAATGAAAAAACAGTACAGAAATATGGAAATACATCAAATTATCAATAAACTAGTTTTCTAGAAGGTGTCGTTGCCAAAGATGATCCATAAGATCTCGTTGAAGATTTTTGTGTATTGTTTTATCACGCAGTTTTTTGGCTTTCTTCCGTTGCACTTCGCATCTCTCGAACCATTATCGTTGTATATGTAGCAGCGGACTAATATACAACTCATTGAATTCACTTATCGCATACTTTTAATCTTTCAAAATCATGTTATGCAATATGATGCACGTGTACATGAGTCTTCGTAGCTTGATCATAGTCTAAGCACGCGTCGGTTGTTGTATAATTCCCCAACGTTCTTGGGAGACACCAAAAGCTCGTCCAATATCCTTTCGTGCACCTTCTTGTCGCCTTTTAAAGTGTTCATGTTTCTCGTCCCGTGCCACCGTAAATGATTTGACAAATGTAACACCCTAGGCAAATCCCACATCGGCCGTGACTTGGAGTGATGTTGGGACATAAGTTAACGTTCGCCTTATACGACAACAACGCATTTTATGGTCTAACGGTTAGTCGCCCATAACGATTAAGCGTGCTCATGTGAGAGTAGTGCTGGCTTGGGTGACCTGTCGGGAAGTCTTCACACGAGGGCCACAAAAGCAAAGTCGTGAGCCTACGGGCAAAACGAACAATATTATGGTCTATAAGGTGGGGTATTACAGGTGTATCAGAGCCACTCCAAGACGTTCGGGATGTGGGGCAAACCTCATCGTCATTCGAGGACGATGAGTCCCTTAGACAGGGTTGTTACCCAACTTGAATCCCGGGACGGGATTCCCCTAAGGGGGGAGGGGTGGTAACACCCAAGGCAAATCCCACACCGGCCGTGACTTGGAGTAATGCTTGGACATAAGTTAACATTCGCCTTATACGAAAACAACGCGTTTTGTGTGTCTAACGGTTAATCGCCCATATGGTTAAGCGTGCTCATATGAGAGTAGTACTGGCTGGGTGACTTGCCGGGACGTCTTCACACGAGGGCCACAAAAGCAAAGCCGTGATCCTACGGGCAAAGCGGACAATATTGTGGTTTATAAGGTGGGGTGGTACAACAAAAGTGGGCCTATGGGCAAAGCGGACAATATTGTGGTCTATAACGTGGGGTGTTACATGTGGTATCAGAGCCACTCCAAGCCGTTCGGGATGTGGGGCAAACCTCATCGTCGTTCGAGGATGATGAATCCCTTAGACAGGGTTGTTACCCAACTTGAATCCCGGGACGGGATTCCCTTGAGGGGGGAGGGGTGGTAACACCCAAGGAAAATCCCACATCGGCCGTGACTTGGAGTAATGCTTGGACATAGGTTAACATTCGCCTTATATGACAGCAACGCGTTTTGTGTGTCTAACGGTTAATCGCCCATACGGTTAAGCGTGCTCGTGTGAGAGTAGTACTGGCTTGGGTGACATGCCGGGAAGTCTTCACACAAGGGCCACAAAAGTAAAGCCGTTAGCCTACGGGAAAAGTGGAAAATATTTTGGTCTATAAGGCGGGATGGTACAACAAAAGTGGCCCATGTTGGGTAAATCTCGTCTGCTAGATAATACCATTTTTCATAGGTAACTCCATTTACTTCAATGGGAGTAAGAAGGGTTTTGCCTTCAAGAAGGTTGTCGAATAATGGAGAATTATCTAGACAAACGTATGCACAATGTTCACCCATTTGTAAATATTCAAATGCATCGGGTGTTGTGTCGTATGTCAATTGACGTATGACTGAAGTGCATTTCATAATTACACTAAAACTCATTAGACCCGTACAATCGGGTGTGAATTTAAAGAAATCAAAATGATCAGGAAGAGGATCGTTAGTTTCAATATAAGTTTCAGTGCCTTGGACTATTTCTAAAATTAGTTTCTTGCTCATACGATGGCGGCGCCTAAAATAATACTCCGAATATTTTGGATTATCACCAAAATAGTCGTCCCACAAACATTGTTCAAAGAACATAAAGTTCACGGTATATCGGCGTACGCGTAAGTGAAGTTTGAGCTTGAGTTTGCAACGATTGGTGATACTGATAAGCTTGCTTTTATAATAAAAATATCAGTTTCAACATCAACGTCAGAAAATTTAACATATTATTCATCAGAATTCATTTTTGGTTTAGATAATATGTGTCGTGGTAGAAAGAATTAAGATTGTTGTATGAAAAATGATTAAATTGGGGTATTATTTATAAAGGTGGGATTAAAAAAATAAAATTTTCGACTGTAATGTGAGTGAACTGATATTGCAAACAACGATGGCTTGTCTCGGTGTAATGGCGAGGAAATGGCGCTGCCATTTAGCGTGTCATATCGGATTTGGTGAGCCGTAGTGCCTCCATACCCCTCCCTCTTAATTGGATTTATACATGGCTGATCTTCTTTACTCAAAATGATTAGCATAAACACAATTCTTAACAACTAATGGGTGTGCTTTGATCACTTTCAAAATTGTTCAAGAAGTATGTTAAGTCTAGAGGTGATATGTGCTTATTCACATATCTTTTCATTAATAAAACTGACCCAAAACAACCAAGGAAAAGCCGTTTATTGCTATTATTTGTGGTTTTCTTGAGTTTATGCTTGTGCGTGCACGGATATGCAAAACACACAAAAGGATCCAAATCGACGTGAACTGTTAACGAGATCAAGAGAGTTTTAGTGAGTTTGAAGGTCAAGATTGTGTATTTTGGAAGATTTTATTCTAAGATGATTTGTGAAGTTTCAAAGAAAGTTTGAAGAAAAGTCAAGTATAGTCCCTACACTTTGAGCTTTTGACGTAATTGATCCCTCAAAGTTTCAGATTTTACAAAAATCACCCTTGGATTATTTGAGCTTAACAAGATTGGTCCTGAGAGAGATTGTCGAATTACACTTTTGGTCCTTGAAATTTGAATTGTACAAGTTTGGTCCCTAAACTATTACTTTGATCACATTTAAATCATAAGTCCAAATCCATATAAACCCTTCGCCCAAAAACAAAAACCCGAGCCCAAAGCCAAACACTAAATACCCGTTTTATTATTACCCAAAACCCCTACCGAACCGTCAAACTTAATCAAAATATATTAAAAAATCCCAAACAAACCCGCTTCTTATTTTCCCCAATCCTCGCTACTCTCTTAGAACCCTAAAATGCCCTCTCATAAATTGAGCCAAATCGCTGTAATTAAAGGGCAAAATCGATTTTACTCGACACCCTATGACACACCCACATGGGGGTGTCCAGTCATCAATCCGCGTGAAATACTCTTCTCATTGGATCTAATTGACTCATGCACATGATCCAAGGGTGGATATCAAGAGGAAGTGCGTGGGATATAATCTAAGGGTGGATATCAAGAGGAAGTGCGTGGGATATAATCTAAAGGTGGATAGGAGCTCAAAAGAAGCACACTGAAGGAATTCGAGAAGCTTCTTAGACCTCAAGCTTGGTTATAAATAGGACCTTCTTTTCATTCACAATAGTATCTCGAAGTTTTCTCATTTTTATTTTTCTTCTCTCTAGTTTAGTAGTAATCAGTAGTAGTTTTTCAATTTAAATGTTTTAAATCTCTTGTAATTCGTATTTGTACTCAAATTTCCTTTATCAATATAATTTAGTATTTCATTTGCAAGTGTTTGTTTATGTTTTCTATGATCAAAATCTGTTTATTATCTTAATTTAGAGCTTATTTTAGTTTTATAAACTGTTTTTAGCTTATCTCTTCAAAATCTCAAAAATACAAAAAATCAAGAAAATAATTGAAAATAAAAATTACTTTAGATCTCTGTTATGGATTGATCCACCACCGATCTATCTGTTTCATATGTTCATTTAAGCTTTTAGTAGCTTATTATGAGCTTATACTTGTTTCATACTCAAAACACAAAAATTCAGCTTTTACTAGTTCGGGCATTTGCTACAGAGCTTTTCATGATCTGCTGGATTGGATCCGTATGGATGATGTCAAGGTGTTATTGGGTTGAATACCGAAATGGAATTGGTTAGGATTAGGGGTTTGTTAGGCTAGAGGTCCTTTATTTCATCATTGGCAAGCCAAAGTGGCTATGGTACTTTGTAAGTCTCAATTGCTTTTAATGTTGAATTTGTTGTTTAAATCTGCTATTTAGTGATTATTAGTATTGCTTGATCTGAGTTAGATGTTTGTTTAGTTTCATCTAGTCATATTCTCGCTATTCAGCCTTCATATCGAGTATAAGCAGGCTGTTTGGATTTAGTCATAAAATTGTGATAGAGTATAGCAAAGGTAGTTAATAGTAATTGATTCATACTTGTTGATATTTGATAGTCATTGAGGACTTTTGTCATAGCAAGATTCTTCATTAAAGTCAAAATCAATTGGAAATTGATCTATAATCCATCAAGTAGAATCATTAGGTATAGGTAGTTGCAAAGTGGTTCAAAACAAGTAGATCTAGCATTTTGTAATCATCATTAGTCTTAGAACATCAAATTCCAGCTAACTACATTGGATCAAATCTCAATAAAGTCAAACAAAGAATTGCTTTCTAAAGTCAAATTGTATGATCGAACCGCTTTTTTTCGTGATCTTGCGCTAGCTTGTATTGAACTTATTTCAAAGAGTTATGGTCTGAGTTTTGGTTTAAGAGTAGTCAGCTAGGTGGTCTATAAGGCCTAATATCCTGCTTTTGGCTCTAGCTCTTTGTTAAGCTCGTGCACTAGCTCAAACCAAGTGGGGTGTTTCACCTGCTTTGCTACTTTAGGCGCTTTTGTTTAAATCTTTGTTCCGAGCTTATAGCTTGTTAGGAGTAGATATAATCAGTTGCAATTAGTTCATTTTAGGATAATTTAGCTTTGCTCATCTGCTTGGTTGCCTATTTAGCTTATTTGCTTATTTTCCTAAATTTTATTTCATTATCAGTTTGCACTATAGCTTTTATATTCTACACATAAGCTAGTGATTTCTCATTTTTTATAGTTTCATATTATAATTTTAGAATTTTCCTGAAATTTTCATAATTTTAGACATCAAGCTTGGTATATTTCTTAAATAAAAATAGTTTTTAATCATTTTTAATTACCTTTAATTGCAAATAATTGAGAAAAAGTTCCAAAAAATAATTTTTCAATTTTAATAGATTAAGATAAATATAAAAAGCATAAAAAAGATTTTTCCATATTTTTCTCCTTTTATTTGGTATTTTTAACAATTTAAATTAGATTTAAATAGTTTTTAAATTCATAGAAAATAGAAAATTAATCTGAAAAATAAAAAAATAGTTTAGAAAAGTCTTTTATGATATTTTAGATTTTTTAAAAAGTGATTTCATAATTTTCCCCTTTGTTTTGATAATTTTTAGATAATTAGTTTTATTTTTAAAGTTTATAATTAGTTTTTAATTAGAATAAAATCAAGAAAAATCCTAAAAAATAGTTTTAATTCTAAATTAGTTTTCAAATATCATTTTTAGAGTAAAAGTAATTTTAGGGTATTTTTAGGAGTTAGGTTAGACGTAGTTGCTTTTTATTCGCTGCTTCGCTTAATTTCGTGATTTACGCTTTTAGCGTAGAATTGCGTAGTTTGCCATAGTTCTTAGGTTTTCCCGTAGATTATATGTTCCATTTACTTTCCTTATCCCGTAGTTTAGATAATATCATTTTATGCCCCTTCTTTTATTCAAATCCCGATTATTGAGACGCGAGTTGAAATTCCATTCAACCCTCGCTCGAATCCGATCTCTGCTCAAACCTAACACGCTTGAGTTACCCGTATACTACACTTCTCATTATTGATCGTCCTAGCCGCTTTAAGCTTCTTACGGCTAGTTATTCACAAGTGGCTAGCTTGTGTGAGCCGAACTTGACGCTGCCTCGCTCATCGAAATCAATTTTTTGGCGCCACGGGAGGGCTTGTAGCGAAGTTTTCGATTCCGCCTCAGATCGTGTGCATTTGAAGATCCTTCCTCGTGAAGTTATCGCTGATATTTGTACATATCCCTTTATAAAACCCAAAACATCTAAAAATACCAAAACATTCTTCCTAGAGTGTTTACAAAACCATAAAAATTAAAAACCAACAAAACAAACCCTAACGCTAATTGTTACGCCGGCTCACCTTGAAGGTACAACCTATACACGGGGTATAAGGAAAGTCTTGACATTAAATTGCGTGATCAAGAACGATCCACTCTTCGTTCCCTGCCACGCTGTACTTTTGAGAGCTACTCCATTGACGGAAGGTTATAAAAGATTGTGTTTTCAAAATTTTTAAAAACCCAAAATATTCTTCTTTTATCCTCTCAATTGATAATTCTTTCCTTTTTACCCTCTATATGTTTAATTCTCATGGATACGATCAATTATCGTCGTTGCCTTCATTGCCAAAGCCGTATGGAAGAGACACAATTTCGATGTTTGAAATGTATTTTATGATCGGTGCGGAAATAATTGCCTAATGGATTTTGTGATGTATGCCGTAATTTTATCAATCCAAATCCGTGATCTTGCTCGCCTTTATGCACGGCTAGAACAAAAGAGTGCTCTAATTGAAGAACCTCGATTCCTACTCCCTCCGCAGAGGAAATGGAATATGTTTCAACCGAGGTGAATCCCGCTCAAGAACCGTAGAGCCTATCACTTTAAACGGTGGAAATAGCTAACTCTTATCCGGATAATTCTTCGATACGCTTGTGCATATGGTGCGAGGACCCTAATATGGTTGAATTGTCCCGTTGTAGCAATGGAAAATCCGGAACCGAAGTTTCACCACAATCCTAATTATGAGACAACCGATTTTCCTAACCAACCTCTCGCACTATGAGCCTGAATCATACTCTTGTGAGTACCGTGGTGGTCCTCACCAAGGTTTTCAATGTCAAGTTCAATTTAACAACTCAACCTTTGGTTATGAACCTTACCCTTATTCGTCACAACAATCGTATTGTTGTGAGTATTGTGGAGGTCCGCACGTTAATTCCGATTGTCGATGCGTAATCCGATTGTTTACGAGCAAGTTCCTTGTAACAATTATGATTATCCTTATAACCCACCTCCACAATACCAAGAAGTTCAACCACCACCTTCTCCATGCTCTGCAGAATTTAATCAAAAAGTTCAAGAGATCATGATTGATCTTAAGAGTCTTCTTGAAAAACTTTCCCACTAAGAAAAAAGATCCACCTCACCTGACCTATCGTGAATTATTAGTAAGAAGCCGCGAAGTGATCCAACATCGCCCTACTACCTATTATTACGATCTCGATGACGATTATATCCTCCGAGTGGCAATCCCACTCCCGCTCTCTCGAGCCTTTAATTTCTCGATCCTTCCCTTTTCTCACACCGGTTGAGAGAAGTGACGCCGTTTTGGAAGAGGTCGATGATCATATTTCTACGGACATCGTTGAACCCGTTGATTCTCTCATAATGGGGATGAGCATCTTAGTACTATTCCGGAAACGGAATCGCCTAATGTTGAGATCCTTATCCCAATCCCAAGAGAGTCTGGGTTGTTGTTGATATTTGTGATGAGCCTTCTCTTGATATTTCTAATGATCATGATGAGATGTTCTCCCATTCATGATGATTCTTATGGAGACATCGATTTGCCGACGATTTACCTTCTGAGCCCGTCCACATAGAAGAAGAAAATGATTTTGAGCCAGAAGAAGAAGAGATTGAGCCCGATGATATTGAGATCGAGGATGAAGCATTACTAGAAACATTGTCAAATGTTTATCTTCTCATTTCTAAAATTGAAGCCCTTAACGATAATTCAAGTTCGCATCCTATCTCCGTTAAAGATAGTGATTTCTCTCCCGAGCTTGAGATTTTCCGATTTGATGAAGAGATTAGTGGCAATCCCACTATTGCAGATGTTTATCCTCCGATTCTTGAGCGATTCTATTTTGAGGTTGATATGAGCAAGGTTTTGAACGAGATTTCCGATACTCCGACAAATGACCCGATCATTGAGGAAGCCGACTCATTTCTTGCTCTTGATGACTTGATACCACCGGGTATTGAGGATGTTATGAATAATCCCGAGGGGGATATGGTTGTTCTTGATGGTTCTCTTGACTCCCCTTCTTCCGATGAGTCCACCATCACTTATCCCGTTGAGCCTTTATGTGAAGACAAAATCTTTAAACCCGGGATATTCATTGATGAGCTTTATGCTAAAACCATGGTTAGAGAAAAGGATCCTCTCTTGGATGCCTTCATTTGTGAGCCTACACCTCTTATCTTTTACCATAAGCTCCCATCTTCTTTGGAGTATTCTCTTATCGATCCTTCATTCCTTCGTCCACCCGCAAAACCCCCGGATGATGGATCCTTCTTACATCATATGCCTTATCCACCCATTTTCTTCTCCACCCAACCCACCCAGCCTCATTCTTTTCGAATGAGGACACCGCTTTGACCCCGTATCTCTACCACTTTCTTCCCCAAGGACAAATGAATTGGGACGAGTCGCTAGCTTAATTCTAGATCAAAAACAAGTAGCGCCGTGGGGAGGCACCCCATGCTTATCCATCTATCTTCTTTCTATTTTCTAATGAGTGACACGAAGGGGTCCGCCTTCAATTCTCGTTTGGTTGTTTGTGATGATGTGTGTAGGATGTTCCCGATATGAAGACTCTCGTGCTCAAAGTTTGTCATTTTCTCTACTCGAGTTTCATGATCGATGCCGATGGAAACTCCGATATCCTTAATCTTATCGACTAACGCTTATCTTTGAGCATACTTAATAAACGCTTTAGATTTTCGTGGATACCCTTGTTTTAAAACATTGAGGACAATGTTTCGCTCTAGTCTGGGGTAGGGTAATCTTCGATTTGATTTGACCGCACTTGCTTATTTCTCGTTGTGTTTCTCACAGAACCTCGCTTTTCCTTAGAAATGAAAAATTGTGCAAAAATGTGAAAATTTTAAAAATTTTTTTTAAGCTTTTGTTAAGTCTTTTTGATTGAAAGGTTTTGCTAGTCTCTTAGATTAGAAGCTATAAAATGCTAATTCTAGCTCACAAGGCCAAGGATTTGCAAGTTTCCCTGAGTGACTTTAAATATGCATAACTTGATTTCATTAGACTAAGCATTTGCTAAGTTAATATATGTTTTGACACCTTGATTGACTTTCCGCTGGTGAAAGTAGGAATAGAATTTCGACTTGACCTATGCGTGTTGAGCCCTAGCTTGTTCCCTTAACCATAGATAATCTAAAAATTATCTGGCTAAGCATCTGGATCTCATTCTTTGGGATTTTAAATTTGCAGAGATCGAGAAATGATAGAGTTACTTATGAGTTTAGATGTTAAACGTGGAGTAGTTGGTTCTCTTTAGAGCCCATCGAAGGTACTTATGGCTTTTTGTTCCCACAAAATTGTTTCACCCCATATATGTTAAATAATTAGAGATGTCGAAGTTTTTGGCTTATAGTTAGTTCTTTATCTTCTTAAAAGAATCTTTGTTTTAAAAATTGGGTACACATCAAGGATCCGTAATAAATAAATGAGTAATTAGTAATAAGTGATATGTGATAATGTAATAAGTAAAGTTGTGAGATGCGGTGTCGAGATCGGACCCTTGGATCTTTAGCCGGGATTGAATGAGGTCTTAGCCTAGCCAACCGGGATCCTCATCTCATGAAGCCTATAGTCTTGGAATTACCCCGTGAAGCTCCGTGGTTCACCATATAAGTAAAGGTATAAGTAAAAAAAAAAAAAAAAAAAATGTTGAAAAATGAAAATAAAAAATGTTAGTGAATAAAAATTCCTTGATGTGGACCTCATTTTTACGACAATGGTTCTTGAGGGAAGGCGGATAACTAATTATCGACTTAGCTTTGTATCTTTATCAGAATAAAAATTATCGAAACGAGAAATTTGAAGAAATTCATTTCTCACAAAAATAAAATAATCTAGAGGAAAATAGGAAAATGGGAACAAAAGGTATTTACACAAGTAACTTCCATGGGTAGTGTTAGCATCTAGAATCATTTGTAACAATGATTTCGATTTTACGCTTAGTTTGGGGACTTGTGAAAATCGTGACGATGTATTCTATCCAGATGGTCACTTCACTGTGTGTTTTCTACTCTGTGATCCTAACGTGTCGTTTGAAAAATGTTGGAGTTATTGATCGACATGAAAGTTCAACAAACCGTCATTCATAACCGGGAAGTGCTTAACCGTAATATCTACATGTGAATTAAAAGGTAAACGGGGCGTTTTTAGAATTAAGGCTTTCTTAATCTCTTTTGAGGAATCTTTGCTACTTCTTCATAGGTTTAGTAGAAAGATATTGAAATCCTTGGTTTTAGAAGCGTGAGTTGATTTCATTGCGTGAGGACACGACAATGGTCTCGTCTGGGGTATTTTGATATGTGCTTATTCACATATCTTTTCATTAATAAAACTGACCCAAAACAACCAAGGAAAAGCCGTTTATTGCTATTATTTGTGGTTTTCTTGAGTTTATGCTTGTGCAGTACTGATATGCAAAACACACAAAAGGATCCAAATCGACGAAACCGGCACGAGAGATCAAGAGAGTTTTAGCCGAAATGAAGGTCAAGATTGTGTATTTTGGAAGATTTTATTCTCTAAGATGATTTGTGAAGTTTCAAAGAAAGTTTGAAGAAAAGTCAAGTATAGTCCCTGCACTTTGAGCTTTTGACAGAATTGATCCCTCAAAGTTTCAGATTTTACAAAAGTCACCCTTGGATTATTTGAGCTTGACAAGATAGGTCCTTGAGAGAGATTGTCAGAATTTCACTTTTGGTCCCTTGAAATTTGAATTGTACAAGTTTGGTCCCTAAACTATTACTTTGATCACATTTAAATCATAAGTCCAAATCCATATAAACCCTTCTCGCCCAAAAATGTAAAACCCGAGCCCAAAGCCAAACACTAAATACCCGTTTTATTATTACCCTAAAACCCCTACCTAACCTGGTCAAACTTAATCAAAATATATTAAAAATCCCAAACAAACCCGCTACTATTTCCCCAATCCCGCTACTCTCTTAGAACCCTAAAATGCCCTCTCATAAATTGAGCCAAATCAGTGTAATTAAAGGGCAAAATCAGACTTTACCCTCGACACCCTATGACACACCTCGACACATGGGGTGTCCAGTCATCAATCCGTGGAAATACTCTTCTCATTGGACTAATTGACTCATGCACATGATCCAAGGGTGGATATCAAGAGGAAGTGCGTGGGATATAATCTAAAGTGGATATCAAGAGGAAGTGGGATATAATCTAAAGGTGGATAGAGCTCAAAAGAAGCACAATGAAGGAATTCGAGAAGCTTCTTAGACCTCAAGCTTGGTTATAAATAGGACCTTCTTCTCATTCACAATGGTATCCGAAGTTTTCATTTTTATTTTTCTTTCTCTAGTTTAGTAGTAATCAAGAGTAGTTTTTCAATTTAAATGTTTTAAATCTCTTGTAATTCGTATTTGTACTCAAATTTCCTTTATCAATATAATTTAGTATTTCATTTGCAAGTGTTTGTTTATGTTTTCTATGATCAAAATCTGTTTATTATCTTAATTTAGAGCTTATTTTAGTTTTATAAACTGTTTTTAGCTTATCTCTTCAAAATCTCAAAAATACAAAAAATCAAGAAAATAATTGAAAATAAAAATTACTTTAGATCGTGTTATGGATTGATCCACCATTGATCTATCTCGCTTCATATGTTCATTTAAGCTTTTAGTAGCTTATTATGAGCTTATACTTGTTTCATACTCAAAACACAAAAATTCAGCTTTACTAGTTCAGCTTGCTACAAAGAGTTTTCATGATCCGCTGGATTTGGATCTGTATGGGATGATGCCAAGGTGTTATTGGGTTGAATATCGAGCTGGAATTGGTTGTGATTAGGGGTTTGTTAGGCTAGAGGTCCTTTATTTCATCATTGGCAAGCCAAAGTGGCTATGGTACTTGTAAGTCTCAATTTGCTTTTATCACTGTTGAATTTGTTGTTTAAATCTGCTATTTAGTGATTATTAGTATTGCTTGATCTGAGTTTGATGTTTGTTTAGTTTCATCTAGTCATATTCTCGCTATTCAGCTTCATCGTAGTATAGCAAAGTGTTTGGATTTAGTCATAAAATTGTGATAGAGTATAGCGCTGTAGTTAATAGTAATTGATTCATACTTAAGTTGATATTTGATAGTCATTTGAGGACTTTTGTCATAGCAAAGATTCTTCATTAAAGTCAAAATCAATTGGAAATTGATCTATAACTGTCAATCCGTTAGAATCATTAGGTATAGGTAGTTGCAAAGTGGTTCAAAACAAGTAGATCTAGCATTTTGTAATCATCATTAGTCTTAGAACATCAAATTCGCTAACTACATGGATCAAATCTCAATAAAGTCAAACAAAGAATCTGCTTTCTAAAGTCAAATTGTATGATCAACCAGCTTTTTTCGTGATCTTGCAGCAGCTTGTATTGAACTTATTTCAAAGAGTTATGGTCCGAGTTTTGGTTTAAGAGTATTCAAACTAGGTGGTCTATAAGGCCTAATATCCTGCTTTTGGCTCTAGCTTTTGTTAAGCCTCGCGTGCACTAGCTCAAACCAAGTGGGTGTTTTCACGTTTGCTTTTACTTTAGGCGCTTTGCTTAAATCTTTGTTCTGAGCTTATAGCTTGTTAGGAGTAGATATAATCAGTTGCAATTAGTTCATTTTAGGATAATTTAGCTTTGCTCATCGCTTGGTTGCCTATTTAGCTTATTTGCTTATTTTCCTAAATTTTATTTCATTATCATTGCACTATAGCTTTTATATTCTACACATAACCTGTTGATTTCTCATTTTTCATAGTTTCATATTATAATTTTAGAATTTTCCTGAAATTTTCATAATTTTAGACACCGCTTTGGTATATTTCTTAAATAAAAATAGTTTTAATCATTTTAATTACCTTTAATTGCAAATAATTGAGAAAAAGTTCCAAAAATAATTTTTCAATTTTAATAGTTTAAGATAAATATAAAAAGCATAAAAAGATTTTTCCATATTTTTCTCCTTTTATTTGGTATTTTTAACAATTTAAATTAGATTTAAATAGTTTTTAAATTCATAGAAAATAGAAAATTAATCTGAAAAATAAAAAAATAGTTTAGAAAAGTCTTTTATGATATTTTAGATTTTTTAAAAAAGTGATTTCATAAATTTCCCCTTTGTTTTGATAATTTTTAGATAATTAGTTTTATTTTTAAAGTTTATAATTAGTTTTTAATTAGAATAAAATCAAGAAAAATCCTAAAAAATAGTTTTAATTCTAAATTAGTTTTCAATTATCATTTTTAGAGTAAAAGTAATTTTAGGGTATTTTTAGGAGTTAGGTTAGACGTAGTTGCTTTTTATTCGCTTCGCTTAATTTCTCGATTTACGCTTTTAGCGTAGAATTGCGTAGTTTGCCATAGTTCTTAGGTTTTCCCGTAGATTATATGTTCCATTTACTTTCCTTATCCCGTAGTTTAGATAATATCATTTTATGCCCCTTCTTTTATTCAAATCCCGATTATTGAGACGCGAGTTGAAATTCCATTCAACCCTCGCTCGAACGATCTCTGCTCAAACCTAACACGCTTGAGTTACCCGTGATACTACACTTCATTATTGATCGTCCAGCCGCTTAAGCTTCTTACGGTTAGTCATTCACAAGTGGCTAGCTTGTGTGAGCCGAACTTGACGTTGCCTCGTTCACTGCAAATCAAGAGGATTGTAAATAATTTACGAAGTATGACTTTGATCACTTTTTTATACGAACCCTACTTATGGCCTCAGATCAAGGTGAATTTATTGTAAATAATGGTCCCTTTGAGTTTAGATTGTCAGGTTAAATTTATTTGTTAATTGCGCAATAATTTTATTTTAACACTATAAAATACAGAGTCCAAAAAATGAAATGTTGATACAATGCAAGAATGCTACTTGCTACCCACTTATGGCCTGTATCAAGGTGACACGTTATGAGTAAGTTGTTAAGTACGATAATTACAATATCAATTTATTAATCCCAAAAAAATTATGGTTGTTATATGTTAACTATTGTTTAAGTACAACTTTTTCATGATTTTTGGTATATACCACAAGTCATGATAAAAATGCTATATACATAGAAAATCGCTTTCGAGTTGATTCTTTGAGGAACGAACCATGTGAAACTGAAGTTTCTTGCAATCCTCTTACCCGCATATAACGGCTACGATATATAGTAACATGAATTTGTACGAGGAACTTTTTTTTATATATGTAATGTGTGAAGTAACAGAGAGTGAAAAAAGTTTTTTTTTTTTTTTTTTTTTAACTATAAACTTTATAAAAAGAAACAAATTAAGATTCATACATATCACTCCTCGAAAGAGAGGAAAGTTCAAAAGGAAACGAAACATCCCAACTACAAGGTAAAGCGGAAGAAGATGCAAACCGAGCAACCCAATGAACAACTTTGTTGTTTTCACGCTTAGTCCATGAGAAAGATAACTTCAATTCACGCACTACTTGTTTAATATCGCTACAAGAGCAAAGAAGGTTCCATGGAGGTGTCGTTCATATAGATGAGAGAGTAATAGCCGTCTGACAATCGGATTCCACAATAGCATGAGACCAACCACGCCGAAATGCCAAATGACACGCATAGTGCACTGCTAAAACTTCTACTTGAAGTGGAGACATAGAAGAACAAGGCATACCATCGACATAAAGGAGAGAACATGTGGAATCACGCGCTACAACAGCTAAAGCGGCCTTGGAGTCCATGAACGCTACATCACAATTTATCTTCACCTGAGAGTTGTTCGGGAGGGGAGGAATCCACCGCGGTGAAGTCTGAGATGTAGAATAAGGACAATCTACTTTTTCAATAAAATTTGAGTCCATTACTTTATCAAAATCATTCAGTTGAGCATTAATCGACACTAAAGTGCGCCACGGAGAAAGATCAACCTTATCATAAATAAAGGCTCAACGGGATCGTCAAATGAGCCAACAAATCGTTGCCACGATAGATAGAATACGAGAAACTTCAGAATTTGACATACAAATATCAACAAAACTCTGAAAGCGAAAAAAGTTAATAGTTTAAATTGTAATTAAGTATTTAAATCATGGGCAAGTCGTATAAAAAAATAATTATGTTAGATACAATTTCAATTAAAAGTATCATTCTTTTTTTTCTCAATTTAAAGTATCGATTTTTTTTCTTGTTGTAATGTTGGACACTTAGTAGGTTTATAGGTTACAAAGCAAGTTAAAATACCAAACACCCTCTTATCTCTTATTACACCAAATTCCTTGTCATAATACATCATTCGTACGAATTAAAATATGAAATTCACACAAAGTAAAAACAAATTTTTTTAACAAACGAAATTATTTTAATTAATTTAATGACTAAAACAACCTTTAAATTAAAATAAATTACCAAACGAATTCCAAAAATTCTAGAAAATCTAATCCAACTAAAAACGCTATTGAAGAGCTACTAGAAAGTTAAAATAAAAAGACAAATAACCGTAAAAAGAATAATTTTTTTTTTTAAATTCTCCAAAAATTCCATAAAAATTCCACAAAATCGGGGTATGTTGGTGCATAAAACTTTTGTGAAAACAGTTTTTATAATTTTGAGTTTTGATACATTTTTTTATTGCACAAAAAACGAATTTTGATGCGCAAAAAAATTTTGATGCATAAAATTTTCAACTTGTTTTAGTTATATGAGCAATGTTATTTTGATGAAAAAAATCAAAGAAGCCAAGTAAAACCAATTTTTGAAGCACAAAAAAACGATTTAATGCGCACACATATTTTTTCATAATTTTTTTTTCGGAAAAAGTATCCACTTTTAGAAAGAAAAATAATTCTTCACAACTTTTTCAAGCATCATCATTTTCGAGAACTTTTTTTAGAAAAAAAATCTTTTTATCTTTTTACGGATATTTGTCTTTTTATTTGATCTTTATCCTCTCTCTCTCTCTCTATATATATATATATATATATATATATATATATATATATATATATATATATATATATATATATATATATATATATATATATATATATTTATATATATATATATGATTTTTTTTTACTATTTTTAAAAAATTAAAACAAAACAGTTTTATAAAAGAAAAGGACATAATCGGTTTTTAGTTTTTTTAAAATAGTAAAACGTGACTAAAATTATTTAAAAATTTATGAAAAAAATAAAATAATTTTTAGAATCTTATATAAAAAGGATGAATTTTTATGAAGGTTTTTGATATATTTAGACAAAATAAAAACACAAAAATGATTTTTATAAAATAGTAAAACGTGACTAAAATCTTGAAATAATTATGACAAAAAGAAAATACTTTAAGAATCTTATATAAAAAGAACGAATTTTTATAAAGGTTTTTGATATATTTAGACTAAAAACTTTTATAAATAAATAAAGAACTGACATGATACTTAATTAGCAGGTAAAAGTATCTTTAAATTGCACGATAAGATAAGTTAAATACTGTTAGGAATTAGAAATTCCCGGTATTAAAGAGTCGGTCACCTCAAGTATATGTAATCGTTAGAATGCTCGTAGTCATAGTTATATTTAGTTAATTAGTATTTTGATAAGTAACACCGGAGGACTGACGGTCTTTACCCACTGTATGCCCGATCCACGCCTCGCTGTGTGGCGCTTTTATGTAAGACTATAAATACTCTCTACCTCCCAAGGTAGAAGAGTTGAGCTCATAATAATATCTTTCACTTTCTCACTCAAGTTCCCTAAACCTCTAACTTTCTCTCTCTAGAATTCCACTTATACGCCCACTTGTGTTAATGGTTTGATGTGTTTGTGAAATCCAATATCCAACAAATACCTTAAATTGAAAAAAATAATAATAATTAAAAATAATAAAAAAATAATACCTTTAATTAAAATTGGATCTATAATAAATAACTTTTTACGCGATTTGCCTTTAAATCATTAATAGATTTTGTTCCCTTTTATAAGTGGGGGTTTTAAGTTTTTAAATCTTTTGCAAATGTGTTTTATCTTTATACATATAGAGGTGGAAGGTGATTTGCACACTTCACAAGTTGATTGACATATTACTCAAGATAATTTAGTGTGTCTTGACATTTATACTTTTATAAGAGTGAAAATGAGTACAAGTGATGTAAGGATATAACTGGCAATGCACACTAAATTAGAGGATACCAATCAATTAATGGAGTGTGCAAAACATCTCTTATAGTATATACACTTAATACGAAACAATGTTATAAATAAGACATGGCGTGGTGACATGACCAAGCCTCACGCATTTGCGGCCAAGGTGAAGCTTTTGCGTTTATAAAGTGTGGCATAAAAAGGCACAAAATATGAAAATGTTTATGTATTTATATCATATTTTGTTGAGTTTATAAAATATATAACATACAATAAACAAGTAAACATCAAGAGTACACAGCGGAAGACTTAAGATCATAACAAATAAATTAAATAACTGAAAGTATGCGCACCTTTGCGAATGTCAAACCTCGAGCAAAGCAAAACAACCCTCGAGCAAAGCAAAACAAAGAAGTACTTATTGGTGTAAGAATAATGTCTTACAACCACGTTCTTGTACACAAGAATTAACCAAACGAATCAGCTTATTGCTAGATCTAACACAAGTCCTCGCTAGTTAAGCAAAACGAACCTAACTCCCTTACAATTGGGGTGCTCGCCGATTATAGGACAAAAGAGAGATAGAGAGATCTAGGGTTAATTCAATGCACAAAGATATGAATGAAACCCTAGAACCTAGCCTTGCTTATATAGTTAATGGAATTCTTGAAAACAAGTTAGATTAGGCTTGGATAAGGCCCCTTGGCCGGCCATACTACAAGCCCAAAGCCAAACCCATAAATTTTCCAAGTTTTCCATTTCTAGTCCTTCTCTTTTCCATTTAACGGTCATTAGTCATTTTTCCGTTAAATACTTAACGATTTACTAACCGACTTAATGTGCAATAATTAATCGTAAACATAAACATTAATTATTAACTTTAATTCTCATTCGCTAATGTGTAATCCCGTGGTCACGAAGTTCGAATCCGACATTCACATGTTTGTAAATATATACATTTCCAAATTCCCACTTGATATGTTTACAAAACGTGAAATGACATTGGTTAGCGTCTAGCAACACGCCAATGCCCCCGGTGCAACTCGTGTATGGTTTTCTGGAGAAAAACCAAGTTTGATGATTCATCATCATATTCATCATTTTGTTTCTAATACCATGTTAATAAGAATATGGATCTCACTCATTTCTTAATTAACTATTCTGCTTCTCGCTTTATGTGATTGATCAAGATTACCAATTCTTCCTAACATTTTACGAAGACCTGGGCATGGCCATGCAAACATCTTAACAACCCTACGAGGGCCCAAGAGTATTATACTTCAAAATAAATTTGAAGGAAACAAATCCCATTTTGACTACAAGTAGGATTCACAAATTTAACACTTCTCAAAACAACCCTTATAACTACCAGCATTACGATAGCGTTAGATTGCTTCACAAAAATGCACTACATCCATGACATATCTCTTGTATCTCAAGTCCGAGGATAAATATACATGATATACTTAATGACTAAGATCCATAAAGTATCATCATGTGGGTGGGATAAGTCCTATACTCAATTCATTGAATATCATCTGAATTAGTCATGCTACGCATCAATATACTTTCAAGTATATTCTAACTAATACTCCGATTTGTCTTAATTCAATATCATTCCCATGTTATTGATCGACAACGGACTATTTAGAATAACTTAAGTTATTCAAGGATTTAAACATGCAAATACAGGACACAATATCATAAATGAAATTAAACGTATACCGTACTTTTAATTCATTATAAATAATAATTGTTTAACATCCTTTATCCAAATACTAAATAGATCAATGCATGATAATACTAGTTAATGAATTTTGCCACAAGTCATGAAAATCATACTTGTTGACAAGGCATAATTTCAATTAACTTTGATCTATAGGAATTTTGAGAATACTTATTTCAAGAATTCAATAAGTGAATTTCTTGTATATGTTTACACATATTGTCATATCATTCCATAAGGTGCGTGATAACCTGAACCACCCTTTTATGACAATCATCTTTCAAAACTTTAACGTTTTAAAGTATTCTTCATTCATTAATGTATAATGCAACTATGCTCTTAGTTGAGCATAACTAGTCAACATGGTCATCATCAAGGATACCATGACTAGAATTGAGTGGCATCTCAATTATACCAAAGATCATTGTGTATAACAATATGCTCTTTAAACATCCGTAAACTTCAAGCTTATAGTGTAATGTTGGTGCCTACCAAACTCAAGTTTGTTGGCAATGACAATTATGAAACAATTGTCATATAATCATCCATAGAATCTAGGAGCATCTCCAGATTGTGGAATGTGATTCTAAATCCAAACATATTCCTTTAAAATATTTATTACACTAACAACTTTCAATGTTGTCAAATCATCTTGTAATCAAGCATGACACAACAACTTTATACATAACATGATGTTCATGATGAATCTTCAAGTTAAACTTTAAGATCTCATCTATCTTGTCAAAGATATGTATTCATCATGTTCTATTAGACTCATTTATTTACCGCATATGTTTATAATAATAAACATATATTCCAAGGTTATATATCTTATTTCCAAATCTTACAAACGAAGTTTCATTCCCAACTAAAATTTAATTTAAGTGGAATGTAGTTGCCCATACAACATATAAGATTTAATAAGTAATACTCCCACTAGCTGTGAATACTTAATGAGCAATCTTATTTTAATTATTAAATCAAACATGGATTTAATATTAAACATAAGAAACATCTCCTAGATGCTTGCATATATCCATTCATGGATTCTTGCAGTTTGTACATATCCAAGGATTATTTGAATTCATAAAACTTCTTTGTATTACTCATCGTCCTCGCAAAAGTAATTTCACAACAAAGAGTTATGACATTCATTGTCAAAATTTCATATCAATGAAACTTAGTATGACAATTATAATCTTTATATTTCTATTTAATGTATATAGGAAAGAATATTCAATCATAGTTAATTGCTTAAATATGATTAATATTATTATCACTAGACATACATTAAATACATGTACAATATTGTCCATATGATTTCTACACAAAGATTTAAACCACTAGGGTTTCCATCCTTTGAAGAAAATCATTTTCATTATTAAGATAAACCAAGTATCTAAAGTTGATTATCTTTATAGACAACATCTCTACATTCATAGTATGATTGATTTTCCACAATTCAACATTTGGTAAATTTATCATTATGATTAACAAGCTTACCATGATCCTCAGAACTCATATTCCTCAAAGATATTAAATATCCGAGATATCCTTACGGATCTATGAATGACAATTCCATCATATTAAGGTCTATCATTTTCATGTTTAGCCTCATCATGATATTTGCTAGTGCATTTTAGAAGATTATGTATTTTGTAATTCAATCTTTCAAGATCTAAACAAAACTCCCACTTGCCTTTAAAAATTTAAAGATTACCTTTAAATAGTTTAGCAAGTAGAGCAACAATACATTGTTCTCTTTTGGGATATTACAAAAAATATTGACAGTTCCTAACATTAGTTTGTTACAACTCACTCTATAAGTAGTTTAACAAATTCATAACTTCATTTATAAGACTTAATGTGATTCATCACATTCCATAAACAAATGGTGTCTTATTAATCTTCTAGGTTGAGTCTTATTGAGTATATTCAATCTATACTCAATCTACTAACCTTGATAACTTTTGGAAGAAACTATAGTTATCTTGAATCAAACAATGCCAATAGATTTTGATTCTTCTAAGTGAACATACCATAAAACTATGGTATTTTCTTAGAATTAATATTGTAAGATTAATCTAACAATATTTAAGATAACCATCTACTCTTTGGTTTATCCTATTTACCAACAAAGTAAAACTTTAATGGTACAATAGAATTACCAAGTCAATTGCATGTATTATAACACAAATATTCTTGACCAAGTCAAAAGATATAACAGTTATAATCCCACTATAACGCTATAAGTCTTTGATCAACTCATTGACTTCATGCATATGTCTTAAAACATAGCAAGTTAACGCCTTACTTTATATTCTAAGTCTTTAAAAGACTTCATGTTTGTGACTTTACAAAATCATAAACATTTATAATTAAAGTAATTATGAACACCACCTCGGGTTTCAATTAATATTTCAAGTTAATATTTACTACATATATTTAAGTCATTCAACTAATACTTAAATTCAAAGTAGTATTAGATTACTTCATTTAATTATGTCATTCCATGAAATGTTCAACGTGAGAAACTTCAAAATCATCCATGCTTGTTCTCACGACGTGATATTTTACCTTGGGCTACAATCTAGTTCACGCTCTCACGTAACATAAATTGTAACTACAAGTGTTTCTTAAATATTGAATTACATAAATATTTAAAATAAGGTAGTCTTTGTTATCATCTTCACATGTTCTTAATAGGGCAATCATACATATATAAATGTATACTTCCTATTAGAACATTATTCTCTTACTTTACAATAAGAGAATCCTTTTAAATCATATTAATATGTGTTGTACCTTGCACACAACAAGATTTCTCCCACTTGTGCATGGAACAACATCATGTAGCATATAAACAACACGATACACGTTCGTTTATTTGATTAATATAATTTGTGTCATAGATATAACAAGTAGATGTAGAACTATATTGTTTAGTAAGGAAACGCATACCGACTATCCTTAAAACATAAGTGTCTACAATTGGAAAGTAATTATCTTTGAAGATAATCTGGTTACTACACAGGAAATAAGGCTTGTAGCTCCCAATGAATTAGAAATCATTAAAACAACTTCTTATTCAGGAATGCACAAATCCCACCGAATCTGACAACATTGTAAGTGTTGCATAACCAGTGAAAACAACTTGCTTGTTTTTACTTTCCTACACCTTTGAAGAACCATACGTAATCATTACTAAGGTACTAAAAGGTGTATTCTACTATATGAATGATAGGTTATCCATCAATGTTATTAACTCGAAAAATTGGGTATGCAATTTCTTCCTCAACAAGCCTACCATCCCCATACTGGTATGTAGTACCTTTAAAGGCTAAAGCAAAACAACTAGATAAAAATATGCTAGTTTGCCTTTTACCAATTTTTGCGGTAATTAGTCTAGCTTCTAATCTAGTAACTCATATACATGTTTTCCAGTTAACCAACATTCATGTTGTTACAAAGGATTCATTCACCAAATGAGGGTAATGAAATCTTTATGGAAAAATAAGATGTGCCATTCATTGCTAAGAGTTACATTAGAATTTAGACAATTCAAATGTTCCTATTATACCTTTCTCATTCATGAAAAGGAATAGGATTGAGTCTCGTGCTTCTCTCATGGAAAAGAGACTTCGCTTGTCTTATCAGTAAATTATTCTCGATCAAACATTTGTTTGAATGCTAGAATGGATCAATTTATTAATCAAAGACTAAACGCTTACGGTTAAATGTTGCATTTATACATTCAAAAGAATTACAAAATTCAATTTTAGTATTTTCGATAATTAACCTTTTCAATAAACAATTAAATACCCAAGGTTCATATTCATATAACCAATTAATATTATTGAAAACTAGGATCCAAATTGTCATAATTTCATCACGCCGCTTGATCTGCTAGTAATGAACCTTATACAAAATGGTAGAGCTATTGCTCAATTGCCAATTTCAATTGCAATTCCTAGATTTATGGGATTTACATATAGCCAATATCAATCGCCATGTAAACATGTTTTATCCCATCGTATGCCTTGAGTTGCCTCACTACAAAACTCAATTAAGTTGTCCAACTTAAGAAACTGCAAAATCGTCCATGCCCGCTCTCACTACACGTGGACATTTTACCCTTTGATTACGATCTAAGTCACGATCTCACGCAAATAAAAAGTAATCTTAGGTGTTTCCTTTTCGTTGGATGGCATATAACTTAAATTAAAGGGTAATAGTTTTGATGTTAAATCAAATATGTACAAAGATGTCATGCATTCATCTTTGTAGCATAGTTTTTATTAAAACATTTATATCTTGTTTTAATGTATAAGCTTTTCATCATCAAACTTTAATTGAGGTATTGGGTTCACCAATCAAGGAATTTAGTGTTAATTATCATCCATTATACCGTACTTTTGCATAAGTGTAAACACTTAGTGGTTCGGATAATTACCACCGTGGCATGGAATTAAACTAATTCGGCCTTAAGATGAGCTTGCACATTTAATGGCTTACTAAGTAGCTCCATTCGAACTTACAAGGGCAGAGGACAGTGCACGCTAAAGCACAACCTTAGACATCCTTTCAGTGTGACTGTGCGCACTTCTTTAAACCCCTTTTGTTAGTTCATTCTCATGGGTGAGCCGTTCAGACCATTTGTACCAAAGTCATCAATCAATTAAACGATTATGATTACTATTCTTAAAATACATGTTTCACCATTGTTTAAGTCAGCTTTATTTTTTCTTGTAAAAATACCCTTGTTACACATAACAAACAAGCAAGTATTTATAAAATAAAACAATGAATGCATAACAAATAAAAGTCATGCATATCAAATAGCCACATGCAAACGGTTTGATAAATCCTATTAATAACCAATTCTAGATTTGACAATATGCATATATTTAATTAAGACTTTCACCCGTTTACATCTATGTACAAGGTGAACCACATGCATCGATTCATCGACAAGCAAGTCAAAATTAAATACATACCACATAGCACATAATTGATTAAATTAATAATTATTGAGGTCTTCCCCAATTTTAGATCTATCAAAAATTAGTGTATATCACTTAAACATGAAAGACATACAATAAAGCAAATCCATGATAAAACATGCAGATAATTATCATGGATATTAAATTACACTTAACAATTAATGCAATTAATCAAAGTTACGATATACACATAAAGTTGCATGCATCTTAGGGTTTCTAATCCAATTAAAACAATAGTTTACAAAACCCAAATTAGGGCACCAAAAACGCCTCATGATTGGGTTTAGGTTTTGCAAACCCTAGATCTAAGCATACAAATAATAACACATTCATGTTTATATTAATTATGTGTTTCAAGATTAATTACTTGTTATACAAGGCTCGTGATGCCACTGTTGAGTTTATAAAATATATAACATACAATAAACAAGTAAACATCAAGAGTACGCAAGGAAGACTTAAGATCATAACAAATAAATTAATTAATGAAAGTATGCGAACGCATTTTTTGAATGTCAAATCCCTCGAGCAAAGCAAAACAACCCTCGAGGAAAGCAAAACAAAGAAGTACTTATTGGTGTAAGAATAATGTCTTACAACCACGCTCTTGTACACACACTAACTAAACGAATCGCTTGCTAGATCTAACACAAGTCCTCGCTTAAGAAAACGAAACCAACTCCCCAATTGGGGTGCTCGGCCGATTATAGGACAAGAGAGAGGAGAGGATAGATCTAGGGTTAATTCAATGCATAAAGATATGAATTGAAACCCTAGAACCTACCTTGCTTTATATATAGTGAATGGAATTCTTTAAAACAAGTTAGGATTAGGTTGGATAAGGCCCCTTGGCCGCCATACCACAAGCCCAAAGCCAAAACCCATAAATTTTCCAAGTTTTTCATTTCTAGTCTTCTTTCCATTTAACTACCGTTAGTCATTTTTCCGTTAAATACTTAACGATCGTTAACCGGACTTAATGTGCAATAATTAATCGTAAACATAAACATTAATTATTAATTTTAATTCTCATTCGCAATGCAGTAATCCCGCCATTAACGAAGCTTCAATCCGACATTCACATGTTTGTATATATATACCAAACATATTTCATATAATGCTTTACAAAAGACGTAGATAAAGTCATGACGATATTGCTGACAGCCATCCAAGGAGGATCTTAGGGGCTATAGCCGCCCCCTAAAATTTAGCTCACACCTAGCTATTTGTATGGAGTTATGGATATAAAAATTTAGACAATATACTTTACATGAGGAAAAGTCAAACTTCACAATAAAAAGGAACTTGTCAACTTGCAAAGATGAAATTTGTTCACAGCTTCTCTTCGTATTTGGTTCGTTTTTCGTTCATCTAGTACAAATTAATCTAATTTATAGTAAGATGATATGAATGTATAAAGCTTCGATAGTTCAAGAAAATCGCTGTCAGTGGTAGTTTATGTAATAAAGTATATACTTTTTTTCTACGACTTATACAGTATTTATATAAGATGTAACAATCATTTTTTCGACATGTTTTGGCCCCCCCAATCATACGCGCTTCAAGTCTCGCCATCGCGCGACGCTACCACTGTGCCTCACACTTTGCAAAACTTCATAATATTTACGAGCCTTTTAGAACCATGATACGAAATGACAATAAACGTTAGCTTTTTATAAATTTCCATCTAACATGCCACTGATATTTTGATACCATGTCAATATTTGATTGGTCTTAAGGTATTTTCAAACTAGTGCATGATACACGATGGAATCTTTAGCAAACAGTGAGACTACGAGTTCAACGAATTTTATCCACCTCAATACTACTATTAGGTATTTCGGTCTAACTTATTAATCATGACTTACCAAACAAACAGCTTATGTTTGCACATTAGACACATACTAGCTAGTATTTTTTTTCTAGAAGCCAAACAAAATCCTAATTCTAGAAGTTAGGCAAATTATTATTTTACTTAAGGATGTCGTCAACATTATTATGTTTTTAATCATTTGACACTTAAATGTGTAAACAAACATACTGACTCAATTCTGGATAAGACAATATATATTATTGCATATGTAACACCATATGGGGTGTTTAATATATCATATGGTGTAAGTTTATGACAAAATGTAATACTATTAAACATGTAGAACACAAAAGGTTTAGTCAAACTAGGAACAACTTATCGATCAGTGTCTAAAAAGCAATGTAAATGTGTGATCTCGCATTCGTTTTTATAATGTAGAAACAATAAACGATGTCATCCCGTTTTGTAAATCTAGAAGACAGTATGATCGGGATACTAGAAGTTCTTAAAAACACGAATGTGATGAATTTCCGAAGGTCTGATGACTAGTAATTTGAATAATCGGAAAAATAGCTTAGAAATTGAATTTAACTAATCTGGATAATGTTTTAGTATAGTAGTAGTCGTTTCTCAGTTCATTTGGCTTATATACATAGCTTTTCGACACTTTTTACAAACATTTTCGATGCTGCGTTTGGTCTAATATCCTTCAAATGGTTAGATGATATGTCGGTATGATGTGAATTCGATTTTACGTATGTAAGAAAAATAAATCTGGCATTCTGGCCCCATAGAAATCTTGGTACAGCAATTGCAGCCAACTATTTTGGCACGAGGATGCTTGTTTTTACTTTAAACTCAAAATGGTCACGTATAGTTCAATGACAAACAAAGAATACGAATGACAAAAGAGGTGCCAATTATTTCAATTTGGTGTTAACCAAAAGACAAAAATCTATCACCTCAAAACCTACCCATCCTTCAGTCTTATGTGTTACTGAACAATCATACTGAAACTTTGTTTTTGGGTAAAAGGTTTTTACACTGTGAATATATTACTCCAAAAACCATTTAAGTGTATAGGATGCGGGTGAATCTCGAATCTCAGCATGTTACATAAGCGGTAAAGCTAACATAACCAGACACTACTATTCCTATAAAATACATTTGACTTGAGACCAAATATAAACTAGCGTCTACATTTACTAGAAAGATTTATATCAAATGCTTCACAAGTTGGTCTTCAGCTAAATCTTCACATATACAATTGTTGTGTTTCTACTTTCTAGACTAACTTTAAGAGTGCTAGGTGCACTGAGCCATAGCCGCACATTATAGCCGCACCAAGATACCCCTATAAGGTGACTATACTTTCAATGCACCACTTGCTCTAACTATTACCCGATATTTACCTTTCACTCAACTATATATCGGCATCACATTATCTTTGTCACTCTCGCTTACTCGCTACTTAAACACTCATAGTTCTCACTCACCAAGTCACCATTATACCTGAGTTTTAATTAATACATACACACGCACAAACACACTCTCGCCTTCTTCTTCATCCGGTGACACAAACACCACTCCAAATCCTCCTCATACGTGAGAGAGGGACATGTAACCCTCCTCACGCACGCATGACCAACTCACCATATCAGTGGCAATCGCAGCCTAGCACATAACTCTTGCATGGGTTCCAGATAATATTAATGGTAAAGTACAGATGTATATCTGTGTAACAGATAAATTGATAATTGTTATTCATGTTTGCCAACAAAACATCATATTCAGATGACCGGCATATATCAATCTAGCAAATAAGAGCGAATATTTTGTCACGGCAAAAACATGATAAGTTGAGCAAGCAGGAGACAAAAACGCTCTTCCAAATGCTTTACACCCCCATCCGGCGTTATCAATAATATGTTCTATCTAATCATGGATGCCTATATACCAAAGATGATTCGTCCAGGAGAATAACGAATATACATTAAACTTCGAATACCAAATTGACTACTGTAGTATACAAATCACCCGGTATACAGCAAATGTGTTGCAGACATAATATGCATGCCAGGGTTATATTACAGTGTATAAATGACCATGTGTACACGACTATGCGCTCATATATATGTACTTTATTGTTTGCCAGCTTTGGAGCATTAATAATCAACGGGTTAAAACAACTAGGCCACTGCTTGAAGAAAAATGCAGGCATCAACATCAAGGGAAGAAATCACATGAAATGGAAACCACGGATAATGTGAATCATAAGTGCATAAAGCATATGAAACAAAAATGGACATTGATTATCTCATGATATGCCTCAAATGGTATCAACATCCTAGAATGACTATCTGAGTGTCCAAAACAGTAGGGATTTGTCGGCAGATAAAATTGTAGCACGTGTCACCACTTAATCATGGAAAACGTTCAAAACTTCCTTACAGTAGCGTTCACATGCCATCATAGCAACTAAAACGAGTGGTTATGACGCTTGCTACTTCTGTGAAAGCTGCTCCACAGCTTGCTGCTCTAGAGTTTGTTGTTCTTCAGTTTTGTTCATAGCATTTTTCATAAGCTCGTAGCCAGCAAAGTTCATAGCCCCAAGTGGAGCAATCCAGAAGAACCTAGGTATAGCCCCTTTGAATAATCCAAGTGGGCCCTCATGCCGGAGAATAGATAATGCAATTATGGACATGGAAACCGGCCGCCCTTGAGGTGCAGTCATCATTCTAGTTTTCATCACATCAAAGGGTGTCGTAGTAACTGCAGCCAGACCCCCGGATAAAGCCCCAACTGCAATTGTCTCCCATGGTTCAAGTTCACGTCCCAGAATTTTCTGGGCAGCCTGAAAAAACGTCAAAATATAAACCTCCTCAAATTTGTAACACGGTGGAGATTGGTGTTGAATCAACATACATCCTATAAAGAGAAAAATAGAGTCACCTTCTTGGACTCTCCAGAAGTCCCATGCCTGCAACATAAAATGGGACCTCCCTACAAAGAGTTGCACCAGTCCCACGGAAGAAACCTTTGACACCATCTTGTTGCCATGTGCAGATGATTGCCTCCCCCACGTTGTTGAATATGCCTGCCTGCAACCTTTGCTTCAACACTTCACATGGAATTCTTACTGCTGTCCCCAAAACAGTACTGCAAAACGATGCTATAGACTGAACCTGGAACGTCACAGAAACATGCATAAACATAAACATCATATAATATTAGGAAACATATTTTCTAGGATAAGTAATTACTGACTCAATTCTCAAGGTGCTTTTATGATATAGCCTTTACCTGTAAGTCTGGAAGAGTTGGAGCAACATTTATCAGCACAATCTTACTTGCTTCAAAGATACCAGTCCGTAATCCATGGCTGCATTAATATATAAGAGATTATACATTTGTCAAATGAAAGACAAAAACAAAGGAAACAGAAATAAGAGTGAACCTTGAAAATTGTCCTATAATTGCAGGAATGGAGCCTCTGTATACTCCACGAAATCCAACTTCTGGAAGTTTTGCAATCATTTCTGGGAAAGAAAGAGTTGACGCTTGTACTCGAGTCTGCATACACAAGGAAACTATAAGACTCCTACCAACTTTCATATTGATGAACGGTCCATTTTAATTATCACAGACGATATCATGAAACTTGTGGCAGAACATATCAAGTGTAACTCTATAAACAAAACAGCTTACCTTTATTGTATCAATAGGGTGCATTACAGATGTAGACAACGCGCAAGCAAGGCCACCTGCCAATGCAGATTTTAAAACACTACCAGTATGTACTTCTACAGGAGGTGCCACTGCCACAACAGTAGCAGCTTGAAACCATAAGTTCCTGTAATTTTTGTACAATGGGTTAGAGAAGTGTTAGATGACACAATATTGTTTATGAAAGCCGACCAGCCCCAAATAGACCCTATAGTCGCCGTATTTACCGTGGATCTTCTTGAAGCTGATCAGATGGGAGAAGAACCATAAAGTTCCTAAAATGCCCATAAGAAATAGATTCTTCTGTGTCAGATTTGAGAAAACGCATCATGGCAACAGCATTATCTTCATTCGCAGGAAGTCCTGCATTCTTTAGTGATTCTAAGATTTCACTTTTCTGCAGTGTCCCTGACTTGGTTAAACAAAGACTAGTATAAGCTCTAAGGATGGTTGGTTCTTTTTGTTCCATTAATGACAAAAACTGTTGCCATCCAAATGACTTTGAAAACAAGTGTCTTCTAGTGCGACGCATCAATTCATGAGCATATCTTCGAGGAAGCTTTCTTTTTCTAATAGCAATCTCAAGATCCTCTAGAGTTACTTGTCCGTCGCCATCTCTGTCCAACTCCTCAAAAAATCTCCTTCCTGCGCATATGAAAAAGTTCAGGAAGGGTAAGGTTCTCCTACTGTAAAATAGCGGTTTTATGCTTGACCATAGTTGTAGTAATGCTATCGACTTTTCTAAAAGCTTAAACCAAGAAATTGTAGGCAAAATAACTGTATTTAGCTTAAACATTATCCTTTATTTATAACAGCGCTCACACAGTCACACACAATCCCCAATTGCAAGATGGACATAATTTAAGAGAGCTTTGCTATGCACCAACTAGGTAGATGAAACTATGCAAGTCTCATCAATGATATACATAGTAAGAAAAAACATATTGTAAGGCTTAAACACGAGACTTGTGAGAGGAGAGTGCAACAGCATGGCTTATCCAATTTATACTAGGGTCCAGAGAAAATCTTAAAAACTCGTTCCAAGGGAGTTCGACTGAGAAAAAGTGACTCAAGTTTGACTACTGTATCCTACTTGCTATATTCACGATAATCATAATGATTATGAGCTCAACAACCTTACTCTTGTAAGTTTAGCTCATCTGAACCATGACTGTTTATCAGGGACGGATTTTAAGCACAGGGCCTCCAAATTTTCAGGGGCCCCGATGTTATAAACGCATGGCTGATTTTATTTATTGTTTCACGAAATACTGATGAAAATATAGTCTAGAACGTAAGAATTTTGCGTTATAATTGGAACAAATATTAGTTTCAATCAATTTATTAAAAAAAAAAGAAACAGAGTTGCAGACCTTACGGGAGGAAGATGACTACTATGAGTACTATTCACTTTTTTACCCTAAGGTTTATAGATTTTACACTTTATCTTGGCTTTTTAGTTTCATTCTTGAATAAAAGTACAAATGAGTTTACAAATTTACACTTTCAAGTTTCAACCCAAGTTTAGGAAAAATAAATAAATAGATAAATAAATAAATAAATAAAAAGTTTAGAACTAGTCCAGTTATTTTTGAACGATTGTTTTATACTCTTTAGAGAGATTTTATATGTGCTTAGTAAATTACTACGATAAAGCTAGACATGTTATATACAGTTTTTTAATGTTTACGAATACATGACTTTTTTATATTTATATAACATATAAAATTGTGTTGTCTGAGAGGCCTACTTTGTCACATTGGCACAAGGCCCCAAAAATTCACGGGACGGCCCTGCTGTTTCTCTCTACAAAGATAATAATTTAATTTAAGCATTTCAAAATATAGAAGATACTATGGTCATACTCAATATCCCGTAAGGCCATAACACATTCTCCTCCCCCAGAAATCCAATCTTAGATGATATACTAATAAGTACTAATAAACTATAATATCTAAAGAAAACACTCGTAAGATAAAAGGGTTAAATTTTGAATGAAATTGATACTATGAAAAGTTTCTATTTCAGCTGCTAAAGAAATGTACCTTCTGCCTCAGTGTATCTGAAGAAATCCTGGACAGAGAACAGTTTCTTCTTATCAGGATGATCCTTAGTCGACCGTCCTAACTGAGGTACAAGCTCCATTAGTTCAGTCAATGAAACAGTAGACAAAGTGGACCTCAAACGCTCAACATTCGATAAAGGAATACTTAGCAAGCCACTAGCCATCTTCATGCAGAAGCTGCCAACATTCCCTTCCGTAACATTAGAACTAACTGCATCATCACTATCGTCCTTAACAGGTGACGTTATATCAACAATACCTGGAGGAACACCTCCAACTCTCGCAAACTTCAAATTTCCTAAAAATCCGCTAAAATCTGCTTTTTTACCTTCCAAAACAGCACCAACAGATTTCAAATGATCAACCTGGTCACGGTCTCATTTCCAAACTTGCACACCCAACTCGAACTTATGTAGATTCTGAGCTATTTGATCAAGAACAAACCCGATAAAGTGCTCAATGGCCATACCATTTCCATCTTTAATTTTCAAAGTTTCTCAAGACGCACGGCAAAAAACCAGCTCATTTCCCAAATCTGTTCGCTTTCTATCACCAGAAATACTCTCCAAAAAAGCCCCTTTAGCAATAAACTCGTTTCTATCTCTAGAAACTTTCGACTTATAGTCACCATTACCCTTTTTCTGCATCTTCTTTTTACCATTTTTACCATTCTTGAAAGGGCCGGGAACAGCCTGAGCAATACTACTAACAAGCAACGACCACGCGGACCGCAAACTGCACAATTAACACAAGTCCCATCCTCTTATGTAACTATCAACCCTTTATCAATACTATTAAACGCGAAAATCCCTAAAAACGGGACCTTTTTCTTCCTCATCACTAACACACCATTCCCATTCCCATTCCCATTCCTATTCCTCTTCTTCACGTCAAACAACTCAGCTTTACTAATCTCTCCGGCTTTACGGGCATTCTATTATTAGTACTACCAGGCCACTTAGGTTCGAAATCTTTGGCTACTTTCCTTAAACTAGATTCAAGTGGACCAAAAGCATTCTTAACAAACTCGACCGAGTTCCGAAACGATTCCAAAGGATCATTTCCATTCCCATTCACCATCACTAACAAGAAAACTAACCAAACAACCTTAACACCCAAAACCACAATCTCAAAACAACAACCTAAATACTAAATAAAACTATTATTAACATCATCAAACCCTAAAACAAGCTCACAATTATTAAATTATATATTTACACATCATTTCATTAGATGATTATATATGAGATTAATAAATAAGTATACCTGATTAGTGGAAGCAATATGTATAGATATAGATATATATTATATGTATGTATAGATGAGGGAGGGATATGGTGATTGAGAATTAACTAGAAGAAAAGGAAGCAGAAGAAGAAGAGGCTTGTAATTTTTTGACTATTATATGGACTAGTATTTTTTTTATTTTTAGATTTACAAATTTAATAAAATTATATCATTAGCAGTAAATAAAAAAATTAAAGGATAAGAGATGATGACTGTGGATAATGGTGACGTGTATCCTACCTGGATAAGGACACACTATTTACTTTATTTAATGTTCTTCATTATGCCAAAATATCTTGGAACAATTCTATGTTTGATATTTGCTGAAATTGTTGAGCTTGCGATCTTTTGCAAAGTGGTTAAAATTAAAAAGTGTATAAAAGTTAATATATAATGTACACCTGCCTCCCATTTTAATTATACATAATATACTTTTGAATTATTATTTTTTTCACTTCAAATTTCAAACGCACATATCTCTTAAAACCACAAACTTTAAAACCGATTTCACCATAATTTTAAAATTTGATTCTCTTTAATTTGGTATAAATCTTTTTAATTATTTCAAACTTTTTGACATATTCATCGGCCATGATTTTCTTGATGCTTTTGCTATTTTCGATCATATTTTTACCTTAAAATTGCCAAATCATAAAATACTTAAAACACAAAAGTTTTAGATTTTGATTCACTATTTACCAAGGAATTTGAATCACTCAAATCCGATATGATATAAGTGAGATATCGACGCTAAATATGACGCTTTAGTCATATTTTTATACACGCCAGTTTGGCACTTAAACGACTAAATTTTAGATTTTAAGTGTTAAAATTGAGCTAAATGAACTAATTTTGTCCCACAACGTATCATTAATCATTTTATTAATGTAAAACTCAAAAAGTGGTGTTTTTTAATTGTTAAAGTTATTAAAACCGATGAACTAAATCGATAACGATGAACCAACTAAAATGATAACCAAACTAATTGATTAATCGATGAACTAAATTAAATCGATGAACCAAATCAAACATGGTTCATCATTTTATTTTCATCAATCATAGTTTCAAATTTTAACATGTTGGTGTTTGTTTTGTTGTTCATCAGCTTTATTTTAGTTCATCAATCATAGCTTCAGCTTTGGGTTTATCGCTTTTGGTTTGGTTTATCGATTGGTTTTGTTCATCAATCATAGCTTTGGTTTTGTTCATCGCTTTTAGTTTGATTCATCACGGCTGGTTTTTCATCAATCATAGTTTTAGTTTGGTTCATCGCTTTGGCTTGGTTCATCGGGCTTTGGTTTCATCAGCTTTGGTTAGGCTCATGCTTTGGTTTTATGCTTTTTTAAACAGCTTTACTGTTTCATCAGCTTTTAATAGTTAAAAACATTAACTATTAAAAATCACTTTTGAATCTTACATTATTAAAATGATTAATGGTGCATTGTTGTAAAAACGTTAGTGCATTTAACTCAATTTTAACAATAAAAATATAAGCTAGACATTTCATCGTATTAACCTCAGATCCAACAAATATGAGTAAAACACAATCTTTAACGTGTGATATCTTACCCATATGACATCGAATTTGAGTGATTTAAATTTATGGGTAAAGAGTGAACAAAAATCTATAACTTTGTTTTTAAGTTTTTCAATGATTCGACATTTATGAAGGTAAAAATAGGGCCGAAAATGCCAAAAATCAGAAAAATCAAAACTATTTGATATGTAAAAAAAAAAGTTTGAAATATTTATCAAGATTTATACCAAATTAAAGATAATCGAATTTCAAAAATTATGATGAAATCGGTTTTTCAAAAAGTTTGTCGCTTCAAAGTTATTTCAGGTTGAAATCGTAAAATAAATATAAAAACAAGTGCTAAAACACAAAAAATACCTCCTAACCGAATTTAATAAAAAAAAATGAGTAATGAATCGGGACACTTGTCACATCATGAGGAGCTTTCTAACCTTTTTAATTTTTCTTAATTTGTAAAAGATCGCATCTTAAATTGTAGATGAAGATGGTAATTATATAAGTAGATTACTTTTATAAGTTATATAATATTTGATTTTTAGAAATTATGAAAATTATGTTTTTATAAGCTTTTATGAATTTTGTTTGTCAACAAAAGATTAGAGTGTGTTTAGTTGATGAAAAACATCTTATTTTTTTAAGAAACCTTTTATAAGAAAATGAAAAAATTGTCACATTTTTTCCTAACAATTTTCAAAAACATGAAATTCTCACTTTCTAAATTTGAACTAAAAAAGTGAAATCCACAATATACCATTCGCCACTTTTTTTCTTTAATAAAAAATACATGATTTACCCAAGCTATCTTAATCACCATTGGTAACATCTCCACCTTTTATCCTCGCTGGCCACCACACCATCGCATCTAATGTAATTTAAAAGATATATATAATTCTATCTAAATGAGTTTTCAAAATTTTTAACTCTTATGTGAAGCAAAAAATTCATATTTTTCTTAAATATCTAAAAACCGACAAAATAAATTTTTTTTTCTACAATAAACTTCCTCTTATACTTTAAGCAGCTTAATTTTCTTAAAAATAAAATAATCTTTCAATAATTTCATGTGCCAAATATATTCAGATATCCACTAAAACATGAATATTTACATATTTTCTCAAAATACAAGTTTTTAATGCATAATATATAATGATGTTTAAGTATGTTTTAAATGTATACACAAATTTTTAAATTTTAGCAGGTGTATATGTATTGACCCAAGTACTATTTATAATGTATATATATGATAAGTTGTAACTCGGTGTAATGTTGACATTCATAAGTTTATTCATCAATAAAAGTGTTTATTTAAAATAATTTTATAGTTTCTTTAGTTAGATAGCATCAACTATTACTAAATTGTACAAATTTATTATTATTATTTTTTTGAACGACAACTTTTACAACATGCAACATCTATCTTACATGTATTTAATAACACTTGAACTCACAATCTCTATGTTGATGGACCATTAACATACCGCTAGCAGCTAGCCTAAAAAGCTTTTGGTTACTAAAAGAGTGATTGACGTAGACAAGGGTGAACAGTTATTGTTTACGCTCAGGCGAAAGTACCCGTGTACGTGGCAAATCTGCCTCAATGAAGACAATTAACTATGCGATATTACGGCAGTTGTTTCGCTTAACATTCAAAATGAACGAAAATATTAAAATGTAATTGCAAATCCGTTGTAAAATCCGATAATTTAACTCTAACAAAAATTCTTAACATGGTTGACATTCACAAACTAGAGAGAGTTTTCAGTAAAACAATGAATACTTTCCAGAAGAAATCAAGTTTGACATTCACGAATGAGCTTTTAAAACCATAAATACTTTCCAAAATTACCATGCAAACCACATTTTTCACTTTTCGCATTTCACTTTTTAATTCGACTTGTTGACCATTTTATTTTTATGTGGTATGATATGGACTAGTATGCTTTTATAAATCTTTCAGGTCCTTCCCAGCGAGTAAAGTATATAAATGAAGACATCACATCATTTTGTATTGGTTGGCTTTCCTAATAACAATAAGATACCCAGTATCAATATAACTTATATTTCATATAAATAAATGAACCAATCATAACCCTCCATTTTTATCTAAATTAATACAAAATCATTTTCCACCTTTTTTTTTAAAAACAACATATCTTACAAACGGTAAATCTTCAAAATATAATACACCATCGTGACGGAATTAAATTATCTTTCTATGATACGACTTTACATATTTTCGACAAACATTTTTTCAAAAATTCGTCCTAAAAAATCATATATGATTTTTACGAATCATATATGATTTTAAAAAATCATGTATGATTCGATTTTACGAATCATATATGATTTTTACAATCATATATGATTCTCAAAAATCATATGTGATTCAGAAAATCAATCATATATGATTTTCACAAATCATATACCGAACCTGTTTTGAAAAAAAAATGCTATAGTAGTATATCTATAGCATAATTTAATTCGCCACGATGCAGTATAATTTTATCGCAGAACGATTAACGGCCATGTAGATATTTAATTTTTAAAAAAGTGAAAGTTTATCATAATAAAATGAATTCGGCTATTATCCATTGACGATCTATTAAATTTTGGGCTCTATATCGAACTTTTCCTAAGATACCTAAATATTTTAGATACCTAAAAATTTTCACATGAATAATAAGATTAAACAAATGAGCAGTGATAAATAGACTTACTAAATAGACTTATAAATATGTCAACTTCATTTATATTTGAGTTTGTCTAATGGGTATCCTTAGAGCAAAGTTTAAAACGTTTATAAAAAGAAAGTTTGAGTTTATTAAATTAAAAGTCAAATTTAAGTATAGTAATTTATAAGCTTAATTAATATCCGTATGTATTAAATACAATTTGTAATATAAAACGAATGTTTGTGTTTAATCAATGTACCTTAACCAATGCCCTCAGAGCACTGGTTAGCCAATCCGTTTATATTTTAACAAATATTATACACTTATTTTCTTTTATTATTACCACCAATTAAATATTTGTATTCACCAATCACATTTATAAGTTTATCTTTAAGTCCCTTAACTAAGCCTACAATCATTTTTTCCTAAACATAATCTATACTTAAAGTAAACATGTTTAAAGAATAAGATGAAAAATTTCAAGCAATCAATAAACAAAAATATTGGTACCGCTTAAAAGGTTGATGAAAGATTAGGGCTCATTTGATTTCTAAGTGGGTTTAAAATAGAATTTAGATTTGGGATTAGTTTAAAAGAAATGACAATGATTAATTTGTAAAATGTAATTGGAAATAGATTTTATAATTCGAATATTATTATAAATTAAGTAGGGCTCATTTGCAAATATTATTAAAATAAAAAAAAATAAAACATATTGACATGCATGTGAAAGGATTGTCATGTTGTCATTTTTATTTTTTTATTTTTTTATTTTATTATTATTATTTTTTTGATAGATTGTTTGACACCCTCTAATTTGATAAAGAATTGGTCTATAGTGTTTGATTCATAGTTTCATTCACAAAGATGCAACCAAACATATATTTAAAACAATCTATCACTCCATATCTAATGAAAACCGTGTACCAAACGGGCCGTAAGTCTATAATGTTGCACCTTTTATAATTTTGATAAACTTGGGAGGTGTATATTTGACGTTTTTGCTAATAAGTGAGATTTAGAGAACATGCTAGCCATTAAATACCTAGATTATTTCCTTAAACAATAATACGGAGTATAATAAGCCTAAAAAGATTGTATCTGAAGTCAAAGATTTACTCGCTTGTTACAAGGATCAATAATAGTCCCCTAAAAGTATCATAACGATGCCTAATAAGATAATCTTAAATAAACTCTTAATTATGAATTTATCTATCTATGCTACATAAAATATAAAAATAAGCAATGCTCAATAATCGGTGAGAAAGTTTGAATGTGAGTTTTGGAAAATGCTTTTGGACAGCATTTTAACTTTAAAGATTCATGATTTTGTTAAAACTCACATGAATGCCAAATTTCGATTTCTATTATTTTGCAACTTTAGAAATTATTCATTATTTGCAAAAAACTGCATAAAGATAGCATATACCTCATACAATTCTAACGCCAAATCACGTTAAAAATTGTTAGAATGAATTATCTGGATGCTACAAACCGCTTCAGAATTATATTTCGATCTTTCACGCTCTATTTCAACGTTAAATCTAAAACACTTGTCATAATATCACATATCATTAATTGTCTATCGCTAGAAACCGTTGCCGGCAGACACGGGTACTTGCCTGGCCTATAAGTAATGCGTAATTATTGGAAAAAACATGAGTTTGATGTGCCCAAAAAGAAATAGAGAAATGTGAAAAAGGAAATATGAGAGTGATACGTGTAGCATTGCATGTGGACACGTTGGTAGATTCATTCCCACATGGCGAAATGTTGCATGTTTTACCTACTACCCATTCGCCACGTCTTTCTTTATCTACTGTTTTTTTTATTTTTCTTGTCGACAACCATTTCACGAGTTCACGTTTCCCTTTGTCTTTTTCGATTTTTATTTTACTTTATGTTATTTTGCGGCTTAGGTTTTATGTCTTTTCGCCATTTATCTTTTATTAGATCGTGTGATGGTTTTTTATCTATAGCTTTGTATGATTGTACGGCTTAGAGGAAATTTCTAGAGCTGCGACAGATAAGTACTCATTCAACGGCGCCACTAAATTTCTACGACTTTATTATATATCCGAACACAATGCCAGACGTACTATTTAATTCACGACTACTTATATACGCCAGATATTATGTGTTAGATAGGCCTATTTTGCTGTGACAAATACGTAATCATCAAATTCACGACGGCTCTCGTATTTATCAGCATGCTTGTATGGTTGTTTTCGTCCCATGTTTTTACCGTTCCCTTATGGCCTTATCATGTTATCAGACACAACCATTAATGATACACACTTATATCTCACCATATGTACACATAATTATTTATCGAGAGTTTTAAAGTGATTGATATTATTATATCACATATTTTGACGTTATCATCATTTACGCATTATTGACTGCAAAGACAATACGAATGCATAAATAAATGCGCAAGATCAAAATATGCGCTGCAGTGATCACCTCCCTTTAAAAACCATTTTTTTACGCTGGAGATTATCTTGAAAAAAGATAAGATTTGTTTACATTTATTTTTCAATATCCCTACCAATAAGATTAGTATGTTGTTGTTGAAGACAAAATTACACCTGGATGGTCCCCGTGGGTTTGCCCATATCAAGTTTCAGTCCCTAAGTCATTTTAATTACCCCACGTATACTATTTGAAACGCTGCACTCTTTTTAGTCCCTAATTTGAATGTCCCGCTAGTTCGACCAAGTGTTTAAATTCAAGTAGGTATCGGTCTTTTCACCATATTCTTCCACACCTTTATAATACCCCCTTTAATATCTCAACCTTAAGATAAAATTAAAACCCTAAATCACATACATTACCCAAAATTAAAACCCTAAAACACAAAAACTATTTTCCAATCATGGTTTGCGTAGGTGTGGTCGAAAGTATGCATAATCAAAACTTCTAGACAAGAAAATCCAGTGGCTACGCTTTTACAGCTTGCCCCATTCCCTGTAGTTATAAATCAAGTATGTGGTTTAATCAAAACCCCAAAACCTGTGTGTCTCTTTTCTCGCTCACGTGGATCACGTATGTGGATTGATTGGTTTGATCCCTCCAATGCGGCCGTTCAAATTATCCCCTCGATTGTTAAGGCGCGAACAAAAGTACGAAAGTGCCATTGAAGATTTGAAAAGTCAACCGAGAAAGACAAAGATGTATTTGGTGCTACTTGGTTAGGTTTTTTAGTATATTGCAATGTACCTCTGCCTAAGCTTGATATGTAAAGGTCAAGTATTGTGGTAATGTAGGTAGTCTTTGTGTTAATGAATAAAAAGATTAGATTTGGGTAATTTTTGTGAGTTTTTATTTGTATTTGGTTAGTTTGACTACTAATGTCAATCAGAAACATATGCACCCATCATATTTGAAAACTAGTTTGACTACTAATAGTCAAACTTAACTACACTTTACATAATCTATAAGACATAAAACAAACTTAACCATGTATATTATGTAACATCCCAACCCGACAAAGTAGAAGTGTCACATTCTCGTGTCATATCGTAACATACAAATAAAATATTTACAAACGAAACCTTAAAATGAAGTTTTCCAAATCATATAAACAATTGTCCGACGAGGAACAAATCCAAAATGAAAGAAATCTCAAAACAAACTCTTCAAAGTAAGTCCATAAGTACTCACGGTACTAGTGGTTGGTCCACTAAGATATTCTATCTCAAATTTCATCGAATCCCATCTTCAAACTTCCAAAACTCGGCCAAGCAGAAAAGAATGCTACCGATTTTAAAAAGTTCCCAAGCGAATGATATAAAACTAAAACTAAATAAAGTCTTAAATGCAAAATGAAACAAAGGAAACGGATAACAAAGTTGCAGTGGAATGAGATTAACGAGTCAATGAGGATCTAAGTGTGTAACACAATTATACAAATATCCAAAAGAACAGATAACAAGGAGAACGGCAAAACAAAAGCATCGATGACATATATACAAGCACATGCAAAACCAAGCGCATAAAAGTATCAAACATAAACAAGCATACAACGCCATATTCACACAATATATATCCGGCATACAATCGATTCAGTGAAATCATACATACACGCCAAAGAGAAATCTAAAGGCAAGCTAAGCAATTAATTAGTATGAGCATGGCAATCACAATGTGTCAAAACCCTTATTGAAAACACAACCAGAGATCATGATAAATTAAGTACTAACAAATAACACATGGCAACCACACGTAATAAGTAGGAATACACAGTTAAATTATAACGAATGGATTAAGGACATAGCAGAAAACTAAAAGTTATCAACAAGCCGACAACATAAGTTGGAATCCATTTATCCAATCCAACAAGAGTATAAAATGTAATTGTAAATATGGCATCTATACAAGTCAATTAATCTACATTTAAACACATACACTTAATCCAATATCAGTTAGAAATGAATACTAGCTCAAATCACATGGCACCACATGCAAATAGAAAACATAGTAGGAAAACTATAACTAAATAAGCAAAAGACATAGCATAGCAATTAGCAATTTATCAAAACATATATCATAATTAAACCATTTTCCAAACCTAAAACTTGATATAAACAGAGTCTAAACATGGCAGATCAAAATATAAGCAGATAGATACCCTAACT
>OU343218.1:189679202-189760384 GCA_910596185.1 Chrysanthemum makinoi | reverse complement strand
CTGAAGAAATCCTGGACAGAGAACAGTTTCTTCTTATCAGGATGATCCTTAGTCGACCGTCCTAACTGAGGTACAAGCTCCATTAGTTCAGTCAATGAAACAGTAGACAAAGTGGACCTCAAACGCTCAACATTCGATAAAGGAATACTTAGCAAGCCACTAGCCATCTTCTGCGAGAAGCTGCCAACATTCCCTTCCGTAACATTAGAACTAACTGCATCATCACTATCGTCCTTAACAGGTGACGTTATATCAACAATACCTGGAGGAACACCTCCAACTCTCGCAAACTTCAAATTTCCTAAAAATCCGCTAAAATCTGCTTTTTTACCTTCCAAAACAGCACCAACAGATTTCAAATGATCAACCTGGTCACGTGTCTCATTTCCAAATTCTTGCACACCCAACTCGAACTTATGTAGATTCTGAGCTATTTGATCAAGAACAAACCCGATAAAGTGCTCAATGGCCATACCATTTCCATCTTTAATTTTCAAAGTTTCCTCGCACGGCACAAAAACCAGCTCATTTCCCAAATCTGTTCGCTTTCTATCACCAGAAATACTCTCCAAAAAAGCCCCTTTAGCAATAAACTCGTTTCTATCTCTAGAAACTTTCGACTTATAGTCACCATTACCCTTTTTCTGCATCTTCTTTTTACCATTTTTACCATTCTTGAAAGGGCCGGGAACAGCCTGAGCAATACTACTAACAAGCAACGACCACGTGACCGCAAACTGCATACAATTAACACAAGTCCCATCCTCTTTGCGACTATCAACCTTACGATCACTATCATTAAACGCGAAAATCCCTAAAAACGGGACCTTTTTCTTCCTATCATCACTAACCACACCATTCCCATTCCCATTCCTCTTCTTCACGTCAAACAACTCAGCTTTACTAATCTCTCCGGCTTTACGGGCATTCTTATTAGTACTACCAGGCCACTTAGGTTCGAAATCTTTGGCTACTTTCCTTAAACTAGATTCAAGTGGACCAAAAGCATTCTTAACTAACTCGACCGAGTTCCGAAACGATTCCAAAGGATCATTTCCATTCCCATTCACCATCACTAACAAGAAAACTAACCAAACAACCTTAACACCCAAAACCACAATCTCAAAGCAACAACCTAAATACTAAATAAAACTATTATTAACATCATCAAACCCTAAAACAAGCTCACAATTATTAAATTATATATTTACACATCATTTCATTAGATGATTATATATGAGATTAATAAATAAGTATACCTGATTAGTGGAAGCAATATGTATAGATATAGATATATATTATATGTATGTATAGATGAGGGAGGGATATGGTGATTGAGAATTAACTAGAAGAAAAGAAGAAGAAGAAGAAACTTGTAATTTTTTGACTATTATATGGACTAGTATTTTTTTTATTTTTAGATTTACAAATTTAATAAAATTATATCATTAGCAGTAAATAAAAAAATTAAAGGATAAGAGATGATGACTGTGGATAATGGTGACGTGTATCCTACCTGGATAAGGACACACTATTTACTTTATTTAATGTTCTTCATTATGCCAAAATATCTTGGAACAATTCTATGTTTGATATTTGCTGAAATTGTTGAGCTTGCGATCTTTTGCAAAGTGGTTAAAATTAAAAAGTGTATAAAGCAATATATAGTGTGACACGTGTCTCCCATTTTAAATTATACATAATATAGTCTTTTGAATTATTATTTTTTTTTAATTTCAAGCGTATATATAGCTTAAGCCTAAAGCTTTTAGAAAAAACCGATTTGTAATTTTTTTAAAATTCGATTCTATTTAATTTGGTATAAATCTTTTTAATTATTTCGAAACTTTTTTTTTGACATATTCATTTGGTCATGATTTTCTTGATGTTTTTGCTATTTTCGATCATATTTTTTACCTTAAAAATTGCCAAATCATAAAATACTTAAAACACAAAAGTTTTAGATTTTGATTCACTATTTACCAAGGAATTTGAATCACTCAAATCCGATATGATATAAGTGAGATATCGCACGTTAAATATGACGTTTTAGTCATATTTGTTTACTATGAGGTGTTTGATGAAATGTCTAGCTTAGATTTTTAGTGTTAAAATTGAGCTAAATGAACTAATTTTGTCCCACAACGTATCATTAATCATTTTATTAATGTAAAACTCAAAAAGTGGTGTTTTTTAATTGTTAAAGTTTTTAACTATTAAAAGCGATGAAGTAAGACAGGATAAGCTGATGAACCAACAAAATTGATGAACCAACCAAAGCGATTGTGATGAACCAAACCAAAGCTGATGAACCAATCAAACATAGTTCATCAGTTTATTTTGATTCATCAATCCTAGATTCAGCTTAAATGTTGGTGTTTGTTTTGTTTTGTTCATCATTTATTTAATTCATCAATCATAGTTTCAGTTTTGGTTTGGTTTATCGAGTTTTGGTTTGGTTTATCAGATTGGTTTTGTTCATCAATCATAGTTTCAGTTTTGGTTTTGTTCATCAGTTTTAGTTTGATTCATCAGTTTGGTTTGGTTCATCAATCATAGTTTTAGTTTGGTTCATCAGTTTGGCTTGGTTCATAGTTTTTGGTTTTGGTTCATCAGGTTTGGTTAGGTTCATCAGTTTTGGTTTTATGCTTTTTAAACGTTTTAGTTTGGTTCATCAGTGTTTTAATAGTTAAAAACATTAACTATTAAAAAAAATCACTTTTTGAATCTTACATTATTAAAATGATTAATGATGCGTTGTGGTACAAAATTAGTGCATTTAGCTCAACTTTAACACTAAAAATCAAAACATTTACATTTCACACAGCATTTGTATCCAACAAATATGAGTAAAACACAATCTTTAACGTGTGATATCTTACCCATATGACATCGAATTTGAGTGATTTAAATTTATGGGTAAGAGTGAACAAAAAATCTATAACTTTCATGTTTTAAGTTTTTCACGATTCGACATTTATGAAGGTAAAAAATAGGGCCGAAAATGCCAAAAAAATCAAGAAAATCAAAACTATTTGATATGTAAAAAAAAAAGTTTGAAATATTTATCAAGATTTATACCAAATTAAAGATAATCGAATTTCAAAAATTATGATGAAATCGGTTTTTCGTAAAAGTTTGTCGTTTGAAAGTTATTTGCGTTTGAAATTTGGGGTGAAATATAAAAAACAGGTTAAAATGACAAAAATCTTGCTCTAAGATTTAATAAGAAAAAATGAGAGAATGAATGGGGGACACTTGTCACATTGTGAGTGGCTTTCTAACCTTTTTAATTTTCCTTACTTTGTAAAATATCGCATCTTAAATTGTAGATGAAGATGGTAATTATATAAGTAGATTACTTTTATAAGTTATATAATATTTGATTTTTAGAAATTATGAAAATTATGTTTTTATAAGCTTTTATGAATTTTGTTTGTCAACAAAAGATTAGAGTGTGTTTAGTTGATGAAAAACATCTTATTTTTTTAAGAAACCTTTTATAAGAAAATGAAAAAATTGTCACATTTTTTCCTAACAATTTTCAAAAACATGAAATTCTCACTTTCTAAATTTGAACTAAAAAAGTGAAATCCACAATATACCATTCTTCACTTTTTTCTCTTTGATAAAAAAAATACATGATTTACCCAAGCTATCTTAATCACCATTGGTAACATCTCCACCTTTTATCCTCGTTGTTGCCGCCCACCATCGCAATCTAATGTAATTTAAAAGATATATATAATTCTATCTAAATGAGTTTTCAAAATTTTTAACTCTTATGTGAAGCAAAAAATTCATATTTTTCTTAAATATCTAAAAACCGACAAAATAAATTTTTTTTCTGCAATAAACGCCTCCTCTTTATACTTTAAGCAGCTTAATTTTCTTAAAAATAAAATAATCTTTCAATAATTTCATATGCCAAATATACTCGTATATCCACTAAAACATGAATATTTACATACTAAAACATGAATATTTACATATTTTCTCAAAATACAAGTTTTTAATGCATAATATATAATGATGTTTAAGTATGTTTTAATGTATACACAAAATTTTAAATTTTAGCAGGTATATATGTATTGACCCAAGTACTTACGATAATGTATATATATGATAAGTTGTAACTCGGTGTAATGTTGACATTCATAAGTTTATTCATCAATAAAAGTGTTTATTTAAAATAATTTTATAGTTTCTTTAGTTAGATAGCATCAACTATTACTAAATTGTACAAATTTATTATTATTATTTTTTTGAACGACAACTTTTACAACATGCAACATCTATCTTACATGTATTTAATAACACTTGAACTCACAATCTCTATGTTGATGGACCATTAACATACCGCTAGCAGCTAGCCTAAAAAGCTTTTGGTTACTAAAAGAGTGATTGACGTAGACAAGGGTGAACAGTTATTGTTTACGACTAGGCGAGTACCCAGGCCTGGCGGCAACGGTTCCTAGTGATAGACAATTAACGATATGCGATATTATGGCAAGTGTTTCGTTTAACATTCAAAATAGAACGTGAAAATATTAAAATGTAATTTCAAACGGTTGTAACATCCGATAATTTAACTCTAACAAAAATTCTTAACATGGTTTGACATTCACAAATGGTATGAGAGTTTTTTTTGCAAACAATGAATACTTTCCAAAGTAATAGAAATCAAGTTTGACATTCACGAATGAGTTTTCTTTGCAAACCATGAATACTTTCCAAAATTACCATGCAAACCACATTTTTCACTTTTCGCATTTCACTTTTTTAATTCTTGACTTGTTAACCATTTTTGTATTTTATGTGGTATAAATATAGACTAGTATGCTTTTATAAATCTTTCAGGTCCTTCCCAGCGAGTAAAGTATATAAATGAAGACATCACATCATTTTGTATTGGTTGGCTTTCCTAATAACAATAAGATACCTGAGTATCAATATAGAACTTATATTTGTCATAACAAATGAACCAATCATAACCCTCCATTTTTTATCTAAATTAATACAAAATCATTTTCCACCTTTTTTTTAAAACAACATATCTTACAAACGGTAAATCTTCAAAATATAAAAATATCACCATCGTGGCGAGAATTAAATTATCTTTACATAGATATGCACTTTTACATATTTTAAACAAACATTTTTTTCAAAAATTCTGTCCGAAAAAATCATATATGATTTTTACGAATCATATATGATTTTAAAATATCATGTATGATTCGATTTTTACGAATCATATATGATTTTTACAATCATATATGATTCTCAAAAATCATATGTGATTCGTAAAATCGAATCATATATGATTTTCACAAATCATATATGATTTTTGTTGACCGAAATTTTGAAAAAAAAAGTTGTTAAAAATATATAGTAGTGCATATCTATAGAAAGATAATTTAATTCTCGTCACGATGGTATAATTTTTATCGTGTAACGATTAACGGTTTGCGAGATATTTAATTTTTAAAAAAAGGGTGAAAGTTTATCATAATAAAAAAATGAATGGCTATTATTGGTTGATTGGATCTATGGTAAATTTTAGTTCTATATTGAACTTTTCCTAAGATACCTAAATATTTTAGATACCTAAAAATTTTCACATGAATAATAAGATTAAACAAATGAGCAGTGATATATAGACTTGCTAAATAGACTTATAAATATGTCAACTTCATTTATATTTGAGTTTGTCTAATGGGTATCCTTAGAGCAAAGTTTAAAACGTTTATAAAAAGAAAGTTTGAGTTTATTAAATTAAAAGTCAGATTTAAGTATAGTAATTTATAAGCTTAATTAATATCCGTATGTATTAAATACAATTTGTAATATAAAACGAATGTTTGTGTTTAATCAATGTACCTTAACCAATGCCTTCAGAGCCTTTGGTTAGCCAATCCGTTTATATTTTAACAAATATTATACACTTATTTTCTTTTATTATTACCACCAATTAAATATTTGTATTCACCAATCACATTTATAAGTTTATCTTTAAGTCCCTTAACTAAGCCTACAAATCATTTTCCTAAACATAATCTATACTTAAAGTAAACATGTTTAAAGAATAAGATGAAAATTTTCAAGCAATCAATAAACAAAAATATTGGTACTGTTTAAAAGGTTGACAGAAAGATTAGGGCTCATTTGATTTGTAAGTGGGTTTAAAATAGAATTTAGATTTGGGATTAGTTTAAAAGAAATGACAATGATTAATTTGTAAAATGTAATTGGAAATAGATTTTATATAATATTATTATAAATTAAGTAGGGCTCATTTGCAAATATTATTAAAATAAAAAAAATAAAACATATTGACATGCATGTGAAAGGATTGTCATGTTGTCATTTTTATTTTTTTATTTTATTATTATTATTTTTTTGATAGATTGTTTGACACCCTCTAATTTGATAAAGAATTGGTCTATAGTGTTTGATTCATAGTTTCATTCACAAAGATGCAACCAAACATATATTTAAAACAATCTATCACTCCATATCTAATGAAAACTGTGTACCAAACGGGCCGTAAGTCTATAATGTTGCACCTTTTATAATTTTGATAAACTTGGGAGGTGTATATTTGACGTTTTTGCTAATAAGTGAGATTTAGAGAACATGCTAGCCATTAAATACCTAGATTATTTCCTTAAACAATACAGTAATACGGAGTATAATAAGCCTAAAAAGATTGTATCTGAAGTCAAAGATTTACTCGCTTGTTACAAGGATCAATAATAGCCCCCTAAAAGTATCATAACGATGCCTAATAAGATAATCTTAAATAAACTCTTAATTATGAATTTATCTATCTATGCTACATAAAATATAAAAATAGTCAACAAGTCAATAATTGAGAAAGTGGAATGTGAAAAGTGGAAAATGTGGTTTGCATGGTAACTTTAGAAAGTATTCATGATTTGCAAAGAAAACTGACATGAATGTCAAACTTGATTTCTATTATTTTGCATGGTAACTTTAGAAATTATTCATTATTTGCAAAAAAAACTGTAATACCATATAGTCTCATACAATTCGTGAATGTCAAATCATGTTAAAAAAATTTGTTAGAGTTGAATTATCGGATGTTACAACCGTTTGCAATTATATTTTGATATTTTCATGTTCTATTTTGAATGTTAAATGAAACACTTGTCATAATATCGCATATCATTAATAATACATCATTTAGAAACGCCATTCTTGGACAACTGAGATCAGCTTCACGGTCTATAAGTAATGCGTAATTATTGGAAAAAACATGAGTTTGATGTGCCCAAAAAGAAATGGAGAAATGTGAAAAGGAAATATGGAGAGAGTGATACGTGTAGCATTGCATGTGGACACGTTGGTAGATTTCATTCCCACATGGCGAAATGTTGCATGTTTTACCTACTACCCATTCGCCACGTCTTTATCTACTCGTTTTTATTTTTCTTGTCGACAACCATTTCACGAGTTCACGTTTCCCTTTGTCTTTTTTCGATTTTTTATTTTACTTTTATGTTATTTTGCGGCTTAGGTTTTATGTCTTTTCGCCATTTATCTTTTTTTAGATCGTGTGATGGTTTTTTATCTATAGCTTTGTATGATTCTAGGGCCGGTTTTAGAGGAGTCCTAGAGGTGCGATTGCATAGGGTCATCATTTGATGAGGGCCACTAAATTTCATGCACTTTTATTATATATCTGAACACAATGTGAGACTCGAGCTTATTTAATTCATGCACTACTTATACATGTGTATATTATGTGTGTGTTAGAGGGTCTATTTGTGGTAATGGCACAGGATCACTGAAATTCATGAGACGGCCCCATGTGATTGCATGCTTGTATGGTTTTTTTCGTCCTATGTTTTTACTGTTCCCTTATGGCCTTATCATGTTACTGTACACAACCATTAATGATACACACTTATATCTCACCATACATGTACACATACATTTTACCGGAGGTTTTTTAAAAGGGAATTGATACTCACATCACATATTTTGATGCTTGCACCATCATTTATGCATTATTGTATTGCACAGTACAATATAGTAATGCATAAATGGTGGTGCAAGCATTAAAATATGTGGTGTAAGTATCACCTCCCTTTTTAAAAACCATTTTTTTTTTTACGTTGGAGATTATCTTGAAATAAAGATAAGATTTGTTTACATTTATTTTTTCAATATCCCGCCCCAATAAGATTAGTATGTTGTTGTTGTAAGACAAAATTACACGGATGGTCCCTGTGGTTTGCCCATATTGCAAGTTTAGTCCCTAAGTCATTTTAATTACCCCACAGATACCTATTTTTGAAACGTTGCACTCTTTTAGTCCCTAATTTGAATGTCCCGTTAGTTTGACCGTTAAGTGTTTAAATTGTGAGGGCATTTGGGTCTTTTCAGCTCATATTCTTCCACACCCTTTATAATACCCGCCCCCCTTTAATATCTCAACCTTACGGATAAAATTAAAACCTAAATCACACACATTACCCAAAATTAAAAACCCTAAAACACAAAAAAACTATTTTCCAATCATGGTTTGGTGTAGGTGTGGTCGAGTATGCATAATCAAAACTTCTTAGGCGATTGGAAAATCCAGGCGTAGTTTTACTGATTGCCCGTTCACGTAAGTTATAAATTCAAGTATGTGGTTTAATCAAAACCCCAAAAACTTAAGTGTCTTCTTTACGTCTACAGGGATCACAATGTGGTTGGATTGATTGGTTTGATCCTCCAATGTGTGAGCGTGCTGTTCAAATTATCCTTGGATTGTTAAGGGCAAGGAACAGGCATGAAAGTGCCATTGAAGATTTGAAAAGTCAACTGAGAAAGACAAAGATGTATTTGGTGCTTACTTGGTTAGGTTTTTTTAGTATTGTGGTAATGTACCTCTTGGCCTAAGTTGATATGTAAAGGTCAAGTATTGTGGTAATGTAGGTAGTCTTTTGTGTTAATGAATAAAAAAGATTAGATTTGGGTAATTTTGTGAGTTTTTTATTTGTATTTGGTTAGTTTGACTACTAAAATGTCAACTGTAAACATATGCACCCACTGTTATTGGAAAACTAGTTTGACTACTAATAGTCAAACTTAACCATACACTTTACAGAATTCATAAGACACAAAACAAACTTAACCATAGACATTATGTAACATCCCAACCCGACAAGGGTAGAAGTGTCACATTCTGGTGTCATATCAGAACATACAAATAAAATATTTACAAACGGAAACCTTAAAAATGAAGTTTCAAATCATATAAACAATTGTCTGACGAGGAAAATACAATATCCAAAATGAAAGAAATCTCAAAACAAAACTCTTCAAAGTAAGTCCATAAGTACTATGGTACTAGGGTTGGTCCACTAAGATATTCTATCTCTCACCCATGAATCCCATCTTCAAACCTAAAACCTGCCTGGAAAAGAAATGCGGTGAGCTTAAAAGCCCAGTGAACAGATATAACAAAACGAAAACTAAATAAAGTCTTAAATGCAAAATGAAACAAAGGAAACGGATAACAAAGTTGCAGTGGAATGAGATTAATGAGTCAATGAGGATCTTGCAGAACACAATTATACAAATATCCAAAAAGAACAGATAACAAGGAGAACGAAGCAAAACAAAGCATCGATGACATATATACAAGCACATGCAAACCAAGCGTACAAGTCTTGCGAAACATAAACAAGCATAGCGAGACGTCATATTCACACAACATATATACGGCATACAATGTCGATTCAGGAAATCATAAGACATACACGTCAAAGAGAAATCTAAAGGCAAGCGGAAGCAATTAATTAGTAAGTGAGCATGGCAATCACACAGGTCAAAAACCCTTAGTTGAAAACACAACCAGTATCATGATAGCGGAAGTACTAACAACGATCAACACATATAGAGCGTCACACGTAATAAGTAGGAATACAGTACGAACATTATAATTGAATGGATTAAGGACATAGCAGGAAAACTAAACAAGTTAACAAGCCGGACAACATAAGTTGAACCATTTATCCAATCCAACAGTAGTATAAACAGAATTGTAAACATGGCATTCATACAAGTCAATTAATCTACATTTAACACACTTAATCCAATATTGTAGCAGCGGGAATAGCAGTCAAATCATGGCAGTCACACATGCAAATAGAAAACATAGTAGGAAAACTATAACTAAATAAGCAAAAGACATAGCATAGCAATTAGCAATTTATCAAAACAGATATCATAATTAAACCATTTTCCAAACCTAAAACTTGATATAAACAGAGTCTAAACATGGCAGATCAAACATAAGCAGATAGATACCCTAACGGATAGGCAAAGTTCACGGATAAACTGAACAATCATACTTACTAAACTTTCAAGATACTCACTTTCACACTAGCACATTCATCTCACAGATCAACTAATTCACATAACGATAAACTAACATAATATCATATGACTGCACAGAATCATATTGAAAACATATTAATCATATCCTAGCATAGTAGACGATAATCACTTAAACATACAAAAGCATAACCACATATAATAACATATAATAAGCCTAGCACATAATTATAAACACTTGAACATACCGAATCAACATCAAAATACTTAATACGAAATAACGAGATAAAGATTTAGTTAACTACCACGAGCCCAGAACATATCATATAAGAAATATCTTTCTTATTCAGAAGGTAACCTCATAAACTAATTGGAGTAGCTAGCTCCCAGAATTTTGTGAAGACAGCGTAGTTGCACACGACATCATTCACCAGAAACATATCAGATAACAGATCAGATCTAGGATGCATCCATACGCCCCAGGGACAGGATAATGGCCATACTATCAATAAACAGAATAACGGAAAGGGACGTGGCAGAACATCACTCTCCTTTAGAGTCATGTCGAGGTGCATCAGCGACACGGACATGGAACCCCATGACTAGTGAGAATATTGGCTCGGGTGTCAAAGGCTAACAGGAGTCAAACAGATTGTCATAATTGACACAAATCATAATCAAACACAAAGTTCAACAGATAACATATCGGAATTCATATCATAAGGGTCATGTTCAAAGGTTCAGAAGTCAGAAGTTAATGTCGTAGTCACATATCATACTTTCATAACCAAATGTTCACAATTCAAAAATTCATAGTCAAATATAGCAAGGTTCAACAAATGTGCGTATCAAAGTCTTTCTAACATAACGTTCAAGTCAGATATTGCATGATTCAATAAAACAGGTGTTTCAAACAAGCAACAGATCAAAAATCAGAAAGGGTTCATAGCAATGGCATATGAAACCCTAATAATTGAAATAAAAAGCTAACGAAAGCGTCATAAGAAACCTTAATACTGTGAAAGTCGAGAATATCGTACCTTAGCAACGTAATGAAAACAAACAGAAAAGTAACACCGGAAAGCAAAGTCGTATCTTCGTCAACGAATCTACACGAATTGATATCATATATTACTTATATACTCATTTTATAAGCTTCTTATGCATGTATAAGTGTTTTACTTATTGATATAATCTTTTTATCTTTTATTTTCTTAACTTCATATCTGGACCAGAATTTAGCGATTTTTATAAAATACTTACTTAGCTAAAATAAAATCAAGAAAATTCCCAGGGGTTCCCATATGAGTTAAAAGACTCTCCAAAAATTGGTGGGTTCTATTTTCATGCCAAATGGCCTATGGAAAATCACAAGTCCAGACCTGTCCAGAAAGTGATCAGAAAATACACCTTAAAAGTTACGCTTATTGGACCTGTTTAGACACCTTGGAAAAATCCCCAAAACTCCCAGAAATTCCTTTATATCATAAATGTCACTCCTGTAAAAGGATAGCTCCAAATTCCTTATGGTTTGAAAATGAAAAATCAAACAATCCAACTAAATTTCAGACCCATTTTCTCAGCTTTGACACTTGATCTTGTAAAATTCAAAAATACGACTTAGACAACTCCAAATTCGACCAAACCACTTGGAAAACTTAACTAAGACATAAAATAAACTTTTCCAACAAAAACCCAGATTATTGCACTTATAAAATTCGATCTATAACACACACCAATTCATCATATTATGCTGTCCGGTTTTAGGGTTCATATTAGGCCATCATAACACATGTTTAGACCATTAATTACATTTAGGGTTCCATTCCAATTAGGGTTTCAATTTATTATGTATGATAACATTCATATTCGTTTTATATAAACATAAATGTGTGTGTGCGTCGATTGGCTAGAACAAACAAAAGGAAGACCATGAGGATACCTTTAGGCAGAATTTAATGAGACCAAAAGAGCACCAAGTGAGACCCACGGATCAAAATGCAAAAGACCCAAGAGCACCACGATCAAAACACCTTCAAACTCTTCTTCTTCTTGACCTTGAGGCTGAATTAAATGTTAATGGAGGTCGCTAGGGTTTTTGGTGTGCTTCAATATTGTGGAGCGTATAAAAAAGAGGGGAGGGATATACGGTTTAGCCTTGACGAGCCAAGAAAAAAAAAACAATGGGCCAAGTCCAACTTCCGATTTATAGATTGGATGGGCTTTTTCATTTAAGTTAATGTGCGCTTTGTAACTTCACAATTTTTCGGTTCATGTAATATATAAACGGGTAATATGTATAGACGTAAAGTGTCAGAAGAGTTCATTTATTTTGTACATTAGGTTTGACAATCTTTTACAAGTTAGGTTAAATTTTACATTAAATGAGCTTGACGAATTTTACGTATTTTATAAATATTAAATAGAGGGGCAAAATAGTCTTTTTACTCGTTTACGATTTTTAGGGTTTTACAACTCTTCCCCTCTAAAAGAAAATTTTCGTCCTCGAAAATTGAAGTCGCATAGGTACACGGAGACGTACAAGTTTAGGGCAGACGTAGCAATCCATAGTTTCGCACAGATCAAAAGATTTCGGTCCAAAGCGTACAAAACTTATAAGTAATAGATGTCGGTGGGAATCTCGTACAGAGGTACAAAATTTCAAACGAATATGAGTATCAAAGGATAACGAATATAAGCCTAGTCCATTCACGTACCTACCCCAGGCATTTCCCAAGACGTCGTACGATTTCAATAAGTTCAGATTATATGATCTCGGTATTATCACGTTGATCAGGCATCATAATACTTGCATCACATAACAAGTTCTTATTGTCATCATATTTTGCCTCGGTTCATGACAAACCACATAACCAATATCACAACAAAACATATCACATACAGATATCAAGTAACATACCAAAACAGACCAGATTCATATAAACAGAGCATAAACCACATCAAGCAACTTACCATATCATAATGAAAGAAGGCCATCAACTTGCACAAAACAGCTCCTCATGACTCATTACTGACTATCCGAAATAAAGCTGAGATATCACCAAAATGCTAAATAATAAAACTTCACGATTCAAACCGATTTCTGAACAAATCAAAGAAAATCAATACTGATCAAAATCTCTGACCAAAATAACAAACCGCCTCAAAACGCATGACAAACGAATCGGAGAAAAATAAGTCGCGTCAAAATCATATGAAGTAGATGAACCTTCTCAGCCACTGATTGAATCTTGTCTTCGTGTGTTGCATCTTTAGTTGATCCGTCCAGCTTCCTCAGAAGATCTGACATCGATGTCTCAGAAGCACGGTCGGGTGTGGCTTCTGCTTCACGAACCTCCCAGGACAGGGACTATTGCAGCAACGCAGGGTCAGCACCATCTTCTTCGGCTCCACGGTAGTCTCCATCTAACGATCGAAAAAAACGGATGTGCAAAGACAAAATAACAAAATTCGATGCGAAAAGGGGAAGGCCAAATCAGTGAAGACAAACGAATATCAAAGTTAAATCTGAACGACTATCAAACGAATCGGAGAAGATCAGAACAGACAAAAGCCTAATATCTACCCAGTCCTCACAGGTCAATCCTAAGCTTAAAGGGTCAAATCTTAGGGTCCATATGTCACAGGTCCTGACTACAAGTCGTAAACCTGGCTCTGATACCATAATTATAACACCCCAACCCGACAAGGGTAGAAGTGTCACATTCTGGTGTCATATCAGAACATACAAATAAAATATTTACAAACGGAAACCTTAAAAATGAAGTTTCAAATCATATAAACAATTGTCTGACGAGGAAAATACAATATCCAAAATGAAAGAAATCTCAAAACAAAACTCTTCAAAGTAAGTCCATAAGTACTATGGTACTAGGGTTGGTCCACTAAGATACTCTATCTCTCAGCCCATCGAAGCCCATCTTCAAACCTAAAACCTGCCGCAGGAAAAGAAATGCGGCTGAGCTTAAAAAGCCCAGTGAACAGATATAACAAAACGAAAACTAAATAAAGTCCGAAATGCAAAATGAAACAAAGGAAACGGATAACAAAGTTGCAGTGGAATGAGATTAATGAGTCAATGAGGATCTTGCAGAACACAATTATACAAATATCCAAAAAGAACAGATAACAAGGAGAACGAAGCAAAACAAAGCATCGATGACAAATATACAAGCACATGCAAACCAAGCGTACAAGTACTGAAACATAAACAAGCATAGCAGACGTCATATTCACACAACATATATATGGCATACAATCGATTCAAGAAATCATAAGACATACACGTCAAACAGCAATCTAAAGGCAAGCGGAAGCAATTAATTATTAATTGAGCATGGCAATCACACAGGTAAAAACCCTTAGTTGAAAACACAACCGTATCATGATAGCGGAAGTACTAACAACGATCAACACATGGCGTCACACGTAATAAGTAGGAATACAGTACGAACATTATAATTGAATGGATTAAGGACATAGCAGGAAAACTAAACAAGTTAACAAGCCGGACAACATAAGTTGAACCATTTATCCAATCCAACAGTAGCATAAACAGAATTGTAAACATGGCATTCATACAAGTCAATTAATCTACATTTAACACACTTAATCCAATATTGTAGCAGCGGAAATAGCAGTCAAATCATGGCAGTCACACATGCAAATATAAAACATAGTAGGAAAACTATAACTAAATAAGCAAAAGACATAGCATAGCAATTAGCAATTTATCAAAACAGATATCATAATTAAACCATTTTCCAAACCTAAAACTTGATATAAACAGAGTCTAAACATGGCAGATCAAACATAAGCAGATAGATACCTTAACGGATAGGAAAAGTTCACCAGATTAACTGAACAATCATACTTAATAAACTTTCAGGATACTCACTTTCACACTAGCACATTCATCTCACATATCAACTAATTCACATAACGATAAACTAACATAATATCAGATGACAGCCTGCGAATCATATTGAAAACATATTAATCATATCCTAGCATAGTAGAAGATAATCACTTAAACATACAAAAGCATAACCACATATAATAACATATAATAAGCCTAGCACATAATTATAAACACTTGAACATACCGAATCAACATCAAAATACTTAATACAGAAATAACAGATAAAGATTTAGTTAACTACCACGAGCCCAGAACATATCATATCGGAAATATCTTTCTTATTCAGAAGGTAACCTCATAAACTAATTGGAGTAGCTAGCTCCCAGAATTTTGTGAAGACGCGTATTGCACACGACATCATTCACGAGAAACATATCAGATAACAGATCAGATCTAGGATGCATCCATACGCCCCAACAGACGAATAGTGGCCATACTATCAATAAACAGATAACGGAAAGGGGCGTGGCAGAACATCACTCTACTGCCCTAGAGTCATGTCAGAGGTGCATCACTGACACGGACATGGAACCCCATGACTAGTGAGAATATTGGCTCGGGTGTCAAACTAACTTAGGTCAAACAGATTGTCATAATTGACACAGATCATAATCAAACACAAAGTTCAACAGATAACATATCAGATAATTCATATCATAAGGTTCATGTTCAAAGGTTCAGAAGTCAGAAGTTAATGTCGTAGTCACATATCATACTTTCATAACCAAATGTTCACAATTTAGAAATTCATAGTCAAATATAGCAAGGTTCAACAAATGTGCGTATCAAAGTCTTTCTAACATAACGTTCAAGTCAGATATTGCATGATTCAATAAAACAGGTGTTTCAAACAAGCAACAGATCAAAAATCAGAAAGGGTTCATAGCAATGGCATAGGAAACCCTAATAATTGAAATAAAAAAGCTAACGAAAGAAAACGTCATAAGAAACCTTTACTGAAAAGGTCGGAATATGCGTACCTTAGCAACGTAATGAAAACAAACGGAAAAGTAACACCGGAAAGCAACGTCGTATCTTCGTCAACGAATCTACACGAATTGATATCATATATTACTTATATACTCATTTTATAAGCTTCTTATGCATGTATAAGTGTTTTACTTATTGATATAATCTTTTTATCTTTTATTTTCTTAATTTCATATCTGGACCAGAATTTAGCGAGTTTTATAAAATACTTACTTAGCTCAAATAAAATCAAGGAAATTCCCAGGGGTTCCCATATGAGTTAAAAGACTCTCCAAAAATTGGTGGGTTCTATTTTCATGCCAAATGGCCTATGGAAAATCACAAGTCCATACCTGTCCAGAAAGTGATCAGAAAATACACCTTAAAAGTTACGCTTATTGGACCTGTTTAGACACCTTGAAAAAATCCCCAAAACTCCCAGAAATTCCTTTATATCATAAATGTCACTCCTGTAAAAGGATAGCTCCAAATTCCTTATGGTTTGAAAATGAAAAATCAAACAATCCAACTAAATTTCAGACCCGTTTTCTCAGCTTTGACACTTGATCTTGTAAAATTCAAAAATACGACTTAGACAACTCCAAATTCGACCAAACCACTTGGAAAACTTAACTAAGACATAAAATAAACTTTTCCAACAAAAACCCAGATTATTGCACTTATAAAATTCGATCTATAACACACACCAATTCATCATATTATGATGTCCGGTTTTAGGGTTCATATTAGGCCATCATAACACATGTTTAGACCATTAATTACATTTAGGGTTCCATTCCAATTAGGGTTTCGAATTTATTATGTATGATAACATTCATATTCGTTTTATATAAACATAAATGTGTGTGTGTGTCGATTGGCTAGAACAAACAAAAGGAAGATCATGAGGATACCTTTAGGCAGAATTTAACGAGACCAAAAGAGCACCAAGTGAGACCCACGGATCAAAATGCAAAAGACCCAAGAGCACCACGATCAAAACACCTTCAAACTCTTCTTCTTCTTGACCTTGAGGCTGAATTAAATGTTAATGGAGGCTGCTAGGGTTTTTGGTGTGCTTCAATATTGTGGAGCGTATAAAAAAAGAGGGGAGGGATATACGGTTTAGCCTTGACGAGCCAAAAAAAAACAATGGGCCAAGTCCAACTTCCGATTTATAGATTGGATGGGCTTTTTCATTTAAGTTAATGTGCGCTTTGTAACTTCACAATTTTTCGGTTCATGTAATATATAAACGGGTAATATGTATTGACGTAAAGTGTCAGAAGAGTTCATTTATTTTGTACATTAGGTTTGACAATCTTTTACAAGTTAGGTTAAATTTTACATTAAATGAGCTTGACGAATTTTACGTATTTTATAAATATTAAATAGAGGGGCAAAATAGTCTTTTCACTCGTTTACGATTTTTAGGGTTTTACACATTACATAATTCATAAGACACAAAACAGAATCCATAAGTTAATACAAGATAGATAACAACTACTAAAAGTCTACCTTAACCAATACTGCAACACTGCAATACATACCATGAAACAGACACCAAACAGACATAAAACATACATCAAACTTTGTTTTTCTTGCTTGGACCACTTGCATCAGCAACTTTTTTTTGTTTGGGGCACTTGCATTACCAGATGAGGACCTTTTTCTAGATTGTGAACCTGCGGCCTGTGAAGATGGAGGAGTACTAGCAACCTGTGTAGGTGGAGGATTACCAGCATCCTGTGTAGATGATACCCCTGTTGATCCTTGACCTTTACAAGATCTGTTGTTGTGCCCAAGGTTTCCACACTTGTTGCATGTTACACTTTTATATGCCCTGGCAGTTTTCCATTTCTAACCATTGCCTTCTCTTCTTTTGTTTTCCTTCTTCTTTTTGGCACTGCCCACTTGTACATGATGTTTAGGTGGAATGAGTTTTGAAGGAATTTGTGATTTCTTCACATTATCTTCCATTTATACAACCAATCTTATGACTGTAGGTCTTTTCCAAGTAGCTAACAAGGTAACACTTATGCACCCACGTTACGGTATACCCACATCAATCCCATTAAGTGACATATTGTAGTTGGTTGCTACAGCATGTACACAAGGAATCCCGGTTAATTCCCATCTCCTACAACTACAATCCATATTTCCCACATTCACCACACACTGATCACCATATGGCCCCTTGACCTCATATTCTTCTCCCCCATTCCAAGCTACTGAGTAATCATTTGCTTGGTCCATATTAGCTTTCAATATTTTAGTGGCAGTAGGAGTGAGTGGGTTAAGTGCAGTTGATTTAGCCCTAAAAGCTGATTTAGCCCTCAACATGGCATATTGTAATCTGTAATCACCCTTTACTTGGTTAAGTGCAGCTGATTTAGCCCTAAAAGCTTTCATTCTGGACACACTAACATCATATTGCTTCTGCAACTGGTCTTGGAGTGCTCTAATGGGAACATCTGGATTTTTATCTATTTGGTCAATGATACCCTTAGACATGAATTTGGAAGTGCAAGCCTTTATATCTCTGGATTGTAGGCACTTGTGGTTGGGCTCATATGTTCTAACTTCCCAAGTCTCTGAATTCCTAATCTTTGATACTAGTAAGACCCATGGACATTCATCTTCTGCTAATGGTTTGGGCCTACCTCTACCTCCTAAACTTAAACCTGTCTTACCTTTTCCCTTACTGGACTCACTAGGCCCAACTCCCTTTTTACCTTTTCCCTTTGATGGTTTCTTTTTTCCCTTACTGGACTCACTAGGCCCATCACCTTGTGTTGTAAACACTGGAATTCTTCCCATACACTTTGCCCTCACCCTCTCTTTATCATTCCTTACAAACTGCAACTTTCTCCTTGTTTCAATTGAGTGCAGTCTCACTCTTTCTTTCACTTCAGCTGCACTAGAAAACTTTTGACCAGAATAGAAGTAATGTTTATGCACCATGTTTTCTGCTTTCTTATTTGCCTTTTCTATTTCTTTAAGCTTCTTCCTCCTAATCTTTTCAATGTCAGTTTCATCCTCATCTGAACCACTATCAAGGTTTTCATTATCTAACTCCTCTAGATCTTCTTCTATTGGTGCATCATCAATTTCTTCTCCTCTCACTGTGTGTCCCACCCACTCAACATCTTCATCTATATTAAAGTGGTAATCATGCATATCCACATTGATTTCTTCTACATTGTTGTCTTCATCAACAAAATAGTCAAAATCATCCTCATCTGAACTAGTGTCACTCTCATCAGTTTCATACACATCATTTGTTTCATTATTTTCCACAGGCTCAACCAAGTTTTCTAAAGGCTCATAATTCCCTTCCACATTCTCCCTTTCATTCACAACATCACTAGGTCCTGCATTCTCCATTTCATTCACATCAACACTAGGTCCTGCATTCTCCATTACATCACTAGGTCCTGCATTCTCCATTTCAAAGGGATCAAATTCATAGTTCATGTTCAACAGTTCTTCAACAATATATTCCACAGTCTCAGTCATGGTTGGAGTGGGAGTGGGAATGGTTGGAGTGGGAGTGGGACTGGTTGGAGTGGGAGTGGGACTGCTTGGAGTGGGAGTGGGAATGGTTGGAGTGGGAGTGGGACTGCTTGGAGTGGGAGTGCTTGTAGATGGTTTATGGTATTCTAACAACAACCTTTTCTGGGATGGGGGCCTTTTGTTGGATTGGGAGGGAGTGGGAATGGGAGTGTCAGAGGGTAACTCTTCAATCACCACATTGCTTATAACTGGGGGGGTCAAATAAATGAGCAGTTTTGATGTCAAATGTTCACAATATACACTAATCATCCTTAATATACTTAGCCAAACCATGTACATCAATATCATTGCCTAGAGCTCTTAGTCCAATTTCTAAGTCAGTCCCAGGAATCAAATAATGATAGTAAATAGGTTCTTCATCATCAACATAACCTAATTCCTCCATTACATCATTTAACTCATGTACTGAAAACTGATCCATATCAAAGCCAACCACATATGAGATTAACCCATTAACATACCTCCTTTCATCATAGTCTTTAAACTTTCCAGCATGGTGTATTTTCATAGAAAACATGGTAGGGTGTCCATCTGGAAAACACAATAACAAAAACACAGTTAATTAAGCCAAAAATATGCAAAACAATTACAAAATTGGAAAATGTGGTAGTTTTTTTACCGTATGCTTTCAGGGGTGCCTTTCCCTCATGCTTCTCTCGTATTCTCCAACTTTTAACAACCATTGATTTAAAAGACAATAACAATTTTTGGATTTTGATTTCTAGGGTTTACAAGTGATCGGATTTTTATTTGGGTTGATTTGGGGTCTCAGTTATGATATTGGAGGGAAATTAATAGGTCAACGTGTGTTGGGTGGCTTTTATATTAAGGGTATCCTGAAAAGACGCAAATACCCTCACAATTAAAAAAGTTAACGATGAAACTAACGGGACATCCAAATTAGGGACTAAAAGAGTGCAACGTTTCAAAAATAGGTATCTATGGGGTAATTAAAATGACTTAGGGACTAAACTTGCAATATGGGCAAACCACAGGGACCATCCGTGTAATTTTGTCTTGTTGTAATTATATAACATGATAACTCATAAATATCTATTTTATCTAATAAAATAAGCTTTTGTACAAGTCCTTCTAAGCACCAAGCATTAAAAATTCAATTAATATACTGACGTGTAATACCTTATTTAGCTTCAAAGTACAACACCTTCAAGCTTCCACTTTTCTAAAAACACATTAAATGCCATTCAAACACACTTAAAACTAACAGAGACAAAATCAAACATTGTTCTGAAACTTCTCCCATACGATTCTTCTTCATTCACCAATTAATGTCACCATTAATCTTTTCTAACTGCCTTCCTTCTACTATACAAATTCATTCAAATTCAAAACACATAACTTATCTCATTATAAAAACACCTCCACTCCAAAACACATACTCACAAATCTCGAGTCAACTATAGGTTTTTGATTTGAATAACATCGTACAGGTATTTTGATATGTTTTGTTTTTGTTTCGATTCAGTTTATCATATTTGATTTGATTAAATTCAATTCAATTGTGTTGTGGTAAAATCCTAAAAAAGAATTGGATGAAAATTAGTTGTATGATAATTTTCTTTTTTTGATTATGCAGGTTAAATTCAATTACCGCGTCTAAAATTTTGTAAGTATTAATTTATCTTCTTTTGTTTAGTTTGATGTGTTAATTTGTTACTTCTAAATGTTTCATTGTTTATGAATATGAGCTTGGTTAGATGTAGTATATCTAAATTTTCCATTGATTATGAATATGAGTGCGGTTATGAATATGAGTGTGATTTAAAGAAGGAAAGGTGTTTGATGAAATGTTTGAAAAGAACTTTAATGACCTTATATGAAGTAAAACAAATATATGACATCTGTTACCCAACCCAAGTTTCCACTGGATTTGATTTCAGTTCTTAGCTTTTCATTATGTAGTACTTTTTAAGAAATTGGTGATCTCAAGGTATGTACGGTTTTAGATCATTACCTGAACACAACCCAATGAACCAATTAAAATTCTTCTTGATTAATCATGCGATGTAATCCTCTTCGTGAATCAATGATAAGCTTTCATGAATGGGTTGAGTTTTTGGTATAATCCTTTAAAGCTGTAAAATCTTTAATGTACTCTTTGCAATGTGTCTATTTTGTTTCAGGGAATTACATATGTGTATTGCATTGTTAAGGTGGGATAAAGATGGGAATACACATCTGAGGCAGATCAAGGTTGGTTTTTTAGTTCATATTTCGTGTATGTGCAAAATTCAACTTAGTGGTACATGTTATTATATATGTTTATATTGCATGCTATGATGTTATAATCTTCCTAAAAGAACAAGTAGCACTAAATTTCAGTTAGACTTTACCAATCATTGATGAGGTATTTTAACAAAAGTATTTTACAATAGCCTATGGAATAGTGATTTTAGGTTAAGTTAATCGTCTTCGTCATGTCATGTTTGTGATTAGTTTTAGACATCTTAAAGGTTCAGGTATGGGTTAGGGTATGTGGATTGCATTGGTCATATCAAAGAATTGAATGATTATATTGAAAACTAGCTTAGAGACCCGTTGACACCGAGTTAGTTTTTAAAGAAATAGATAAATGAGATGATAATAAAAGTAATAACGTAAATTTGTTAAATATAAAATATGTTTGAGTCACAATCGATTTACAACCATCGCGTTGCCAATCTAAAATAGATTGACTCGAACATAAAATGATGTGTGATTTCAATGATCAATTGAGTTGCTAACAAACCTTGTAACATTAAAAATAATGAATCATAGTATAATATAACGTGATTACACCAATGATACGTACTTGATATAACATGAACCTTGTTCAAAGACCTTCAAGTACTTCTTTATACACGACATTTGTTGTGGTTTTGGAGGGATTACCATCCCGATCACAAACGACAACCTTCAAACCCCGCTTGCTTTTTACTCTTGATACGGCAACGTACAGTTGTCCATGTGTGAACACAGGACGGGGCAAGTACAAACCAACTTTAGAAAGTGATCCGCTCCAAACAGTCAAGCTAAATCACTCAAGCCTGCCACTTGTGAATGGCAGACCGTAATAAGCTTAAAACTGCTTAAGCACGAATGCAATGAAGATCAGGAGAGTATAGTGTTTCCCCAGGTCGTTAAGTCCCAACGAGCTGTGCGAGAATAGTCAAACGTGTAGTGATCGAGAAGATTTGAACGGATAAGGAGATATGATTGATTATAACTAAGGAAAAAGCCCATAAACTACAGGGGCTTAAATGCAAATTAAAGGAAAATTAAAAAGATAAACTCTATTAAATAAACGCTATCACTATTTTTACAATGATGTTTTTGTGATCTTATAAAATAAAATAACTTAATTAAACTATTTTAACTAAAACGTAAACTTAAATTATCTAAAAACTAGATTTAAAATGAAAACGTACGTTATTTATAAAAATTCTGCGTTAAAGCAAAAACGTAAATTTTATGAAATAAAAGGGCTACAAGTGTAAAAACAATTTTCTTACGTACTAAATGACAAAAGAAAATTTTAGAAAAAAGATTTATATTTTTTTGACTTTTATATTTTTTATTATGAATTAATTATTAAAAAACACTAATTAAATGTTTAAAAATACTAAAACAAATGAGAAAAATCTGAAACTTTTATAGAAAATACTTTATACTAATACAGATTTATGAAAATTAAAAAAACTTGAAAAAGCTACTTTAAATAAGCTAAAAATAAGCTAACTAAACTTAATAAGCTAAACTGATAAAACGTATATAAGAGATTGATTTTGCACAAAATGGACGAGACAAGTCCCAAGGGCAATTGGCATTACAGGTACCCCTTATCACTCTCACAAGGTGGGAGGTCTCAGGTTCGAGCCTGCCTCCCACCTTTTGCACCAAAACATTTTTTTTTTCAATTTTTATTTTACAAACTAATTAAACACACTAAGATAAGCATTTTTTACAACTATGACTTTTTACAAAAAAACACTGATAAGCACTGAATAAGCACAAGTTTTTCAACAGTTTACTCTTGAAAATGGAAATAAGCACAAGTTGAGTTAAAATGACTAATAAGCTATGAAATAAGCTAAATGAAAACTGAAATAAGCTAAGAACCTGTTTAATAAGCTAAAATGACACTTGAAAAACAAATTGGATAGGAAATAAGCAATGAATAACTTAAAATAAGCACACAGTTAAGCTGTTTACACAGTGAACTGTTGGGTTTCTAAACAACTTATAGCTAAAATTTAAGCACTTATATAAGCTAGGAATTGAAAACTAAGAACTGGAATACAGAGATGAGTGGGTTGGCTTTCCAAAAAGCCAAAGCTCACACTGTGGGTACCACTGTGGAGCTTATAAAGAGCTTAAGAAAAAGCTTGTTATCCACTGAGTAATTAGCACACTAAACAAAAATGGACAAAATTACAAGCCATGAGCAGGCTTATTAAATAAGCTATTAAGGTGAAAACAAGAACTAGACTAAAGAGACAGCTAGGTGGGCTATTCAAAAAGCTAAATTGCAAAAGCTAAAGACCACTAATAAGCTCTCTGTGAGCTTGTTAGATGGACTAGCAACACTGTGAGCAGGGGAGCTTTGCAGACAAGGGGTCCAAAAGAAGCTACAAAATAAGCTATCTATGAGCTAATTTTATTAAAACTAGTATTTTTATATTTTTATTTAGCAGCTAAATATTATTTTCCCAAAAGGAATTAAGCTAAAACTTAGTATTAAACACACAATAAAATTCTAAGTTTTATTCAAAAATGGGTATTTGGAAAATTTGACTTTTTAAGAAAACTACAAGTTTGACTTTATTGAACTTTGGACTGATTTTACTGACTAATTATGTTATTATAAGCTATGATAAAGTGAAATTAAGCTATTGTATCAAGTTTTATGCTACTTTGATGAAAATTGCCATTTGAAATCTCAACAGTGGGCTGCAAATTGAGATTAGAAGCTATGTTGACTTTTTATTAAACTAGAACTAGATTTTATGCTTAAACTAAACTATGATGAACTAATGTAACAAGTATCAACCTCAAATAACAACTCAAACAACCTTAGATGCAGTAAACAAAGCAAATCCAAACAGTACATAAAAAGAGAATTTTAACTTACAAATGATCAAGCTCATGTGCAGCTTATCACAGAACCAAACCAACCTATTCTAAACCCATATCCACCCATGAAACAGCTCTGCATCAACCCAAATCATTTCCAACCTGTTTGACCAATTTTGTCTCCACAGTTGACTTTTGTCGACCTTTAATGGAACTTGATTGAACTGATTTCCCAAGCTTAAAAAAAGCTATAAAGAGCTTAAATAAGTTGATTTGAGCTTAAATAAAGCTTATTGAAGCTTTGAACATAAGAGTTTAAGCTTGAAATTTTAAACAGTATGCATAAGATTTGAAACTGACATGAAACTTTGATTTAGAGGTCCAAATTGAATTACATTAACTAAACAACTTAGTTTTAACACCATTAAACTTGAAATTACAGATTTGAAAGCTAATTAAAACATTTTAAGATAAATACGACATACAAGAATTTTTAAAATCTAACTACTTGTCTTCTACTCTGTCTTTCTCCTCTTTTATGCTCCAAAATTGCTCCACGTGGCCTCTTGATCAAATCCCACCTCTCATTTTGGCCAATGGGAGAGTTTAGAGTGTATTGGACGTTTTTATATTTTTGGCGGGAAGGACCTATTTTGACTTGTAGGCTTTGAAACAGGCAAGTAGGGGGGCGGGGCATTAATTGTAGGGGGTTGAGTGGGAAGGTAATGATGATCGAGGTGGAAAAGGTGAAGTGATGGGAGGAGGTGGAGTGTTGCAGGCAATGGTGGAGAAGAAGCAGGAGGTGGCGGGTAAAGGAGAGGGGTACTGTATGTTTGATTTGGGGTTCAGAATAGAAAAGACAGGGGGGTCACAAAGGGTATAATGGCAGGGTCAAAATCATTTTGACAAGGCTTGGATAAGTATTTAACAAAAGGACTAAACTTGCAATTCTGAAAACTTGAAGGACCAAGCCTGCCATTTTCCCAAAGTTACCATAAGGACTGAATTTGACAAACTTTAATAGTGCAAGGACTATTTTTGACATTTTTGATTTTTTCAAGGACTATTTTTGCCAAATTCCAAAGTTCAGGGACTAAAGTTGTAATTTTGTAAATTTGAATCTCAAGGACCAATTTTGACAACTTAGGAATCCCTAGGGACTTAAAATGATATTTTTCTTTATTTAAATTTACCAGGGACTGTTTTTGACAACTTTTGAAACTTGGGGGACTAAAACTGCCAATTATGCAAACTTTATACGTTTTTCACTAGATTTTGATATTTTTGCATTTAAAACACATAAAACACTTATTTGTGATATTTTTATCATTTTGATGCATTTCTGAGTGTTTTCAGATGTTTTTGCAGTTTAAATGGTACAAAAATGATGAGTATTTAGACACTCATCAGAAAGCGATTGCCCTTGGCTTTTGTTGATTTCCATGGCAAAAGATAATGATATCGGATATTGTTTCCTGACAATCTTAAGAGGCAAACGCTTATCTGACGGAGTAATCCTCAACCTTGGAATAATCACCTTTTTTCCAAAGTTGGTTCCGTTAATGATCTGCGCCTGAATAGAGGTTCTTGTTAATTTAAGTACTTGACATCTTGTACCATTACATAAACCATTTGATTGGTCTATGTTTCTTAACAACATAATCGGCACTCCGACTTTTAAAGCAAAGTAAATATTTACAAATATATAAAATTAAGAAACTATTCGATCGTGAACAACTGTCATGGAAGTTATTCATCGATGAACAATGTCAAAGAACCTTAATTGATTTTTTTCCATTGTCATATTGTTTCTAGCCGTTAGTTTCCTCATCGCGTGTCTCACAAATTAAAACTTGATGCAACTAAAACTGCGATTGGCAACCCGATACCACATCAGGCGCGACCACGAAAACAGAAAACCTTACCAACTCCCACTTCCCCATGTTCTTGGCTTCTCCCATGCTGTATGCCTAAGCCACCATAGCAAAAAATAAATAAGTCAACAAACACATGATATAAATATAACTTATAAGCATTCATATTAAAAGGCTCCATGTGGAAAATCAAAGATTGAAAATTTCTAGTACCTACATATAGCTCATGTACATCTATTAATAATAGCACATATGATTTTATCGGCATTTAAAAAGTGACATTATGCTTAATTGAATTCCAATCAAATTATAGCCCCTTAAATGACTTATTACCGACTAAAATTTTGACCCATTTGACACGTTACCTTTTCCTTTAAATTGTTATTTTAACTATTTAACCTGTATGTAATAAAACACAACCCAAAACCGACCTATTTAAAAGTACACGGGCTGAAATTTCAATCTCTCCTAAATAGTTATTCCCTTCCCACAAAAAGATTATGAGAAAAAGCAAACTTACAGGTAACCGAATTTGTAAGTCGATGGGCGAAATTGCCAATAATACGTAGTAAACTTACTGATTTTTTTGGCACAATGTGAATAAGCACATGTTTTCTTGGTACCCATAAAGTGTGTAGATAGTACCTCGTTGTCCCTATTAATCGGTACCAAATAATCGCACTGGTAAGAAACAAACATAATCCCATTAAAGTTATTATCTTTAAAAGAATCTTAGCACAAAATTCAAAGTCAAACTTTAGCTGTGAACCTGTAGTAGTCCGGGTTAGACTCAAAAGTAGTGGTATTAAGTAAGTCGTAGTTTCCTCCTTTTCAAGTTTGTCTACAATACGCTTGTCTCATAAATAGAGGATATTCCCAGCTAATCCAAGTACCTGCATTAGTATCATATGCATTAGAAGTTGTAGCGTATGCAATGGTAGTTGTAATTCACGGGTTTCAGGTTTGTGCCCGTTAGCAGAAGGTGAACACAATTGTGTTAGAAACATTATTCTGGCCACTGTAATAGGTTTTGCATGATGTTAAATCAGATTTTGCAAGTTCATCTGAAACATGTTACAAATGAGTAGTCGAACAACCCATGTACGTTTTCTATGCGTTTGCAGTTCCGCTAAGACGTCGAATAAATCGCTTCTACTCGTTAAGCTCATACCTATAATGGTAACAATTATTGATAAATTATTATTAGGTAGTCCAAAAAATAAATTATGTTTAAAAAGCAAAAAGGATATAATATTTAGGAGTCCAACAACCTTGTGAGGTCACACGTATCGTTTGTTGTTCGATGCGACGCGTAACAATTTGCCCATACATGTTCGCTCATACCTATAATCAGGAGGTATTAATTCAACAAAAACTCATATTGCACAATCACTTGACTGTTGGACGGGCACCCGTGTTATGTAGATAGTAATTTTGAATAGTAGAAATAAAATAAATACATTACCTTGAGTAACAGGCCAAGCATGCTGTTGTTCAAATCGTGATAGCCAAAACAGCTAATGAGGTATCCGTAATAGCAGATCCACCCTGAACAATGAACTTGTAGCCATAGGAGCAGGCATGCGCATAGTGAAGTGACAATCTTATATAAACAGACGCAAAAGAATACTCATTAAGAATAATCACAATTTTGTGACCGATTAAGAATGCAACAGAGAGATGACGATATATGAGACATAAATAGTTTCGTATATCAGTATTATCGACAAAATGATACAAAATACACACCTCCTCCTGTTAGTAGGTTCCAAACGTGCTTATGTTTATTGTTCCAAGCCCAATATAAGCTCTTGTGAGTTAGCATATACCGAGTTGATGTAGCCATCGACATTGTAATATTTGTATACTTTTTGTTGATTATCTTCCCACCACCTCTCCGTCTCTCTTTTCAGAAAGAACATCTTTATGAAAAACATGTAACGCCACAAATGATGTTCAAGAATTGTATCTAACCAAGATTGAATCAGAAGCATGACCCAAAACGGCATAATTGTATAAAATTGCACCTTAATTGGACTCTCTTGATCTCTTTTTGACCGGTGGGCAACATAACAAAAATGATATATATACCTGGCCGATATTGTTCCATCCATTCTTGTATTTTATTTACTTGTTCTGTAAGCGTAGATTTAATGACCAGTTCTGTAAGCGCAACTTTTTACTAATATGAAGCTATTAACTTCTTTTAACTTGTTTCAATTAAGCTTTTTTTAAGAGTAAATACGTTAACAGCTTTAACGAAAATCGTCAAGCTTTTTTAACATGCTTAAGTTACTAAGGGCCAGCTAACCCAAACACCCCATTATTTCAAGTATGCTAACCCGACATCTTTGCAAATTTCAAATTAGTGTGTGACTAGTACATGTAGACAGATCTTGCAAGTATGTGCATATAAACTGATTATCCAACTAACCTTCAATTGAAGTGGCGGTGTTTGAGTTGACATTAAATTGTTGTCTATATTTGGTTGGTTCATATCTGGATATAGGAGAATGGCTTGCATTGTGATTAGTACCTGATACAACCAAGACAAAATGTTTAATGAAATCAATAGTATGATATGCATTGCAAAAACTTGTCTTTAAACATGCTTATTATGACCTTATGTTGCGATAATCAGTTTATATGCACATCCAAACACAACCTAAATGGTCTGCATAACATTACTTGTCATAGCAATGAACACAAATGTGCGTGTTAGGAACTGTATATACAAGGAACCGTGGGAATGCTTATTTTCAAATGGTTATCCGCATTTTTCCAGGAAAAAAAACTATCATGAAAGTGAAGATATAACTTATACCTCATGTGACATATCGATATCAAGCCGCATATCACTATGCCTATCACGAATATCCGCAATCCTAAAGAATACCGACTAATCCAAGAGCATAAGATCCGACCACAATATTTTAATTTGTTCAAACTGAATCCCATTAACAAAATGCTCATAATTAAAATTTCAAATCTTTTAAAAAGCTGAAAGCTAACCTCAAACAGCATCCGTTCACCCCTTCACATAAGATCCAACACACTGCATATCTACATAAAAAAATGATCATTGAGTAAAAGTTCGAAACTATTAGTTAGCTGATGAAACTCTGATAACGCTACACGCGTCGTTCGGGGTCAAAGGAACTTCCTTTTCGTCGAGAAAGTTTTTCAACACCCTAGGCAATGAACCTAATCGTTGTAGTGTAGTATTAGGGTAAGCCACGGGAGTTGATATCGTTCTCTAGAGGAATAGGAATGCTAGTGAGAAGTTACTACGCTAAGGTTGGGGTTGAGGAAGATTATTTTTTATCTTTTTATGTTTTTTAGGAAATGGAAAGGTACGAATCTCGGGGTTTGGATTTGGGGGTTGGTATTTCTACCGATTACTTCTACTTATCTAATTATCTAAACTAAGGTGTATGTAGTCTATGTCTAATTATTGTGTGCTCGTATGATGATTTAAAGATGTGTTTACTTAGGTTATATTACTCCTTAATTATCTCCTATTGATGGTTGAATTGTCACGTCCTTATTCATAATCGCGTTGTGTGTCTAAGGTCGTAGGGTATGCGTTTATCCCTAACTCTTTGAAACTACCAAAGGTTATCGCCTACAAAATCTCTAGGATTTATAAACTTAACTCTAAGGTACTCTTCGGATGGTTTAGCCTACAATGACTCTAGGTATTATAAGCCAAGGTTCACAAAGATTATTCAAGCATTAATTACACAACGGATGACCTATCGCAATACTAGATCATTAACAATTAAGATAAGAGACAACCAATCAATATTCAATAATTAAGTTTCATATTCCCTAAGCAAACACACAAGTAAATTAGCCGGACATGGGAAACATGCAAGCATACACACAAGTAATTGAAGACATAATTGAATTAATGAAGTAAAACACTTATCTTGATGTAAGATAGGGTATGGAACCCTAAAATACTGCAAGACAGCCTTGGTTCGGTTTAGGTTTTTTACTCCAAAAGACTACACACTGAAAACTAAAAATTCGGATTCTATATATAAGATTACATATGCGACGGCGTCACCTTTGATTTGTGACGCCGTCAGCGCGTCATTAGGGTTTCGTCTTGGCCACGTTAGTCTTGCGGCGGCGTCACCTTATGCTTGTGACGCCGTCCCCTTTAGTCTCGGCGTCGTCTGGATCAAATCTAGGCCGTCTGAGTTGCGACGACCTACTCTTTTAGAACCTGAAGCCGTCACTTGTAAATAAGCAATTTGGCTCTTGAGCCGTCACAAAAGTGGTCCAACGGCGTGCGAGATAACACCGACGTCGCCCCTTAGTTCCAGACTGAGTGTGTCGATTCTTGATTTTGGCCATTTTCTTCGTATATTCGCGCCTTTTCGTCCGAATAAGTGTCATTCCAGCATTTTTCCTTCAAGATACCTAAAAAGTGAAAAGGAACGATATTAAGTAATAACAGATACAAAAGTGATCAAATAAAGGCTTAAACGACCCCTCAAAAAGGTACATTTTAAAACCTTATCAAACTCTAAAATACCCTTTATTACATATAACAAATAAATAAATAAATAAATAATAAAAAAACCAAAAAACAAAAAACAAAAAAAGAACCAAATCTCAGACGTAGCCTGGTTATTCCTCCAATATGTCTACTGAGCAAGAGTAACAACAAATGCAATGGAAATGAATGAATAACTGAATATCTTACTTTATCATCTTCTAAGACCGATGTATCCAACAAAATACCTAAAATAAAAACTGATATAAAAAATAACAAAATCAACTTTAAGATATTGTGTTTCACCTGATGTATCCAACAAATACTATTCATCACTATACCCCGCCGCTATATACGCGGGTACTCATCTAGTATTAATAGAACCACATATATAAGCACACCAAAGTTGAAGAACAAATAGCTGACCATAATGCTAACTTTAAAAAACTAACCCGGAACCAAACCGTATCCTCGTAGCGGCCATTGATCATCACCTCGTAGCAGCCCAAGCCCACCTGTATAAGGAAGTTGTGGAGACCTCAATCCTCATTCTTGGGGATAAAAAGAAATGTAGAAGTTCAATCATTTTTCTTACATGTCTAATTAACATCTAATTTGTAATGTTTTTATAAACGAACTTAATATATGAATACCTTTAAAAGCAAATGCTTGGGCTTATATGTTCAAAAGCAGAAGAATAATTCTTTTTATGTGTTTCTTATGGTTTGACATGTAAAGCTTGCAAAATCAAAAGATCAAACAGAAGAATCAAATGAAATGAAAAAATTGTATTAAAGTTGAATTGAAAAACAATTAAAGTGAGTCGAAACACTATAACAGATCAAACCGAGCTTAACTCTAACATTTACATAAACAACCTTCAAAGACTAAAAAATAAAAATTAAAATAATCGAGTTCATTGCAATTAAAAGACCCACCAACATAGATCGACTTTAAAGGTCTATGTGACCTTAGGATTCGTCTACTTTGTGCTCTACCAACTCAGTTTCATTTATTATGCAATTGCAACTTGACAAAAGGATCAAAGAAAATAAGTAGCAGGTCATTAAAAACTTGTTACCTTTCAAAAACATTTCATCGAACACTTTGCATTCAGTCATCAAAACCCCTTAGATATTCCTAAAATTAAAATAAATACCACTTATATTCCTTCAACTTTATGAGTAACAAAGCCGAGTAACATTATCATAGCTCAGGTGAAAGCATATAGAAGACAAAGTTATCAAAACCTCGAAAGACAAATTGGGTCCGTTCTCATTCCATTCAGTGGTATGGTTAAAAACAACATCCATGAGCATCTGCAGAATTATGCATTTGAAACAGATCATGCACCAAGTTAACCCTTAAGCACCATTCGAATAACAAATAGGTGGTGTGCATGGAAACTTAACCAGCACAATTCGAATAGAAAACTAAATAACACAAAAGAAAGACATTAAATTGAAGAGTAAAAATAAACTTGTTTCAATTTAGGAGTGGTTTCAAACTCGATAATGTGACCTTCTAATGTCCCATATAAATTAAAAGCTAAAATGAAAAGAAAATATACATACATTCCATTCAAAATGAACAACGATTGAGTTGTGGCAAAGATAGTTAATCAGTCTGACACCTAAGGTAAACAATGATAATCTCAAAACACCCATTTTAAATAACAAATTCATGAAGCATAAGAAAACCAACCCACTATATGGTACAACCTCACGCAGATGATGGCCATCAATTTCCAGATAATTGCTACAACATCCGCATACCTTTTTTCTCTAAAACATCATAAGAAAAAGATTATCACATTTGTTATTGCTAAAGAAGATGATTACATTACTTGTTTATCTAAAGAAGAAATAATATATAGTTGTAATTGTATAAATAAGAAATTGAGAGCATAGAATCAATCTCCAAAATCTTACATATAACATCATAAACATAGAAATGGTTTTTTTCATACTCCCCAGTTGAAATCTTCTACAACCACCACCACAATCGTCACCGTATTGCCCTAACATGTGTTTAAATCCCATAACATAATCAGTGTTAACAAAACTTCATAAGATAAAATCACAATCATTCAAAATAATTCTGCAAAAAATTAAAAGACTTACAAATTGTCATGCCTTGGTATAATCAGATCTATACCGAAAATAGATACCCAAAGGGAAAGCTAACAACTAACTCATTTTGAATTGGGCATATTTTTTGAATCGGTGATTTCGTGTGATTTGAAACGAATTTTCTTTGATTTTGAAAGGCGTTATTGGAAGGGAGCGTGTGAAGATGTGTGTTTAATGGTTTCCAAAAATAAGATTGACTTTCTTCTATTCACTTTCAAAACCTCCTGCAATTTTCACTTGTACTTTGAAGCTAAATAAGGTATTATATTAATTGAATTTTTAATGCAATGTGCTTAGAAGAGCTTGTACAAAAGCTTATTTTATTAGATAAAATAGATGTTATAATCTATTCTCAGTTAAGATCACGTCATAATGTGTTTGGGTCGAAATATTTGCTAAAACAGATCTAAACCTGACTTTGCCATATCGATAGATTCCTTTGATGTTGGCCAATTTAGGTTTTGGTTAAAATAGATCTAAATGACATTTATTTAAATGTTAGATTGTGTAAATGAATAGGACTTAGTTTTCATTTGTTTTTCTTGATGTCTCAGGCGGTGTAAAATATGCTGAATGAGATCGTGACTGTTAACAATGTTCCAGAGGTCATTGAAGGTGTTAAAAACAGGTTTGTTAACATTACTTTTCCGTTTTCTCCATCAAGCACCTTGATTAAAACTTCCTGCATACGATTAAATATATATAATTTTGTATGTAGATAATTCAGTAATGTAATCATCTTCTTTAGCAATAAAATATGTGATAATCTTTTTCTTATGATGTTTTAGATAAAAAAAAGTATGCGTATGTTGTAGCAATTATTTGGAATCTGATGGCCATCTTCTGCGTGAGGTTTGACCATCCAGTGGGTTAGTTTGCTTATGCTTCATGAATTTGTTATTTAAAATGGGTGCTTTAAGATTATCACTATTTTCAATATGGTGTCAGTGCTATATTTCCCATAAAAGATGTTTCTGTATTTTAACAAACTGATTTTGCAAATTTCATCATGAAGAGGTAGTTTTGGATATATGTTTTAATCTATTTTTAACCTTTTTTATGTTAAAAGTTTAACTATTAGTTGCACCTTTAGTTGTGTGTATATGTAGTTTTTTCGTACAACATATAGATCATTCTCATAGGTTTTCAATATGATTCCAGTGAACATGTATAGGGGATGCAGTGTCCGTTCTGCATCTGTGTTACACGTTAATCTTCAGCCCCTATTTTTTGATAAGGCAATATATATTAAGGAACCGAAAAATTACAAAATACAAAAGAAATGGCATCCCACCTCTTTTAACAAGACCATTAAGGAGGATGAGACCCAAAGAAATAAAAATAGCACAACATTGTGCTTATAACTGAACCATACAAGAGACAAGATACAATATCCTAAAACATAGGATCAAGTACCACAAAGGACCTGACATACCAATGCCACATTTCCACTATCCCATATCCCACCAGTCATATACAAACGCATAACCAGTTATATGAGACCAATTAGTATGTTTCTCATGAACTTGAGTGTAAAAAAGTAATATTAGGATTTTCATTAATTCCCTACTATTTTGAGATTTTGAAATTGAAAACAGGAAGATGTTGATGTCATGTTGGAAGATGTTGATTTTTCTCTACGCAAAAAACTAAAAGAAAAGAAGAAGATTCATTTATCTATTTTCTAAAGTCAAAAGATACGTCTACTGATTTTCTCTATTTATTTGCTAAAGTCAAAAGATACGTCTTAATTTTTTCTTTTAATGTAATAATTAAAGGCAAAATCTGGATTATGATGTACTTAGTATCATGGTTTATAAATGTGTAGGCTCTACTTCTTATAGGTTATGACGTGATGATGCAAGTTTTACTGACCATGTCTTAATATTTATAGTGTCTCGCTATACCTATGGTCTACCCTAGTGCACTAACGGGCAGTGTACCCGGTCGCGTGTAGTGTAGTAGATGGTAAAGTCGAGGTTGTCCCAAGAGCTATGTGTGTTGGATTATTACTAAGTCTAATTGTCACAGAATAATAATGGTTTCGATAGGGATTTAATTAATTAAACTACTAATGTAGAATACAATAAAAGCAGATAAATGGATAAAGGGAAATCAATAGAGGAATAGTGGTGCTAACCTAGTCAATCATCCTAGCTAGTTATGTCTACGTCTACCTATTTCCAATTACTTCAGGTGGAGTCAAATTCGAGAGGACAGCATTTGGTCAATTCGCCCTAACCTATCAGCAAAGATGCCACCACAGGGGAAATCAGGCGCACCGTCATAAGTCATGTTACGGTCCTAAGCCAAGTCATCAAGTACCGCTACATGCTAGATTCAAAATAGTGAGTGCCCGACCGTTAGGAACTTAGACACTACACCCCCCCTAATTCTTAAGTTCATCCAAACGATAGGTGATCAGTTGGTCAAATCCCACAATAGAAAGGGTCGTCGGTTGGTCATATCTTACCCTTCCGTCTCATCCGATCACCTAGGAGTGGTTGGTCATATCTCTTAGGCAATTAGCCTCTATCGCCATTCAAAACTACCGAACCAAGGGTGACTACCAAAGAACTATGCATGGATACACTTAGAAATAATTGTACGGAAGTAAAGGTAAACGCAAACAAAACAATTAAAGAATGATAACTAGGCTAGCACCAAAGGGTGCTTAGCCGCTCATATTAATCATGCAAATCAATTCAATATTTAAAGGTACAAAATACATGAATTGAAAGTAAAAGAAATAATAAACGCTAAAGCTTATCGTAAATGGAGTGACTTCTCCCTTGGAAAGCATCCGTATGCTCCCCTAGACCTGCCTTGAGCTTTTTCCCCGTTGAGAGTTGTGTGGAATGGGATGATTAGAAATCTGGAATTCGTGGGGTATTTATTGGCAGTGCGGGTTCGGGTAACCAATATAGGAGTTACGTAACCCTTCCTTTGTAAATGCACTAGATGCGGATTACGACTTAACCTAATAAGTGGTTACGCCGTAGTCTTCAATAAACTCGATTCGTCGTAAGTGATGATGTATTTACGGCGTAAGTATCAGCGGCGTAGAACCTCATTTGACCTAATGGAGTTACGTCGTAACCTTTGGGAAGAGTTACGTCGTAACCTCTTGATAAGTTGGTACGACGTAATGTGAGAGAAAAGTTACGCCGTAACTTCTTCAAAATAGGCATACTGTGATAAATCTTTAGTAATGTTTCCATTTCCGCGTCTCTTTAGCTCCAATGCTCGTAATTTACGTGAAAGTGGAAAACAATGGAAAACAAGCGTAAATCCATATAAATGATATAAATAACGAGCATTATCGGGAAAAATTGACACTTAATATTCAGGACTATTTGATGTTATCAAATATCCCCACTTGAACTCTACTTGCCCTCAAGTGGACCTTATTAGATAGATTCCTAAAAAGATATCTCCCAAAACCTTGGAAAATATGAGTTTACAAATCCCTTATGCTAGAAATAAAACAAATCCGAACACCTCATGAAAGGGGAACAAACACTCAAATCTCTCAACTATTCTAAGGTGCTGTTTGGTTGGGGCAATTTCAAGGGTTTTGAGGGTATTTGAAATTAAAATCTCTTGAATTTTCGTGTTTGGTTCAAAATAAAAGGAGGGAAATTGAAATTAAAATGCTATGGTTGGAGGGTTTATAAATTCCCTTGGTGGGTGGGGAAATAAAAATTCCACAAAGCACAGTAACTTTTATATCTTTAAAAGGACAACAATGTCCCTTTCAAAGATCATCTTTATCCTCCCCTTTTCTTAGATCCGTATCAAATTTGTCACCAACATAGTTGTATCTTCATTCCAAGCATCATGACTCACCATAGCTCTTCTCCACTACGATTTTCTTCCATGTAATTGCTTCACTACTGATTTCTTCTCTATTTTTTTGTTATTTTTGTTTGATTCTTTCCCCAAAATCATTTTACTTTAACTTGAATTTCGATTTTAGTTTTAAACTTTAGTCCGATTTTTATGTATGACATAGTTTGGGATATCATCCCTGAGTAATAAATGGGTTTTAAATTATTAACAGTTTATACTGGTATGTGTTTTGTTGATTTTAGTTTTAAACGTCAATGGTGAGAGACAATTCAAAGAAATTTTTATATGGGTCATCCCTGAGTAATAATTGGAAGCAGAATATGTACTGCGATATTCATGATGAAAAAAAAGGTGTAGCAACAGTGGACAACTTTGATATTATATGGGTCAACCAAACAGGTTGTACAATTTAGAATTCAAGAATTAGAAATTCTTCATTCTTTTAAATGTCTTGGAATTTTAATTTCCATATTTTTAAACTCTCGAACCAAACGCCCCCTAAGTGTTAATTTCGGGGTGATCACTCAATCGCACAGTCATAGCATGTATTATATCATAAGCTTGGCGGTTACACAAATATCCACCACTAGAGTTAAGGGCTAAACAATTCTCGAAGGCAATATGGGTAGACCCGACAAAGGTTAGGGGTGACTGCGTCATTACTAATATGTCACGGTGAAGTGGAAAAAATCAATGATACATGACCAAATCCATAGCCAAACACCAAAGATTTGCTCCATATAGAATGTAACCCTTCGACTAAAGGGTAGGATAAGACATGGGATATATAATTGGTGTAAAATGAAAAACAAGCGGGTAGTCTAAATCTATAACCAAGTCATCACCACTTACCGTCCGCCCAAAGTTCTAGCTTAGAAGTCTAGAAACCGGATCATGAAATGCAAGGTAGTTGTGTCATTAGAGGGCGTCGTGATGGAACCTACATTTTCTTCTTCGTTGGCATAACTACCAACTCAATCTTCAATGTGTCCGAGGTGGCGCCTCCGTCTAATCAATAAAGCCATACAATAGTGCTTATATTGCTTGCACTTTACAATACCATAACTCAATCAAATATATATATATATATATATATATATATATATATATATATATATATATATATATATATATATATATATGTATATATATATGTATATATATATGGGGTGTTTCTTGTGAGAAGTCTAATTTTTGTGAGAACGCGAGAAGAGATCCTAGCCCTCCATCTAATCCCCTCTTTTTTAAGATCCAGTGGCTAAGATTAATCCATCATTTACAGTAAAAAAGGGTATTTTTATAATTAGAACTAATATATATATATATATATATATAAACACACAGATCCCACACAATTGCAGGTGAAAAATAATTTCACTCTCTCTAATTATAACCACCTTCAACAATCGCCGGTCATAACCCCGCCGATCAGACCACCATACACCGTCCGATCAAACCACCATACACCGCCCGATCAAACCACCACTACACCGCCGTTTAAACCACCGTCTACTATCAGAATCGCCACCGTAATCAAAAAGAGAATCATAATTGATCTTAAAAAACATACAATTCGACAAATATGAGTGAAGAAGAAGAAGGTGTTAATGGAATTAGGTCAACTGAATCAGAATACACACAAATTTCAAGTAACTATTATGTTTGTTGTTAGTTGATTTTTGATTACTCAAGTATAGTAAAAGTATCTTTGCGTATGAAAATAATCAGATTAGATGTTAAAGTTGATGAAAATGAAGATAATATAGATGAACGTGTTTTGTATGGTGGTTAGTCAATGCGCGCTAGGTGTTTGATGAAATGTTTATATATATTTTTTTCACATGTGAATATAGACTAGTTTGCACCTATTATTAGGAGTGTCGAAATTAATCACTGTGGACAAAACGGTTAACAAAGCTATGTTATTTCTCTATGTGAGCAGTTTTTCTTCACATGTGGAAACCTTCAATTTTTCTTCACATGTGAAGAAAAGAAATTTTCTTTACATGAGTAAAAAAAATCACATGTAGAAACCTTGAAAAAAAAAAATTCTCACATGTGGATAAAAAATTTCACATGTAGAAACCTTCAATTTTTCTTCACATGTGAAGACAATAATTTTTCTTCACAAGAGAAGAAAATAATTTTTCTTCACATGTGGAAAAAAAATTCACATGTAGAAACCTTCAATTTTTCTTCACATGTGAAGAAAAAGAATTTGGCTTCACAAGTGAAGAAAAGAATTTTGCTTCACAAGTGAAGAAAAGAATTTTTCTTCAAATGTGGAAAAAAAATTCTTCACATGTGAAAACCTTCAATATTTCTTCACATGTGAAAAAAAGAATTTTTCTTCACTCGAAAAGAATTTTTCTTCACATGTGGAAAAAAAATTCTTCACATGTGAAAACCTTCAATATTTCTTCACATGTGAAAAAAAGAATTTTTCTTCACTCGAAAAGAATTTTTCTTCATGTGGAAAAAAAAATTCTTCACAAGTGGAAACCTTCAATTTTTCTTCACATGTGAAGAAAAGAATTTTTCTTCACATGTGGAAAAAGATTCTTCACATGCGGAAACCTTCAATTTTTCTTCACATGAATTTTTCTTCACATGTGGAAAAAAATTCTTCACATGTGGAAACCTTTAATTTTTCTTCACATGTGAAGAAAATAATTTTTCAATTCACATGTTGGAAAAAAAATCTACACATGTAGAAACCTTCAATTTTTCTTCACTTGTGAAAGGATTTTTTTGATGTTATTAGCGGATTTTTTTTGATTATTTAAGTATAGTATGAGTATCTTCGCTTGTGAAAGGATTTTTTTTTGATTATTTAAGTAGACACTATATGATGTCGTCGCTCTGTGCATCATATTTTATATAACTAGACCAGCTTCATCATCTCTTATGGCTTTTTCTGTTATGGCCCGAGCTTCTTTTTCTTTGCATTTATTCCCTTGCTCTGTTCTTTTCGGAAACGACCAAAATATGCTAAAAATGGTGCAGAGCTGGTTTACAAGTCTCACTAACTGACTAGGGCACTAGATAACATGATGACCTTGTTCACTGGATTGAAAAGAACATTTCGTTTTTCCAAGGTGTCAGTTCAATCAGTAGACCACGGCCAAAAGATGAGAAGAAGCTGAAAGGAAAACAGAAAATGAATGTCACAAGGTCATCTTTAGCTGACATGCTCTCATAAGCCATAGATAGCAATTATTTGGTTAATATGCCCTCATTGTTGCCTAGTTTTATTGAGCCATTGTCGAAAATTGGTTCGGGTGTTTTTTGTGTTTCGGTATCTCTTATGTTACTGGATCAATGATCGACATGTACCAGATAAATCAAGGCTTAAAAGTTCTACACTGTAGAATCTTGTGCTTCGAGTCTTTTACCAGGGTGATGACATATATTTATTAGACATAAGTAATTTTGGTCATAATGTTGACCTTCATTGAAGTATGTATCTTATGTGGCATTAGAAGTGGCTTTGCAGTCCTTACAGTATCTCGTATTCACTGTTCTGGTGTTATGAAGCCCGCTGTTAGTATAAGCAATCTGATATTTCATGCTGCTTTAGTGCCATGAGTGGTTCTTAAAACTTGCTTATGCTGTCAAGTAGCTGTTACATGATCTGTTAAACACATGGTTCAATCCATTTCTACCAACCAATCGTTCTTAAGAGTTTGTCTTTATTTCTAGAACTAGTTTCAAGGTCTATTGCAATTCCAACCTTATTAGCAGTTAGCACTCAGTGTCTCCCCCTAAACCCAAACCCCTCCACATTCCAGTCGCAACAGCGAGAACTCTTATTTGTATGAATAGTCAGAACCATAGAAAAAAGGTTTCCTTAGTCTATGTTATTGCAAAAGAACTAGATCATATTTGGTCAATCACTGTCATATGGGATCTTTAGCAGGTTCTTATGAATGAAACAAAAGTAAATTAATGTCTCCTTTTTATAGGAGATTCGCTAAAGAAACTACTCATGCTATATAGGATTCAGACATCAATTTATTTTGATTTTTGGGGTTCCTTGAGCTTTTTTGTCAAAATGTCTTTATTATCATCTCTTATTTGTTATAATGTCATCTTTGGGGTTCCTTGATCTGTGTAAGTTTTTTCACAAGACTTGGTAATTGTATGTGCAGATAATTGTTATCTTGCATGCCTTTATTGACTTGTAGAACATTTGGATCAAAAAGTAGCTACTGATCTTTTTTTGCTGTCATTTCAGGTATCTCATTGAGCATGGATCAGGTAAATGACTCTTCTCTTTCGGTGCCGGACCTAAAGTACCTTTAAATATTGTTAAGCTTATGATGTTTATCTTTGTATGCAGTGGAAAGAACTGCGTGCCCATGTGGATGAAATTGACAAGGCGCTTGCCGAGTAAATGGTACTACTATTTACCAGCATGAGCATAGGCGAATGAGGTTGATTTATAGTTTTATACCAAGTTGGCTCATTATTTTGATCATCATGTTCCTAAATAGAGTGCGGCAAAGCATACGGGTAAAGGGGTATAGTATATACTGTATATAGTTTTAGGGATTCTGGAGACCATCTTTGATCTGTGCATTTTACTAGGTTGCTTTTGGAATTTGTGGATGCTGCTTATTGTGCTTAATCTTCTTACTTGTATATTAGTATTTTTGATGAATCCATGTTTTTGCAGGACTTGATTCATGTGGTTGAATCCAAGACACCCAAGAATTATGGCAATTACTTTTTGCATCAAATTGTCAAGGTTTGTCAAATAATTCTATTCTTATCTGCATTAATAGCTCAACTGCAAACCTTAGGGAATGTTTTATGTTTGTGATCTTCTTGAAAAAGTTTAAGTACATGGTATTTGTTTTTGTACTATAGAAACTGCAACACCTTTGTTAGTACAGTAAATTTCTGTACATAACTCCACAATATCATCACTGCAATGAACTAGAGGCGGCATTTTGACTCATTTACATATAAATGAGTCATTCTGGGCTGTATTATTTTCAAGGTTATAAACTTTCTTCTAGCTGTTAAATAATTTCAATGGGTTAAGCAGGTTGAAACTTAAAAGTGGTCTAAAGTATTTTTAATCAACGATGTTGATAATTATTAAAATATTATGTCTGTAATCATCATTAACACAATGATTATTTATTAAATCATTAAAATATGGATTTAAGTGTTTCCTGATCAACTAAATGGGGCTCTCTGCTCGGCTCAATACAAACAGTGGCCTATTTCAACCTGACCTTTTTTGGATGTTGTCTAACCCACTTAATGCCCACCCAATTGGCCTATTTTAATCTGGCATGTTTTAATATTTAGCATTTATAGTTTTCGTTAAGTAATTCTCAGTTTAAACAACATTTAATATACAGAGCATTAGGCTGTATTTAACTTCCTTTGATAGAAGGGAAAAAGAACTAGATAATTGGTGCTTTGTTGGCCTTCCCTGCTGCGCAAGGGCATGTAGCATGTTTATGTGAAACACGGTCATCACACAATCATCATTTTAACAGATGTTGTCTATTTTATTGATGTACTTTTTGTTGCATGTTGCAGCTTGAAGCAGTGATTGGGGATATGGACAGAATTAAACTAGAGTTTTCTTCTTGTGAGGAGTAATTTTTGTTTTTCTTTATGAATTTTGGGTTGACATTGGTAGCAAGTGTTGTTGATTTAAAATGGTTTGTAGTAGGAAGCACATATCCTTACACAAAGTGATCGGGGATCAAAATAATAATAATTAATGTCTTATGTTGCTATTAGTACTAGGCTTTATGCAGATCCTTAAAAGCAACAAGGTATGCTTTATATCTGCAACTGTTGACATGTATTCAACCTTGTCTTGTTTGGTTTCTTATACCAGGAGTACATTGTAGAAGACAGAGAAGTCATTAAGGATGTTGCTGAACTTAACCCGAGCCATGTTACAGAGCTAAGAATTTTGGGTCTTTACTGAGCTCTCAATGCACAAATGCATTAGATATATGGTAAGCTTTATCTTTTGCATTTATTTGCATATTTTTTGCATTTGCAGATGTATCTTATAATCAGGCCTTGAAGGAAAGATACACATGGACATTTTTTAACACCAACAGAGTATGTGCAGAAAAGCTGGACAGCATGTACCTAGTTTCACTTAGGCAGTTGTTTAGGTGGATTTAAGATGACTCCATGTCTGCAAATCTATATGATATAGTAGAGAAACTATGCTGGAATAACTATTCAGTGGATAATGCATATCAGATTGTTCATCCAATTTTCATCTTTGAGAGCCTCAGAATTCACCTTTGTTGTCACAGTATTTTTGGTTTATAATTTGTTATTGGTTCCTGAGACAAAATAATCATTTTTTCAGACATTGTACCATGTAGCTGATACCTGGACGGTGGTAGTGTTTCAGATTGAAGACTGCCTATGAAGTTGTGCTTGTGTCGAGAGGATATACCATATTTTCTTCCAGTTCAAGTTGTATATTGGTTTGTTGAGAGATAATTACACTGTTGTAGATGTATTTTCACATGTACAGATGGTTAGTTCTATTCTTTCTTTTTTATAGTGCACGAAAAGTTGGCTACTCGAGCGTAGCTTATAAAAGTTAACTACTGGCTTGTACCACATGGGTTTTACATAATGCAAGTTAACTTTAAAAGGCAGTATTAATACGAAAAAGAATGAGCTGATTGTGTTTTTTTGGAATTTAACTGTTGCTTCAAACCCATCTTTTTGTATTTTCTTTTTATTCTTTCGTTATGCATTGATTTGATGATGGCGAGGATAAAATTTAGAGGGAGATTTGTTAAGGAAAACTTGTGTATTCTTAAGTCCCCATCTTACCATTCCAAGTTTTAGTTCCTCTCAATATATTTGCTATACTGGACTAAGTCGCAAAGTCTAAAACTTTGGGCAAATGAAGTTTGCAACCGAATTTCTTGGTCTTCGCAAGATCGATACAGAATCGATGACCCCAACATTGATTTTACGTTACTTAAAAAATACAGTAGTAAACTGGTTGCTAACAACCAAAACATGATGATAATGCAACTATTTTACCCATATGGTAAGGATGTTATTAGATAACAGCGACATTATAAAAAATATAACGAAAATATTATGATCGTCAAACTCGTATATGTACTTTCAAAGGAAACTCATACTCTCAGCCTATTATCGAGTTACAAGCCACTTGCAGCTAGTGTCACACTGTCACTTATATTATCCCTCCAAATAGTTGTCACTGATACGCAAGGAGGAACCAGTATACAGTCCCTCTCATCAATCTAAACAATTAGCTTTGTGGTTTGGTCAGGGTAGGCAATAATGATCGGTGAGGTCTCTCTTTTGACTAGTCCACGTCCCCTTTTATTCGCTACTTCACTTCTTTGCAGTTTAACAAGACCTCGAAAACACTAATACAGTTGCAAAACCAGCCGTCAAAATTTGTGCTCCAACTTCAACCCACCACCTTCGCGAATCAAATTCCATAGTGCCGCTTTGGCTTCCTGGAGAGTTTCAACCCCTTGCCCTTTTTCGAATGCTAACATTTGTATGTTAAACTACCACAAAGAAACACACAAAGATGACATTAATTAACTCCGCCAACAAAACATGTCTTACAAAGGGTGTTTTTACTAGTTACCTGTGCACCTTGATGGACACGAACATCTATTCCCTTGCTATCTATTGATATCAGTGCTGCATCATCTACCTCTGTTTCCAACGACAGCAGCTCTTTGATGGGCTTCGAGAATATGGCATTCAGCTCCTGCCATAGATACATGTACTATTATCATCATCATTTACACCTAACCCAACCCCTTGCTGCTGGTAGCTTTATGCCTAAAACCATCCTACGCCTGTGCAAACAAGAACATGTATTGACGCAACTCACCTTGAGGTTCTGATCACCACCATCAACAGCAATCTTGTCTGGTCAAAGAGCCTCGTATTCACTTACATTAACCCAAGCAACAGTGCCAAAACCTCTAATAAAATATATATCACTGCTTCAAACAAACATACGACATCAACTCATCGAGTTTGTTTGGTGATTCCTTAAACGCTCAAAAAATCATGAGCGAATCTCAATAACAAATAAGGTTTCACATATGAAACCACAAAGGATAAACATGCTCAGTTCCCATAAACAACTACACGGACTGCAAGTTCCAAGAACCATTTATATTCAGTTAATTTAGACATATATCCATGACTAAAAGAATAATAGCATTCAAAAAACCAGCAGGCAGATTTTACAAGACACATGGTATATCAAAATTAATGAATAGTATAAGCATTTGCTACAAAAAACAACCTTATATTGTGCATTCTGAAGTAGTAAAAGTTTCCCCATTTCTGTGAAGGCCCCTGTTGATGTTGTGCTATATACTGCGTATGAGCCCATTCCTAGAAGAGAAAACCACACATAAGCTAACGATGGAAACAAATTATAATAACACAAAACACACATTGTATTTTACTTTTTTTTTAATGGCAAATGAAATAAATTAAGAGAACCTCTAGCAAGATGCTAGGAAGAAGGATACAAAGTTATGGATAGAGCATTACAAGAGCATTGTATTAACACAGATTACTAGTACATAAAGTTATGGATAGAGCATTACAAGTTAAAGGGAAAATTCTATAAGGTGGCGATTAGACCGGCTATCTTGTACGGCTCTGAATGTTGGTCCATATTAAAGGCACATGCTAACAGGGTTGAGGTGGCAGAACTGAGGATGCTAAGATGGACTTGTGGTAAAACCTTGCTTGACATGATCCCGAACGGAGTTTTCAAAGCTAAACTTGAGGTCGGGAATATTGTTTCGAAAATGAGAAAAGGGAGGTTGAGGTGGTTCGGACATGTCAGGAGGAGGCCACAGTCTGCGCCAGTTAGAATGGTCTCAGCGCTAGATGTAGATGGCTTGAGAAGGAGAGGCGACCCAATATCAAGGGGAGGATAGACTTAAGCTTGACATGATGGAGCTTAGTTTGACCGAGACATGATCTCAGATAGAAGGGTGGGGCGGAGGGATTTGCGGGTACGCTAGTGCTTGGCTTTTAGGTGTCCCCTTTTGCCCCATGTGTTTTGTTTTGTGGCATCTTTTGTTTTTTGCTTTCGTCAACAGTCTTAGCCCCGCGCGTGGTTTGCGTTGCTCGTTGTTGTTCCCTTAGGTTGCCTGCTTTGTCTTGCTCCCTGTTTGGTTTTTGTGCTACGTGTTTTTGCATTAGCTTTATGCCTCGTGGTTCTCCGCTTTGCTCTGGCTCCCCATATTCCGCTTTGGTGTGCCTGGGCTTTTGGTTTATTTCTGCTTGCGCCGCTTTTTTTTCGTGTGCTTGTGTGTGGTTCCTTTCCTGTATGCCCCTGCTTTTCTGTTTGTTGCTTGTTTGTTTGGTTTCCCTTTTACTACGCTTTTGCATATTGTTTTTGTAGTATGATATCTCTATCCTTTCGACTAAACACATGCACTTGGAGGTCTCGTTAGCCAGCTCTCTACACACGGGTTTACGCGGGGGTAGGGGTAGGATCTGTCTACATTTTACCTCCCCCATACCCTGCCTAGGCGGGATTGGGTCTGTTGTTGTTGTTGTGTTACTAGTACATAATATTACAAACAGGTCACTAATACAAACATAAACAAGTTATCGATAATGCTAACCTTAGAATTGCAGATAACAGTGATATATTCATATATATGTGAAATAAACAACCACTTGCTGATATTCAGGAAGAGGGAAAGCATCACCAAAAATGGTTACCCTTGCATTTGAGAAGCCACTCCATCCCGGTATCTATGAAGACCAACTGTCATGAATTAGGTACATATAGAGAGACGAGCTACTGAAAAGCGATGATTGATTATGTGGTTAGTGTAGAGCATACTAACCTGCACCACCAGTGTACTCCTTGGGTCGGCTTACAAGTTCCTAGTGTGTATAGATAATTGAGAGAAAGAAAATATGGGATCTGTAAGTTTTTAAGTAAGATATGTAATCGTATCATAATGAATCAGGAAACTGTAGAACAAAGAATTTGGAAGGAAATTACTTACGGCCTATTGCATAGGTTGCAAAGTCTACGAGTGAACCAAAGGGGTATCCCTCACGACGATGGTGCATGCGAGACATTACGGTACAAAAGTGAGCAAACCTAGCTTGTTCCATGAGATTACTGTATAACATGTAGAAAAAATGATTCCCATATAAGTGGACTAGTTTCGCCTTTTCTTTCTTCTTCTTATAACTATATATACCAATTCTTTTGGCCACCATTCTTTACTTGTAGTAACTAAATACAAGAAGTAACCAACAAGAAAGTAAATACAAAGTAGCCTTCCTTCCAAGAACATACATGAATGATTCCCAGAAACACTTTTTAATGTTCTCTCTTTAAACATATACTGCCATGTGTTACGGCTGGTCCACGTTAATGTATTTATTATTAATACACAATAATTAATAAAAAACAATAATAATGTGTTTAATTTCAAGCATCTCTCTCTGTTTTGTTTTGTTTAGTACTCTGTAGTAGTAGTTAGTCCATCACCATCCAATACCCAACCTCCCTATTTGACTCTTCTTCTTTTGAAAAGTTAATAATACTAGCTAGTAGTAATCTTTACTCCATTTTAGTTTTATCTTTTTAGTTTGATTCCTTTAGTCCATCCTATATCATTATTCATTAATCTAGGCAACATACATGATGAAATTTACCAATCTACACTCTTTTATTGTTGGCTTTGCTAATAGTACGTCGCATGTCGTCAAGTTTTTAGATGTTGCCACTTTACTTTTGCTTGTTGTTGGAGCATCATTATCATATTTCCAAAATGGAGGATCATTAACTGATCATGGAACCACCACCCCTGCTGCTGTTCCAAACAACACAGAGCGCGAGGTAATAGCAACAGTTCCATCGAATAGACCCCCTGGCGACCCTCCAGGATTTACGGATCAAGTAGAGATTCCCAAAGGATGCTCAGGCTGCTGAAGGCTAAGTACCATACTAGAAATTAATACCTTCTGCTACTAGACGCGTCTTCTTCAACCAGTGAGAGGACAGATCTCGTGCTATCCGTCAGATGGCATGTTTAATGCATTTGATAATGTGAATGTTGTTGGCAGGAGCTATGGTGTGAACCAAATGGGGGGATCTGGACTCGCTGTGATGCTACACGCCTCTGCATTGCTTCTTAAAATAGCTTCTTCATCCAACTGGGATGGGTTCATCCCACTTAGTGCTGCCTATGACTACCCTCTCTACACTCAAGATGGTACATTTATCTTCCTTATTCCTACATTTCAGTAATACATATGTCTAGTGTGAATACATATGTATAAATGCAGACATCCTACATGCTTTTACATTCTTTCCCAGAGACCTCAACTTTGTGCATTTCTCAAACACCACACCCTCTCCGGATGATCAATAAGCTTCTCCAAATCTCTATGATTTTCGTGTTATTAAACTCTTTTCTATTTGTCTTTCTATTAAAAAAAATCGTGGTAAGTAAGATTTGATTTGGTGCAGGGATGAACGGGTTAGACGAATGGTTGTTGACCCACGCCTTTATACCAGAAAGAGTAGTCCGATTTTTAATGCTAAAGAGACTAGAAATGCACCAAACACGTTCAAGATTTTAGCAGGTTCCCCTTGAGTGATCCTAAGCCGATCCTTGATAGATTTCTGTGTAAAAGCCTAAAAGGATGGGACAACTTCCCTAAGAAACTACTTATGTATAGGAGCAACATGTCATCTCCTCTCGAATTCTACTTCCAAACACTCATATGTAACATACCTAGTTTTCACAACACTAAAGTTGACAATGATTTGAGATATGCTATGACTAAAAACGATACTCTTAGCAAAATGGGGGAATTGCCAATAGTTGCAAGGCCTTATGAGAATGCAAATGAGGCACTGCTGCAGGAGATCGACAGAAATGATTGCAAAGATAAGCCCACTTGAGTGTTTGGATAATATAAGCTTATGAGCTTATTTAGGAGGGTTTTAATAAGCCCCATTTTTGTGTGTTATTTGAGCAAGGTTAGGCTTATTTTGTGGTTATTGTTTAAACGGACTATTATACTCCTAACTTATTCGAACAGCTTGTATAAAAGATTAATCTCTGTTTTCGGACATCATCCTCTCATCTCATTTATTTATTTCATTGTTTTAAATTGTGTGTTTAACTACAATACTCTAGTAGAATGATGCAACCACACAAATTATATGTTATTGTCTGCTTGACGGTTGAAAACATTTTTCAAAATTATAGAAATGGTCAAGTTATATTAAAGTGTTTACCTTCACATGTGAAGAAATAAGGTATTACCTTCACCTGTGAAGAAATAAGGTATTACCTTCACATGTGAAGAAATAAGGTGTCGAATACTTTCACATGTGAAGAAATAAGGTATTACCTTCACATGTGAAGAAATAAGGTATCAAATACCTTCACATGTGAAGAAATAAGGTATCAAATACCTTCACATGTGAAGAAATTTGCTTATAACTTGATTCATGTTGATGGCTTGAAATAAGGTATTGTTGATATTTGAGAGGCTTTAAATACGGTATCAAATACACTCACGTGTGAAGAAATAAGGTATCAAATACCTTCACATGTGAAGAAATTTGCTTATAACTCATTCGTGTCGATGGCTTGATATAAGGTTTTGAGATTTGAGAGGCTTTAACCGGTATAAATGCAATTTAAATGTAAGGCAAATTTCTTATTCAAAGATCGTCGCCTATTTGAACCATTAAATTCATGTAACTTATTCTAATGTTGGTGTTTATAAGAATGTTGAGAGGATAGCAAACAACCAGGAAGGCATATCACTCCATCAAGCCAAGACACAATTTTAACAACGCCTAGAATAACTCGGCTATCAAGTTTGGTGCCAATTGTATTTCAAGTGTTTATAGATTCTTAACCTCAATTTGCAAGCCTAATGACACTCAACTATCAAGTTACGTGGTGCCAATTGTATTTCACATGTAAAAAACAGCTAGGCATTTTATCGAACATATGGTGTGCAATAACAAATCACAAGCTAAAGACAAGCTCATATGGATCTATATCTTCATCAGCTTCTACAAAGTCATCTAAATTATTCATCAACATAACTAAAAGACATATAAACTAACTCATATTACAAACAATTCAGAAGTTTAGCACTAGAAACTTAGATTTGAGTGATTAAAGTGTGAGAATTTAACCTTTTTACGAACTAATTTCGCCAAAATAACAGTCAAATTGCAAAATTCAGCACCAATGAATGTAGTCCTGAGCCGATGGCGAGTGTAAGGCGGATCTGATTGACTGATCGAAGTAGATCGTCTTCTTCATTAATTGGGAGGGTTTTTCGTTTTTGATGACGATTATCATCGTGATTATTGATCGGTGTGATTGGTGATGATTATCGGTGATTGTGCTTAACAGGGTGAATGGTGGTGATGGTGGTTAACCGGGTGATTGGTGGTGATTGGCGGTTAACCGGGTGATTGGTGGTGATTGGCGGTGATGATGGTTAACCGGGTGATCGGTGGTGATGAAGCACTGTGTTTGTGTTAGTAACGAGAGAATTTTTCAAAGTTTCACACTTTAAATGCTGAGTTGTGTGTGTTTTTTTTTTTATATAGTATCATTATTTAAAAGAGTAAACTCCAAAATACATCCCTGTGGTTTGCCCCATTTCGCACCATACATCCCTCAGCCAAAAGTTCAGACATATACATCACCCCGTTAGTAAACGTTTGACTATATACATCCACAAGGACGAACGGTGCAAAATTGGGTCGTTAACTTGGACACGTGCGCTAGTGGGGTAACTTGGTCATTTTATCTTCCCCTTTTTAACTTCTCCTGCTACCTCACTACCCTTTTAACCTATTATTTAACCCAAATGGTAAACCCTAAATCAAAACACACACACATAAACACAAATCCAATGTTTCACCCAAATTTAAAACCCTAATTGAAACCCCAATTGAAACGCCTAATTGAAAACCCCTAATTGGAAAACCCTAACTCAAACAGACAACAATGTTCATCCCTAAAACTTGTAGATGTGGGTTACCTACAATCCTTAAAACATCATGGAGACCAAGAAACTCACACGTTTCATTGTTGTCCAAAACCCGTAAGTGTCGAATAATTATATTTTACAATCTAATTTTCAATTTATTTGATTGTCTGATTTACCATTTTTTTGAAGGAACCAAATTGTGGGTTTTATGATTGGTTTGATCCACCCATGTGTGATAGATCGTTCAAATTATTCTGGATTGCTGAGAAACATGAACCAGCTAAGATGCTTCAAGGAAAACTGTCTAAAGCAAGAAGAATGAAGTTTCTTTTAGGATTAACTTGGTTCATGTTTATTGTGTATCTGATGTTTAAATGAAAACAAAGGATTGCACTCCTTTGTGTCTTTTAGGTTTTAGTAGTAATGAAGTTGGTTCATGTAATCTTTTGTTATCAATGAAGTTGGTTCCTTTTTATGCATTTGTAATGAATGGTTAATATGTCTTATGTTTTGTTATCTTCGGCATGGGTTAAAAGGGTTGAATGTGGTTGAATGGGTTAAAATGGGTGAATGTGGTTGAAAATGGTTGAATGTGGTTAAATGGGTTAAAATGGGTAATGGTTGAAAAGGGTTGAATGTGGTTGACTGGGTTAAATGGGTGAATGTGGCTGAAAGGGTGAATGTGGTTGACTGTGATCACAACATAAGTTAAACCAGACATAACAACTTAAGTTAAACCAAGACATAACAACTTAAACCAGACATAACAACTTAAGTTAAACCAGACATAACAACATAAGTTAAACCAGACATAACAACTAAACCAAGACATAACGCTTAAACATACCATACCATCCAAGACATAACATAACATAAGTTATCTAACAAGTTTCATTAATACCTAACAGAACATAACAAGTTTCCAAAAGCCCTAAATTACTTCATGTTTCTAAATTCATAACAGAAGTTAAAGAAACACTAAAATCACTTCCTAGCTGAACTTTGAGTTGCCTTTTTCCCTTGGCCCTGATTCCCCTTTGGCACTGACTGTGATCCACCAACTCTTGAAGACTGTGATCCCATAGCAGAAGGCTCTTTACATGTCCTTTTGTTATGACCGCTTTGTTGCACTTGAGACATGTTACAGCTTTGCCACTCCTTGAGAGTTTACCATTTGCAGTCATTTTCCAATTGAAAGCTCTACTGCACGACTTTCTCCTTTTCTTTGGTGGCCTTCCAATTTGTGGTCAATCTTTGGTGGAATGATAATGTTAGGGCTAGGGTGTTTCTTCCACAAGCTTGGTCCATTGCATGGGTTAATGGTGTAGCTATATTGCTTCTCCCAAGTTACTAGCCAATAACAAGCATGCACCCATGTTTCAGGCAACCCAACATCATCCCTGTTTAGAGCCATGTCATTTAACACTGCTATCTGATGCTTGCAGGGCATTCCAGTTAATTCCCATTTCCTCAATGCAACTCCTCTTGTATATCCACTACACATATATCATCCCATGGACCACTTGCTTGATACTTGGTTCCACCATTCCACATTACCTTCATATACATAACAGGTTTTAGACAAATAACAACACAAATATCAATGTGAACAATGTATTTGTTTAACAGTTTACCGTATAAGATGTAGCTTCAGTCTTGATTGCATTAAACAGCAGAGTAGCAGATGGTGTTAAAGGCCCTTGACTCTTTGCAATTACTTTTTTAACATTGGCAATCTTTTTAGTTAAGTAATCCTTAACATACTCTAGACATGTAATAATAGGGACATCTCTTCCATCCAACAACCTTCTATTAAATACCTCACACATATTGTTAAGTAAAACATCACAGTGTGGCCTACCTACAATTTTTAAGCCATATAATAATTTAAGTAATGAACTATAATACAACTATAATGATTGTGTATTTATCAACATACCAATGAAACGGGCTCTTCAACACGTGGTGGTATCTTCTTCAGATACTCATAAGCTCCTTCATTCAAACTCTTCATCCGCCCATTGCACTATCAAATTGTACCCACAGAGTAGCTGATGCACATTTCCAAAGCAAGTCCTTGTATAGCTTACCTCTCCACTGTAGCTTCATATTCTCATGAATATGTTTTAAGCAAAACCTGCTCAACACATGGGAATATTTTTGATATTGCCTGGTATAATACCCCAAAACAAAATAGTAAATTAGAACTTAACAAGCACTCAAGAAGACAAATTACAAAGTTAGAGGATTACCTTCTGTCTATCAGAAACAAAGGTAAAATTGGACATGGGAGTCAAATCCAAATCATCCCCTAAGCATGTTAAAAACCATGACCATGAGCTTGTTGTTTCGCTTCCACAACAAAGATATGCAAGTGGATATGTTCCATGGTTTGCATCAATCCCCACCGCCGTAGTTGGCCGTGGTATTGTCCCTTCATAAAACACCCATCCAATCCAAGCAAATCCTTTGCCGCCTTTAAACCCTTTCTTCAAAGCACCAATGCATACATAGATCCTTCTGAATTGTCTTGTTGTTTCATTTGGATCAAAATCTCTTTCCATCTATTTTCACGATGTATCTTCATTGGTTCTTTGCGCTCTAGCACATAGTCCCTTAACCTTGAATATTGTTCCGTGAAATCACCCTTCAGCCATCTGTGATTTAGCCTTAGCCCTAGTTACTTTATTTGTAGTGATACCAACTTGATACTTCGCTGCATTTGCTCTTTCAAGGCTCTAACAGGGATGTTTGGATTTAATTTGATTCTTTCTTCAATATCTTTGGTAAGATAAGTATTGGTGAGCAGATTCACTTCTCTGGTTTGAAGACAAGTATGTTCATCATTAATGGTAGAGACTGTCCATGTTTCTTCCCTGCATTTATTTTGTTTTGATATTTGCAAAGTCCAAGGACATGTGATCCATTCATACTTGTAATTACCTTTTGTGCCACCCACCTTTATTCTCTTCCCACCTTTATTTATTCCTTCTCCACATGGGTATGTCTCAAAGATTTTTTTTTTACCCACTTCCCACCAACACATTTTAACTTACTTGGACTTGTATGAGAATTTAGCCCACTAGCATTTGGGCCCTCATTAGGGTATCTAAAAACAGGACATTTTCCCCTACATACTACCCTCAACCTTACTTTATCATTTTTCCATATGTATAACTGTCTTCTAGTAGCAATGGCATGAGCGTACCACAAGATCTGCCACTGTTTTTTATCCCCAAATTCTTTCCCTACAAAGAATGTATCATACAGCTACTTGCATCGCTTTCCTCACACTCTTTTGCTTTTTCCTCCTTAATGTCTCATAGTTTTCTTTCTTTACCATCATTTTCGAATCATTGACTCTCAAAATCATCCAAATCAAAGCTTTCTTCAACATTAGTATTAGATGGAACTTTTGCATGGTACCGCGGATCCCACCCATTCTCGCATCTTTGTCTATGTTTTGATAATAGTCTTTCATATCCACCTCCACATCATTCATAACATGGTCATCATCCCGATATAGTCACTATCTTCACTATCATCCACTCACTACTACTCTCACTCTCAGAAAATTGTCTCCTCAACACCATGCTCACTCAAGATAACTTGCTTCATCGCATCCCTCATCACCAAAAAAGATACTATCACCATCTAAACCATCGTAACCCTCTCCCACATCAAGATTTAATCTAGGTACCTTAAAACATGATCGTAACCCTCTCCCATATCAAGCAATAGAGGCATCCTATTTGTCCTCCGAAAGGTGCTTCTTAAAAGGCTTTCTAACTAATGTAAAACTAGGTCCATCATCATCTATTTCTTCAATCATAACTCTCTGTGGTGATTTCCAATATGTTTCCAGAATCTGATGCTCATGCTCAATGTAAACCTCAATAAGTTTATATTTATCAACATACCTAACTAGGTTCAACACATCCCCATCATTTCCTAGTGCTTGTAACCCATAATCCAAATCATTGTTAGGTATTTTGAAATGATAGAACATAATGCAATCTTTCCTCTTGTAACCTAACTTTTGAATCATGTCATTCAATTCTATAACCAAAAACAGTCAACATCTATAAAATCTATATAATTATAAGTCCCTTGTATGTACTTTCTACCTGGAATTTCAAAGAGAAACCACCATGATGTATCTTCATTGAGAACATGTTTGGAAAATCACCTACAATGACCAAATTACATTCAAAAAATTAGGGTTTCAATCAATAAAATTACTTACAATGTTATTACAATTAAAGTTAGAAAGATCAAAGATGAAAACTTACTATATGCTTCTTGTTCGTTTATCGATCATCATAATCACGGATACGCCATTCAAAGAACCACCATTGCAATCACTGAATCTTGTTCGCCTAATCGGAAATGCGTTGATGGTTGGTGTTTTTATTGCCGATTTTGATGTGTGATTATGATTTGTTTGTGTTTTATCTTTCTGGATTGCTTTGATTGTGTTTTTCATTTGGGGTTTTGATTTTCTGAGGTAGCAGAGAAGTTGGGGAAGATAAAATGACCAAGTTACCCTCACTTAACTGCCACGTGTCCAAGTTAACGACCCATTTTTGCACCGCTCGCCCTTGTGGATGTATATAGTCAAACGCTTACTAACGGGTGATGTATATGTCCAACTTTTGGCCGAGGATGTATGGTGCGAAATGGGGCAAACCACAGGGATGTATTTTGGAGTTTACTCTTATTTAAAATGACGGAAATAGTATACTTTTAGTGTAAAATTTTAAGTTAATAACGTACCATTGGATTTGAAAAAAAGGAGGGATTAAATAACGGGCTAGGATCTCTTTTTACGTTCTGACAAAAAATAGACTTCTCATTTGAACGCTTGTCTATATATATATATATATTATAATGCATTTAGGCCTTCTAAAATTAGAAGGCTTAAAAATTCAGACTTTTTACTTGCTTATTATGGAAAGAGTTTTTCTAACAAAAATTAAGATAAGGAGCTCCAATCATGAGATGACATGTGTCACTTTTTAACAAACTCCAAGCCTAACTTCTAACAAACTCCAAGCCTAACTCCTAACCACTAAAAATTAAGATAAAGAAACAATTATAAAATGACATGTGTCACTTCTCAACTAAAATTCATTTATTTTTAAATTAAAATATCTTTCTATCTACTTATTTTTTTATAATCTAATTTCACCATATTTTCTAAAATTTTATGCTCTTTAATTCAACATCCATTTTGATATATTTTATGAGTTTTTAGTTTTTATATTTTTAATGGGTTTATTTTATTTTAATTCAAATTTTACAACTTTAACCTTTATTTCATTTATTTCAATCAATATAATCTTGATTCGCCAAAATCATATACTTTTGATGTCGCTGAAAGTTCACGTAACCCAAACAAACACTTACAACTAACACATATACATTCAAGTGGAAACAAATTCACTAAACGGCAAACACATATAACTATATTTTATCGCCGCTGGCCAAGCGCGGTATTCTGCTAGTATATGTATATATATATATATATATATATATATATATATATATATATATATTAACATAACATAATAACATAACATCCCCACTTGAGATGAACAATGGGAATTCGGGGGCTCTTCAATGATCTTCATAAATGTTGTCGATGAAAGCGTGATTTCCAAACCTTCCACTTAACCTTGAACTTAGGCAATGATGACTTCCCAATCACAAATAAAGACTACGGTAGGCTAAGTGTAGGTGTAACTAAAACAATATATTGGGTTGACAAAATGAAAGGAATGGCTCGGCATGAGTATTTAGGGTATCTTGCACTAAAGGTGAGTGCAACAAAAGGGTTTCATTACTGGGTCGAGAAGTCGAGGTGACTAATCGATAGACTCACAACGGTAGGTCGCTTTGGGTGATAATCCTATAATATTGCCTTCTAAAACTGAAAAGTCCAAATACATCGAAGAACTCAACATACCGTCTATGGTCTCAAATGATGCAAAGGCCAAGTTCTAAAGTTTCAAGCAAGCTACCCACACTCATAATTTGTGATTTGGGGTAAAATATTCGAAACGGATAAGGCTAATCTCACCATGTAATGTCAAGGGTTGTATGTGCTCTACTAAGGTCAATCTAGAAGTTAGTTTGGAAAAACATGTCAAAATTTAAAAATGGCATAATTTTTTGAAATAAACTAGAAAAAATGAGGGTGAATAAAGTTCAAGAGATAATTTACCCGCCCCCCATTTGAAAATGTACAAAGTCCCTTTGTACTAGCATTAAAATAAAGGTGAAGAAAAAAGGTAGAATTTGAGCTTGGAGAACTTCCCAAAATTTGCTCCAAAAGAAGAAGGCCCATTTAAAAGAACTGCGTTTTCGTTAAGGCCATGAACAAACTTCAATCCCCAAATCACAATACCGACAAGCATAATTCTAAAATAAAAATGAAAAAAGAAATGAAACAAAACCTAACTCACTTCCTTAGAGAATCGTTGCTGTATATACCGTATGCAATCAGCTTCTTAAACCACTTTTGGTGTGTCCTGTGACGCAGTGAAGTCTCGTGAGGGTTTACGTAAACACTCACAAAGTTCATTTTAAAAAAACTAATACAAGGTTATTGTGTTTTAAAATGAAAGAATTAAAGTAGGAAAGTTACGCCGTAATTCCCAGGAGTTACGCAGAATCGCAAAAACCTGGTATGAGTCGTAAGCTTGTAGTAGTTATGGCGTAACCATCAGATGGTATTACCGCAGAATCTGTAATGCGCAAAAGTTCGGCTTAAAATGTTGGTTACAGTATTCACCAAGATGAGTTACGCCAACTCGCTCGTGACAAGAATCGCAAAGCAGCAATTAGTTCTCGCTTCCCTTTGGTAATGGTTAGAAAACACAAACCAAATGTAAAAAGAAATAAACTAAGAAAGGGATATTTGGGTTGTTCCTAAAGAGTTAATTCTTTCTTATTAACGAAGTTCCTAAGTTAGACTCGACCGCTGAGCTTCTGGGGGCCTTAAACATCCCCACTTCTTCCATGTCATCTTTCTTGAATAAGGTTGGTCCCAAACATGCGTGAAACATATCGAAGTCATGGAGTATCTTTTTGTAGAAAATTAGCTCAAGGCTTCAATCTAAACTAAAACCTAAATTCTTCTTCTTTATTAATTTTAACATATCCAAACTTTACTCAGAACCAATTTTCAAATGAGATTCCCCGTATCCTATATTGCTCCTCTTATTCGGCAAAACAAGCCCATTCTTTATGCTGAGCCATTTAGGTTCTGGGGAAAATTCTCCATCGCATCTTGCGATGGGGTTGCATGTCGGCCATGCTATGTGTGTAATCATCGTAGGTGATACTGGTTCGCGAAAAAATGAATGGTCCAAATAATATCGAGAACCATTCGCTAAAAGCATTATGTTCTAGCAACCATTTTGCTCTTATATCATCTTCTTTTCCCAACACCAAATGTGACTGGCACTTTTAATCATACGAATGAGATGCTTCCTCCATTACCTTTTTGGTGGGAACACGCTGAAATATTACTTTGGTCCCTCAACTAAAAGGAGCACAACAAATAACTCTTCCTTTTACAACGAATCGAACGTAAAACGGACCTCATCTTCATCAATAATCGATTCGGAGTCCTTCAAATGCCCAAAAGATGAAGGTGCGGAAACCTATCTGAGTCATCTAATTCAATCCTCTATGGTTTATTTGTCGTGAACAACTATGTCCGCTCGAGGCTCAAGGTTTTATCCAGTTTAAACTCCACTATATATTCCATAGTATCCAATCAGAATGTGCTAAGGTGTCGAGGAATGGTTTACCAAGAATCAAATGCTCTTTTTTGTCTTTCAAATTATCGACACAACAAATTCTGGGCTGAAGTAAATTTGTCACCTTTACACATTCTACACACCGTAATTCCTAAAGTGGGCAATCTTAATTCCATCTCGCCGATTCAATCATGATGGCTGTCCCAAAGGTGGATCATCATCCTTGATTTAAGAATATGGATAGAGGCATGATGTTTACACAAGATCCAAAAATATACTACCCCAAAATATCAACTTTACCAACTAACCTCGACACGCCAGAACATGGTTACCAGAATCTCCGGAAGTAGTTACTGCAATTTTACCTAAGGCTTTGTCTGTATTTGTGAACTTGTCGACAGGTTTGCCTCCCTCAATTACCTCCGTAGAGTCATTAAGGAAAACAAAGATTACATTCCTCCTCAAGGCCGCTTCCTCAAGTTCAATTTGACTTCCATCGGAAAGACCGAAGTTTTTCAATCATTGCTCCAAGACTTTTTAAGTTTCGCTGCGTTCGAAAGATTTTATTTGTGTTTTCATGGAATCCCCTTAACCAACTATCTTGTTCTTTTTGTTTCTGGGCTGAATTTTCCAGGAATTTATTGATTGTTTCTTCAAGACTACGATTTCTTTCTCCATAAGGCCCACGGTTGTAATTTTCACTTTATAACCATTACTATTTTCGATATTCGTGAAATGATCGACATTTTCCATACTTAGCTTCTTCAATATCCTCTTCGTCCATATGAGGACAATTTTTTCGTAAGATGTCCTCCACGCATTTCACAACCTACTTGATGGCATGAACGGTTTCTCCGACTTTCAAAGATATCTCGAATGAGATTTTCAATTTTATTTAGCTATTGCCGCATTCCATCAAAAACTTCCGCCTTGGTTTCTTTTTGCTTCCACCGCCGTACATTTTTTAGAGTGGTCCGCCATTTTTAATGGCTTCAATCATAAAGTGTAGGAGTCATGTTCGGGATAGGTCCTGATAGTCCAAAGATTTGCCTTGTAGTTACAAGTAATTCCTTTATAGAAAATACCTTCTCACGTTATTCGCATCATTGGTAGACACTTATAAAGAAGATCGCTGTATCCGCCCCAAGTTTGATACGTGAGTTTCTTCGCCTCTGTTTGAAAATTATGGATCTCCAAAAGCTGGTTAGAATATTCATTATGGCAATATCTTTGAATAAAGTATTTTTAGTAGAGCCCAAGTATTAATCAGCCTACGGGCAATCTTTCGATCCATCTTCCGTCGCCCGGAAGAGTCATTGGGAATACCCTTAGCATAACAAAGATCATGAGACACGCTCCTAATGTTGAAAGGCTAGCGATGTATAGACATTCTCAACGGCTCATATATGCCGTCCGCTTCCCGAAAAGGGTTAGCGCCAAGTTCCTCATAAATTGGTTCTTTTTCAAACTAACATCACCGACGCTTGGCCTTATTTGCAGACCCTACTTTGTTCCGCTTCGTCAACGCCAAGTATTCTCAAGAGTGAGGTCATCGATGTTAACAACTTCCATGGTACCTCTAAATCTTGAAATATGATTGTGAGAAAAGTTTTAAAACGAAATGAAAGACTTAATATTAATCCTAATATAACATCAGCAATGCACAAAAACTGAAGGTCTTAATATTTATAGTGTCTCGCTATACCTATGGTTCACCCTAGTGCACTAAGGCGCGGTAACCGACGGGTGTAGTGTAGTAAATGGTAAAGCTCATGTCGCCCCAAGAGCTATGTGTGTTGGATTATTACTAAGTCTAATTGTCACGTATCAATAATGGTTTCGATAGGATTTAATTAATTAAACTACTAATGCATAGAATAAAAGCGTATAAATGGATAAAGGGAAATCATAGAGGAATAAGGTGCTAACCTAGTCAATCATCCTAGCAGTTATGTTCACGCTTACCTAATACTTCCAATACTTCTGTGTGGGGTCAAATTCGGAGAGGACAAAGATTTGGTCAATTCGCCTCTAACCTATCGCCAAGGATGCCACCACGAAAAAAATCAGCACCGCTATAAGTCCCGTTGTTCCCGTCCCCTAAGCCAAGTCATCAAGTATTGCTACATGCTAGATTCAAAATAGTGAGTGCCCGGCCCATTAGGAACTTAGACACTACACCCCCGCTCTTAAGTTCATCCATAGATCGGGCTGGTCAAATCACACAAGTAGAAAGGGTCGCCGCTTGGTCATATCTTACCCTTCCCCGCTCCTCAGCCCTGGGTCACCTAGGGTCAGTCTCCTAGCAATTGGCCTCTACCGCCATTCAAAACCAACCACAAGGGTGACTACCAAAGAACTATGCATGCATACACACTTAGAAATAATTGTAATTAAAGTAAAGGTAAACGCAAACAAAACAATTAAGGAATCATAACTATGGTAGCACCAAAGGGTGCTTAGCCACTCATATTAATCATGCAAATTAATTCTATGGAAAACTAGAAGGGGGGGGGGTTGAATTGTTTTGCCAATTAAAAATTCCTTTTAATCTATTTTGATCGACTTATGTCAATCTATTTTGGATGTGTGTGTTGGATGTTGATAAACAAGCATATAAAGGTAAGTAATGAAAAGATAAGAGTTAGCAACAAAACCACAACTAAGTATTTATAGTGGTTCGCTACAAGGACACCTTCCTTTCCCTACTCCACTCCGAGTCACCTACTCAGAGTTCGTAATCACTACACCAATCTCCTTATGGCGAGAAGCCTTCAACGCCGCTTACCCTTTTTCCTGCTAGGCTAACCAATCTTTCACTCCAAGGTGAACCACACCTACACAACCTACCCTTTATAAGGTACTAGGCTAAGTACCTAGTTCTTTCACTCCAAGGTGAACTACACCTTCACAACGTCGCTACCCTTTATTAGGTACTAGGCTAAGCACCTAGTTCCATTGCAATGGAGGAACTACTACCACACTACACCAACGACTAATCCCAAAGGAGATCTACTCCTTTACAACATCATCAGGATATCAATATCCTTGGATCTAATACTAGTCTATCTTGTACATCTAAACACACCATATCGAATGTACATCTAAGGCACCTTTCACTAATGCCTTTGACTAGATCTACAAGACACCTTTCACTAATCTTCAGTCTTGACTTCTAAGTACCCTTCACTAATGCTTCTAGTCTTGACTTCTAAGCACCTACCACAAGTGTTTATGATGTAGACGATAGATACCCTTCACTAATATCTTCGCCTTGACACTTGAGACATCTTTCACTAATGTCTTCAACACTACACTTCTTTTGAAGAAAGAAAGGAATCATCAACAAGAAGACTTCAAGAGCCTTGATGATGAGGAAGAATGGCAACTCATGGACTTGAGCTTGCTCGACTTCAAAGGTGGTGATCTTGCCTTTAAGAGGAACCTAAAAGATCACACAAAACAAAACTACAAACATAGATCTCTTGGATCTGAGGTTAGTGAGTTTTAACTCAGGGAGAAAGTGTGTTAGAAAGGGTTAGAAATAATGAGAAATTGCTCACTATTTATAGAGAAAAATCCTACTGCCCCCGGATCCCACGGATCCCTTCCACAAGGGATCCGTCTAGCGTTAAGCTAAGGATCCGTGGGACGCTCCCTTTTACCATGGGTATTTTGGTTATGGGTCATGGGTCATGGGTTGAACCATGGATCTTTAGCTATATACAATGTATCTTTGAGTGCAATGCACTTGGTCACTTGGGTATGGGTTGATCCATGGGTTATGGATATTATCCATGTATGATATAAGCATGATGTCATGCAATGGGTTATGGTCAAGCTCCATGGGTCATGGGCTTTGGGTTGTACCCAACTACATTCAATGTATTTGCCCAATGGGTTGTGATACTTAAGTTTCTACCCATTTATATTACCCAATATACTACATACTAGTTATGTGTATATTTTACCCAAATATGTAAACACTAGTTATTGTACATATGTATTACTAAATCATAAAATCACTTATACTTGTTTTAGTGTTTTATGTGAAACTGTGAATATGTTAGAAACTATTAGTTCAAACCAATTACGTATTTTATTTTTTTCGTTAACATGATTTTACGTTTGTTATCGACAAAACATTAGAAGATCGTAAAATACAAATAAACGTTTTTATGGCATATTTGTATTAACAATCTCCCCCTTTTTGTTGATGACAAAACATAAAATTATTTTAAGGAAAGCTAAAATTCGTAAAAGTTTGAATTTGTAGTTTTTACTTTCTCTCCCCTTTTGTCGAAACAAAATGTGTTTGAAGGAAAGCAACACATCGTTTTTAAGAAAAACATGTGAAAGAAATAAAAAATAAGAAGAAATAGAGAGCAAGTAATGGGAAAGGATCTCGTCTTTACTCCCTCTTGACGAGTCCATCCCTATGTAAGGGCGTCAAGAAAGTAATACTAATCTAGTTTGTTTGCAAGTAAGTTTGCAAAAGATTTCTTCTAAGTGACGAATGTGCTCCCCCTTGATGATTGCAATTTTGCAAGGGGATGTCACGGAAAGTAAACCTAGTATTGCAATGTATTGCTTTGACATAAAGCTCCCCTAGCTTTAGGATGTCAAAGTCTTCATGTGTAAATTGAATAACTACAAAACAAAGGTTAGGAAGCAAGTATAATTCACAATTTCCTGCAAATGTGGTCCAAGTTAGTAGAAAATAGCTTTCTGTCTCACGGATCCCACGGTTCCCTCCTAGTAGGGATCCGTCTAGGCAATTGAGGGATCCGTTATTAGTGATTAATTTCGCAAAGGTGATATAACATGTAATGTTATCACAAAAATGAGATATGAATACAAAGTAATCATATGCTCAGAAAAATAACTAGAAGCATGTAATTCCATTTAATAAAACTAGAGTTATGATATACATGACTCTAAAAACTAAGAAAATAAGAAAATACATGACTAGGAATTTCTAAACCAACTATCGCTTGATGCTAGGACACCACTAAAATCTTCTAGCTCAAGTTTTGTTTAGGTTTAATCTCATCGAAGCGTTCGAGGAGATGATAGAACATGCAACGTTGGTCTTCTCGTACTTCATGTATCAAACTTTCAACATGTTGGCAATGATAGCAATCTTTGTCATGGCTAGGTAGTGGTGGTGGAAGAAATGAAATGGCTTGATGTGAAGGATCAAGTGAAGCGACTTGTGGAGCTTCAAACGATAGAGGGATTGGTGGAGGCGCATTTGAGAATGACTCGACCAAGAATGATGGTGGTGGTAGAGAAGTGTCAACTTCCATATGGTCGGGTGGTTGACTTTGATGATTTCTCATAATCCAAATGGGATTATATGATGGAAAAGATGAAAAGGAAGCCGGAGCAAGTGTTGATTCAACACCTTGATTTTGTACCATTATTCCTCCTAATGAGGAAAATGTTGTCGGCGGAAGCGGATGAGACGGCCTAGGAGGCAAGTCCTCTAAATTGTAGAGGTGTGGTGATGATAGTGGGGATGTAAATGAAATAGATCTAGGAACCAATGGTGATGGTTTAGTGGAGATGATATTGTTTGGCCTAGGAGGTATGGTGGTGTTTGGCATTGGTAGTTTTGTGGGTACTATCCTTTTAGGAATTGGTTTGATTGGATGAGGAAGGATCCTATCATTTGTTGGCTTGACCGGAGATGATTCGGTTGAAGAGATTTCGTGTATAACACGAGCCTTTTTCATGGGTGGTTCTTTGGTGGATAAGTTACTACTTAGGGTTTTCCTCATGATGAGATGATTTCAAGAGGTTTGCAAGGGTTTCTAAAGAGCTGAAAGTTAGGATGAGAGTGATGACTATAGAGGTCCTAACAAAGTGGTTTATAAACCAAGATATTTGGCAAGTGCATTTAAGCCTTAAGCCACTAGGATTTATTGGAATGTGATGATTAACATGCACAAGAGTCGACTTCAGAGTTTACACTGATCTAGGAACTCATTTAAGATGAGATGGGATGTTTGAGTTAGGAAGATGAGTTGAAATAGTTGTTTTAGCAATATTTGACATAAACTGTCATCCGGATCCCACGGTTCCCTCCTCAGAGGGATCCGTCTAGGCTAATCCTAGGGATCCGGCTCTCAGCAGCTATGAAAGAGTGGAAATGATGTTTTCTAAGATCTATATCATCTTGAGTGTTTCAGTCCTCCTAAGTGTCTTAAAAGAAGGGGTGCTTAAGTACTTGAAGGTAATGAGTGATGTAGCTAATGATTGTCTTTTATGGAAGGATTTGGAACTTTCAAGAGTACCAATGGATGAGCAAGGATGGAACTAAAGATGAGAGTGTCAATTGAAGTTAAATGATCCTAGAGATCAGTTTGTGACTTAGGATAGTGTTTTTGGAAAATATCCTAGAAGCTTTGAGATGGGAAAAACTAGAGTTTGATCAACTTTGATCAATTTTGAGGTAAGGATGATTTATGATCAATTTTGCCATAATTGAAAGATTTCTAAGGCTAAATGTAAGGGATCAAGTGAAAAATGAAGTATGTGTTTGAGAGCGGAAGAGTAATGGATTAAAAATGAAACGATAGATCTACAAGCGTCTTAGAGTGTGATCTAGGTGAGTTATGTGTGAGTAGGAAAGATCAACCTATCTTGATAAGGACTTAATTTGCCTTAAGACACTATGTTTAGCTTAGTGTGGATATGTTTGAAATATAATGCTTGCAATTGCATTTTCTGTTTGCCGGATCCCACGGTTCCTTAAGTGTAGGGATCCGTCTAGTACAAACTTTGGGATCCGCCCATCTGCTCAGCAGGACCTTTACTAAAGGTATGCAATGATCTCGACAATGCATTATATCTCAAGGATAGTCTAAAAGGAGTTCTAATACTAAGATATCAAATGTAAGATGTTTTTGTTAGCCTTAATAGTTTTTATTAGAAGTGATGGTCATTCGCATTTAGGAACTTTGTAACGTGTGTTAGATATCATGCTAGAATAGTCAAAGGGCTCATGGATTGGGCTAAGCTAAATGGTTAGACGTTTAGTTAAGCTAGCCTTGTATAAGTTCATGTAACCCAATCCATGTCCAAGCCCATATACGGCCCATGGCCAAGCCTTAGGGCATCATCTCTCTTACTATAAATACCCCTCAAGTATGTCATTTGAGGGGTGTGCTTGAAAGTGTGTGTGTGTGTGTTTTCCTTTGAAGTAATACAACATATAGTGTTTATCTTATCCTCTCACATACACGAATATTACATCAAGTCACCATCTTTCTCATCTTATTTCTAAGCTTTGTTTGTGTTTGTGTTTCACGTTTTATACGCGTAACTTGGGTTACGTGTGTTGGGTTTGCTTGGTAAAGTGATAAGGTTGATATATCTTAGGTCATAACAATTGGTATCAATCGCCAAACAATGGTTTAGGAGTGTTTGTGTTTGTTTTGAAGTGTTGGTACTGTTACGCGTATAAGCTCACGTTTTACATCTTTGATACGCATAAAGCTTTAATTTTTGCACTTAAAAATTCAAGATTCTTGTGGTTTAAGGTTTATTTGGTGCTAAAGTTTCAGTTTTTTGCAAAAAGTTTCAAGCTTTACGCGTTTTGGTTAAGTTTTAAACTCGTATTTGGTTCTTTGGTCATTTCTACTCGTAACTTTTCTAAGCACTTTGGGTGAAAAAGGTCAACATTTTTGGGTTATTCGAGTGTTTTTAAGGATATCTGTGCAAGAGAAATCGTTTGAATCATTGGAAATTTCTTACGAGTAGAAGTCAAAAAGTCAAAACCCTAGTTTTCTACTCGTAACTTTTCTAAGCACTTTGGGTGAAAAAGGTCAACATTTTTGGGTTATTCGAGTGTTTTTAAGGATATCTGTGCAAGCGAAATCATTTGAATCGTTGGAAATTTCTTACGAGTAGAAGTCAAAAAGTCAAAACCCTAGTTTTCTACTCGTAACTTTTCTAAGCACTTTGGGTGAAAAAGGTCAACATTTTTGGGTTATTCGAGTGTTTTTAAGGATATCTGTGCAAGAGAAATCATTTGAATCGTTGGAAATTTTTTACGAGTAGGTCAAAACCCTAGTTCTACTCGTAAGAAAGTCAACTACGCATAAGGTCCTACTCATAACTTTTTGGTGCAGATTCTTCGAGCTTAAACGGTGACTCAGTGCTTCCCTCACTTGGATAAGTGTGTGGAACACTTCGACTTGTGGATATCCCTTACGCTGTGACAGTGTAAAGGATTTTTGGTTCTTAACCATAGTTTACGCATAAGCTAAAAGCTTACGAGTAACTCTACGCATAACTTCACAATTACGCGTAAGGTTTACGAGTAACTTTTTGTCTACGCATAAGCTTAAGGTTACGCGTAAGATACTTTCTACGCATAAGATCCTACGCCTAAGATCCTACGCCTAAGCTTCCTACGCATAATATCCTACGCCTAAGCCATCCTACTCGTAACCATATCCTACTCGTAACTTCTGTTGTCTACGCCTAACCTCTTTCTACGCATAAGGTTTAAAAATAAAAATAAAAAGTTTTTTGGCGGGAAAACTTGAGTAAAATTTAAATTTTTGAGGAGACTAAACGTTCAATTTTTACGCGAAATTCAAATTTTGGTTTAACTGTGAAAATTTTGGTCAAAAATTCAAATTTTTGGGCCTAAATTCAAATTTTTCGGGTCAAATTTGGCGTCAAAATTGTCATAACTCAAATTTTTCATACGTCCTTAGAATTAATTTTTATAGTGAAATTCAAATTTTGGGCAAAAATTTTTTGAACCAAGGTTACGAGTACGACTTTCAGAAACACCTCAACCGGGCTTAATCGTCATCAACCACAACTCCTTTATCGTTGAATCGATCCTACATCAACTTTATCATATCATACCTTCATCTATGGCAACTCAACAATCAAAGTCAGTAAATGTACCATCTCGAGAAACTTGTGATAGATATGCACCTTCATGGCAAATCTTCAGGAGACTAAGTACGACACTGATTCTGACGCACCTCCTGTCTATGACGCCAACGCAGTATCTGAGGTACCAATCATTGATCCATGCTATAACAATGTCATATGTGATGTGTTTACTCATGACGAACAGCATTCTGTGACGCCAACACCTACTTATGATACATACCTGGACAATCCGAGTTGTAGCAATACTAACTTTGAAACTCCAGATGTGGATCCTAGTGGCGGCTGTGTGGCACAAAATACTGAGACTGATGAGGAAACACGTGCTTATTTTGAATCATTAATCAATAAGTGTGGCATTGAAATTGAGAAAGTTAGTAAGGTCAATCGCGAGGTTAAGGTCGCGAATAAGAAATTGACCGCTGAGCTTGAGAGTTACAAGGAGCACGCCAAAGCCTATGAATTTCATACAAACAAAATGTCCGAATTAGAAATTGGTTATCGAGATTCTGTTTTAAGAGAAAAAGAATTGCAAATCAAGTATAACACACTTGATGTGAATTCTCACTTGAAAATTAAATCTTTAAACAAGGAAATTTCAGATCTAAATGACCAACTTTCTAAACAAAAAACACTGTTTTCTGATCTTGAAAAAGAGAAGAAAAAGTTGATTGCTGATTTTTCAAAACGAGAAGATTCTCTTCTTGATGAAATTCTGGATAAAAATGAGAAAATTAAAGCTTTGGAAAATTTGCTTCTCACAACGGGTCATTCAGATAAAACAAACAAGATGCTTTCAACCAAGTAAATCATCGTTTTCATACTTCCATAAAATGGCACTTGGTAAGACCCTCTTTTCGTTCCTCAAGAAATCTCAGAAATCTCAGAATGTGTTGAACAATGGAAAACCTTTGCATGAACCCATAATTGTTCGTGATTCTCTTGAAACGTTGGAACTATCTGAGGAGAGTAGATCAAAAATGAAACAAAAGAATCCAGATCTTAAACCGATTGATTATAACAAATGGAACAAAATTAATGGAATTACTTTTGTTAATCAAAAAGAACAATCAACGTTTTCCACCACACCAAGTGTTTCAAACAAAGTGTCAACACCAGTTTCAAAACCAGTTTCGAAACCAGTTGTAGTTTCCAAATCTCTTTCAAAAATCGAACAAATGTCTTCAAACAATCCTTTTAACACAAGTGATACTAGAAGCATTTTAGATGACGTTAAAACTAGAATTGGGTATCTTCAAGAGACTGTCAAGTCTAAAACCAATATTACAACTAACATCTGGTTTACTCGTCATGATGACGAAACAAAAGAGTTTTTTAAAACCCAAATTGCCCCTCCGTTAACTGCCATCAGTACGAGGGTAATTCATGTTGAACAAGCACTTTTGAAAGAAACGAGTGACTTTGTCAAGGACCATAAATCCCTGGTAAAGCAAGCTAATGAAAGTATTGAACACATCAAAGTTTTGGAAAAACTCAATGATTCTCTCTTCGAAGATGTTATGACTACCGATATCATGTCCATTATCTTACAAACATATTCTGTTGAAGATCATGAAAGACTCCAGTCTGAGACCTCCGAATTTGTTTCAAAATATGAAAATGCTCTTGCAAAACTTGAAAAAGAAAACGTGTCTTATTTTAAACAACTTGATCGAAAATTTGAGGAATGCAAGTATGACAAATTGTCGTATGAGCGTGCTTACAAGGACATGAAAGAGCAAAATGATCTTTTGAGTGCTCAACTGGGAAGTCTAAAAGGAAAGGCTGTGGATACTAAGTTTGAAAAACCATTGACTGAGGAGAAAACAAATGTTCCCAAACCGGTTTTCAAACCAAAAATGTCTATTTCTCAGTTTCCTCCAAAAATCAATGAGAAAAATGATTTGTCAAAAACAGTCACTCCACAGACTTTGCCTATCAAAAAGAGAATTATCAAAGCTTTTGAAAAACCTGTTTTTGAGAAAGAAAAAGTGTTTACACCTGGCATCTCTAGGAATAGTAAACGGAATGTGACCACAAATCTAGTTAAAGAATCTGTTGGTTCTAACAACATGGTCAACAATCACTATCTAGAAGAAGCTAGGAAAAAGGCACAGACTCAAAAAGATGGAATTCTAGGTGCAACATCTAGGGTGATGAATTCTACAAGATTTCAAGGCACTGCTAGTAGTAGTAAACCATTACCTAGGAACACTCTACAAAAGACTAGGGATTGGCTTGCATCTAAGAGTAGTTGCGCAAAAGAAAATGCTATGCCCTTAGAAAACAACACTAGGAATTCTAAGTCTTTTTCGAACAAGAATCAACTTCCAAAAGACTGTAGTGACAAAGTTAAAGCTGCTGTTTTAAACAAGAATATTGAATTTGTCTGTACTACATGTAAAAATGTATCTTTTCAGCTAATCATGATGCATGTGCCTTACAATATCTCAAGAAAGATAATTCTCGTGCCGAGGCACAATCCACTAAGACACCAAATAGAAACAAACACGGTGACAAGATGAACATCAAAAGGAAACCTAATAGGTGGATCTCTTCAGGACGTAGTTTTTCTAAAAAAGAGTCTTCCGCTGCATCTGATAAGAAAACAACTCCTAGATCTTACCTTAGGTGGAAACCCACGGGAAAAGTTTTCAGCACAATAGGTCTTAGATGGATTCGCACAGGAAAGATTTTTGATACTTGCACCAACACAGATAATAGTGAAACTCATCATGTTAAGGAAGTCGAATCCACTACAACCGTTGATAGTGATCACCCTCGCCGTGAGGAAACATGTACTTCTAACACTGTTATTTGTGAAAACTCTTCTTCTTTGGTTGCAGGTGATTCAAATATATCTGAACCCAACTCATCAGAGGGTTCCAATTCTGTAAAATCTTCTTCTCATTCTCTCTATCTTCTATTTTTGATTTTCCATTTCTTTTATAAAACCAACAAAAGCAAAATATAAAAATATAAAACTTTCAAAAATACAAAAACAATATAAAATCAAGAATCCAAAATATTATCTCTCCACGACATGTCTCTCGTAAAATCGATATTCTGTACGTTTCTAGAAATGTCATTCAACAATGATACGGGTATGTATAGATGCTTGAGCGAGAGTTCTTTATTGTTTTCTAAAACATGTCGTTTCTCAAAATTTCTTAAATAATGGCTTTCGTATACTTCAGTACGAAACCCGGACTTCAACATAATGGCTTCTGAACACATCAGTTCAGGACCCGCGCTTCAAAGAAAGGAAAGTGCTTATCCAAATCAATGGTTTTAAATATTTTTCAAGCACTTATCCTAAAAACATAATGGCTTGTAAGTATTTCAGCTTGCAACCCGATCTTTAAAGAAATGAAAGTGCTACGCAAAATCGATTTTCATAAATATCGAGCACTTATCCTAAAACAAATGAAGATATTTTTTCTCTAAATATCTTCAAAAGATTTTCAAAATCTTCATCTTGCGTACCATTGATTCGAAATTTTTCAAAAAGATTTTTCAAAATCTCTCACATTTGGAACCAAGATAACTCCCTCTAAACCCTTAATTGATTCTAAATTTTCTGTATGAAAAATATGCTTTCGTTAAGGGGGAGTATAAAACAAAAAATTGTTCCAAAATTCATGCTAAATCAGTTTCTCTCCAAATGCTTTTCGAAAAACATATCTTTTAATCATTTTGTTTCAAAAACATCATGGATATGCTATTTTTGAGGGGGAGAAACGTGATTAAAATGTGATCAAAAAGTTTAATGATCGTTGTTTGAATCTCAAAAGAGCTCGACTCAGTTGAAACCAATGAATTGACGGGAATCAAAGTCAGTAAATGTACCATCTCGAGAAACTTGTGATAGATATGCACCTTCATGGGTCTAACCTCCCTTTCAAGGAGTGTTTACAACTTCAAGTTAGTTATTAGAGCTAGTTGTCACCTAAAAACTGACAATGGAACTCTTTAACTAGGCAACGTAACCGTGTCTCGTGAGGAATTGTCTATCATGAGCCGATCAATTCAAAAAGTGCGAACTCTACCCTCTCTGTGCAGATTTCAGTTAAAACAATATAAGCATATGTGAAGGGGGAGTGTTTCTGAAAACAAAACTCTCAAGGTGTTAACAAAATGTTTTGATAATCATAAACACTTTGAGAGATTTTCAAGAAAATGGTTTTATGGCAACAATAGGACAGTCATGGAGTTATAAGGTGACTAAGGATAGGAAATTCGTCCTATGATCCGCCATAGCCGGAGGGATCTACCCAAGGACATCACAAATAGTTAGTATTAGAAGTCCTTAGGAATGATTGAAAAAAGGAGTAATGTGAGAAAGGAGAAAGAAGGGGTTGAAGAATTAAAAAGAAATGTGAAGAAAGGGTGAAAAGAAATAGCCCTCCATATTCAACCTTAGGGCAGAAACCGGGTTCAATTCATCTGCTACTAGTTGTCACTAGATGACACTGGTATTGAAGACAAAGACGTCATGGACCCAGTGACGCACTGCACTAAACCTTCTAGCCACTCAATTCCTCTTAAAAGGATTTGTTTCACTCTCACTGGGAACCTTACATAATCTATCGACTTTCTCTTAGAGATTGTTGATATTGAAGAAGGAGACCCTCTCCCTAGTCTCCGCTTAGGAAAATCATAATGCACGAGATTCATCAAAAGATCTCATAGGAACACATGACATGACATCGCTTGTTGTTCATCAATAAGGACACAAGTGATATATTATAGAGTCCTACGTAGATCTTAGCAATTTGCCAGAACATTTATGAGAAGTTTCACATTTGTGATCTTCAGTGATTGAATGGAAACTCCTGCCAGGATCAACATCAAGCAACCCTGACAGCAGGTCACTTCGGTAACTCCCCGTGGATTACGCTTAGTGTGTCTCAAACGATCTACAGTCGTGGGGTGATGCTTCGGTGTACCTCAGCGACTCATCTGAACTGTAGATGTACTTCGGTATATCGCGTTATCTCACTTGTGGGACTCCAGTTCAGGAACGGCCCTTGTAAGAATTAGAGATGTGTTTTCACACTATGCTGTTAACACCCTCGAAATTCAAACTTATAAGTGCCGGAATCCGCTTATTACTAACATGTTTTATGTTTTCTTCTTATGGAAGCTCCGGAGCGGATGGATCGTGCAGACTCGCCACATGCTCATACCAACAACACATGAAAGTTCTCATCAAAATCAAAGGCAACTCAAAGTGTAAAGACTCGAGAACTTCATCATTGGAAACCCAAAAGACAAATAGATGTGTGAGCATGGTGGAGAAAGACGTGGAGACACCAAACCAATGAAGTTGACAACGGCAGACAACCACATTAACTGATCACAAAGCATGAAGGAACAAAGAATCAAGACTATTCTATATCTACACACAAAGTTCGAGCTCAAGAAAAGTAAAGACCTAATCAAGTGGAGCATCATTTGAATGACCACCCCTTAGGGGGAGATTGTTAGCCTTAATAGTTTTTATTAGAAGTGATGGTCATTCGCATTTAGGAACTTTGTAACGTGTGTTAGATATCATGCTAGAATAGTCAAAGGGCTCATGGATTGGGCTAAGCTAAATGGTTAGACGTTTAGTTAAGCTAGCCTTGTATAAGTTCATGTAACCCAATCCATGTCCAAGCCCATATACGGCCCATGGCCAAGCCTTAGGGCATCATCTCTCTTACTATAAATACCCCTCAAGTATGTCATTTGAGGGGTGTGCTTGAAAGTGTGTGTGTGTGTGTTTTCCTTTGAAGTAATACAACATATTGTGTTTATCTTATCCTCTCACATACACGAATATTACATCAAGTCACCATCTTTCTCATCTTATTTCTAAGCTTTGTTTGTGTTTGTGTTTCACGCTTTATACGCGTAACTTGGGTTACGTGTGTTGGGTTTGCTTGGTAAAGTGATAAGGTTGATATATCTTAGGTCATAACAGTTTTATTTCATGAAAGAAATTGGATTACATTGATAAAGCACGAGTATAAGAGAATTGATCCTATTTTGGAATACTACTAGGTTCCTTGAGTGTTTTCGCTAGGAGGATTATTATGTGATTGATGAGTGTTGGTGGAATCAAGCATGAAGAAAGTCTTCATGAGAGATATGTTTAGCGGTTCCATCATCTTGTTCACAAGTACGTACAATGGACTTTGAAATTGAGGATGGAAGTGCATAACGTTGTGATAGAGGCGTGTCAAGAACATTCCATAAGGGATGAGTTTATTCTTGGAGCCTTGAAGATTTACAATTCGCCTTGCGAAGAAGTAGGCGAGATTGTATGGTTGTTGTGTTAGCAAACAGTACAACATGTGAGCACAACAAACGGGAAGGATTTCTCGATTTCCCCTAAGACTCCAAACATTTTCACGTAGGATGAGTGCAAGAGGCTTGTACTCTTCTCGGATGTCCCGTGTGAAGATAATGTTTGGATCGGAGTAATATGGTCGAGGTTTGCATATTATGCGATTTAAATCTTCCGGGAGGGTATGTGTGAACAATATGGACTATTTTCTTCACGAAAGTTGAAGAGAGAATCAAGAGACCAATCTTCGGTGAAGGCACATTGTCCATGATTTGGAATCCGGAGGATGTGAGCAAAATGCCCAAGGGTTAAAGTAAACTTTTGGTTTTAGATATAAAACCAAAGAGATAGAGAGCGATCCTCGTTACGACGAGAGTTCGACTTGACGGAAAAATTCCATTATGAACCTTGGACATATCTTCTCGTTGATTTCAAGAAGACATTCTAGTCCTATGGCTCGGAAGGAGGTATTGATACCTTCTTCGAATTGTAGAGAGGTGTCTACAATACGTCATTCGTGGAAGTGACGGTTTTCGAGATTATTGAACCCACGGACATGATTGCCAGGCGTGTTGGGTTCAAGAGAGATGTTCGGAGTGTAGACGCTAGTGAGTGAAAAATAAAACTCATATTCATGCGTCATAGTTGAACCTATAGAAATGATAAGTTAAAACAGAGATGTTTGTGGTCAACCTATGATTATCTAATGTTTTTACTAGATTTTTATTAACAATGGTTTTTAACACTCTAACTCACTCTATGTTTTGACTTTCTAGTGGATTATTACTTTTAGAAAGATAGTGGTTTTTAATCTTGCATGAAAACTGTTTTCCAGTAGGATGGATCCTACGGTTCCTTTACAAAAGGGATCCGGCTAGTATATCATCAGGGATCCGTGGATTTGTAATAACAGAAACAGATTTGATAAACACATAGGTTTTACATTTTTATACCATGAAATATGTTTTATCCTACAATTTCTTTTAGCATGCATACATGACTTCTAATGTATCACGAAAGAATATGAAACAAATAAATCAAAAGAAATGACAAACATATTATGATAATAATAACCTAGATAACTAGATTATTAGTAATATTGCATTTCAATACTAAGGATGATACAAAGGATTGGGTATATGATCCCAATGTAGATTAACAACACAAAGTAAATGTCTCCATATGTGAACTTCATCATAGGGAACACAAGTGCGATGAGTGTTAAGGCGATGATCACGGCGCTGTAAACCATGTTGATCACGAATCTTCTTGGTTTCGGTTGAGATGGAATGAGGAGGAAGATGAAGTTTTTGAATGAGAGGAAATTTTTGAAATTGGAATATTTGAAAAAGTGAGGATTTGATAGAGTGGTCGACGGTGGGAGTATTTATGAGGATGGAGGAATTTTTGAAATTCGTGTTTTGTTTTATTATTGGATTAAAAGAAACAAACATAAGTTTTATATACCACGACTTTAGACGAGAAATAAAACACGTATGTGAGATAAAAGGCTTATCCTAATGAAGCTTATCAACTGTATCAAACATGTATAAGCACAAAAGATAATCACATAAATACCTAAATATGCATACTTAATTATCAAGCAAAATAAAAAAAAATCATACCTCTAGCGCACTTAGGAATGTCTTTACAAATGACACAATAAATGTCACTTAGACGATTCCCATCCTTTGCGATTTGTAAGATACCTTCTTAAGGAAGGTATTCTTGTTACCAAGCGATTCCTATAGCTTGGTGGCTATGAGCTTTGACTAATCAACATGACAAAGAAGATTAGTGCAATTAAATGAAACAAGTAAATAAAAAAATGTTGTTATCAAATCAACATCCAAACATATAGTTTTAAACGACTTGGTGTTTGTTTTTATGAAAAACCTTTGTAGTTTTCAATTAACTATGGATCGTATCAAGTTTTTAAAGTACAATATACTTCAAGAAACTTGGTAACGAAGCTCTGATGCCAATTGTGGAAAACTAGAAGGGGGGGGGTTGAATAGTTTTGCCAATTAAAACTTTCTTTTAATCTATTTAGATCGACTTATGTCAATCTATTTTGGATGTGTGTGTTGGATGTTGATAAACAAGCATATAAAGGTAAGTAATGAAAAGATAAGAGTAAGAAGCACAAAACCACAACGCGTGTATTTATAGTGGTTCGGCTACAAGGACACCTTCCTTGCCCTACTCCACTCCCCGAGTCACCTACTCGAGAGTTCGTAATCACTACACCAATCTCCTTATTGCGGAGAAGCCTTCACAACGTCGCCTACCCTTTTTCCGGTGCTAGGCTAACCACCGGGTTCTTTCACTCCAAGGTGAACCACACCTACACAACGTCGCCTACCCTTTATAAGGTACTAGGCTAAGTACCTAGTTCTTTCACTCCAAGGTGAACTACACCTTCACAACGTCGCCTACCCTTTATTAGGTACTAGGCTAAGCACCTAGTTCCATTGCAATGGAGGAACTACTACCACACTACACCAACGACTAACCCCAAAGGAGATCTACTCCTTTACAGCATCATCAAGGATATCAATATCCTTGGATCTAATGCTAGTCTATCTAGTACATCGAAACACACCATATCGAATGTACATCTAAGGAACCTTTCACTAATGCCTTTGACTAGATCTACAAGACACCCTTCACTAATGTCTTGTGTCTTGACTTCTAAGCACCTTTCACTAATGTTTCTAGTCTTGACTTCTAAGCACCTACCACAAGTGCTTATGATGTAGACGATAGATACCCTTCACTAATATCTTCGTCTTGACACTTGAGACATCTTTCACTAATGTATTCAACACTATACTTCTTTTGAATAAAGAAAGGAATCATCAACAAGAAGACTTCAGTAGCCTTGATGATGAGGAAGCATGGCAACTCATGGACTTGAGCTTGCTCGACTTCAAAGGTGGTGATCTTGCCTTTAAGAGGAACCTAAAAGATCACACAAAAACAAAACTACAAACATAGATCTCTTGGATCTGAGGTTAGTGAGTTTTTAACTCAGGGAGAAAGTGTGTTAGAAAGGGGTGAGAAATAATGAAGAAATGGCTCACTATTTATAGAGGAAAAATCCTACTGTTCCCCGGATCCCACGGATCCCTTCCACAAGGGATCCGTCTAGCGTTAAGCTAAGGATCCGTGGGACGCTCCCTTTTACCCATGGGTATTTTGGTTATGGGTCATGGGTCATGGGTTGAACCATGGATCTTTAGCTATATACAATGTATCTTTGAGTGCAATGCACTTGGTCACTTGGGTATGGGTTGATCCATGGGTTATGGATATTATCCATGTATGATATAAGCATGATGTCATGCAATGGGTTATGGGTCAAGCTCCATGGGTCATGGGCTTTGGGTTGTACCCAACTACATTCAATGTATTTGCCCAATGGGTTGTGATACTTAAGTTTCTACCCGTTTATATTACCCAATATACTACATACTAGTTATGTGTATATTTTACCCAAATATGTAAACACTAGTTATTGTACATATGTATTACTAAATCATAAAATCACTTATACTTGTTTTAGTGTTTTATGTGAAAGTGTGAATATGTTAGAAACTATTAGTTCAAACCAATTACGTATTTTATTTTTTTCGTTAACATGATTTTACGTTTGTTATCGACAAAACATTAGAAGATCATAAAATACAAATAAACGTTTTTACGGCATATTTGTATTAACAATCTCCCCCTTTTTGTTGATGACAAAACATAAAATTATTTTAAGGAAAAGCTAAAATTTGTAAAAGTTTGAATTTGTAGTTTTTACTTTCTTCTTCCCCTTTTTGTCGAAAAAAAAGTGTTTGAAGGAAAGCAACACATCGTTTTTAAGAAAAACATGTGAAAGAAATAAAAATAAGAAGAAATAGAGAGCAAGTAACGGGAAAGGATCTCGTATTTACTCCCGCTTGACGAGTCCATCCCTATGTAAGGGCGTCAAGAAAGTAATACTAATCTAGTTTGTTTGCAAGTAAGTTTGCAAAAGATTTCTTCTAAGCGACGAATGTGCTCCCCCTTGATGATTGCAATTTTGCAAGGGGATGTCACGAAAAGTAAACCTAGTATTGCAATGTATTGCTTTGACATAAAGCTCCCCCTAGCTTTAGGATGTCAAAGTCTTCATGTGTAAATTGAATAACTACAAAACAAAGGTTAGGAAGCAAGTATAATTCACAATTTCCTGCAAATGTGGTCCAAGTTAGTAGAAAATAGCTTTCTGTCTCACGGATCCCACGGTTCCCTCCTATTAGGGATCCGTCTAGGCAATTCTGAGGGATCCGTATTAGCTGATTAAACGTTTTTACGGCTTATTTGTATAAATAAACGTTTTTACGGCTTATTTGTATTAACAAATTCAATATTCAAAGGTACGAAATACATGAATTGAAAGTAAAAGAAATAATAAACGCTAAAGCTTATCGTAATGGAGTGACTTCTCCCTTGGAAACAGCTTCGTATGCTCCCCTAGACTTGCCTTGAGCTTTTTCCCACGTTCTCAGAGAGTTGTGTGTGGAATGGGATGATTAGAAATGCTGGAATTCGTGAGGTATTTCTAGGCCAGGTCTGGTTTACGGCGTAACCAATATAGGAGTTACGCCGTAACCTTTTATTCCTTCGTAAATGCACTAGATCTGCTAGTTACGGCGTAACCTAATAAGTGGTTACGCCGTAGTCTTCAATAAACTTAGTTACGTCGTAAGTGATGATCTAGTTACGGCGTAAGTATCAGCGGCGTAGAACCTCATTTGACCTAATGGAGTTACGTCGTAACCTTTGGGAAGAGTTACGTCGTAACCTCTTGATAAGTTGGTATTCTGGGTCACGCAATAGTTACGACGTAATGTGAGAGAGGAGTTACGTCGTAACTTCTTCAAAATAGGCATATTGTGACAAATCTTTAGTAATGTTTCCATTTCCACGTCTCTTTAGCTCCAATGCTCGTAATTTACCTGAAAGTGGAAAACAATGGAAAACAAGCGTAAATCCATATAAATGATATAAATAACGAGCATTATCGGGGGAAATTGACACTTAATATTCAGGACTATTTGATGTTATCACGTGACAATCATGACTCGAAACAATTGAGGTAACTGGTGTAAACCAAGGTAAACTGTTTATTTCTTTTGTTTCTAAATTCAGTAGTTAATAGGTCAAACGGGTCAAGTGCATATGAATTCAAGTGCATATGAAATGATTAACTAATTTTACATGCGATAAACACATTTTGACTACCCATGAAGTTTTCAAATGAGTGAGCTTGCTAAAGTTATGGTCTTTGTTCTTCAAGATATGTGCTCTGAGCTATGTTATCAGTATTCAGGGTCAATGTTTATCTATTTTCTGTTAAGTTACAATGGGATAACCACAACTGACATTTTCTTTCTTTTCATTTTCAGTTTTCACAATGAAAGTGGAAGAGAACATACAACTTAGAAGGTCCCAAAGATGCTATCTCGATTAATACATCCACAAGTGAGTGAACTTTGAACTTTAGGCTTATAGGTTGACATTTAACTAAATATTACAATGCATTTAGTATAACCATTAATCAACACTTTAGCACTTATGCATGTTATAAGATTGAATAGTAAATACATTAAGTAACTAAGGCTAATATGATCCCTTTTTGCCATTAGTTAACAATGCTGTGTTGTTGCTTTGGTATTTTCTATTTACACTAATGACTAAAGAAACAACTAACTAAGAAAGTGAATTTCTGGTGTATGAGCATATGATAATACTTTTATGTTAGGCTATTGTAATAATGTATTCTACTTGCAGATATGGCAATGTAAGTGCATAACTTACTGTTTAAGAGTTTTTTTTTTTCATTTCAGTGGCAATCTCGACCCATTTCTTGTGAATAGTCACTTCAAGGGGTGTTTGGATTATCTTATTTTTGAGCTTATGAGCTTATTTGAATTGAAAAAGCTCGCACGCTCTGAATTTTGTTTTTTGCTTATTAGCTTATCAACTTGAGCTAATTGCTTATAAAAGTTCGTCAACTCAACTTAATAATCTTATAATTTTTTTTATTTTTTTTTTGCTTTTGCTTTTGAGCTTTATTAAATTCAAATAAATCCATAAGCCCAGTAAGTCATCTTATCCAAACACCCATATTATTTATGTTTTATTTAAAAGAATAAATATGTGCTTTTTTTTTGCTTAAAAGTGAGTGTATCAAAGGAGGTTTGGCCTTGGGTCATAGTGAGTAGTTATTGGTATGGGTTAATGGGTACTTGGGTTGACCTTGAACACTTCTTATATTCGGTTTATGTTGTATGTAAACTACCATGATCCTTGCAATATTTTTAATATAAACTCAAAGTATACATGAGATATGTCAGTTACAACCCAAGTAACAGCTCATGCTACGACACCTTATATCGAAATAGGGCCTCTTAGAACTCCAACCACACTAAAAATTTAGTAGTTAAGTCACTTTTATGCATGGTGACCTCCTATTTTGACATTAACTCTTATATTTAAACTATACAGTTTGTTGATTCGGGTAAAGATCAAATGGGTTGAAAAATCACCCATTGAGGATTTTGGTTTCTGTCCAATATTTATCAATATCAATATCAATATATTCTAATAAACAAGAGTTGAAAAATAGCGTTGAGTCAGACTGAGGTGAAGTTGAAGCCTCTAAAAAGAAGTAATACTTTTCAATAACGAGGTTAAACGAAGGTAACAATGTGAACACATTATATATGACTTTTATTTGTTTGATTATCTTCATGATACTTTAGTTTGAGTCCTCAAATTTATTACATCAGGATGTCATATTGTATGAGATC
>OU343218.1:189657504-189679102 GCA_910596185.1 Chrysanthemum makinoi | reverse complement strand
AGTTAGATTAAAAGGTTGTTAAGAGGTAGTTTTCAAAAAAACAAACACCACCTTAGTCTCATTTTTAGACCTCCAAATCATTTTCCATAAAAATATTGAGTCATTTATGAAAAAAGTAACTTTTGTTCGTTAGAAATTAACCATTCTTTTCACCAAATTAATGACGGGCTCTCATTTCTCCACGTAATTTACATTTATTTCCACTCAAGACAAACACAATCACCTTCAGTCCTTCACATTATCATCTAAAGTTTCTTTCAATTTTCTTTGCAATCTGTTTGTAGAAATTCACTTTTCTTTGAAATCCATTCCAAAGAGCTGTAAGTGTGATGTCTTCTTAAGCTTTAGAGGCGAAGACACTCACAAGAACTTTGTTCGCCATCTTTATAATGGTCTTAAACAGAAAGGTGGAATTGAAACTTACAAGGATGATGAGAAAATATTGATGGTTGATCCTTTCCCATTTCTCGATTTTCTCATCATCTTTGTAAGTTTCAATCCTTTCCATCTTTTATGATATGGAACCCTCCGAAGTCCGAAAACAAAACGGGTAGTTAAGTTTCTTCATCATATATATCTTTGTAATATTCTTTCTTAATTCTTGATGCAATTTTAAAAAAGTTACATTTAACTAATTGATAGGTAAGTTAGTGGGCATGGAGACCCGAATCAGCGATGTTCTTTCATCTTTAGAGATTGGTACCGAAGATGTTCGCATGATCGGAATCAAGGGGATCGGAGGTGGGGGGAAGACAACTTTAGCTAGAGCTGTTTATGATCGAATATCAAAGAAACCAAGACCAAAGAGGGTTCAAGCCCATAGCCTATAAGGCTGAGACAGGGCCAAAACAGAGAACAAAGAACAAAATACATAAGAACCAAATACCTTTAAAAATTCCTACCAAATGCAGCAACCAAACACACCTATCTTCCACTATCTAAAGCCAAAGCAGAACTTAAAAACTGACTGCAGAAAATTGAAAGCCAAAGACCAACAACGCCTCAACTTCACTGGACCAATAACCCCGAGCAACATGAGAAAAAAATGCAGAAATAAGCGCCACCTGAACATGTAGACCATTAACACAAACAAGAAACACGAGCCTTAATCCGTCGACCCAGTTAACACCAAGCTTTTTATGCCTTGTAAAAGATCCAAAAGAAAGATATCAACTGAATTCGAAGAAAAGATCATAAGTTTTCACCTGCTTCGACTGAAAAACCTTGTTATTTCTTGCTTTTCATATCATATACAACGAGCTCCATGTCACGGCTTGCCAAACGATCTTTAAATTTAGAAGGCACCAACCCATCCGCGTACAGAATGTCAAAGAAGGATGCACCATTTAAGTGGCCAATTAATATTCCACCATGAATAAAGCATAGACCACGCATCATGAGCAAACTTACACCTAATCACATACCTTCTCTATCCTTTAAGACATTTGTTTTTTAGCCATTCCCTTACACACTGTTTAAAGAGAGAGAAGGGAGAGTTTTGATTGGATGTTTGTGTGTATACAACTCGGTCGAGTATCCAAACTAGTTCGTGCATTTTGTGAACCACGAACGAAGCACCGCAGTGGCCTCGACCGAAGTCGACCAATGTTAACCTCCACTCCATACAACACGAACCCTTAAAAAAAACGCAGTCGCAAACAACTTCTCCTCTCTTCTTTCAGATGTAAAAACAAATCGTCCCTGTAATTCACCTCATATTAACCGAACACAAACCAAATCATATTCACCCCACACTTGAAAATATTCAACTCAAATAATTAAAGTTTCTAAAACGAAATAGATAATAATACGTAGCATTCAATTGTTACATATCTGAAACAAAAAGCAAAATTTTTAAAAATACCAACTTCAATTATAGAAAAAGAGTTCAAAGCTATTTACATCAAACCATAAACTTAAGAGTTAAAAAAAGTAAGTATAGAAATTTGAAACAGTAAATAGCCAAACAATTAATACAAGTGAAGAGCGAAGCAGCTTCTATGGTGAACACCAGCTAAGTCTGAACTCACTAAGTTTGAACACATCACTGCAGTCATGAGGAAGCAAACTTAAGGAAGAACTTGTTAGTGCTTCCCATCTTCCATTGAGAGGATTTCTTATTTCACAATACACGACCTGCTTTCCTTTCTCATTTTCCTTTACCATTAGCTGGCGGTTCAACAAGTACTTAGCGACTTTGAGGCTTAATTCACTATTCGCCTTGACGTACATGGGGTGGCAAATAGAAAAAACTGCATCAAAGAACAGTGAGTTCTTCCACAAGACCCTGTTGTATTTTGTGGCAAAAACCACTTGTTCAACACTTGTAGCCGAAACGGAGGATTGTTCTCACATCATCAATGTTGAAAGGCACTAGAACCCCATCTTCAGAACCCCATATTTCAATGATAAACTTGCTTGATACTTCGAGTGTTTCCCTCATCTTAAGAAAGAACAACTCATCGATGGGATTGTTCAATCGGAGACATAGCTCAATTTGCTGGGGAGGAACGGCTGGAAACAAGAGACTAGGCATTGTCGTGCTTTTGTGTGTGTAAACAAGTAGATTGGGAGCATAAAGTTGTACCTTGATATGCTCGTCTGGGTCAAAACGTAATTTCAACCTCAGCAGCGTAAGACATCTGATATCCAAGATTTCGACACTACACCACTTGATTATAAGGGTCAAACTCTCTAGAAATGGAAAGTTGGAGTTGAGCATACTTGAAAACTCATCATCCATGGACACGTTGTCTAAATATAACTCTCTCAAGCTCCCAATTGTGCCCATTTTGTATAATACGGGCTTAAACCACAATATCGAAGAAAAAAATGTCTCATATGCAAGCGAGCGGAGAGATGGGACATTAGTAACTTCCAAAATATCATTAGACTCGCTGGGATTATTTATTCTCAACTCATATAGATAACGGAGGTTGTTTACCTTGATAGTCCTCAATTCCAAGGGTAACTTGATGTCGATCTTTGCAAGTAACTTGCATGTAGATAACAATTTATGAAGCACCTCTTGACTTATGTGGACATCATCCAACTTTAGAACACGTAGATTGGTGCAGTGGATTGGAGGATTGCTACTAATGTGAAGGGAATAACGGAAATTTTTCCAGACACTGAGGTTTATAAATTTCAAACTTAATGTGTGGAGATTATCACTTGAGAATATCTCATCAGGCAAAGTAAATGATGCAGGAGGCAAGATTGCAAGGTGAAGCTCGTTACTTTTTGAAGCTGCTGCTTGCATGATCAATTTGTAAGCGAAACGAAAAGCAGTGTGAATGCCAAACTGAAGATCAAGACTCGTGATTGGTAAGTTGTCCCGGTGATACCGTAGTAAGGTCCTGTGAATCCAGGTCATGTGCTTTCTCTGATGATGTTTTTTTCTTAAAGTGTCAACAGACGGAGAAAACCGGATGGCAGGGATGGTTGACCAAGCGTGTAGCCATGACTTGGACAAGATGCAGGTGCGGGCAGCATCTTTTGATGGCAACAATAGTTGTATACGTTGAATCAACTCGGGAAACTTTTCTAACTCTCGTCTGCCCATCAGTCTGCGTCTCTTCTTTACTTGCGCCATCTAAATCAAAATATTTACTACAACTTAGCGCGGAACAAACAACAAAACCGAAACCCTCACTTTAGAACAATAGTCGACAACAATAATCAAATATTGTATTGATGAATGAAAAGAATGAGGTACACCCTCCTTTTATAAAGGAAACAATATATGAGCACCGACTCTACGTACAATAAGGAAACTATACATTTATGGGTTATTTATATTTTCTTAATAAATAGACAAAACCAAATTTTATCTAAATATATAATATTACATAATAAAATGAAATAACAAGTAATGAAATTATAATAACTACATTCACACACCTATCGAACTTAACTCTTAAGTAAATCTCCAAACGAAATGTTAGTGACTTAAGACCAACAATTAGCTTATTCCGTTTACTAAACGAGTATCTCTGCATCGCAACGATAATTTCTAACGGCGAACGCTTATAGCTTATATCTGCGATATCATGGTTAAATGCATCGTGTAACTACACATTTATACACAAAACTTGAAATAATCATAATGTAATTGCAAAAGCTTGTAACATGTGACAATTCAACTTAAAGAAAAATTGAACATAGAAAAAATTTTGTGAGACCGAAAAAACATTACACCAATTATGAGATAGTAAACAATGCACGTTATTCGTCAAGTAAAACTTCTTGATAGACGACATTTGAGGCGTACTACTTACTTAACCGAACTTTGGACTGGTTTAACTAATTTCTTTGTAGTTTTATGCCATATCACTCTATACAACGTAACATAAAGTTGGTCATGCAAAAAAATAGAGTCCGGCAAATAGACACCTCATTAAAAATTGTTTGGCCGTTAATTTTATAGATAGTTATCGAAAAAGGCAACCGTTTTTGGAATGGGTCTCCCCAAACAATATTTCATAATTCAAGCTACTTTTTTTAAGGCAGGGTTAATATGACTACTTATAATAATTCACTACAACAATCAGATGGACGGGCGAGGAGACTTTCGCCGGGGACGCCGTGTCCCCTGAGAAAGTCACTAAACGACAAAATAAAATCTGACGTGGCACATGAATACGCTGACCTGTTAAAATAAAATTCAACTAACACTTTCGCCGAGGACTTGTCCCCGGCAAAAGTGCGTTGGATTTTTAACAAAGTTTGACTGGCTAGTCAAAATTCAACGTAACCTTTCGCCGGGGACTTGTCCTCGCCGAAAGTGTATTTTACTTTTACCAAATTTTGACCAAAGTCAAAAGCATGCTAATTGTTCCTAGAAAATCTCCCCAAACTTTCCCCGAAGACATGTCCCCGGCAAAAGTAATATTTACAAAAATACAGCTTATTGCAACTATTAATACACAACTAAAACCTCGATGCTTGGATAGTCTTTTCATTAGCTAAAACCCTAAACTATTATAAAATTAAAACGACATATCTTTAGTTCCATCGTCTGGCGTTATAACTCCAAACCCTTTTGTGTCATTAAACCACTTCACTTCATCGTCCCTGTCTTTCTCTCCTCACCCATTTTTTTTAAAACCCTAGAAACTGAAAAAAAAAATATGAAACCCTAAATAATTAAGGGGGTTTATAAAGGAGGTGGAGGGTAGAATAAGGAGTTTACAAAATATTTGGTCAAAGAAACGAATACTTGAAGTTTGAGTACCAAACTGGGTTGTATCTCCAAGTTATCCAACGCTTGGGATTTATTGATGAGACTTGACGAAACAGAGTAGATATTGTTTCTTCATTCGTGTTTGTTAATTGTGATATTGTTTCTTCAATTTCATTCTTTAAGCATATGTAATTTAGTATTGGAAAAGGGGTGTTTGGACACCATAATCTGGTTAACTAAGAACATGGTCAGCTTTACAAATCCAAAGATGTGTTTTGATTTATAAAAATACTTGACAGATACATACGAATTAGTTAAACATACGTATTATTCCAACAACAACAACAACAACAACAACTACAAGAACAACAACTACTACTACTACTACATACGAAGATTTTCCATGTCACCTAACAGATCACGCAGTAATGCATCCGACTGACATGCGTGGTCGCTGAATCCTTGCCATTTCAAGTCTTGCCTCCAGCAACCTTACTCTTGTCTCTAGCACATGTTTTGTAACATATTGGATTTCACATACACATCATAACATTAACACTTTAGGCGTATAGATGATTTAAGAGAGAGAGTAAGTGGGATATTCTAGAAAGAGAAACTCATGTAATGTTAGATTACCAAAGAACATCCAACCCTCTACCTTGCAGTATTTATAGGTTACAAACTAAACGACTTCCTGACGGCCTGTGGATCAGGGATACAATGGGTAAAGACCCGTTCTTCCTCCACGGTGTTGCACTATACTATTCTACGCTACTCCTTATCTAATGAATCACATAAATAATGACAAGTCATGAGCTAACTTTGGCTAGATAATAATTGGGATGACCGACTCTTTTACTTATGGAATTTCTGATTCCTAACAATCTCCCCCTAAGGGAGGTCACCCCATAAATTACATTTTATATCCTAGCTTTCAAGTAGATCTTCATTCATGAGCTCGTAGACTTCTCTTCAACAAAGTAATCAAACTAAGTGCATCTGTGGAGAGTACATCATTGAACAACTGAAATGAATAATTTGTGGAGGTTGAGTGACTGATCCACTGTGATAACAATAATTTTGAGCCAGCTTTTGAGATCATCGGCAAACGAAATCTCGAGATATCCATTGTGGTGTTGTGACTTTCGGACCGACATGCTCGAATTCGAATCATGAAATCTTCTCATCAAAGTATCGGAAACTTTCGTTGATTCATGATATTGGCGCTAGCGTGCAGAAGCATGGAGTGAAAATATCGAGTCATTGATGCACCAATCATGATTTCTTTCGATATGAATGTGTTGTGTGAGCATGCGGCGATGGATTGACCGCTCCATTCTGATCAGCTGCAAACGTCGGGGTGTACCTGCATAAGACAGTTAGCAATAACGCGCACGAAAGTGTCTTTGATCACTTTCGTTGAATTGAGGTACACGCCCACTTCCCGTTGATCGTACAAGTACGCCTGTGATCGGTATAATTCGAAGAATTTCCTTGACAGGGTTTCGCACTGCTCTAGTGTTCTCAAACCGAACGTCTCAAAGAAGACAACACGGAGTGAGTGAACCAAATAATTTAAGTCCACGATTGATGAAAAGAGATTTGAAAAACAATCGTGTATTGCTCAATAGAAATTGTTTTGCAATATAACGAAGGTTTTAATGAAAATCAATTATCAATCATAAAACACCTTTTGATTTGAAAATTAGTACACGGTCGACGTGCTAATGAAAAGAGTTTTAAAGCACAAAGACCATTTTTTTCAAAGGTATCCCCAATCCATAACCTGAACCGGATTGATTCAAAAGATTGAATCGCCCCATTGTTTCTGTTCAGTTGTCACATGGTTGATCTGTATAATAGATCTCACATGCCACCTACCAGGAGCTTGTTAGATGTTGGCTCCAGAAGGCTTTCCATCTTCACCGTGAATATGTAAACACATCACTCAGATGTTCTGGCAATACCACAAGGATAATGCGTAGGACTCAGGATATAATTTCTCTTTCCACATTGTGTGAAACAGAGAGTCTTCATTGAAATTGTCCTAATGAGATTTATTGATGATCTCGTTGCTCTAGACTCAATTTGTGCATTTTTTGGATCCTATAACGGAGACTAGGGAGAGGGTCTCCTTCTTCAATATCAACAATCTCTAAGAGAAAGTCGATAGATAATGTAGGTTCCCCGTGAGAATGAAACAAGCCCTTTTAAGAGGAACTTGAGTAGCTTGGGAAGTTTAGTGCAGTGCGTCACTGGGTCCATGACGTCTTGTCTTCAATACGGAGTTACCTAAGTAACCACCAGTAGCATATGTATTGAACCCGGTTTTCGCCCTAAGGTTGAATTATTGGAGGGCTATTTCTTTTCACCCCTTTTCACATTCAATTCTTTTTCATTCTTCAACCCCTTCTGCTTACCGAGACTTCATAACTAGAACCTTGTTGGGTTTATTCCAGTACTAGCTCTGTCTCAGTCCGCACTCTTCCCGTATCTCACTTTTCTCCTTTTTTCAATATACCTAAGGACTCTACACTGGACTCTACACTATCTAGTAGATTGTCCCTGGGTAGATCCCTCCGGCTCTGGCGGGATCATGGGAACCAATACCTAACCTTGTCATCCTTATATCACCTGTATAAAGTAAAGTTGGTCGGTCTATTTGGTATTGTTCATCCGCCATAGGAACCAATTGAAAACCATTTGAAAATCAATCCAGATACTTGTGATATATTATCAAAGCATTTTGTACTTGAATTGTTTTTGATATTTTTAGAAGAAGAACTCCCCTCAACATGTGAATCAAGTATTTGAAATAGTTTTCCACACGGAGGCAAGAGAAAGAATTAACTTCTTTGATTACCATTTTCTAAAAATATCAACATCACTTCCCTAATCGAATCAAGTAGATAAAGCATTTTGGGGAAGGATGAGGTTTTCATGATTTTGCTCCCCTCAATATGTGCTTCTAGGTTTGAAATAGATAAATATTTGAAAGAGGGTTTTGCACATACTAGAGGGAACCCTTTTTGAAGTGCAGACATGATTACCAAAAGATTAGAAGCCATTTAACATACAATCAAGGTACCTTAGAAAATTGGAAAATTGTGTACCTCGATGTCTTGAATTTACTCAAAGAAAATGCTCCCCCTTAATATATGCTTCGAGATTCGAAAAATTGTTTAGCACATATTAGAGAGTAGTATGCACAAAAAGTTGGTCATCTTTTAACATCTTTCATATTTATATCACATTTTCTCCCCCGATCAAAAATTTCAAATCCTTTGAGATTTTGGATCTCAAGTGATTTAAATATGTATGAGGCAAAATAATTGTTGGAGAAAAATGTGTCCGGTTTTATATGATCAGAAGTGGACAACACAGATGTTCCCCTTTTTTGATACAAGGGGAAACCACAGTACATAACCTAGCACTATTACATGCATTACAGTTGTTCATAGTTTGTACACCACATTATACACAAATTTAATACATAACAGACTACTTCTAAGATGTCTTCATTCAGTTCTTTGAAGTAGTTTGTAATGCCCATCACGAAGTCTACCACCAACAAAGCTTTCAAGGCTGCGGAAGATCCTTCGAGTCTTTAGTCTTCGCCTGATTGCAGAAATGAAATCTTCACACCGCTTTAAGTCATCATCAGTCCAGAAAGTAGTCTTTACCCATGATTTCATATCAATTTTGATTTCTTTCACTCTAGAGTCTAGTTCTTCTTCAACCAATTTGAGAGTTCCGTCACTAAACTTGTAGAGCTCACATAGTCGCATAAGCATGCGAGTCCCATATCTGTCGGTGAAGATGACGGCTCTAGGGGTGTCAAGAACTTTGTATTCGCGATGAAATTCATGCCCTGTTGCATTCCATTGTGGACTTGTAAGGTTGATCCTTGTTTGGTAGCTTTCCATGCCAAGCTGAAAGTCCTCAACTCGTTTTCGAATGACTAAGCCCCTGATCCAAAGAGTGACAGTTGCAGAGAGGGCCTTTTTCTCACGGACAAGTAAATGCTCAAGGTGTCCTTGGAGATTCAAGAGATAGAGATCTTCGAAATCATTTGGCAGAAGATGTTTGAAGTCGTTTTCCTCAATAGTATACACTTTGAAGTCTGCTCTTTTAAGGACTATCTTCTTCAAATACTCATATCCATAGATAGGGAAGATCTCTACACAAACAACACTTAAGATTTGCAGCTTTGATCGAACCCCCTTGCGTCTTTTATCAGCACCATGTCTTTCGATGTAGAACTTCTTCTTTTGAACCACCAGTGAGAAATACCATATGAAGCGGCAATGTCATACTTTCGTTCTTCATCACCGAATTGATCGGGAACCATCTGTTCAAGCCCTTGATCAGAGTAGGTTGCAGCTTTCATCTTTGAAATTGATAGAGCTGGTCTTCTTTCAGCAGAGCGAGCACACAGATAGTCCAAGTCATGATTGAAGAAGAATTCAGCCTTAATGGTCATCGACCGGGTTCACCACCAAGAGGAAGAGATTTGTTGACATTGAAGCGACTAATTTGCTCACTGACTTGGTCATTCAGCATCTTATGGCATTCTTCCATCTGATATTGAAGATGATTGGCATCTGAGTGGAAGACTTTGACAATTTCATAAGCTTGTCCTTCAAGATCTCTTGGGGTAATGGATGAGATACTCTTCCGTTCACAAAACCATCTAATAAAGCTCCCCATATCACCTGTGAAGTGAAGAAGAGAGTCTTCACTGGAGCTTCATAGTTGGAACTGATAGTTGAAGCCCAATTGTTTGTGGATTTGTTGTTTCCTACTCGGACTCGGAATAAACCAAGAAGGCTCAGGAGTTTGTGGTCTTTCTTCAGAGAGCCAACTTCGAATGGTGTCTTTTGAAGGTACTCGATGGATTAGATGGTTCACCTGACATATAAGTATCAAACCAATCATCTTCAATTGACTTGGGAATAAATCTGGTGGATGCATCATCTTCATCGATTCGACTCTGCTATGACAAGCGATTCTTCATTAACAACTTGATCTTCAGGGATAGAGGAGACTGTAGAAGTGAACCTTGAGTCAACCGTGGACCAAGCTGCAGATTTCTTTTGCGTTCCTTGATTTTCAGATGAACTAGGTTGATTGGCAGGCTTTGGTGATGATGATGGTGGTTGTGGTGGAGGTGTGGAGGTTGTCTTAGAAGATCCACTAACTTCAGATGTTCCAGCACCCCCAGTAGGAGGTGGAGGAGGAGGAGGATCTTTATGACCTTTACGCAATGTTTCCAACACTACGGTTCTCCTTTTCTTTCTCCAGCGTCTATCAAGAACTGTACATGATTGTCGTACTTGATTGATTCTTCGAGAGCCTCATAAAGCATCTTATGGACCTCATGCTTATCTTCGCCAGCTTCAAACATCTTATCTGAAAGTACAGCTCTCATATCAGCAATAGGAAGATCCTTGAATCGTCTAAGTAGAGGAGCCTCCATTGCCCATTCCACAACATCTTTAACTTCGCCTTCAATGGCGTCTGCCACCCCTTCATCAAATTTGAGATGCTCCGCCTATAGACACGATCCACAAGGGAATCTACGGATTTCGGTAGTTGTCTTTCAAGAGCTTCAATTCTTTTCACTACTTTGTCAAGCAGTTGATCTGAGGTAAGAATTTGAGGTGGTGAAGCAGGTGGAGTTTCTACATCAACAACTATGACCACTGGTTCAAGGGATAGAGTCATTGCAGATTCAGGTGGTGAACGTGTGGTTACTTGGTCAGGTTTGGGAGGTGGAAGTGCAGTTGTGAGTAAGGGTGCTGTCATAGGTGGAACGGATGATGTGTCTTGCTGAATATTGACATTAAACATGGATTGTGCATCCTCCTTGTCATTATCTTGCTTGGAAGGCTCAGAATCAATGGGTTTGTCATTTAAGAATTGATCGCCGAAAGTGAATTCAGTATCTAGGTTCTTAAATGATGATAGAGAACTGGTGGAAAGATTTGGTTCCTCCAGGGGCATGGTCTCATCGGATCTTGACTCCGGATTCTCCTGTGAGACTTGATGCAACTTTTCTACAATATTTTGTTCACACTGGATACCACTTGTAGCGGATTCACTTCGGTGCAGATGCTTCCTTTCCAATTCAGATGTTTTTGAACTGATGACGATTCAACACTTCTCTTCTTCAGATCAACTTGAGTGGTAGTTCTTGATGGTGAGGAAGAAAAGGTAAGGAGCGTGTGAGCAGCTTGTTCTATTCCAACAATTCTTTTTCCCTTGTCTTGTGTGATTGGTGTTGTTTGTTGAGGCACTTGATCAGGCTCTCTTAGCACTACTCCACCTACTGGTGCTTTCACATTCAGACTTTCTAGGCTTTGCTGGATTCCAAGTTGCAGATCAACATCATCTTCATCAGTTAACCTTGTATTATCCCTTGAGGCCTCAGTATTTTTACCAATTTCCTTTTCCACTTTCTTCCTTTTTACTTTCTACTTCTTGGATGCGGTGTCTGAATGTTGTGACCTTTCAAGTCTCTTTTTAGGAAGAGAGGCATAGGATGCTTGTGAGGCTGAAGTGGACTTGGGAGCATTGGGTTGTGGAGGAGTGGGTGTGACATCAGCAGAGGAACTAGTAGCTCTTTTCTTGTATTGTTTGAAGTAGTCCTTCTTCTTGATATTGTCCGTGAGTAGAGTGTCAGGAATTGTCAATCCAAAGATTTCTTTGTCCATTCCTCTAGGAACATATTTAAGATTACCCAGAACGAATTCATCTTCTGCTTTATGTAGATCTGAGTCAATCCTTAGGTTGAAGTTGTGAGTCTGTTGTAAGAACTGGATAACAAGTTTTGAAAATCTAATGCTGGGAATCACAAGCTTGTTCATCTTTCTTTCGACCCTGAGCTTTATTCAGAAAGTTAGTTCTATCAGATATGAATTTCATTGACAACGAAAATTCTTCCCAAATACGTTCTGAGACATTCACATTCACTCCATTGACAATACCCCATAGGATTTGCAAAATGGGAATTCTCACTTTATCAAACCTTGAGGTTTTGCCAGATAAGCACAAGTTGAGAACTGTTGTCATTGCTCTCCAAGGTTGATACATGTGTCCAGTGATGATGTCGGAAGCCCTTAATATGTCAGTCTGATATCCCAAACCAATCAGAAAGACAATTAGATCGTCAGCACCAGGTGGAGGTTCAGATCGTATGTTGGGGATACATGGAGTGATTCCTAGAGCCTTGAGAATGTCGAGTTTATCACAAATTCCCTATCATCCAGTTTGCACGAGTATTTAGCTGTGATTCTGTCCCATTGAATGGTGTTCCAGAATTGTTGTATGTAAATGGTGGGAATTGTGCATTGCTTGGTAATGGCACCAAAGAAGTTAGTATTCTTAAGGATATCAATAGATACTTTGAGGATAGGATTTTGTTGCAGCTTTTAAAGGTCCACATAGCAGCTTACTTTTTCCAATTTCATTGACTCCTAGGAAGGATTTCTTCGTCTGAGAGAACTTTGGGTGATGCTGAAGAAGTAACGTTCTTATCGAAATTGAACTTGCCATCGAAGATCTGAGTATAAATACAACCAATAGTAATGATTGGGAACAAGTTAGATTAAAAAAATGATTAATGAGACAGCATAGAGAACACCCTTATGACATAGACACTGGACTTAGTAACACAGACGGGGTTCCTATAAGCATATAGAGAATGATTGAGTGGTATTAGTGAGACATTTAAAGATCCAGATTCCTTTAGAACCAGTTTTTACAAGACGAGTTGTTATGGAATTAAAAGTTAAGGCGTGCATTGCAAAGGAATCAATTCATGAATCAAGATACAAATGTGAAAATGATATAACAAATATGTATGAAACAAGTTGTAACATTTGATAGCCACGAGAGAAACCAAGACTAACTCGCTGCATGAAAGCAAACTATGTCAAGCACTTGTAAAGACAAGTCGCCATTACCAAGCAGTACAAGTCGCTACCAGTTTAGTTCACTAAGTCGCTACATTTGCTAATTCGCTAACTTGCAAAGACAAGTCGCCATGAACAGTACCATAGCCAAGTTGTGACAAATCTGTTTACTAAGTCGCTACCGTTACTAATTCGCTAACTTGTAAAGACAAGTCGCTGATAATAGTGATACAGCTAAGTCGCTACCCAAGTCACTAGTAAATAGTTCACTAAGTCGCCACAACAGCTTAGTCGCTAAGTTGAGCAAAATTAAAAGCAATAACTTGCTACGATGAACATTTAAACTAACTCGCTACCAAGAACAATACCTAAGTCGCTTTCAAGAACAATTGTTACCGCAATGATAATTGACCCAAACCACCACTTATACAACTCCATTACATAGACACAATTTGACCAGCACTCAAAAACAGTTACACCAAAGCATTTAACACACTTGCAAAACATCATTACAACAAACATGATTCCATTAGAATTCAAACCTATGCGGGAATCAAATGTCACGAATCAAAAGCTCAATGAGATCTGGTAAAAAGATGTGTTAGACAAGCATCAAAGACATGTATTGGAGAACAAGTAGAGAAAGATTCAAGTCATACCACTTCTAAGTCGCTAGATCGAGAGCTTAACGAGGAAGAAAGAGAGAAAAAAAACGTTTAATAATTTTGAAAAGAAAGAAAGAAGAAAGAAAAAACTAGGGGGTAAGAAGAGGAGGATTTTAAGTCGCTGTGGTTTTAGGGTAAGAAGAGGAGGATTTTCAAGAAGGCCTATTTGTCACTTTCGGTAAGACAACAACCCCTGTGCACACACCATAACCGTTTAGTGGCTAGTGAAGCAACGTAGATGTTATCGAAACAACAAATGCTATCAAAGATTTTATATCTAAGTTGCAATCTTATCAAATTCTGCGTATTAGATATTTATTATCCAAGACTAATCTAACTCTAAAAATAACCTAAAATTACTTTTACTCTAAAAATGCCTAATTATGAATTAAAATAAATGATATATCTAAAATTATGAAATTTAAGGAGATAGCATACAAGCCCAGATAAGCACACACTCACAATAAACACCATGAGTCAAATAAACATTCAAAACATGAGAACACAAAGATAATCACAAATGCATGATAAGACAACAACCTACAACTGAGCACACACCATAACCAGCACTAAAGCATGTATGAGCAAGAAAACTTAAAATTCCCCCTCAATCAATGTTAACAAAGGCCATTGATTGACTTTAACCAACCAACGTATTTTTTAATAAGACAAAATCAATTGTTCGAACTTCATCTATGAACCCGTATCATTATTGAATGATATTTTTAGGATCGTAGATGTTATCATGAGAAACAATAAATAAGTCTTTTATTAGATGGATGTAAAAGGTATGAATTTAAAAAAAGAAATTATGAGATATAATAAAAGTTGTGAATTTATTTTTTTTATTTTTATTTTTTTTAAAAGACATTTGTGCTCAGATATAAATGAGCGAGTCCTGATTCAAGGTGAATAGGAGTCAAAGTAAGATGTACATCAATTCTGGCAAGCTATAGCTCCTGAATGAGCTACATTCATTTCTGATGGGAACCAAGTCATGAAGTTCCTGATTGAGTTGAGCATTGTACCTGAAAAAGACTGAGAGCACATTGTACTAGAAGCACATGTAGAATTGCAAATGGATGGGTTAGTGACATGAATAATTTCACTATTTGATGTAACATTGGTTAATGCAGACGTATCAATATTAGAGATCTTTTTAGGCTCAATATACTTGAAGAGTTTTCCTGTGGGAATCCACTTAAGGCAAGATTTAGGTATGTAAGTCCGTTTGGATTCTGTGAACTTAAATAATCTACCAGTGGGAATCCATTTGAAGCAGTTACTAGTAGATTTGTATGTGTGCACTTCCCTGTTTTGACTATTGGTCCTTTTGTGTTTTGATGGTTTCTTAGGGGATAGATCAGCCAAATGATGTTTCTTATGAGAACTAGTCGTACTTCTAGTATTTCTGAACTTTGAGCTTTGAACATTTCCCCGAGTTTGAGATTCATCATATCCGAACGAAGCAATGAAGTGACTGGTTTTGACAAAACAACATTCTCATCAATTTGGGAGGCAAGCCTAGATTTCGATGATTTAACTCTTTCAGTTCTAAAAGCATTAGGTCGCTTAATCCTACTGTACGTTTAGAGTGGTTCTGACCATTTGACTTCCAAATTTGATGGTTTTGCAAACTTAGTGTTCATCCTATTTCCCATAGATTTCCTAAGCTCAATTTTTAAGGCAACAACATTGAAGCTCTTATCCTGAATTTGGGCTTTGAGGTCATCAATGTCTTTCAATAAGATGTTAGATTGATTGATCAACTTGGAATTGGTCTCCTCTAAGTTATTTCTTAATGATTCATTTTCTCAAGGTTGGACACACAAAGAGCAAGCTCAGCATTTCTAGATTCAAGTGTATCACTCATTACATGACAGTCATACTCTCGCACATTTGAGAGTAGTGATTTCAGATTGCATATGGTTGAGTCTTTGTCCGAACTGGGTTTTTAATTGATTAATTTCAAAAATTCTCGAAATTCGAAATTCTGATTAATGCATGTTTTATTTGCATAAAAGCGTTCATCTTTTTGTTGTATTTCGATTTCCAAAGAAATACAATGTTTTTCAAGAATTGAGTATTTATTTGAAAGTTCATCATATACCATTTTTCAATCATGTCATCAGCTTTAACAGTTTTAGATTCAGGCTCAACCATGATCGAGTTCACGAGTTCACAAAGATATTAAGATCGAGTTAGAATCGTGTTTCTTAACATATGAATTACTCGATTAGTTAAGTGTACCTCATCACATGAAACCTTTTCTACACCGAGTCAATGAGATCAGATAGTTGTCACCATCCCTTTTAATTTCAATGAACTTCTGCATTCGTATCCTTCATTGGTTTACCTGATCCATTGCATGACCTATCAAAATCTTCCCATAGCATCACTTGACACCCCTTCATTTCATTCAACTTCTCATTCTCTTTAGCAGCTTCCTTAATGTATATTTCCACATTACCCATAAGTAGAATAAAGGTGTTTCTGAACTCATGGATTTCCATTCCAGTGTGTTTTTGAATGAGATTCCAGTCAAGTCATCATCAAAATCGAGGAATATTCCCTTGATAAGTGGTGAAATTGATTGAAGATTACTTGAAGAGTCGCATTAGATTTATCGTTGAGAACTGTTCATTGGTAATTTGACACCTCGGTTGTTCTAAGTTGAGTAACACAGTTCTGGTCAAAGTGGGAAAGTCCCGACGAAGGATAGCAACTTGCTTGTTCGATCCATAGTAGTAGATAAGAGTAGTTTGAGATGCCGATGAAGTAGTTGATAGGGCTCAATGTTGTACTCCATTTGCTTAGCATCATTGTTCATTAGATGTGGTTTGTTGAGGTTTGACTCAGATGGTGAGGAGTTAAGATCACCCTTTGATGAATCAATCAATTTTGGACATTCAGAAATGCAACCAGATTCATTGTTCTGTGAGGTATCATAGAGTTCAAGTACTTTGGTGATTAAAGGATCAGTGATGTAAGAAATTATGTGTTGACGAGTATCTTCACGCATGAACCGACCTCAAAGAATACAGTGGAGATGATTGTAGGAGCGTTGGTAGACATGATGACAAGTTAAACGGGATTTTATAACTCTATGATTAAACCGGGTAATAGATTCTTTCACGGGATTTTACTGAATCAAGAGAAAATCGTATTTAAAGGAAATCACTCAAGTCGCTAGGAAAATTGTGAACCAAGTCGCTAAGTGCTAAGTCGCTAAAGTTCCAAGTCGTTATGTAACAACTCGCTACAATCCAAGTCGCTAACAAAATTTTGGCAGCAATTCGCTAAGCACAAGTCGCTAAATATTCAAGTCGCTAAATAGCAACTCGCTAGGTACCAACTCGCTAACACCAAGTCGCTAACAATATAAAGGACAAGTCGCTAACTTCCACCAAGTCGCTAACCGTAGTGGAGATTCCACTACTTGTACTCTTTGTCGGCTTGTCTCACTAGGCAAGTCGCTAGGCCTAAGTCGCTAACTCCACAACCTGCAACTCGCTACCAAAATGTAAAGCAAGTCGCTAGCAAGAAAAGCTATCCGTAGGTCAAGTCGCTAGCTAGAAAACTTCACAAACACCACTTTTCAATCCAAAACAACCCAACCAAGATGATTCAAGCTTACCAAATGAAAACCTAAACACTTGTGACGATTCTAAACACAAAAGTACTAACAAAATCCAAGCTTTAACACAAGAAATCAACCAAATGATGCAAAACCACTAAACTTTTTCAAACTCAAAACCACCTAAAAACCACTAGAAATCCAAAGATGTGTAAGATATGATCTAACCATGGCTCTTGATACCAATTGTAACATATTGGATTTCACATACACATCATAACATTAACACTTTAGGTGTATAGATGATTTAAGAAGAGAAGTGGGATATTCTAGAAAGAGAAACTCATGTAATGTTAGATTACCAAAGAACATCCAACCCTCTACCTTGCAAGGTAGAGGGTATTTATAGGTTACAAACTAAATGACCTCCTGACGGCCTGTGGATCAGGGATACAATGGGTAAAGACCCGTCCTTCCTCCACGGTTTTGCACTATACTATTCTACGCTACTCCTTATCTAATGAATAACATAAATAATGACAAGTCTGCGAGCTAACTTTGGCTAGATAATAATTGGGGTGACCGACTCTTTTACTTATGGAATTTCTGATTCCTAACATGTTTTTGTGATTCCAGCAAGTTTATCCTAAGATCTTTGTCATGACAGCTCGAGCACTCTGTTGGTGCAGATCCAGAACCTTGAGATGTTGAACGAGAAGAGATTGTTCTTAAGTACTCGTCAAATTCACTCTTTCACATAAAGTATTCTTCACTCACCTTTGGCAGAGGACATGCATTTCATTTCTATCAATTTCACTATATCGTCGTTACGCCATTTTTTTGGTAATGGGAAGTTGAGACCAGTGAACAACTGCAATAATTTGGACATATGTAATAATAATAATAATAATAATAATAATAATGATAATAATAATAAACACTCTTTACTTACTGATTTGGTTGTTTTTGAGAGGGCCGAGTTGACTCTTAAGCGTATGGGAATTTGGTTGTGTGGTGTTTGTTTCAAAACGCATACTTTTTTCTAAGTGTCATGGCGGTGGCTCTGATTTTGTGTCACCCACGAAGATGATTACAACCCAATTATTTGTATAATTTACATCCTCCCAAGTGTCGGTTGGGATTTTCTCGGGCTTTGAAGGGTGCTCTTGATAAGGTGATTTGCAATAAGAAATGTACTAATGCCATTCGTTCTTGGGGTAGGTTCACTTGTGATTTGCACATAACCTATTTGGGCGTCGTCCGAATAATATGATACTCTTATTTCTCTTATGTCTTAATCTTAATCTCTATTGTTCTTGATATGATTAAGAGTTTCCCTCGTGTGGTACGCATGTGGTCGCGATGGTTGCGTGAACATCCCAAAGTGGTGAATCTTTTTTCTTGAAGGTAGATGCCCTGGGTGAGTATATTGCTAGTGCTCCTCACCGCTGGTCAAACCGAGGGGTGGTATCCGACCTAGAAACACAATTAAAAAGGATTAAATGGCTCCATCTCGTTGTTTCAAAAATGCCTTCAATTTGGTTGATCGTGCAGTTATGATACATGAGGTTCGCCTTCGTTGTCCTGCTATTTCACGTTGGGTGGAATTTTGTTACTCTAGCCCAGCTAGACTATATTATGGAGAGCACACTTTATGGTCGCATCAAGGTGTGCAACAAGGTGATCCACTTGGACCTCTTCTTTTTGCTTTGGTGTTACATCCGTTGGTTTGCAAGATTAGAGACTCCTTTAGCCTTTCCCTTCAAGCTTGGATAAGATGGCACTATTATTGTAAGGAAGTGACGGATGGACCTCATTGCGGGTTACACCTTAATGTTGATAAAACTGAGGTCTTTTGGCCTAAAGAGGATCCCAGAAGTAGGCTTGTGGGTGTTTTCCCGCCTAATATTTCCCGCCCTTTGCATGGTGTTAAATTATTAGGTGGGCCTGTTAGTGTGGACTTTGATTTTAGTAGTGAGCTTGTCATGAAACGGGCTGCCAAAACCATTGAACTTATGAACGCTGTTGCCAAGGATAAGAGGTTCGTGAAATTTGGTGTGGATGGAGACTATATAACGCTTTTGTCATTTATTGCGTCTTCTGCTAGTGGGATGGGTTTTGCTTTTGCTCTTTTGAGTAATGTTTTGGCAGATATATATTTCTATGGAAAGGGTGGTTTTTTGTTAGGACAGACTACCATTTTTTGTGGTCGAAAGTTCATGTCTGGTATTGTGGGTAATTAACACCGACATAACATTTGTGCGTGATACCCTTGTCGACATCTTTTTTTTCCGGATTTTGGTAAGGAAGTTGATATTGGGCTGGTGGAGGTCAAACCTGCTGATATATTGCTCTACTCTGGAATGGAGGGTTGAGTTGGATCTCACAGGGATCACCCTGGCAACTGGGATGGTGGATTTTGTGCCTGGACGGGCGTGCGGTTATTGAGGCTAGCGCACGTAAGCGCGTCAAGTACGAAGCTAAGTGTGAAGATATTGGATATGGCTTTCTCCCCTTTTCACCTAGAGGAATAAATTTGGATATATGTAATAATAATAATAATAAATAATAATAATAATAATAATAATAATAATAATAATAATAATAATAATAATAATAATGTATTGATGTATTGATGTTTACTGATGTATTGATGTATATAAATAATAATAATAATTTATATACACTAATGCACATACCATAGCATGATACGTATACCATAGCACCTATACGTGGTCGTTTACATGATACGTATACCATAGCACCTATACTTGGTCGTTTAACATGATACGTATACCATAGCACCTATACGTGGTCGTTTAACATGATACGTATACCATAGCACCTATACGTGGTCGTTTAACATGATACGTATACCATACCACCTATACTTGGTCGTTTAACATGATACGTATACCATAGCACCTATACTTGGTCGTTTAACATGATACGTATACCATAGCTGTTAGCCTTAATAGTTTTTATTAGAAGTGATGGTCATTCACATTTAGGAACTTTGTAACGTGTGTTAGATATCGTGCTAGAATAGTCAAAGGGCTCATGGATTGGGCTAAGCTAAATGGTTAGACGTTTAGTTAAGTTAGCCTTGTATAAGTTCATGTAACCCAATCCATGTCCAAGTCCATCTCAAGGCCCATGGCCAAGCCTTAGGGCATCATCTCTCTTACTATAAATACCCCTCAAGTATGTCATTTGAGGGGTGTGCTTGAGTGTGTGTGTGTGTGTTTTTCCTTGAAGCAATATACAACTTATTGTTTCATCTTTCTTCTCTCTACCTCTCTAACATACACGAATTCTATCATATTCAAGTCACCAAGTTCTTCATCTTAATCTTTCTTATCTACGTTTGTGTTTGTATAACGTGGGTGTTTGTGTGGTAAAGGTTGCTATTGTGATAGGGTATACGTGATAAAAGGGTATAACAATTGGTATCAATCGCCTAACAATGGTTTAGGAGTGTTTGTGTTTGTTTTGAAGGGTTACGCGTAAAAGGCTCTCGTTATACGTTTTTTGTCAAGCTTAAAGCTTTAATTTTTGCACTTTAAAATTCAAGATTCTTGTGGTTTAAGGTTTATTTGGTGCTAAAGTTTCAGTTTTTTGCAAAAAGTTCGTAGCTTTACGTGTTTTTCTTCATTTTAAGCTCGTATTTGGTTATTGGTCATTTCTACTCGTAACTTTTCTAAGCACTTTGGTGAAAAAGGTCAACATTTTTGGGTTATTCGAGTGTTTTAAGGCTTTCTGTGCAAAAGAAATCATTTGAATCGTTGGAAATTTCTTATGAGTAGAAGTCAAAAAGTCAAAACCCTAGTTTTCTACTCGTAACTGTTTGGTGAAGAATCTTCAGTTATAACTGTTACTCGATGCTTCCCTCACTTGGATAAGTGTGTGGAACACTTCGACTTGTGGATATCTCTTAATACGTGGACAGTTGTAAAGGATTTTTGGTTCTTAACCATAGTTTACGGATAAGCTAAAAGCTTACGAGTAACTCTACGCATAACTTCACAATTACGCGTAAGGTTTACGAGTAACTTTTGTCTACGCATAAGCTTAAGGTTACGCGTAAGATACTTTCTTCGCATAAGGTTTCTACGCCTAAGGTTCCTACGCTTAAGGTTTCTACGCTTAAGGTTCCTACGCTTAAGGTTTCTACGCTTAAGGTTTCTACGCTTAAGGTTTCTACGCCTAAGGAATCCTACGCATAAGCTTCCTACGCATAAGATCCTACGCATAA
>OU343218.1:189487542-189657404 GCA_910596185.1 Chrysanthemum makinoi | reverse complement strand
TGGCGATGATGACTTTCGACTCTTTGAGCCAACATCATAATATTAGATATCGGACCAACCTGAGATGGAAACAAATTCAGGAACAATTTCTTGACCTATATGAGTTGTTGAAGATCGTTTTGCTAAAATTTGGGAGACTAACAAAGGAGTTTGAAACGCAAACCATTTAAGGGTTGCATAAGGATTATTTTTTTATGAAATTTGTTTACCTGTTGTTTCATTTTGAATAAACAGTGCTTAGCCCATGGATCCTTGATTATATTTGTTTTAGCCTATTGATGTACGGAGTATTTGCGATTGCATTTTTTATTTATGATATGTATTTGTGTATAACTTTATACAGTAAAACCTTTATAAATAAATACTCGATAATTTAATAACCTAGATAAAATTAATAATTTGTTCAGTCCCAACTTGGGACCAGTGCAAATTCGAACCCTAATCGATAAAATAATAAGATAATAATTTTTTTGAAACCTAGTGTATATATATTGTTCCTCTAACTATAATTAATAATTACTAAAATTTTATATATATATATATATATATATATAGGGTGTTTCTTGTGAGAAGTCTAATTTTTGTGAGAATGCGAGAAAAGATCCTAACCCTCCATCTAATCCCCTCTCTTTTTAGATCTAATGGCTATGATTAATTTACAATTTATACTACAAAAAGGTATTTTGGTAATTAAAATCCACACACCGGATATATATATAAATAAACACATAATTTTCTCACAGTTGAAGGTGAAAGAAACTACACTTCTCTGCCAATCCATCTACCTTCATAACCACCGCCATTACCACCGCCATAACCTCCGTTCAACCCCACGCCATTACCACCGTTCAAACCACCGCCATAACCATCGTTCCAACCAATTGCCATGACAACCATTCAAGCCCGCGCCATGACCGCCGTTCAACCTCAATTAACACCTTAAGAAACAAATTGAAGCTGAGATAAGTGAAGAAGATAGTCATTTTTCCAATCAGGTTACAAATAATTTCAAGTACCTGTTATTATTATTATTTTTTTGATAAAATTTAATTGTTGAATTGTGAATTATTATGCATTTCAAGTTATTATCATTGTTTTAATTGAAAATATGTCACATGTGAATGTATAGATTACAAATTAGGTCTTGATTTTTTAGGCAACTTAATTAGTGTGCGCAAAGTAGAATATAGCATTAATTAAGTTTATTAGGAGTATCTTCACACGTAGAAAGTTTAGTAAGAGCATCTTCGCGAGTGAAAATATAGGAGATATTTTTCTTTCACGTGTGAAAATTTTAGAGATTTTTCTGCGCGTGTGAAAATATAGGAGATATTTTTCTTCGCGTGTGAAAATTTAAGAGATATTTTTCTGTGCGCGTGAAAATATAGAGTATCTTCACATGTGAAGAATATTAGAAAGTAATGAATTTTTGAGGTTATTAGCCGATTTTTTGATTATTTAAGTTTAGTTAGAGTATCTTCGCGTGTGAAGATTATCAGTAAGTAATGAAGTTTTAACGTTATTAGTGAAATTAAGTTTAGCTAGTGTATCTTCGCATGTGAAGATTATCGGTAAGTAATGAAGTTTTGAGGTTATTAGCAGGTTTTTTTGATTATTTTAGTTTAGTCAAATTATCTTCGCGTATGAATAATATCAGTAGGACATATAAGCAGCTCACAATTAGGCGACATGCTAACTTTACACATAGGAGCACTTAAGCATAAGATAGTAATGATTAATGGAGATTTGAACTACCGAAAAATATCGGCAAAGTGTGAGGGACCACTAATAAGTAGATTATAATACACACGCAAAACAACTCCTACTCTAGTTAACGCTAGAAGAAACAAGTTACTTACGATTATAAAACATCATTGGATTTCCTACATATAAAACTTTCAATTTAAAGTTCCAATAGTGTTAAAGGTATAAATTATTTCCTATAGGTTACCGTTATTGGTGTTTCTAGACTTAGGAGCACGAGCATCAATATATGGCATCGTGACTCAACAATTGCAAGATAAAGATCCGTTTGACTGACTTAACGGTTATTTAGTATGGCGTCATTGTGCGCAATAGACTTTTCATGTTTGGATAGATACAATAGACATTTATCAATTGTTTCTTATGTCTAATTGAGAATTTATACAGATAATGCTACAGTTACAGACCAACTCCCGCAACCCGAATCAGAAATACACCAACCAACGATAATGGCAGATCCAAAGGACGACGTTAGTGCTGTCCAAGAAATTCCACAATATTACGCAGAACCTAAAGCTGATTTATCTGAACCAGATGTTAACACATCCTGAATCGAGAGGTCCTTGTAGCTGCTGCATCGGCTTCGCCTAACAACAGCAATCCGAATTCATCAGAAGATGTATGTTTTGATGATTATGTTGATAGTTTAATATATACATATTTTATAGCTAACATTAACATTAGTCTGGCTATAGGAAGCTGTTATCTTTGATTCGAAGACCGAGGTTGTATCAGAGATCATTATCGACTTGTTCGAACCGCGCCACGACGATGGTAATTTTGCAACTTTGTATCGATGCCATACTGTTTCGGAATTTCAGAAATTATTGCAGCCCGTCTTCATTTCTATTACAGAACTTAATATCTACTTGATGAAATGTTGAAGAGTGTGTTAGTCTCTGTAATGGTGACAATCTTTTGGGTCCATATGTTCTTGGTTTAATGGACGTGGATATTTATACTAAAATGTTCGTTTTTATGTCATGTGTCTTCTGTGGACGATCTTCAGATCATTGCACAAGCGAGTTGAAAATGGTTAGTTCATGCATATCCGCTAATCCGACTCAAATATGGTCTTATTCCCAATAGCACATGTTCTGTTCTTCGTAACACATTGCACTTCCATATAAAACACATGATCTAGTACAAGTATGCACATTTTACTATACGCAAATTTTAATAAACAAAAACAAGTGAACAATAATAATCTCCGTAGAACTTGTGAGTGTCACTTTGTGTTTTGTCATCCTGAAACACAAAAATTACAGTTGACCTATTGCTTCTTTGTGGGTTGTCTTGTAATTTTACCTCTCTTAAATAATTACAGGACGATGAAGAAGTAACAACATTTGTCTTCTCTCCGATCATATGGCGCCAAGATAGATATTGCATAGATTGTGTCCTAACCTTCACTAGCAGTTGCATCAAAATAGAGGGCTTGTTTTTAGATGATGATGAAGAACCCTTTCGATTGCAGTGGGGAATTGAGGATATACTGTATATCAAATCTCATTGGTATCAGCACGTAAGTCCATATCAAGTTTAATTTCAATTTTCAACCGCCTCTGAAAAGCTTATGTGTATCTTCTTACTCATTGGTGTACCTTAATTTTTTGCAGGCTGGGATGACAATGCTGAAGATTCGTGTACTTATGGAGGATACATTGCAAGCGGAAAATGTTGAATGCCCTTCAGGTTATAGTCATTATTCTTACTCTTTTAATGCTTTTGTTCTCATGATACTTATTAAAATATCAACAATAGGTATGCTACCAACTGCTCACATGTAAGGGTAAACTGGACTTCTTAACTTTGAAAAATGTGACATAATGATGGAAATGTTTTAATCAAATTCTAAAAGGTTTTGTCCTGGTTATGAAAAGCTTAAAAAAGTACCCCGTCGCATGCCAAAAATAAATATTATGTAGCGCGTGCTTTCTTATTGATCCTGCATAATAAGTTCAAAATAGTTTCATTGGTGCAACTGTGTCATTCAAAGATTTGCTTCCTTTCTCATACAAAACATTATGGACCGGTATATATGAGTTAGGTGAGCTATTTAGCATGTTGCTTGCTTTAGTTTTTTTTGCTGCATTTCACGAGTGATTTAGCTATAATTGGAATGTAAATAATATTTGTCAATGGCGTAATCCCAATCTGGAAGTATGTAATCAGTTTGTAGGTCTAAACGTCCAGCTCATAAGCGGGAAAATAAATCGAAAAATATGGGCTTATGAAATTAAGCCGAATAAAATAAGCTCATGAGCCTGAAAATAAGCTAAAACTAACATATATCCTTTGTAATCTATGTACAGGAATTCTATTATCGTTCAATTGATGATTTCTTTTGTGTCATCTTTTATAATCAATTCGATAATTCTTTTATATATTGACAACTTGGGATTATTGTTGCAGGGACACTGTCCATGGACATACCGAAGCATCTTTCCGAAGTATTTTCCTGGTAAGTGAAATGAAATGAGAATTTTTTCTTGTGGAAAGCATATATAATAAGTTAAAACATCGAGCAATGTGTTTTGCCATTAATGTCGATCCATGCACTTTACATAATTATGGATGCTTGCAGCTTTGATCAACCTTTTGAAGAAGTTATCTATTCAAAAGGGGAAGTTGATGCTGTTTCTATTGGCAAGAGAGACGTCGATATGCTCCTACCCGACACTTTTGTTAACGACACCATCATCGACTTTTATATCAAGTATGTTATTCTGTATCTTGTTTCCTCTTTCCGATGATGCTTCTAAGTGACCGTTAGTCTGTTACAGTGCCAACTTTAGCATACCTTATGTTTCTCGCTAATAACAAGTGTCATATTTTCAACTGACCACAGATACTTAAAGAACAAAATCAACCCCGAGGATAGACCGAGGTTCCATTTTCTCAATAGTTTTTTCTTTCGAAAGCTAGCTAACCAGATAAAGAACCTCTTGAGGTCTGTAAAGGGAAGGAAGCTTTTCAACGTGTAAGAAAGTGGACAAGAAAAGTGAACCTTTTTGAGAAAGATTATGTCTTTATTCCTGTAAACTACAAGTAAGTTTATAAGCCTTTTGAATCTGGCTCGCTTACAAACTCGTTTTGACTAATTAAACCGGCCTTTTGACAGCTATCACTGGAGTCTTATCGTAATGTGTCATCTTGGGGAAGTGGCCACATACCAAGGTCTGTGTTTCATTTTTCTTATATCTCCCCTTGCATATCGAATGTGATAATTCCTATTCTAAAGCTATGTTCATGTTTAGATGAAGATGTAACCAATTTGAGTAAAATGCCATGCGTTCTGCATATGGATCCTATTCGAGGCAATCATACTGGCTTGAACGGTCTTATGCAAAGGTAGCATTTGATCATGTTTTGTTCAATAAGTTCAAGTTATAATCAACTATACTTCTTACACTTTGTCAGAGATAGTGAGTCGGCTTCGATCGGGTATATCATTTTCACTGATCTGTTAGTAGTTAATTCAATACTCCTTTTAGTTTGTTATTCAGCCCACCATGAATATTTTTAGGCTAGTTAGTTTAGATAAAATTAATAATCAATATACCCATAGCTCCAAATTTGTCTGTGTAAAGGGATCTTTGCTTGTGGCGCCTGGTGGACGATATAAAAAAGTTCTAGTTTTATATGCGGTGTGAGTTGTAAGTTGCAACTACTTTTTGGCAGTCAAGTACGGAGTCAAACTTGAGTTACCCTTTATGTGCGAGTTTTCTACTATGGGCAACTTCCCACTTTGGTCGACTACTTAAAGCGTGTATTTTTACTTGTGATATTTGAGTGCTTGCTTGTCTAAGTGTAAAGAGGACTTCTATTTCTATCTCATTTGAAATTGTGAATCTCCAACCATGAGCTCTTTTAGAAGCCTATTAAGGGCTCTTAGTAATGTCTGATCGTGAGTTTAACTCGCTTGAATGTTACTTGGGCCAACTTGTTGCTCTGGCTATAAGGGTTACTTACACGCGTTTGGCTCTTATAGTTTCAATAGGAGAGATGCCCATCATAGTTCTAGCAAACATCATAGTTCCGTGTATTCAGTTATTTGAACTTTTTAGGATGTTTTCACTTCTGCCCATGCTCAGGTTAATACTTATAGTAACCCCAGAAAAGTGAGTTTCATCATTTTCACATTGGTCAAGATTTCCAATTTTGCATATTGCAAACTGAAATAAAATGATGAATACTCACTTTGTCCCATGAAATGAAAATTTCGACTACTGACTCTATGCAGTTACATGTTGTTCTAGAAGTGTTAGTTGATGATATCTTATATAATGACAACATTGGTGACTCTTTTAAAACATACCCAATTTCATCAGCAATCGCAATCAACTAGTTACCTTTATCCGAAACCATTTTTGTAAGAATTTGTGAAATGTTGCAATGTTCATAAAATAACCTGAAGTGGAAACTACCCAATTCTGCTAAGAAGTTATAAATGAGCCTGTTTTATAGAAGATGGCGATATGACAGTGAAAGTCAAAATTAAACTTGGTATTTTATACATACAAAAGGCGTAGTGGTTGATTGCTAATGTATCGGCAAATGTAAATGTAATATTGCTCTTGGCACGTGCTGGATAAGGCTGATATAATTGTTGAACTTGATCCCTGTATGAAAACGAGGAGGCATAATGGGGAGACAATGCCTTGATAATGATTACTGGTCCAATGTTTTTCTATTTTTTTAAGTGAAAGCAATATAAAGGTCTTAGAACTTACAATTGTTAGTGCTCCCTAACCATGAACAGTTGAGCCAGGTGCGATCTCACTTTTGAGATTGAACTAGACATTTAAACTATTTCTAGGCAAGCGTGCATATATCACAAGATGAAGCCGTGACAGGCTGCAAACATGAGGTCTCCAATGAATGTTTTGTGGGGTACAATGCTTTATGAAAGATCGATTATGGAGTATAAGCTTGGGGTGCCTGCTTGGCATGAATGTTTGGAGATTGCTGTTGAAAAGTTCGAACTTGCTGGAGCTTCTCAAACGCATATCGCTGTCATGATAAAGAATCATTGTTTGAATGATACTGCACCAGAAGGTTATACTAATTCTTGATTGTTTTATTTTTCTTTAAGAAGGAAGTTTATTAATCTGGGGATCCTGCATTCACTTTTCATAAAAAGGATACAGGCAAAAAATTTTATTTGTGTTTTCTATTAATTTGTGTTTTCATCGCATGTATAATTGTAAATTTGTGCATGTTTTGCCTTGTATATCGGTGATTGTGTTTTGATTTAGACGTTTTGAAGTTAAATAATGTGAATTGATTGAAGTTGTTGAGATTTAGTTGTTTAAGTGTGGTTTTGATCCGGTGTACTTACTTGTTAGTTGTGCTCGAGTTATGTATTCTATTTGATGAATATTATTGAGTTGTTCAAATCATGTTTAGCTGTAAAGAATGTGTATACTTTATGCATTCATTGATTTTAGTTCAAGTAGATTAGACTTATTTTGATCCTTTTTAGTTTGTAATTGTGCGTGTATGTTTGTCTTGTGTATCAGTGATTGTGTAGTCGATTTAAACGTTTTGAAGAATGTTTTGATCCTGGTTAATTATTATAGAATATATTTGTTGAATTGTTAATAGCTTTTGGTGTGGATTTATTGAAGTTAAGGTTTTAGTGTTTTAATTATGATCAGTGTTATAGGTCTTTGTTGTTTTGAAATTTTGTATTATGTTCGATGTGAAGAAGATTAGACTTGTGATGATCATGTATACGTGAGGTTTTAGCTCTTGATCGAGTACTTTTGTACTTTATTTAATTCAAATGTTTTGAAGTAGATTAGACTTCTGATCCTTGTTTAGTTTCTATCTGCACGTATAATTGCATATGTGTCTCCTGAATAGACTCTATTCGATTCAGATGTTTTGATTCGGTCTAGTTACTAATATCGATACTATTCCTGCGAAAAGTTATTAAACACGGATTAGACGATGTGCAGAGGTTTAGGACGATGTGATTGTACACATCGATGTTCTAAATTAGTTTTTAGTGAATTTAGGTAATTTAGTTTTTGGGGTGAATTTAGGTATATATATGTTACTAATTTGATATATGGTGCTTGTTCATTGAGCAGGATTCGCGTAAATATACAGGCATTGTTGAGGATTGTTGTTGTGATTATGAGACAGTTGATACTGTAAATGGAGCAGTTTTATATCCCTTGTTACAAGAGCTCGTGACAACTCCTTTCTTCGATATTTTAAAGTACTGCTTGTATTAATCTTTTCTCTGGCATAGAACGAGTAGAATTTTATTGTTATCTGCAAGTCAAACAGTGACATATTACATGAAGTGCCTAGTGCGAATGTGCGATAGGTCAACTCAAAACTCTGCTGGCATTTTCTTTTTGTCTTCAATTCGATCTTTATATGTAAAACGATTTATGAAAAGTGAGGATGTTATGTGTTTCTTAAATGTGATGACTTTAGCTTTAGGGGTAAAATGAACTTATTTGTGTCAAGACACTATGTCAGAAGTAGTAAGGATACTCTTAACGACAATAGAGGATAACTACGGTTATATGTTACTGGAAGAACACAATCAACTTAAACAATGTTCTACTTAGGTTTGGGAATTCCAATCGTGTAGCTTACGCCGTTTTATTTTCCTTACTTCATTCCGTTATACACTATCTTTATATTTATCACTCTCCATTATCGTAGTACAGTACTACAGTCATGGTTTGCTTATTTCCTGTTATCGGTTCTTAATATGAAAGGCTCTAATTTTTTTATTCCATTGTTTATGTGGACATGTTTGTATATAAAAACAACTTTTCGACATTCCTTTCGACCTTAATTAGTTGGAAAACATTTAGTTAAGTTGAGTTAAGCCTATATAATTTGATAACAAAAATATTGTTTAGGAGTTAGGACGTTCAGTAGTGTTTAGGTTTCTAGTTTATTCTCAATTTTCTGTGTCCTCGTTTTATTCGAGTAGTTATGACCCTAATGTGGTTTGACTCTCTGCAGGTCAAGCTATGGTGTGATTGCTTCCGGCCTGATGATGGCATGTGCCGACTGCGTGATTGCAGTGTATGTGAATGTCCAGAAAGTGAATTCCCAGAAGCTTTTAAGAGGCCATCGCTAGTTGGCCTTGCAAAAGATGATCTTAAATGTCAGAGGAAAACCGAGTGCTGTTGATCGTACCCTAGATGCTAAGGCATTTAGAGGTTGGCCAGTAGTAGATAATCCATGGACTAATGATGATGAAACTGATAATGGTGATTTCCCACATTACTTCTTTGTGTCCCTTTATATCTCTGCTAAGTCATTTTTTGGACTTTTTATGCCTTTCATTACTGATAACTTCTTAATGTTTGATTGATCTGCAGATGAAATGACATATGTAAATTTGCTACTGAATCCCGAACGTTACACCGGTTACACAGGCCCTTCAGCCAGGAGAATATGGGATGCTATATATTGACTGTCCAAAATGTAAGTTCATAGTTCCCTTGTGGTTAATATGACCTCATATTTATGTCACAAACTTCCTTTTTAATGGGCTTCAGTTCCTCGAGAGTTTCTTATGCCAAAGTTGAATATTTAGTGGCCTCTAGTTCAATTTTATTGGTGTTTTTCCGAGGATGAAGCCCATGCTAGTTTTGAAGGCTAAGTTATGGCCCCTTAAGTTATTAATGATGCCTTTCAGAAAAAATAAATAAATAAATAAAATAAAAAAATGAATCTTTGCAAGTAAGAACATATGTTCTTTCAGATGCTGTAATTGAATGTACACCCCACAGTAATGTATAATTGCTTACTGATTTCATGTTTAAATGTACATCAGAAAAAATAAATAAACGGGGCACAACTATTTGAAGTTGGACAACTGTTTAAAGCTGAAGTATTTCCTGTTTCTAGAAACATTCAATTACAATACAAAATAAATGAGGTATTTGGAATGTGCAGATTCATCTGGAGAAAGCTGCCAAGAGAAGAAAGTCTTGTACAAGCTAATATCTGGTCACATAACCATCTGGAAAGAGCAGCTGCTCCATTTTCATGGCCACGCTCATGGTCACACCCGAAGAATTTATGCGTTCATGGTCACGTTCTTGAGGTATGCAAATGTTAATTACATACATAAATATTCTCCATTTTCATCACGACCGATGTTCATATATTTTCATAAACTATGAATAGTAGAAGATGAGACATTCATCATCGTTACCAGCTGTAATTCAACATTTTGGTGATTTGGATACACTTAAAATGCATGAGAGTAATTTATTTTAAAACCTATATTGCATACATGACATGTTTCTAATTAGAGCATCATTTATGCGCCTATGATTCTTGATAAGTTCACTTGGTAGGCTTTCTTGCATATGATATAGTTGCTACTTTATGTTATAATAATGCTTTTTAAACCACTACTATTACAGGGTGAACGGAAGGCCGGGTAATGTGTATGTGCCTGTCAACAACAAAGGAAGTGGCCTATGGTTTAACTTCCTATGGTTTGCATCAATAAAATGTTAGTGGATCATATATCCAGGACTCGATGGTACAATTCTTTTAAACTCTATTGAGGCAAACATTCCATTAAATAATTTGAATCATAGTAAATATTTACAATTGCTAATTAAGAATTTAATGAATTAATCTTTGACAACATAGCAGAAGAAGTTGTATCAATTAATTCTTCAGTTTGCCTGCGTAGGTATATACAGTTGGGTTCTGATGTCTATTACGTTTTGGTTACCCGAACACCGAAAATGCCCGCCGCATGATCAACGCCGTGAAACAATGTCCCGCATGTGGTACAAACTACGAGACATATTTTCACATGTGAACAAGTTTTTCACGCATTTTAAAAAGCTACGAGACAAAGTTTCACATGTGACCAATTTGTTCACACATCACTAAAATATACAAAAGACATATTTCACATGTGACCAACTTGTTCGTGCATTTTAATAAGTTACGAGACAGACCAACTTGTTCGTGCATCTTAACAAGCTACGAGACATAGACACATATTTTCACATGTGACGAAGATGTTTACGCATCTTAAAAAGCTACGAGACATATTTTTTCACATGTGACCAAGTTATTCACGCATCTTAGCAAGCTACGAGACATATAGTTTCGCATGTGACCAAGTTACGAGACATATATTAAACATCAATATATCCAATTTTTACACTTCAAGCGTAAAATATATGCTAGCAATATCAAAGCTTCAATCCTTGCTCATAATTTTCAAACGCGAAGATATTTATTATAAAACTTAAATAATCATCTATTGAACATCAATATCTCCTATTTTTGCACTTTTAGTATAAAAAAATACATCAAAACTTCAATCCTTGCTCGTAACTTTCAAGCACGAAGATATTCTTACAAAACTTAAATAATCATATATTAAACATCAATATCTCTTATTTTTACACTTCTAGTATAAATAGTACGATAGTAACACCAAAGCTTTAATCCTTTCTCATAATTTTCACATGTGAAAATATTCTACCATAACTTAAAGAATCGTATATTCAACATTAATATCTCCTATTTTGGCACTTCCAATAAAAAAAATTAGGCTAGCAAGATCAAAGCTTCATTCTTTTCTCATAATTTCACATGTGAAGATATTCTTACAAAACTTAAGTAATCGTTTATGAAACATTAATATCTCCTATTTTTGCACTTCTAGTATAAAAAATATGCTAGTAAGATCAAAGCTTGAATCATTGCTCATAATTTTCACATGTGAAGATATTCTTACAAAACTTAATTAATCGTCTTTTAAACATTAATATCTTCTATTTTTTCACTTCTAATATAAAAAATATTCTAGTAAGATCAAAGCTTCAATCTTTTCTCATAATTTTCACATGTGAAGATATTCTAACAAAACTTAAATAATCATCTATTAAACATCAATGTATCTAATTTTTGCACTTCAAGCGTAAAAAAATATGCTACTAATATCAAAGCTTCAATCCTTGTTCATAATTATCACACGCGAAGATATTGATTACAAAACTTAAATAATCATCTATTAAACATCAATATCTCCTATTTTTGCACTTTTAGTATAAAAAAATACATCAAAACTTCAATCATTGCTCATAATCTTCACGCACAAAGATATTCTTACAAACTTAAATAATCATGTATTGAACATCAATATCTCTTATTTTTACACTTCTAGCATAAATAGTATGATAGTAACATCAAAGCTTCAATCCTTGCTCATAATTTTCACATGTGAAAATATTCTAACATAACTTAAATAATCGTCTATTAAAAATCAATATCTTCTATTTTTGCACTTCCAGTAAAAAAATATATTCTAGTAAGATCAAAGCTTCAGTCCTTGCTTATAATTTTCACATGTGAATATATTCTTACAAAACTTAAGTAATCGTCTATGAAGCAAAAAAATCTCCTATTTTTGAACTTCAAGTATAAAAAGGGCTTTTGCATATATATCCTTTCGAAAATGCAAAATTGCATATATATCCAAAGCATGCATAAAAACCATTGTAAAATGTGCATAAAAAACTTGTACAAATGATATATATGCAATTATTCACTTTGGGAGGGATATATATGCATTTTTGCCTAAAAAAGGTGCTAGTAAGATCAAAGTTTCAATCATTGCTCATAATTTTCACATGTGAAGATATTCTTATAAAACTTAAATAACTATCTATTAAACATCAATATTTTCTATTTTTACACTTCTAGTATAAAAAGTACGCTAGTAAGATCAAAGCTTAAATCTTTGCTCATAATATTTACGCGCAAAGATATTTATTGCAAAACTTAAATAATCGTGTATTAAACAACAATATATCTAATTTTTGCACTTCTAGCATACAAAATACGCTAGTAAGCTAAAACCTTTAATCCTTGCTCATAATTTTCGCGCGCGAAGATATTATTACAAAACTTATATAATCGTCTATTATATATCAATATCTCAAACGTTTGCATTTCTTGTATAAAAAATACGCTAGTAAGGCTCATAATTTTCACGCGTTGAAGATATTCTTACAAAACTTAAATAAACATCAACATCTCATATTTTGGACTTCTAGTATAAGTAATACGCTAGTAAGATCCAAGCTTCAATCTGTGCTCATAATTTTCACGCGCGAAGATATTCTTACAAAACTTAAATAATCGCCTATTAAACATCAATATCTTCTATTGTTGCACTTCTAGTTTAAAAGATATGCTAGTAAGATCAAAGATTCAATTTTTGCTCATAATTTTCACATGTGAATATATTCTAAAAAAACTTAAATAATTGTCTATTAAGCATCAATATATCCTAATATTGTAATTCTAGTGTAAAAAATATGCTAGTAAGATCAAAGCTTCACTCCTTTCTCATAATTTTCATATATGAAGATATTCTCACAAAACTTAAATAATCATATATTAAACATCAATATCTTCTCTTTTTACACTTCTAGTATAAAAAAGTACGCTAGTAATATCAAAGCTTCAATCACTACTTATGATTTTCACGCTCGAATATGCTTATTACAAAACTTAAATAATCGTCTATTAAACATTAATATCTCCTATTTTTGCACTTTTAGAATTAAAAATATATCAAAGCTTCAATCCTTGCTCACAATTTTCACACACGAAAATATTCTTACAAACTCAAATAATCATGTATTAAACATCAATATATTTTATTTTTACACTTCTAGTATAAACGAGCATGGTAGCTCATGCGTTGCTGCGGGGGCGCTCTGTTGATGCTTAGAAGTTTATGATTAAGACATTCTATGAAGCCCTTTGGTATGAAACATATGATTTAGAAAGACATTATCGTGTGACCGTCGTCACATGTTTCTTAAATTCATAGAAACTCCTTTGCAATCAAATACAAATTTTTATACAATCAATTAGACATATTGTTTGTTTGGTTGATATAAGCATACATTATCAAGTGGAACCTAATGACGTTACCTAGCCAACAGTAACTGAACTATTAATACTACATATCTTCGTCTTTGTGAGTGCCAAAATCTACCAAACCTGTATGCGTGATGGCACCAATATCCATAGCGCAACTGCTTGTTGGCTTTGCTTGAAACAATGCCAAGGAACTTGACATTTTGCATTTTCAAGAGTTGTGCCGCGTGGGCGTATGCTTTCCTTCCTTGTCTAAAAAGTATCAAACTATGATTGTCTAATTTAACATTATTCCCTATACAGATTGGCAGACAATAAAAGTATCAAACTATGCGAGACTAATATATATGAAAGCAACATGCGAGACTCTAAAAGTATGAAACTATGATTGTTAACTGATGTTGCAAAAACAAAAGTATCGCATTGTGCAAGACTAAAGTGTCGTTATTGCTGCTTACTTGAGATCAGCGCCATCATAAAACATTTAATGTTGCAGTTTGTTCATTATTTATTTCAGCCTTCCTATCTGCTTTAGCTACTGCAAATCATCCTTTTTTATGGGAACAACCTACAAAAGTATTGCACGCCCAAATGTAAGCTCACTTTTTAAAACCTCGAGTTAAAAGATTTCTTAAAACGATGTGAACATGTTACCATTCCAACACGGTCAGGTAAAGCAGCGCCGATTCTCCCAGTTACATAAAATACATTCAATAGCGAAGTATTAGGTCCAAGGCAGGCCAATTTCCACCAAGGGTGTACAAATTTCTGCTGCAAGAATGTTTGCCTGCATGAATAAAAAGTTCAATAATTCAAGAATTAAATATCAGTGGCGTACAATAGCTTGTTGTGGGGATCTGAAATGATACCTAAGTGGCACTACCATCGTCAGTTACCGCGTCGTGTACTCAGCGTCAAATCCCCTCTGTTTCAATAGCCATTTCGTTCTTGATTTTGCTCATTCCGTTACAATCTCAAACTGTAGAAGACAAAAACGCAGAAATCAGGAGAATAACATATAGATACTATGCAATTAATTTGAGTGTTGGACATAGAAGTTGCTTATGCTTATATGATGCAAGGTGTTAAAAAAACCTGAAGGACCTGTACAATATTAATGTGTTAAAAAAACATTGAGAATCATTATAAATTTAATTCAAACAATCTTAATTCTGAATGTAGAATACGTTATTTACAAATAAAAGCTTACTTCTTTTTCTGATAAGCATGTTGTATTTCCTTATAGTTAATTTGCAAAATAGTGGCTTAAATAGATTCTATGACAAATGCATTTTACCGATTAAACAAAGTAATAACTCCGGCAAGATACATGATAAATTGAAACACAAAAGTAGGATTGAGCTTAAGTCGAAGGCCGAGCTCACCAATTCAGAACTGAACCACAATATTTGGAAATACTGTGAACAGAAAGTGAACCAAAATGCCTCCCTTGATTTCGGTCTGTTAGTCGGGCATATTTGGCCTTTGTTAGAACCGAATTGTGCCAATTGGAAATAAAATTGGCCATTCAACATTTGTACTACTGTAACGTTTATATGTGCTATGAGGTTTTTAAAATGAAGGACTAACTTTATTTTATACTGACATTTGACTCGTTTCCTTATAAGCTAACCTTTTGTTGTACCTGGTATAGATAAAACATAAACTCTTTGAGACATTAGTGAGTGAAGTATGATTACAAAATACACTCTGGGTGACACTTGACCCTTTCTCTTTCAAGCTATTCCAATTTTTAACCGACCCAACAGATGTAAATGATATTTTTAATTTTAAAAGAGGCTATAAAAAAAACTCAGGAGGAACTCATGATGATGACAAACCTGTAACCGCCAGTTATAGACACAACTTGGGTCTTCGATTTTGATAATAATCCATGATTTCACGAACTTGTCCTATGCATCATAATAAGTCTATATATTTATTTACTATTTTTAGCTGCAGATGAAAGTTGATGCCATGTTACTGACTTCCCAGAGTTGGTATAAACACATGATAATAGTGACCTAACCTGTGGGTCAACAGCTTTGACTGTTGCAGCAGGAGTAGGCTTGAAACCAAGCATCCATTCCTCAAATAGAACTACCTACATAATGAAGTGTGGGAGGGTGACATTGCAAATTTGTAGTAAATTTTTTCACTTAAATCCTTTTTTACCAAGTTGACCTTTTCTCACTTGTCGCTGAGTGACATTTGGAAACTGGCTACTAAGAAGATTACCTCAAATCAGGATTTTGGAAGATGATGGTTTTCTCTGGCTTAAAAACTTTGGTCGCCTATACTTTTTTTAGAAAAATTGAGTACCACACTCATTTTAGCTCTTTTTTACATGTAAAATAACCCAAAGGATTGACTTTTTGATTGCCTATCCTGAGAGGTCACTGATATACATTTGCAAACAACACGGTTGTGTGACAATATATATGATGCAGTTATACCAACATAAACCGCAATGACAACTGAGGGTAATAGACATAGCAGTTGAACATTAAAAATCATTTGATATAAACTAATAGATGCTTATGAGTTTCACTTACTGTTAGAGGCCCTTCAACTTCCGGCCATGTCGAAGGATCAGCTCTGTCCCCTCTACCATTGTATGCAGACTGCACCGGAGAAAATCCTAATTCATACTGGAAATATTGATATGCGTGTATGATATATACTTTATCATATCGTGGACTTCACCTTCATACCTGAACATGTTTCATGCTCCAAAAATTAGTTTAAATTATTTGAATAATCAAAATATAGGATACAGACGTGGGACAAAAAGAGTGTTAGTTGCACCTTCTTTAGTCAGTTTCTCCAGAGATGTTAGAGTATTTTGATTTAAGTTCTTTTCTTTCTAAGAGGTGGAATAGAATAACCCGGTTGAAGCGTAATGATCATACGTCTGTAATGCATTGTATGTCATCTAAACAACAGCTTTTAGCTTGCTTCTTGATTGTGGCGATCCCCTTCTTCTGTTCTTGACTCATACCTGAAGCTAAGCCATTCTAGTTTATAACGACATTGGGATATATTTACGGTCATATTCATGGACAAGTTTTAAAGAAAATCTGTAAGGATTAGAACCGTTTTAATAAGTGAATTACGTGAAACTGCAGAAGTCCCATCACAAGAGGTGTACTGTGTGAGCAGAACCTAAACAAGATCCCCAGATAGAGCAACATATGAAGTGCACTGACAGAGATAATTAACATAATAACCTGCTCTTACAGGGCATTTTTACTCTATATTCATGCAGATATAAAGCATTTATAAAAGTCAGTTATCTATGACAAGATTAATAATCGACTGATTAGTAAAGGTATGGAGAAAATATATCAAACAAGAGTTTGATAAAGATATTAACTATTAATGTAATTCAAAAAGTCTTTTATATGCCAAAATGGTATTAAAATATTTCATGTGGTAGGTGGAACCGATTTTATAAAACGAGTTACTGAGGTAAACTATGAAAGTCATGTAGCTTCATATATATCTACAAGAGATAGATGTAGTTTTTTACATCAAGTGAAAGAATAGAATGTAGAATGAGTACACTGGCGAAAATAAGATGCAAGTCTTTGGCGAGCTATAATTTATAAATTATATGTGTCGGATGAATAGGTAAAATCAAGGATAAACATGCAAACAAAGTTATACAAGTCAAGTACGTAACATAACGAAATAACCAGCCTAATATAAATCCGATACCTGAAACTTGTCCTCACTCAACACTTTGGTCACCCTACCACACCAATAACAACCATTGCCATATTAGTCAACCAGATCATCAACCTTCCATGTACGGTCAGTGACAACACATACTTCTGAAGTTACTGTTGGCATTGTACTTTTATGATAGATAGGAGGATAGCAAGGCCATTCAAACATTTTAGCTTAATGCTTTTGTCCAGTTAGAAATTACATTAAAACCTAAATCAAAGTGTTTGTATTTAAACCGTCAAGATAACCGCCTCGGATGAGTCAGTAGACCATCTAAACATGACACTACATGCAGGATCAAAAACATGTAGAGGGTCAGCTGAGCAGACAATGATGTTGCTTCTGTTTGCAGTGTCTGGACTTTCCTTTCAAGCTCTGCAATGTATCTCATCTTCCTTTTCTTTGACCTTGAAGCAGACTGCCTATTGGCCAATATCCTTATAATAACAAAAAAAGGCAATCTTGGATTAAATATATATGAAAATACATTGAACAAAAATTCCATTGTTGTATTAACCGACTATAAATTTTTACCGAATCCATGGAGTGCATATGCTAGTGTTTTAATTGTTGCTGAAGTTTAGGGTGAAGCTAAATATATAACTGATGTTGTTGATAGCTAGGTAAAATTAAGAACTGAACTAAGTAATAGGAACAGATAGCATGTAGCGAGAGATGGATCATGAATCATTGAAAATATCTTGTATATCTGAATGCTTGCATAACATATGTTAAGAAGTTATAATATAAAAGATGATGGTGTTGAAAAGGAACTATATGTATGCTGTGACGTGTGAGATATTTATAGGCTTTCTTTATAATTTACCAATTGCTTTGATTTGAGATTACATTATTGGTTATTTTGCAACACAGCCTAAAACTGGGCAAAATTCTCAACAACAGCGGGTCTTGGTGTTATTCACCGTGGCCATTTGCAACAAGGTAGATCGCTGATAGCTCCTTATCTACCTCAAAGTGGGTCCGGTGGTGGTGGTAGCCCCTACTCAGAAGGTGGTGCACTCTATGCTCTGGGTTTAATTCATGCAAACCACGAAGAAGGCATCAAACAATTCCTAAGGGATAGCTTACGAAGTACTAATGTCGAGGTGTGCTTGTCTGCTAACATAATAAAATCATTAATTTCTTGACGCCTATATTTACACCACCCGTTGGTTAGCGCGGTTGTTCGCATGGTGCTTGCTTAGGTCTAGGCTTGGCGGCTCTAGGGACTCTGCGATGAAGATATCTATGATGAGATAATCCACAAACAAATAAATTAAGCTCAAAATATTCCATAAGAAAGTATGAAAACTTGATTCTTGTATACTTTGGACAGGAGCAGACCGTAAGAGTTTAAAAGCCTCAGGTTCACTTTCCAGTTCCGAAGGAAAAGTTATACTCAGTTTGTGACCAGAAAAAAAAAAACAATAAGAAAACCTAAAGCCAGCTATTGGCATATATTTTTCCAAACAAAATCCTGGGTTCAAAAGACATAGTCAGAATACAGGAAGCAGTTTTACTAATCAACCCGAGGGACAACAACAGGGCATATAAAAGTTTTGAGCAACACCCACACTGCTCTGTCAGGATTAACAACTCGATCCATATCCAGTACAACCCTATCTTTTATTACCCTATATCTACCCCCAGCAGTCCAAACAAAACCCTGTCCAATTCCATCCCTAATATAGAGTTAGGCAAGCATCAAACTTAAGGTAGTATGCTACATTTACATGTATGATCGTAAGTTTGACTCTTACATTATCTCGATATGTCAAGCAAGGCTAAGTCATGCATTACACGTTTTTCCCCCTGTGTCCCTATTCTAGATATTTTCAAATTTACAGAGAAATATTATTATTTTCTGGTGTTATCTAAATTGTTTGAGACGAAACAGATATGTGATTACAGATCCACTTTTATGTGAGTGATAAGAATATTCAGACAAAAGTAGTTAAAAAGCTACAAGACCTATATTTGCATGTGTGAAGAAGTTCTTAACAAGCTACAAGACGTATATTTTGCACATGTGAAGAAATTCTTAACAAGCTACAAGATGTATATTTGCACGTGTGAAGAAGTTCTTAACAAGCCACAAGACGTAAATTTGCACGTGTGAAGAGGTTCTTAAAAAAGCTACAAGAAATATATTTGCATATGTGAAGAAGTTATTAACAAGCTACAAGACGTATATTTTCACATGTGACGAAGTTGTTCACTCACCTTAAAAAGCTACAAGACGTAAATTTGCACGTGTGAAGAAGTTCTTAAAAAGCTACAAGACGTATATTTTCACGTGTGAAGAATTTCTTAAGAAGCTACAAGATGTATATTTGCACGTGTGAAGAAGTTCTTAACAAGTTGTTCACACATCTTTATAATCTACGAGAAATATATTTTCACATGTGACAAAGTTGTTCACCTATTTTAATAATCTAGAGACATATATTTTCACATGTGACAAGTTACGAGACATATAATTTCACATGTAACCAGATATGTCTTATTAGTTTCATATTTTATAGATTGTAATCTGAATCGGAAAAGATGTCTAATTGTCTATGATCCTACCATTTAGCTACACCAAATCAAATATGTCATTCCATGTATCTTATTCGGTAACTCACATAAACAGTGCATCTCTAACTAGTCTAGGTTAATGTCTTTAAGACCACCTCTATAACGAGGTGCTCATATTCAGATTTTATGCAACAATTGAAACAAATTAAGCGTTAATAGCTCACATTCAGATGTGAAATGTTAATCACATGTGAAAATCTTATAGACTAATTCACTTAGGAATTTCATCAAACACATAGAGTGCATCAATTTGTGCAAAGCTTTCTAATAACAACATGTACCAAATTAACTGAAAATAAACCACCAGCAAAAGACATGTTCATCTTTCATTTTCTTTATCCAGTTTACGTAATCATCTAAATTATTCATCAACATAAATAACTAAAATAAAACACAAGGAATAATTTGTCTATAATCACAGAATCAAAAAATATATATGAATCATAAGCTTAATTCAAAATTACTCGATACCTCGGTATAATACATGATGATGATGATTATCGGCAGTGGATGGTGGTGGATCAGCGATAATTATGGCGGTGGGCGGTGGTTATCGGCGATGATTGAGGTGGATGGTGGTGATCAGCGATAATTATAGCGGTGGATGGTGGTGATCGGCGATGATCACGGCAGTCGATGACCATGGAAGTTGGCTTGGATGAATGATGAGAGAGTATCTGTATTTTCACGCTTTTAAAAGTGAGATGTGTGTGTTTTTCTTTTTTATACGACCCATCAGATATTTAGTATTACATGAGTATCTTTTAGTGTAAAAAATTTGACGGATCCTGGCAGTTAGATCTTAAAAAGGAGGGATTAAATGAAGGGTCAGGATTACTTCTCGCGTTCTCACAAAAAATAGACTTCTTATTTGAACGCTTGTCTATATATATATATATATATATATATATATATATATATATATATAGGGAAGGGATCCAGTAAGAAGAAAAACTAAAATAGGAAGAATAAGAAGAATTTCTAGCCACACATTTCAAATAGGAGAGAGAAATTTAAGGGAGATGTATCTATTTTTATAGATTAAATGCAAGTGAATGGTTGTGGTTTTCTTCTTATATTCTTATTTTAATTTTTCTTTTTATTTGATCCTAACTATATATATATATATATATATATATATATATATATATATATATATATATATATATATATATATATTTATATATATATATATGTCATACGTAATTGGAACTTGTACAAATTCAACTAATTCAATTAAGGCCATCGTAATTGGAACGAAACTAACCTTTTACTTATTCAAAAAACAATGAACTTGACAAATTCAATTAATTTGTGAATGTGAATTCATAAAATGATAATTAAAATATTTTTCTCTAATTTATTTTTTGTCTCTAACTATTAGACATTGTAACTAGTATATTACAGATGAAAATTTAAAAATTATACGTAAAATCTCTTTAAATTAATAAATTATTAATTTATTGATAAAATAATATCTCGCTAAATTAATAAAATATCGCAGTCCCAACACTATTAATTTATAGAGGTTTTACTGTAGTGTAGTTTTTGTGTAAGTAGTTGTGATTTTATTATATTTATTTGCTAAAGTTGGTTTGTACTTGCCCCGTCCTGTGTTCACACATGGACAACTGTACGTTTCCGTATCAAGAGTAAAAAGCAAGCGGGGTTTGAAGGTTGTCGTTTGTGATCAGGATGGTAATCTCTCCAAAACCACAACAAATGTCGTTTATAAAGAAGTACTTGAAGGTCTTTGAACAAGGTTCATGTTGTATCATGTATGTATCATTGGTGTAATAACGTTATATTATACTATGGTTCATTATTTTAATGTTACAAGGTTTGTTAGCAACTCAATTGATCATTAAAATCACACATCATTTTATATTCGAGTCAATCTATTTTAGATTGGCAACGCGATGGTTGTAAATCGATTGTAACTCACACATATTTTAAATTTAACAAATTTACGTTATTACTTTTATTATCATCTCATTTATCTATTTCTTTAAAAAATAACCCGGTGTCAACGGGTCTCTAAGCTAGTTAACAATAAACATCAAGTACACATGCGGAAGCGTATATGACATATAATAAATAATTAATTACGGGTAACTAAAATATAAATAGTATGCGTACCTTTTGATTCTAGCTAAACAAGAACCAATTCCAAACAACTCTTCAATTAAGATGAACCCTAATTAGGGTTTATAAGGATTATTGAAATTGCCTCTTACCAGTTTTGCAATTCAATCCAAGATACAATCAATAGTGTGATTGTATCACGTTCTTGTACACACGTACAAATACATAGTAAACGTTATGCTAGTAATTGAAACATAAAACAATTTGATTGTAAAAATCAAACCAATCGATCCCTTAGGGATGTTTGTCGATCGGTCAAAGAACAAAGAAAGAAAACACAAGTTTTAGGGTTATGTGTGTGCACAAGTGATAAGATACAAATAACCCCTAGCCTTGTATTTATACTTGTAGAAACTTAGAGTCCAAGTTTGATTAGGATTAGGAAACCCTAACCTATACCCAACCGGTCACAACCCATTAGGGGTGTTCCGGAACCTTCTTGACTTCTAATTTTCTCTTTAGTCCTTTTCTTTAACATTTAACGATCATTAGTCTATTACTTTTAATTACTTAACGTTCGTTATGCGTTTTGTGTAATTAATAATTAAATACAACATTTTATATTTAGTTATTAAAAATTTAATTCTCATACGTAAAGTGTGCGATCCCGTGGTCTCGAGTTCGATCCTAACACACATCTATTATTTTATGTCCATTAAACTAACAGCTCCCACTTTTACATATCTTAATAGTGTGATCACATCGGTTAGCGTCTAGCAACACTTCGATGCCTCTAGTATGACTCGAGTAAGGCTCCTGGAAAAACCTTTTAATGATTCATCATTATTATTATCCTTTTGGTTCTAATACCATGTTAAATAAAGATATGGATCCAAGTCATTCTTTATTTAACTATTCTGTTTCTCGTTATTAGTGATTGAGCAAGATTACAATTCTTCGAACATATTCAAGGGAGATCTTTGAGGCGTATTGCGCAAACATTTTGTCAACCCTACGAGGGGCTCAGCAGTATTATACTTCAAAATAAATTTGAAGGAACAAATTCTATCTTGACTACAAGAATAACTCACAAACTTTGCAACACTTCTGAAAACAACACTTGTGACTACCAGTTACGTTTAGCGTTAAGTTGTTCCACAGAAGTGCACTAGATTCATGACACCTATCTGGTATCTCAAGTCTAAGGATAACTATTCATGATTTACTTAATAATAATATTCATAAAGTAAAATCATGTAGTTGGGATAAGTCCTATATTCAATTCATTGAATATCATCTGAAATTGGTATGCTTTCTCGTCAGTATACATTCAAGTATATTCTAACAAATCACTCAGATTTATCTTAGTTTAATTATACTCCCACATCATTAATTGACAACGGACGATTTAGAACAACTAAGCTATTCACGGATTAAACATACAAATATAGGATACAATATATTATAAAATTAAACATACAAAGTATTTTAATTCATTATAATAATTGTTTAACATCCCTTATCCAAATACTAAATATATCAATGCATGAAAATTCCAGTTGATGAATTATGCCTCAAGTAATGACAATCATATTTGTAGACAAGACATAAATCAACCAACTTGATTTATCGTAATTTTGAGTTGATTTATCGTAATTTTGAGAATACTTATTCTAAGAATTCAATTAGTGAAGTTCTTGTATGTGTGCATTCAACAATCCACATAATAATTCATAAAGTGTGTGACATCCTCCACCATCAATTTAAGACAATTAAACTTTCAAACATTTTAAAGTTTAAAGTATTCTTATTCTTTAATGTATAATGCAACTGTGCTCTTAAATAAGCACAACTAGTTCACATGGCCGTAAACTTTAATATCTTATTGTGTAATGTTTGATGCTTTTCAAACTTTCAAGTTTGTAGCCGATGACAATTTGCACAACAATTGACATAGTGTTCATCCATAGAATCTAGGAGCAATTCCAGGTTGAGGAATGTAATTCTAAGTCCAAACATATTCTATTAGAATATTCATTACACAAGTTATCTAATAACTTTTAGTTAGATATCAATGTTGTCAAATCATCTTGCACTCAAGCATAATACAACAATTTTAATACACAACATGATGTACATGATGAATCTACAAGTTAAAAAATTACTTGAGCGAGGACGGTAAGTAATCAAAAGGTTTTTTGAATTCATATAATCTTTGGAAGTGTACAAAGTGCAATAATTCCTGAATGGATTAATGCAGCGCATCTAGGAGATAAAACTTATGTTTAATTATTAGATCCATGTTGTGATTTATAATTAAAATAAGATAAATCTTAAGTATTCCTGAAAGCTATTGGGAGTATTATGTTAAGTTTCCTAAATCATATATGTTGTATAACATATGAATAGTAACATTTCATCTAAGCTAAATGTTAAGTTTTAGATTGAAATGAAACTTCACTTGTAAGATTTAAGAATTAAAACATACAACCTTGGAATATATGTTTATTGTTAATAAATATGTGCGGTAAAGTAAATGATTCTAATAAAACATGATATATCATTTGGGAAATGGATACATATCTTTTTACAAGATAGAACATGAATGAAATATGAGTTCGAGAAAGAGTTTTGATATTCCATTGTCATTTTTCATATTAATGAAAATAAGAATGACAATTATCATCTTTATATATTTAATGTTGCCTAGGAAAGAATATTCAATCACAATTAATTACTTAAGTATGATTAATAATCTTGTCATAAGACATGCATTAAATATGTGTACAATTTATGTCCATATGATTTCTACACAAAGATCTAAACCATTAAGGTTTTCTATCTCTTTGAAGAAACTCATCTTCATTCTCTAGTCTAACTGTTAAGATAAACCAAGTTTCCAAAAGTTGATTATCTTTATGTACAACATCTTTAACATTCATAGTATGAGTAATTTAGCCAATTCAATATTTGATAATACATCATAATGATTATCAGGTTTACCATAAAACTGTAACTCATATTTCTTAGCATATAAATCAAATATCTGAGATATCCTTGCAGATCAATGAATGAAAATTCCATCATCTTAAGGTTAACATTTTATGTCTAGCCTCATCATGATATTTACTAGTGTGTTTTAGAAGATTATGTATCTTGTAATTTTATCTTTCAAGATAAAAAACTCCCACTTACCTTTTGTAATATATAGACTATCTGTAAATACTTAGCAAGTAGAACAAAACTACATTGTTCACTTTTTAGGATTTTACAAATACACATTGACATTTCTTGACTCTTGATTGTTAATAATCACTCTTCATAAGAAGTTTAACAATTCAGAACTTCAATTTTAAAACTTAATGTGATTCATCACATTCCATAATGAAATGGTGTTTTATTAATCTTCTAGGTTGTAGTCTTATTGAGTATATTCAATCCATGCTCAATTTTCTAACATTGATTACTTTTAAGAAAGAAGTCATGGTTATCTTGAATCAAACAAATCAAACATATTTTGATTCTCCTAACTGAACATACCATTAGCTTGTGGTAATTTATTAGAATTAATATTGTAAGAATATTGATAAGGTTTTAAAATGTACCTTTTTGAGGGGTCATTTAAGCCCTTATTTGATCACTTTTGTATCCGTTATTACTTAATGTCGTTCCTTTTCACTTTTTAGGTCTCTGGAAGGCAAATTGCTGTAATGGCACTTATTTGGACGGAAAGGCGCGAATATACGAAGAAAATGGCCAAAGTCAAGAATGAGACACTCAAAGTAGCTGAATGACTAGGTGACGGCCGTCACGGCCTACCGACGCCGTCGGAGGATTTTGTGTGGGACTGAAGCCAAAGCTCTTATTTTCAAGTAGCGTCAAGTTATAAAAGAGTAGGCCGTCGTAACTCGAGGCGGCCTAGATTTAATCAGCGGCGTCGAGAATCTAAGAAGGACGGCGTCACAAGCACAAGGTGACGCCATCGTAAGTCTAACGTGGTCAAGACGAAACCCTAATAGCCGCGATGGCGGCGTCACAAAACATAAGGTGACGTCGCATATGTAATCTTATATATAAATCCGAATTTTCATATTAGTGTGTAGTCTTTTGGAGTAAAACCTAAACCAGAACCAAGGTCGCTGTACAGTATTTTAGGGTTCCAAACCCTATCTTACACCAAGATAAGTGCTTTACTTCATTAATACAATTATGTCTTTGATTATTTGTGTGTATGCTTGCATGTTCTCCATGTCCGGCTAATTTACTTGTGTGTTTTGTAAAACCCTAAAATCTAAATCGCGTAAATTGACAATTTTGCCCTCCAATTTGAAATTTATACAAACCCGGGAAACACTTCAACATCGTTTAACAAGTGTTATCATTAATAATATTCATTCATTATGAAGTAATAAACTTATGTTATAAATTAAATGAACATGAAAGATTAAAACCTAAGTAACAAATAAGAATACCAAAATGTGTACAAGTTAACTTGGTCTATGAAGAAGACTAGATACATGATTGGAGATAAGTTTGGAAATCAAATATTTGGTCTTTTTCCCCCCTAGAACCGGCCACATTTACTCCCCTCATTATTTCACAAATCAATTTCATTAAAATCCCATTTATCATTATCTCTTCATTTCAAAATACCAAGAAAACCCTAGCTCTCTTTCTCTCCTTCATAGTGGCGGCAATCCATTATTTCTTCACCATTTCATACGAAATCTTTCAACCAAGGTGTTCCAAGGAGGCTTGTGATCGTAGGTGATCGTCTAGTGGGTGTCGTGATCGTGTTTGGTTCGTTTTGGAGCTTGTACGTGGGTGACATAAGGTGTACGTGGGTTTTGGAGAACCAAGAGGAGACTTGGTTGGTTTTTGTGGTTTGATTATTGTTTCTTTGTCACATTCACGCTACGAGGGTAACGTATAATCATCTCACATCTTTTCCTTTGTGTTCCTCTTCCAATTCGTGGCCTTGGGTGATGTTTCTAGGGCTTGTTTTCGATTCTTATATCACATAAAATCATAAGTGTTTTGTTACATAAAATGATAAAACAAGTGTACATTAAAACCTTGATTATTAACCTAATATAATCCTAATGATATGAGATGTATAAGTGGGTATGAAACTGAATTTGGTGATTTTCTTATGTCGACATAATTGTGATTTTGTAAAGGGTTTAATGTGCTTAGAAACTATAATTATATGTATGTGATAACGGATTTGATAACGAATGATTTAAGAAATGGTTTTGGACATGATCTTGGGGCGTACAATCTGATCTTGGGGGAGGGTGGTTCGAAATAAAATGTTATCACATAAGGTGTACATTGGTCTTGTAATAATCAAGCTAGAATGGTTTAAACCGGATACGTAATCATAATCTAAAAACTATGGTTTGTAATTCATGATTTAATAAAGTTAAGGGTTTGTTTTGTAAATGGTAAAACTTGATGGGTTAACATGTTAATAGTCTAACTAAATGGATTTAATGAGTAAAATGAGTAAACTTTCTATATTTACACTTTTAACCCTATACTTTGCAATATTGACATTTTAAACCCTAAACTTTGGTAACTTGTCATAAATGATCCTTAAAGCATTATAATACTTATTTTCATTATTTAACTATAGATAAGTGACTAAACCTGCTAAATATGGAAACACGCTAATTATGGAAAGTTACTAAAATAGAAACCGTCTAAAATAGAAAGTTTCCTAAAATAGAAAGTTACTATAAATGGAAAGATTACTAAACGAAACTTACTAAAAATGGAAAGCCGTCTTAAACGAGTGTTTCGGATTCTTATAGAGCGTTACTTATTTCATATAGGTTCAGGCGGCGTGATTGATCTCATATCTTGACTTTACTTTCTTTGTTTGCTTGCTTGAATAAGGTACGAGATATTACGACCTTATCTCTTAAGGTTTCTCGTGATTCTTATACATCTTTCGATATTAGCTTGAACTGTTACGTTGTACTCTAAGCCTCATAATTAGGGCTTCCTTATGACTTTGCTATGCTCCCTTGATATGAACCTTTGATATGAACCTTTGATATGAACCTTTGATATGAACCTTTGATATGAGCCTTTGATATGAAACTTTGATATGAAATATGATATGAACCCTTATGATATGATATGCTTTGACCCTTCAGTCTGATACCCGAGCCAAAATTTGTTTCCTAGTCAGGAAGGTAACCTGACCGTGTCATTGATGCACCAATGGCATGACTCCGGTCAATACCCGCAGTGATGTTGTACACGATCCCATTTTGATTTGATTATGAGCTCACTATATATATATGATTTGGCCATTATTTGTTTTGGGGGGCGTATGGATGCATCCTAGATTTGATTTGTTTAGGGGATTTAATGATTGGAGCTTTGTTTGGTGAATGATGTAGGGTGCAATCAGCGTCTTCACATTTTTGGGAGTTGATCCTCCATGGTTATTTGAGGTCTCCCTCTTATATATGGTATTTCGAGGTCACCCTCGGGATACAAGTGATATGATATGATATGATATGTGTTTGATATGATATGGGCTCGTGGTTGAGGGTGACCTTTCTTTCTATTTTTATTCGTTATCCTTGTTATGCCTTATGATATTCCCATTTGCACCGGTTGATGATGCTACCCGTTCTTACTTTTTGATTATTAGTTTGTTATATATATGCATTCACTTTGGGCTTTTAAGCTCGACGTTTTCCATGCGGCGGTAATTAAGCTAGATGTTGGGATTCTTAGCTATGGGTTTGAGTGATGAGCGGATATGCGGACTTATGGCTTTAGTCATCTTAGTTTCTACTTCATTTGTTTGACATTTATTAGACTCGGATTATGCTTATTTATGCCTTGGACTATTCCTTTGATTTTCCTTTGAACTTATGTAATGTTTAAGCCGTGTTGGCTGGATTTTCCTTTGGTTATTTATATAAGACTTCCGCTGCTTTGTTATGTTCATTTTGTATGCTTTGATATGACACCATTTTGTAATACTTTTACCCTTATCGGGTTGGGGTGTTACATGTTTGCTTAGGGAATATGAAACTTAATTATTGAATATTGATTGGTTGTCTCTTATCTTAGTTGATTAATGATCTAGTAATGCGATAGGTCATTCGTTGTGTACTTAATGCTTGATTAATCTTTGTGAACCTTAGGTTATAGCACCTTGAGCGGTTGTAAGCTAAATTATCCAAAGAGGCCTTAGAGTAAGAGTTTATGATCCCTAGTGGTATTTTGTAGACGAGACCCTTTGGTAACTTCAAAGAGTTAGGGATAAACGCATACCCTACAACTTTAGACACACAACGCAATTAAGAATAAGGACGTGACAATTCAACCACCAATAGGAGATAATTAAGGAGTAGTAAAACCTAAGTAAACACATCTTTAAACTATCATACGAGCACACAATAATTAGACATAGACTACATACACCTTAGATTAGATAATTAGATAAGTAGAGTAATCGGTAGCAATACCAAACCCCCAAATCCAAACCCCGAGATTCGTACTTTTCCATTTCCTAAAAAACATAAAAAAAAATAAAAAATAATCTTCCTCAACCCCAACCTTAGCGTAGTAACTTCTCACTAGCATTCCTATTCCCCTAGAGAACGATATCAATACCCGTGGCTTACCCTAATACTACACTATAGCGATTAGGTTCACTTGCCTAGGGTGTTATAAAACTTGCTCGAAGAAAAGGAAGTTCCTTTGACCCGAACGCGGCTTGCGTGTAGGCGTTATCAAGTTTTTGGCCGCTGCGGGAATAGAATAGCTAGTTAGTAGTCCACCTCGTTTAGGTTTCTTTGCTTGATTCCTATCAAGTAAAATTTTCTCATTTTTAGCTTTCTCATAGTCTATCCCCCTTCTTCGTGACCTTTGTTCATAACACCATCACTTTTCATCATGGAAGGTGATAACCAGCCACCATTCATCAACCTACCACCAAATGACCCGCCAAGAGCCCGTACTCTTGGTGAATACTCGAGACCAAGCCACCTAGGCTATAGGAACACCATTGAGCTTCCCGACCAAGCCCAAACTACGGCCCTACGATCCAACACCATCCGGTTGGTGCAAAACGGATGTGCATTCCATGGACTTCGCTTCGAAGATCCAAATCAGCATCTAAGGGATTTCCTTAAAATTGTCGATTCCATCGACCTTGATGCTACTACTCGGGAGACCACGCGCCTGCGTCTCTTCCAATTCTCTACGGGACCAAGCTAGTAATTGGCTTGAGCGACTTCCCGCCGGCTCCATCTCAAGTTGAGATGATCTCACCTCTCGTTTCCTTGCTCAATTTTTCCCACCGGGGAGAACCACTAAACTTAGGAATGACATCTTGATGTTCCAACAACGTCAAGATGAATCTCTCTACGAAGCATGGACTCGATTCAAGGACTTACTTCATAAAGTCCCTCATTATGGCATTGATCTATGGCTTCAAGTCCAAATCTTTTAGGATCATGTCAACTTCCCCACCAAGCGATCCATTGACCAAGCGGCCGGTGGAAAACTTAGTGATCTCACCGCGAAAGAATCATGGGGTATAATAGAGGACCTTGCTCTCTATGACAACGAAAGTTGGAATGACCCCGTGAGTTGCCCAAAACCGTTAAGGCAATCTCCTTGCCTCCCATTAACTCACAATCTTCCGACCGTAGGATGATCGAACTTGAAGATCAAGTCAAATTCCTAATGAGTTCCTACGAAAACCCTAAGTCTTCACGCCATGTGAAAAAAGTTTCTTCTTCGTGTGAGCCGCTTTATGATCCTCATAACACGCGCACTTGCACCCGATTCCCCGAACATGCTTCCGTTGACTACGCATCCTCGCGTGTTAATGGAACGGGAGGAAGATTCCCTACAATACCCGGACCTAGGAATTTCAATGGAACCCGAGAAGCATGGAAGGGCAAGCCCGACTTCTATTGGGGACAAACCAAGGAATTCACTTCCAATGATTTTTCATGGCCCCCATCCCACGGTCCTAACCAACAAAACATCGAAGGGATGTTGCAAAACCTAGTTGCAACCCAAGAAGCCCAAATAGCTAAGCTCTCAGACCGCTTTAACCAACAACAAGCCGAAATGGATAGGAAGATAGACAACCTTTTGAAAGCCATGACCAATAGTGATAGGAAGGTTAATGCTATCTCAACTCCCGAGCCTTCTGGTGTAGAGATTAAGGACCCAAGTAAGTTGGCTAAGCATGTCCAATCGTCAATACCGCGCCTTAGTGAAACCTAATAGAACCAATGATGAAGAGGACCATACACATGAGACTAATGAAACAACTGAGGAAGTAGATGAAGTAGACAATGAGTATTTCAATAAGTTTCCTACGGAAAAAGAGCTATCTCGCCACCCTCACTTAGTACGTGACCTCCGTCACATGTATGTTAGGAAAAGCCCTAGAATCAAGTTTGGGAACCCTTGGAATCTTAACATACCATGTTGCATAGGACACCTTTTCGTGGCAAAGGCATACATTGACCGCAAATCCCCAATCAACTAAATGACTAGCACCTACTACAATTGGGTAGTGAAAAAGCCGATTCCAACTAGGCAAGACCCCGATGATCCTAGTGTTAGTTGCAATTTTCTTGGTAGAGTTAAGGGATTGCCCGTTTATGTAGGTAGTTTCACGTTTCCTACGGACTTCATAATTGTGGATGATATTAGCACGGCCATAGACCCTAGCTTATCCCACGTTATTCTAGGAAAACCTTTCATAGAAAACACCGGGATGACTTATGATCCTTCATTAGGTATAGTGCGATTCAAGGATGAGAATGACGACATAGCTTACCAAATGCCGTTCAAGATTGAGAAGTTCTCATCACTCTCTAATGATGAAAAGGAACTTAAACTATCGGTCTATTATAGGAATGAGGAGGATAAAGAAAAAGGAGTAGATTATGTTATGGCTAAGAATTTCGGATTCTATAAGGACTGCTTGAACCTAGGACCGAAATATAGTACCAAGTGGGGAGAAGACGAACTCTTAGAGAGGTGCATCATAGGGCACTTTTACAACATGGAATCCCCTAATAGAGACCGTCATGAGGAAGGAGATGACGGGTAATGAAGTCACGAGAGGCACGACTACGAGTCTAGCTACAAGACTCTTAAATAAAGAAAAGCGCTTCGTGGGAGGCAACCCATGCGTAATTGTTTGCTTGTTAGTGTCATATATCTTTTATTAATTGTTTATTCTCATGTTTAAATTTGTAAAAATGCTTTATTTTGTTTTAACCTCGTCTTAATTGCATATAAAGGTATTTTACATAAAGGATAAGTGTAGGGAGGATTACACACGCTTTCAAAAGAAACGTAAACATGAGAATAGCAATTCATTAAAAGATATATATGTGTGTTTGTTCGAGTCAAATGCTTGTATCGAGTCATAATGGATGTTTTGCAGAAATTTTCTAGATTCTAAAGATGTAAATTTTCCAGAATTTTTTCCAGAAAATCGCAGACCAGTTTTGTCAGGATAACCTGACGGCGTCAGGATTGCAACTGACGGCGTCGAAGGGAAGGAGTAAAAACAACAGATTACTTTTTCTCGTTTCGAGCTACTTTATGAATTTTTGGAATTTTCCAGGTCTTAATTTTCCAGAAATTCTGTAAACATCCATTCCACAAGCATTATATCCTAGTTTAGTAGAGTCTTATATATATTATTACCGCCGATTTTACGCGAAGGTTTCGTTTTTTTTCTTCAAATGTGCAGGTTTCATTTATCAAGAAGAAGAAACAAAAGATTGGAAGGAGCTTTTCACGCACACATTCTTCTTGGAAAGGATTTAACCACTACTTCACACACGGATCCTACCGAGCTAATCAGGGGAGTACTAGTTTCTTTCGTTTTTTTTTTCATTACCTTCCATTATCATAACTTTGATACTTTCGGGGAACATTGGGGACAATGTTCAGTTTAAGTGTAGGGAGGGAAAACAAAACGGGAATTTTGAAACTATGCTTATCCTTGATTATTTGCTTTGTCCAATTGCATTTGTGTAATAAACCATGAGAAAATGTCGGTTAGGGTAATTTTGGCACCAAATTTTTAATTTTTCATGACATATAGGAGTGGGCCATTAGTCTTAACAAAAGCGTCTCATGGATAGGAAGTTATATGACTAGCACAAAAAACCCTTTACCACATAAATTCCACCCAAAATGTGAGGATCTCCCTTAGATTAGTAGGAATTAAAAGCATTCATCTTCAATGCTTAGAGTGTGAACCGGTAGTATATTAAATTCTAGAACTTGTTTTGTGATGCATCCCGAGATCGCTAGTAAGACTACACTTGTGTAGTTAGGAATAACTAAATGATAAGAGGCATTAGGATAACCCTTGTTTGATACCCGTAATATAATTACTTCTTCCACATCGGTTGAGTAATTCCCCCACACCCTTTGCGTTGTACTCATCTTTAGTACACGATACCCCTAGTTAACCCCTCGGAGCCTATCCTTTTCGCGGTTCTTGTGATGTTTCGGTTTTTTCGAATATCAATCAAGAGCATTGTTTACACCCCACCCCCAAATATACACCCAAATCGCCTTAGCCTACCTTTATGCACTCACTTTTAGTGCATTATTGTTATCACCCTAAACCCTTAGTTCAATTATCTAGTTGCTTGCATGAGTTGCTAAGTCGAGTCATATCCTTTGTACACAGTTTTGGGACGATTGGGACTCATGGAAAAGTTAAAGTTTATAAAATGATTGAAAGGGAACGTTAATTTCCCTAATTTGTGTAATAACATACCCCAAGTGTTTTGATCTTTTCAATTCGGGTCAAATTAGTGTTAGAGTAATAAAAACTCAAGTGTAGGGATGTGCCTATAAATCCCTATCATTTTGATGTTACCGTAGAGGATGGTAGAGTAAAAGTGTATAAAAAAAAAAAAAAACATACGGGCTACCATCCTACATCTATCATTTAAATTTATGTTTGTTTGTTTCAGTGAGCTAGAGTCTAGAGTGTCGAGTCTTGGCTTAGCAACGCCGTTCTTCGTATACTTGCAACATAGAGATTTTTGACTTGCCACCACTAAATATCCTATCCCACCAATCCCTTTGTTTCCCTACCGTAAGCCTAACATTACAACCCTTTAAAGACCTCTTTGATAGTCTTTCCTAGGTGCTTACGCCAAAGCGATGGATGTTTGATCTATTCTCAAGCCTATGGTAATTTATGTACTAGGACCGATTAATGAGTGTTTATCTTCCATTTCCAACTTGTTATATTTCATATACACCAGAGAGAGATGTGAGTATCCAAACACCCCATGTGAGGTGCTAGTATGTAATTTCCGTGCTTGTTATGAATTTTGCGGGGCTTATATGTGTTGTGGACAGTTTTAAACCAATGCTTCATGACCCCTAACGTATAAATTAATTGGCTAAAAGCATATTTGCTTGAGGACAAGCAAATACCAAGTGTAGGGATATTTGATAAGGTTTTAAAATGTACATTTTTGAGGGGTCATTTAAGCCCTTATTTGATCACTTTTGTATCCGTTATTACTTAATGTCGTTCCTTTTCACTTTTTAGGTCTCTGGAAGGCAAATTGCTGTAATGACACTTATTTGGACGAAAAGGCGCGAATATACGAAGAAAATGGCCAAAGTCAAGAATCGAGACACTCAAAGCTGCTGAATGACTAGGTGACGGCGTCACAGCTTATACGCGACGCCGTCGGAGGATTTTGTGACGGGACAGAAGCCAAAACTCTTATTTTCAAGTGACGACGTCAAGTTATAAAAGAGTAGGCCGTCACAACTCAGACGGCCTAGATTTAATCCAGACGGCGTCAGAAGCTAAGGAGGACGGCGTCACAAGCACAAGGTGACGCCGTCGCAAGTCTAACGTGGTCAAGACGAAACCCTAATGACGGCGATCCAACGGCGTCACAAAACATAAGGTGACGCCGTCGCATATGTAATCTTAAATATAGAATCCGAATTTTCAAGATTGTGTGTAGTCTTTTGGAGTAAAAAAACCTAACCGAACCAAGGCGTCTTGTACAGTATTTTAGGGTTCCAAACCCTATCTTACACCAAGATAAGTGCTTTACTTCATTAATACAATTATGTCTTTGATTATTTGTATGTATGCTTGCATGTTCTCCATGTCCGGCTAATTTACTTGTGTGTTTGCTTAGGGAATATGAAACTTAATTATTGAATATTGATTGGTTGTCTCTTATCTTAGTTGATTAATGATCTAGTAATGCGATAGGTCATTCGTTGTGTACTTAATGCTTGATTAATCTTTGTGAACCTTAGGTTATAGCACCTTGAGCGGTTGTAAGCTAAATTATCCAAAGAGGCCTTAGAGTAAGAGTTTATGATCCCTAGTGGTATTTTGTAGACGAGACCCTTTGGTAACTTCAAAGAGTTAGGGATAAACGCATACCCTACAACTTTAGACACACAACGCAATTAAGAATAAGGACGTGACAATTCAACCACCAATAGGAGATAATTAAGGAGTAGTAAAACCTAAGTAAACACATCTTTAAACTATCATACGAGCACACAATAATTAGACATAGACTACATACACCTTAGATTAGATAATTAGATAAGTAGAGTAATCGGTAGCAATACCAAACCCCCAAATCCAAACCCCGAGATTCGTACTTTTCCATTTCTAAATTAAAAAAGAGCAACCTTAGCGGTAACTTCTCACTAGCATTCCTATTCCGATATCAAGCCGTTATACTACACTACACTTGCGATCGAAGAAGAAAAGGAAGTTCCTCTTGACCGGGCGTTATCAAATATATGATAAACATATTCTTTTTGGCTTACCTATTTACCAACTAAGTCAACTTAATGGTATAATAGACTTTCCAAGCCAATTGCTTGCATTATAACAAAAGTACTCTTTGACAAAGTCACTTCATATCCATGTCTCAGCAAGAAGACATAAACTGTTATAATCCCGTTATACGTTATAAATCATTGATCAACTTAATGACTTCTTGTATATGTTTTAATTAAAAACATAACAAGTTAACGTCTTACTTTATTATAAGCCTTAAAAGACTTCATGTTTATATCTTTACAATGAAACACAAACATGTATAACTAAAGTAATTAAGAACACCACTTCTTGGTTTCAATAGCAATTCCAAGTTAATTTATTACTTCACAATAATGTAGGACTACATTACATCTTCATTTATTTATGTCATTCCAAAATACATAAATATACGAATTGAAGTAGTATTATATTACTTCATTTATTTATGTCATTCCAACAATACATAAATATTTAGTTTGAAGTAGTCTTATATATCATCTTGACACAAGTTCTAAATACTTGTCTAATTTAGAAAGTGTAAATGTATTCCAGATACGGTCTCACGTAACATGGATATTTACCTTGTTGTTGCAATCTAGCTAAGCTCTCACATAACGTAAATTGCAACACCAAGTGTTTCTTGGATTAGATATGTATAAGTCATATTAGAACGTTAGTCTCTTACCTTGCAGTCAAGAGAATCCGTTAAATCATATTTCTATGTGTTGTACCTTGCACACAATAAAGATTTCTCCCACTTGTGCATGGAACAACATCATGTAGCAGATAAACAACACGACACACGTTTGTTTATGATTGTGTCATTGATATTAGCATAAGTAGTAGATGTAGAATATCACTATCTAATAAGAAAACGTTCATGACTATCCTTAAAAACATAAGTGTCTACAAGTGGAAAGTAATTATCTTAAGACATTGGGTATGTTTGGCACGGAGCGGTGTGAAGCTTTTTAGAGCGATGAGCGGTGAGCAATGAGCATTTTGATTTTTAGTAGTCGTTTGGCAAAGGAGCGGTGAGCTTTCCTATTTTTTAGGAATGCTCAATTTTCCAATGCTTCTTTAAGAAGCTATGAGCGGTGAGCAGTGAGCTGCACAGCTACTGCTCACAGCTCACAGCTACTGCTCACTACTACTGCTCACAGCTACTTTTGCCAAACACACCCATTCTAGAGATAATCTGGGTTACTAACAAGATGACAAAGCTTGTAACTCCTACTGAATTAGAGATCATTACATTAATTCCTTATTCAGTAATAAGAACACAATGCTCCCACTGGATTTGACAACATTGTAAGTGTTTAACCAGTGAATGAAAATAGTATGATATTTACTTCCCTACACCTTTGAGAAAGTTCATACATAATAATTACTTATGTACTAAAAGAGTGTATTCTACTATGTATATGATGGATTATCCATCAATGCTATTAACTTGAAAAATTGGGCATGCAATTTCTTCCTTAATAGGTCTACCATTCCAACAATTGTATGTAGTACCTTTAAATGGTCAAAGCATAAAAACTAGATAAATTATGCTAGTTTGTCTTTTACTCATTTTACAGTAAATTAGTCTAGCTTCTAATTTAATAACTCAGAAAATGTGCAATTTTCTTAACTATTAAAATTTGCTTATGAGTTATGTATTTAAAATTTAGACAATTCTAATTTTCCTATCATACCTTTCTCATTCATGAAAAGAAATATGATTGAATCTCACTCTTTTTTATGAAAAGAGGGCTAGGTTTATTCTTTTAGTAAAGTTTACTCTACCAAAAACCCTTACATGTTTATATCAATTTACCAATACAAGAATGCCCACGTTTACGGTTTAATGTTGCATTATAAATTTAAAAAGTTAGTAAAATTCAATATTAGTATTTTCGATAATTAAACTTTTCAAGAAAATAAAATACACAAGGAAATATTCATATAACCATAGAATTTTCTTGAAAACTAGGATCTAAATTATCATAGTTTCATTACATCAGTTGATCTGCTAGCAATGAAAGCACATAATAAGGTAATCTATCGAACAATAATTGGAAAACAATTTCCAATTCCTAGATCATTATGGGATATACATTGCCAAACAATATTGCAACGTAAACATGTTTTATCCTCATCTTATGCCTTGAGTCCAGGTCTCACTTACTACTCAACTTAAGTTGTCTAATTAAAAAAAACTGCAAATGTGTCCAGTTGAGTTCTCACACAACCTGAAGATTTACCTTTCCATTACAATCTCACCAAGTTCTCACATGACGTAAATTGCAACTTCAAGTGTTCCTTTAATTAGATGGCATTAACTTAATTTTAAGGGTACTAATTTTGATGTGTATAACCAAAATATGTACGAAGAAGCATGCATACAACTTCGTATCAATAGTTTTAATAAAAACTTTTTTATTAACCAATTCACAAAGATTAAATTAACAGAGTTTTGATTGAGGTATTGGGTTCACCAATCAAAGAATTTACCTTTAATTATCGTCCATTATATCGTACTTTTGCATAAGTCCAAAGACTTAGTGTTTCGAATAATTACCACAAAGTGGCGCATGGAATTAAAGCTAATTCAACCTTAAGATAATTTTGTACATAAAAATAGCCTACTTGGTAACTCCAATTTGACGCACAAAGAAGCTGAGAATTTGGTCAGCGCGAAACATTAAACCTCCTTTTTTCGGGTCACAATTTAATGCGCTCCCCTCCTTATACATCTTTTATAGTTTGTCAAAATTAGGTGAGCCGTTCTCACTATTTAGTACAAAACTCATCACTCAATTAAACTCTTGAAAAATTAATTCTTCAAAAAAACAAATCAAATTTCACCATTGTTTATTCCAATTTATTTTTCTATTCATGAAATTACCCATTTGTTTAAAACTTGTCAAACAAAATAAACAAACAAGTGAATAAAAAATAAACAACTAAAACAATGCGCACATAACTAACACTTAATATGCGTAAACAAGCAGCCACATGCAACTTATTCGATAAAACCTATTAATAATCAATTCTAGGTTAAATTATGTATATATTAACTAGGGCTTTCACTTACTAAGGCAAGTGAGCCACAAACATCGATAAATCGATTGCGTAAGCCATACTCAAATATATACCAAATTGCACATAATTGATTCATTAATATATATATTGAGGTCTTCCCCAACTCAACAATTATCAAAACTATGCATGTGATAAATAACTTAACAATTAATAATTCAAGCAACAATCCATAACAAACATGCATGTCTCATCATGGATTCAACATAACAATTATTCAATTAGTCAAAAGATCGCATACAATTCCATGTCACATAACAATTATTCACGAATAAATTATCGTAACATATATACAATTCTAGGTTTAATTATCAATTAACAAACAATTTTATAAATCCTTAAAAAAATTATAAATCGACAAAAAAAAATTTATGGGTCAACTTAAAAAAAATTATAAACAATTTAAGGCAAAAGCCCTAACCCTATAATTAAGGTTTTGAAAGAAAAAAAAAACCAAACCATAGAATTAATCATATCACAAACACAATACAATATCCGTTTTTTACGTGTTTAGTAATTAATTACTCATTAAACAAAGCTCGTGATGCCATTGTTAGAATTATATAACATGACAAGTCATAAATATAAACAATAAACATCAAATACACATGCGGAAGCGTATAAGAACGTATAATGAATAATTAATTAACTAAAATATAAATAGTATGTGTACCTTTTGATTCTAGCTAAACAAGAACCAATTCCAGGCAACTTTTCAATTAAGATGAACCCTAATTAGGGTTTATAATGATTATTGGAATTGCCCCTTACCAATTTTGCAATTGGCCACCAACTACCGTAAAAGTACGGCCCATAACATGTTCGACCCCCAGCATGGGACTGGTGTCCGTAACAGGTAATTTACCGGTGCATACGTCCTTTATTGGGTAGGATAGCAGGTACCAAAAGGTACACGGGTATTAGATGGTCCAGCCAACTACCATTTTTTTTTTAATTTTGCAATTCAATCCAAAATACAATCAATAGTGTGATTGTATCACGTTCTTGTACACACGTACTAATACCAAGTAAACATTATGCTAGTAATTGAAACACAAAACAATTTGATTGTAAAAATCAAACCAATCGATCCCTTAGGGATGGGATGTTTGTCGATTGGCCAAAGAACAAAGAAAGAAAACACAAGTTTTAGGGTTATGTGTGTGCACAAGAGATAAGATACAAATAACCCCTAGCTTTGTATTTATACTAGTAGAAACTTAGAGTCCAAGTTTGATTAGGATTAGGAAACCCTAACTGTTAGTACAAAGTATTGCTTGTTAGATTGGGCTAACAAGTTGTTGGTAGGCTGATCTTGTACTAATTCAAGTAGTTTGATTGAATTCCCTGCACAAAAAGAGTAAACCGTTAGCCTTACCGTGGGGCGGACCCCACGATTAGACTCTGGCGTGAGAGTAAGTACACATTCTTGTCAGAGAAATAAGAGTACGTGTGTGTCATTATGAGAGAGAAAGTTGTACCTTGTATGGGGATTAGAGCCCCTTTTATAGGCGAGGTTTACCGCTAGGGTTTCCTGGTTACTCGCATGTAGTCGTTAGTTGCCGGAGCCGGACCCTTGTCGGCCAAGGTTCCATGTTAATCGCGGATGCGGACACAGAATACCATCTGCGGTCGGAGCTTCGGCCTGCTAAGTATTCTGCGTGCATCTTTTAGTTTGGAATATAGCCAATTTCGTTATTGGGCTCACTGTTGGTCCAGTGTTGGTAGTTATTCTTGTTGTTGGGCCTGGGCCCAGTATGTGTATAGCACGAATTAGGCCCACTAGGCCTGCTATATGTGCTATACGTCATCACTAACCCATACCCAACCGGTCACAACCCATTAGGGGTGTTTCGGAACCTTCTTGACTTCTAATTTTCTCTTTAGTCATTTCCTTTAACATTTAACGATCGTTAGTCCATTACTTTTAATTACTTAACGTTCGTTATGCGTTTTGTGTACTTAATAATTAAATACAACCTTTTATATTTAATTATTAAACCTTAATTCTCATACGTAAAGTGTGCAATCCTGTGATCTCGAGTTCGATCCTAACACACATCTATTAATTTATGTCCATTAAACTAACATATGTGTACAAGAGATAAGATAGAAAATGTAATAGAAGTTTGTTACGTACATCGTAAAGTAAAGATAAAAGTAATAATAGTTTGCTCGACACATTAAAGTACACTCTCTTCATCTAAAAATAATTGCCCTCGGACAAACGTACACAGTTTTAAAAAAACATAATTATTGCTGGCATCTCTTATTTACCTTTTGTAGAATGATAGTTTTACTCTAAACTAATAAATTAATGTTTTCGTTGACAATATAATAAATGTGATCAAACTTCCTTAGTGGATAATTAAATTGGTACATCATAAAAAGAAAATGTGGACTATAAATTTGAGACGGATAAAGTAATTCTTCTACTCATTCAAAGGATAAGCATTTTTACCTGAAACTCAGTACCGAACACGATACGGTACATGTACCACGATATTAGCCGTACCAAAAGATCCATGAAACTAGACCGGTACCAAATAGGATAATACCGAAATTAGTACAGAATTTAAAGAGAAAATATTTTCAAATTAGCAGCCTATCCAAACATCCTTGTGCTTTGTTCCATGTATATTTGATCGCCTAAATTACACGACCCACAACCAAAAACACAGCCTTTTAGCTGTGTCCATTTATAATCAAATAACATGCTTTACATAAATTTGTTCACGTAATCACGTCTAACTCATGAATGAGATTTTTTTTTTCTTCAAATTTCTTTTGACTCAACTCTCAACATCATTATAACTAGCATACTCAAGTTCTTCTATCTTAGATATGCATGTGTATACTTGTTTCCGTATGAGATGTAAAACGTGATTGGAATGATTGTGTTGTTCGGTTTCTAATGTAGAATAGTAAGGACCCAAAGAAATGATTAAAAATCAAGAGCTTGGGTAACACTCACAACAAACCATATAGTGCGTGTTTACTATGTGAAATAATATGTTAAGTGTAGAGAGAATCTGGAGATTCGAGATAGTCTCGAAGGTGAGAAATGCCTTCTATTTATAGATAAGCAATTAGGGTTTGAGAATAAACCCCATAAGGATGATCAAACGGTTGTAGGACAGGACACGTGTTGATGACCCGGCGTGTAGACAATAATGTGGCAGCTCCTCCTTAGCTCGTACCAAGTTGTGCCGTCTCCTCTATTTTTGTTGGAGTGTCTCCCATTGTCGTGTGTCAGATAGTACATCTTGGACATTAGTGACAATTGGGAGACATTTGTCCCATGCGTATCCGTTACACGGCCTGAAAGGTTTTCCTAAGCTATATGTAGTATGGGAATGTAATTGGGCCTATCAAGTGTTGGTAATGGGTATTGCTAAGTGTTTATAATGGGCTTGATTTTGACGTATAATTAATGGGCTTGATGCCCTTATACGCTATTAATACTCGAAACAACTCATGGATGGCCATGTGACAAAATGACTTATGACTATCGTCATAGGATATGTGAGGTCTCAAGTTTAATTCGTGATAGGTGCAAACAATCCTGAAATGGCATGCCAACATTTTGAAAAAGAAGGGCTTTACTTGATTTGAATCTGTGTGACAGTGGGTTCAAATCCGTATACTAGTCCGCCAAAAAATCAAAAACTATGGTTAACAAAAAAAATACCATCGTGATTGAAATTAAAACGTACATAGAATTTTTATTTGTTCATGGAAGAAAAATACAACATTATACCGAGTCCTAAGCAAATGCAAATGTTTCACTAGCTTGTTGATCTTACACAACTGGTTTAAGAATAGAACAACACGAGTGTTGGAAAACCCGCGCGATGCAGCGGGATTGCTTAAAGGACTTATTTTGCAACGACACTTAACTCTTAGGGGTTGTTTTTGCCAAGTTGTGAAAGATTATTAATGTTAAAGGACTTACTTTGCACCACTTGAACCTCAGCTTTGTTTTGCCAAGTTGGCAAAGTTTGCATTGCACTGTTCATGAACGCTACTGTTCATGCACGTTACTATTCATGCCCCAATGTGTTTTAGTATATATATATAATTCCTAAGTCGTTAAACTTTAATTTATTTTAAATTTTACAGTAAGTATACCTCTGTTTTTTGCTGTCGCTGCTGCTGTCACTACACACTTTTATGCTCGGGAGAAAAACATACCAATAACTTGGTATTGGTACAGTACGGGTTGGCACCGAGCTCATCCCTAACCAATTCATTCATCACGGAAGCTTTAGATCAACAAAGAAATTGTGACTTCGTGCTTCACTTTTATTGTGGAGAAATGATGTCTCCATGCACAATTTTTGGCTCTCTTTATCACTACTACGGGTGAGCTCGGTTCCGACACCGCCCGGAACCGAGAGAGAACCGAATCGCAGGTCTAAAATTTGGTTCAGCTAGGATCGGTTCCTGTTCAGTTGCTCACCCCGACTTCGGTTTATATCGTATTCGTTTGTTACACTAGGGTTATAAGCATTCTTTTAAGGCTAGTCCCAGTCGTGACCTGGGACAACCTGTGTCATCCAGCGCCACGTCAGCTTTCTCTCTTCAGCGACCTGGGACAACCCGGATGCCCCAGTCGACGACCCAAGGAATTTAAAAAAAAAAAAAAAAAATCATTTTTAACATAAACTAAAATTTCATTAATAATTAAAATGTTACAATGCTAAATAAAAACAATATGAAATACATAAATTATAAATCTAATCTGAATGCTCCCCGCATGCAGAGTCATATGAGGGAGTACGAGAACCGGCAAATCCCTCGAAGCGAGCCAAATCTTCCTCGTCTAGCAGAGGTGCCCCCGGTAGCTCGAAGTTGGTAGTCGAAGTTGATGCACCAACACCATCGTTTTTGTTCTCTCGATAGCTCCAATTGATTTTGGTGCCGCGTTGTTCGTTATCTTTTGAAACACGGCGCCACAACTTGTCAGCAACCTCGCGATCTTTGCGGGCTTGATCTTTTAAAAATTTGTCGATCACAGCTTTTCGTTCAGGCGTAATGTCGTTGCAACTCTTGTAGTTTTGTCTCATCTGTTCCTTCTCCGCCTTCGCCTGGTCAATCAATTCGATGACGCTTATAATAGCGTTTTTTCGAGCCTCATCGTCGTTATTGCATTGATTTTGAACGTACACTTGCATATCTTCAACGGAATGGGAGAGACGGCAAGCCATAATAAATCTTGTGTTGAGAAGTATTTTGAGGTTGAATTGTGTTTGAAATTGTGCGTTAAGAAGTGTGTTTGAGATTGGTATTTATAGGATGTGAAAAGTGGTAAAGTTTAAAAAAAAAGTTTTTTTATTTTATTTAAGAAGGGTAAAACAAACGGTTGAAATCGAGTGAGATTTCAACCGATATCTCACTTTTTAAACCTCAACCGATCTAGCGACCCAAGACCCACAAACGTGACAACCGATTTGAAGATCGGTCGAGGGTGGAGAATTTTGGTGCCCAACCGATTTGAAGCCAACGAATGCGACCAGCCTAACATGCGTCACACGTTTGAAGAAAACTACTAAAACGATTATGTCATTTTTATGTAATGCTCAAATGCAATCATTTGCACAACTTGGTACAAAATTTTCACCAAAGTCTACATCAAATTTGTATAGTTATACTGTGATCCCAAAGCTTTGTTTGACCGAAGAAGTCAAAGTTAAATCTATGCCAAAACTACTCTCACTATAGACCATGAAAGATTATCGATCCATGGTTCAGCTCCATTTCTTATTAATCAAACAACAAAAGCAAAGAAACAACAATGGATACAAATAGATATTTGTAATCAACAACACTTGACTAAAGACCTCTGTATATTACCATTGGTTGTTCATCATCATAAATCGACCAATACACGAAGCTTGCATGAGGGTTACAGACGAATTAGAATGCAGATCCGGTGTTCTTGGTTTTTCCAAGCATTACATCTTTGGCTTCGTTAATTTTTGAGGCTAAGTAATGGCTGCCTCCGGCATCCGGATGGTTTGCAACCATTACCCTTCTATGTGCTTCCCTCACCTTTTCTGCTACCGCGCCTTCTCTGTCAAACAGGCCAAACAGATGTCTAAAATTTCCTTTCACTATTAACCTAATAAAAGAACCTAACAAGATTAAAGCCATCATATCGTGTATGACACATATAAATCTTAACAGCATCTACATTTTCTTTGATAGATAATTTTTCATATCCCCGACAGTATTGTTTTCAATAATGACACATAAAAGAATGTGTTATCTTAATCTTCAATAAAGGGAAGTTGTGTTACCTAACACCAAGGATTAGAGCGGCTTCCCGTCTAGTCATTGTTTGTTGGAAGCCTCCTTCATAGAACCTGCGTGATCTAGGCCTGGGTGGTCTTGTCTTGAAAGAATGCCAAGCCTGAATTCCATATTTACCAGCCATGGCTGCAGCTGCTACCGCAAGCCCAGCAATAAATGGGGTAGCCTGATACACACATCTAAGGCTCGTTAGCTTTTTGGAACAATATAAAGTTTCTTACAGAAAAGGGGATTCATAAACAGTCCTCAATTCATCCTAAAGTCCATTAATGCAAGATCTCTGTCAGACCCATTCTAATTAATTTATATAACGGGGTGTTTGGGATTGCTTATTTCGAACTGCCTACCTATTCAAATCTAAAGCAAACCAAACCAGTTTATTCAAACACTCAAAACCAATTATCTACTTAAGAGTATAAGTGGATAAGCACTTACATAAACAATCCCAAACACCCTCTTAATGTTAGTTTCCCGATTAAATAATTACATACATCAAATTTGAAGAAGAACGCAAAGGTACCAACAAAACACAAACTGAACTACTAAAGCATATAATTCAGTTGTCAGCTGAGTAACATTTTCGCTTAAATCCAACTGGACAAATCGCCATGTTTAAACAGATGCCCATCGCTCGATAAAAGTAATGTGCCACTTCCCAGAAACCCAAATAAAACCTAACTGAATCAAATCTCCAAGCAACTAACTCGAATCTCCCGAAAAATAAAACATAAACTGATAATTCTTTTGGTATATGGAATTCAAAAAAAAAAGTACAAAACTTTCTGACTTTTTGGCCGAGGTTTAAGACCGCAGCCACACAGAGCCAAACCACGTAAAGCCATATCCTTTTGGGGGGTGTTTGTGTCGGCTTATATAGCGGGCTTACGGCTTATTTAGTTTTCGGCTTATGTTTCATAAGCTCACTTATTGTGGCTTATTTTGAAGCATTTCAGCTTCTATAAGCTTATTATGACATGATAAGCTTATATAAGCCGAAAAGTTTCAAAATAAACCACAAAAAGTGAGGTTCTGAAACATAAGCCGAAAACCCATAAGCCCGCTATATAAGGCGAAACAAACACCCCCTTCAAAGCTGTTTATTATCCCAATTCATATAATTTCTCATTATGTGATAACTAGGGTTCATCAACTAGCAAAGTTATGCATAAAATGATATGTTGATACAGATCGAACTCATTTCTAGCACTTTAAAACTTATAGTCCATGTACCATTTCGTATTTCTTAAGGCAATTCGAACAGTTCACATATCGCATAAACCCTAACTCTAAAGTCATTAATTGGAATAAATAAAAACAAAAAAAACTATAAGAAAGAAATTAGAAGGAATATAATACTAACCATAATTAGCCGGTAACAATTTGGAGGTTGAAGACAATGTTTGCATCAAATGTTTTAGTTTAATTCTCGAAGATTCTACCTTCCTCATCCTTTTAGTTGGAAATTTCATATATACCCAAACATGCATTAAAAACATTGTATATTATGCATTCAACACTTGCACTTTGGGTATATATGAAATTAATCATGAAACTAGGGTGATATATGAAATTAATCCTAATAATAAAACCATCTTAACAGAAAACAATAATCAGTCAAACAAAGATTCATTCGATTTTCGTTTTGGACCCAACTAAAACAAATGGGCCTTTAACCCATTTCTGGTATATTTGAAGCCCGTTAAAACCTTTTAAAATGGTTTGTTAACTTTTGGTATTGACCCTACTTTTACATAACAGTCACATAAAATTAAACAGATAAAACTTTCCCTTAATTTTAAGGTGTTAAAGTAATATGCAAAACAAAACAAAAAAACTAAAAAAAAAAAAAAAAAAAAAATGTAATAAACAAGACCTAATCTATTTTTACCGTTTCTTTGAAAACCCGTCAATTTGATGAGTCGTTTAGCTAGTAGTTTAGTTTAAGTGGTCAGGTCTCTCAGAAATTTTCAAAGCTCGAACATATAAAGTCTTGTTAATGGCTTGAGCTAAGTTTAGACATTATAGCATATAAATGAAATATACTCCAATTTCTTTTCATAAGTTGATGCACTACATCACTTTATAACCTTGCATTTGAACTTACATTATTTTTCTTCAAACAAAAGAACTTACATTATTTTCATTAGATGTTCCTTATAAGTATATAGACCTATGAAAGGACATAACAAGCAAAAGTCGATATGTCCGAGTGGTTAAGGAGATAGACTTGAAATCTATTGGGCTACGCCCGCGCAGGTTCGAACCCTGCTGTCGACGATTTCTTTTTCCTTAAAGCATCTTTGTTTTTTTTTTTTTAATTTGTGATGCCCAAGGTTCAAGTACCCATATTATATTATCTTGTACGTGAATTAGTGTGTCCTAATGATTCCTTATCTTTTTTCAATGGGGTTTGGTAAAAGCACTCAAATCAACAAACCTTTGCTAAAACCCAACAAGGTCAAAGATACACTACATTAAATCCATCATTAAAGGTCGAATACTTTTACTAAAATATGTACTTATAATACCAAACATTCTAGTTATTCTAGATGTATATTGTTAAGTATAGAAGATATCTAGTAGATATAACAGAAGACTTATTCGGCAAAAGCACTCCCTTTTTCGAGGTCATAAAAACGTTTGTGCCGGAAGAATATGCGGACGAATCCTGGCCTCAAAATTACTGCATGTGAACACAGTGAACGGAATCAGGATGAGTCCCAGATCGGGACATTCATGAATTTTTATGGTATAATGTTAATTTTATTAGAACCACATTTTTTCATAGATGCACCCATTCCTCCTAAATTATGTTTATAGTCTTGTTTAGTTTATTTTAAATACAACTGGTCACTTTGTTTCCTCGTTCAGTACATGTGTGAAAATAATCTCCCACCACTATACTACGTTACTACAGTAGACCTGTTTGATGTTATTTTACTTTGTGCATCGCTAAATTGCTTTGTTAACATACTTGGTTAGTGTCTCGGGTTCAAGTTCTTCCCAAGTATTCCGTACTATTAGAGGTTTGCACGTTCATAAGGTGATACCCAAACTGTTAGACCCTCTTTAACATGTGCCCTACCTCATAAGTCTAAAAAACCCAATTATTCTAAACAATGTACAGTAAATGAAAAAGTTATTATTCAGTTATGCTTCCCGGCCCGACAAAGCAAGGTACTACTTGGTGTTCTTTTCAATGCCTTGGAATAAATTACTTTTTGTCACCCAATCATTTTACCTTTAACCATAAGCCTCTTGCACCACTTACAAGTTACAAAAAGAATCAAACAATACATGTGTGCCAAACTGGTACATCAAAAACTTGTACAAGACAAACAAAACAATAACAAGAAAATACTTTCTAAATACATACAAACACATAACTAGCAAACCATAAAATGATCAAAAATGAAATAAACAAGACACAAGAACAACACAAGTTAAAGTGACAAATAATTGTTTTAAGAATTTGATTCCACCACTAATTGCTCGGTGAACCTCTTTGTGGTGCGAGCAGGTGAACCTGTGAAGAAAAGGCGTTTCTTGGCTGACCCTGCCGCTGAACCCTTTTCTGAGGTGCCTTTCCTTCCTGACCCTAATGGGCTTGGACTCTGAACAGGACTAGCCATTCGGGACCTAGCTCGGGTGGACTTTGTTGCAGCCATGTAACTAGGAACAGCAGGAGACGAGTCAAGGCTCTCATCATCACGGACCGAGCTAGTGACACTGTGCCTCTTGTTCCTATCAGATTGCACGCTGTAATAGCTCCTTGAGTCATCGTCCACACTACCCTTTTGACTTTCTGGCCTTACCCTTGAACTAGATGACGGAGCTCTAGAGGGCGGTGTAGAGGGTGAGTAGCGGCTTGAAGGGCGGCTAACCCTTTTGGCCATGTCTCCACGCGGCGAATTATTGTCAGTCATGCTTTGAGTCTCCCATGGCCTGGCAGCCATCCAACGCTCTAGCCAACTCCATCCCCACTGAGGATTGTTTGGGTCCAAAAACGTCGGATTTGCAGACTTTGCAGAGTTCTTCCACATTTGCTGTTTGAATCCAAAATAAATAAGAAATAACACATCTTTATACATTATCAAAGAACACTTATTTTAGTTGGATTAGGCAATAGGAAATACCTGATGAGTATGTGCATAAGCCAATGCTCGCTCTCTACGAATAGCAGCCTCTTGTTTGCTTTGTAAACTGGCTTCGGTTTCTTCTTTAGATTTTCTAGTGTCATCCCATGTACTTCCCAACTGTAATCCCAAATTTAGATTCACAAAACGCGGAAAAAAATTTGAAAACAAATGAGAAAAACAATATTTGTGTGTGGATATTTTTTTTAACACTTACAGAGGATCTAAGGTTGTTGAGCTCTTTCTCATGCTTCATAAGGAGATGCTGTTGAAGAACTTTGTTTTCCTCGGACATACGAATTCGCCTTGACCGCACCTGAGACTGAACACGCGCCAATGTTTGCATACATTTTAATGTAGAGGTAGCTTGGCGTTTAACCGATTGGCCTTGAACTAATGATTTTAACCGGCCTAGCCCTCTCACAGCACGCATCGCCCTCCTTGCCTAAAAACATATATTAAACAATTTAAACCCAAAAATCTTTTTTGCTTTCCAATGTGGTAAAATAATAAAGTGAATTATTACCAAGTGTCCGCGATAAGCGGTTTGAATCCTGACGGCTGCAATTTCTTCGGTAGATTTACCAAATAAACGAGTGGCAGATGTCAAGCGAACAACCGCAGCGGCAGCATGGGCTGCTGCCACCGCGGCTTCTGCAGCAACAGCAGTAGCATAGGCGACTGAATACGCGTGTTGGCTTTGTTCATTCTCGGCTTTAGTAAGTATCGCTTCCTGCGTCGAAGGAGGAGAAGGAGGAGGGACAGAGTTCACTATAACAGTTTCTTTTGGTGCCAAATCTTTGTCCACATTCTTTTGCTTCCCAAACCAATACTTCTTAGAACTCTTTTTATGTGATTTCTATCATATCAAAAACTACATTAGCATTACATCATAACAATTAGTACTTTTGTGCAAAAAACTTAAAACACAAACCTTTTCTTTCTTGTCTTTTGAATCAGATGGAGTTAAGGCTTTCTTGACAGCAGATAACCATCTTCCTTTTTTCCCCATTTGCTAATCAAATCATCTTCAAAACAATGATAAATTCATTAAAAAAACATCAGAGAATATGTTCTAATGCCACAAATACACATATAACTAACAGTTAAAAAATATGTTAAGAGTTGCAAGCACCCAAAAACATACATAATGACATAACATGTTTTAAAACATTTTTGGGAAGAACAAAACTGTAACATCATCTTACACTTAACATTAAAAAATAAATAGTAAAACAGAAAGATACCCACATGAAATATCTTGAAACTAGTGGATTATTTAAGGTAAAAAAAAAGGTTTACATATACTACATTAGGAGTTACAATAATAAATGAAGTAATACCTGCAAGTGATGATCAAAGTTTTATGATTTTGTTGTTGAATATATAAAAAAAGTGGAGTGACACACAGAGAGAGATAGAGAGATCTCGTGACTGTTTTGTTTGAAAGGTAACGGACAGATGTGTTTTGATGCCAGTTTTGGTTATGTAGATAGATATCATGGGTTCATGTCATGTAACTACAACGAGACAACATGTCATATCTTTCTCTCTTAACTTATTTTAACATAATATAAATTGTATAATATTTAGCTTTGTTGTGAGGCAACATGCCACTTTCATATTTTCAGTGCCACTTCAACATCTTCACTTTTAACACCCACACTTTAAAACATCGGTTCACTAGTGGCGTGCCACTTTTCTCGATTCGTAACCCACCCACCCATAATCTTTTCAAACAAACTCAACGGGTATATTTTTGTTTTGTCTTCTTCCTCGTCACTTAAGCGGCGCATGTTGGAGTTTTTGCTATCGCCGATATGGGGGCGCCAAGGTGGCGGTGCCAATTCGATTGCCACGTCAGAAGTGGCGGATGTGTACATTGCTATACCCGATGCTCTGAGGATGTCAAGCATTAATAAATATTACTCAAACTTTAACATCACACGTGAATGCAAATATTTTCAGTTGTTAAACAGATGGTTGTGAGTTTAAATCCGGACACGAATAACTTTGAAATGGGACTATAACGTATGGTACACATTATTTTTTATTTGCAAACGATATCTTATGCTCTACAGATGTACATTTCTTACAAAAGGAAGAAAAATAAAAAATAAAAAAATTATTAACGGTTATGCAAGTTATCATTTATTTACTTTCACTAAACATAAAACTAGATAGATATTTATTTATGATCCATTGTGTTAGTAACTCAATATCTCTAGAAAAGAAAAAATAAAAAATAAAAACATCGACGGTTATGGTATATATTAAATTGTCATCACTCAAGCCTTTAATGGAAGTAGTTGAAGATATTTGAAGACATGAGGATGTCTTGTGTTGTAAGGTTTGTGTATTAATGTCCCATCACATGTTGGAGGCAGGTTTCTTCTTTTCTCTTTTTTTCTTAAATCATGATGATTAAGATGTTTATCTGCTCATTTAAATTAGAGTTAATTACATAAATGGTTCTTGTGGTTTGTCGGTATTACGCATTTGGTCCCTATATTTTTTTTTGCAGATCTTCTCTCTATGATTTTGGCCTAATACAGGTTTGGTCCCTTGACCGATATTTACAGCTTTACCGTAAAATGCTATCACCTGACTAATACGTGATGGGTATTATAGTCATTTCGATTTTTGGCGCTCTTTTATCTCTAAAAAGCCAATGAAAACCTCTTATTTCACATTTAATCCCTAGGGTTAAACACCACAACTAATCTCTGTAACACAATCAAAGCACCACACCTACTTTATCTAAACACAATCAAATCTTAATGAAACCCTAGGTTACTGATAGTGAAATCAAACCCGTACCATGATTATCGTAAATGTTTATACAACCCTTTTAGGTCGTTGATCTGTGATAATCGTCTTTTTGTGTTATCTAACTCTAAATCTTTTTTTTTAATGAACATGTAAGTTCCCAACGTTTTTTGTCTCAAGATAAACCATGGAGGTGCATTCACGAGTCCTTTTAAGATTTGTATAAGGGTGGTAAGGTAAACTGGATAGACACCATTGATTCAGATGAGTTTTCTATTAATGAGGTGCATTCAATGATGAAAGAGTTAGGTTATGAAAATGTTTCTATGGACTATTATTATAAGGAACCTAACACTGAATTAGATAATGGTCTTAGAAATTAGCCACTGATAAAGATGTATTGGAATTGATATTACATGTTGCTACGTACACGGTTATTGATTTGTATGTTGACCACTCTCTTCCACAAGCCCTTATGATTTTAGATAATGCTCTAGTAGTTGGATTGAATAATAAACCTAACAATACTGATGATGTAGTGCACACTGATGTTGATGATGTATTAGATGATGTAAGTGAGGATGAGTGGTTGAAGGATTGCTTAAGTAAGGTAGGTAGAATGAATAAGGATGTAGGGTAGTCAAGTAGGAATGTAGACAGTGTAGGTCATTCTAGTGGGAATGGTAAGGGTGTGAATGATAGGGTTCAATCCAGTGGGAGTAAGAGAATGTATGTAAATGTTAAAGTTAATGAACATGATAGGGATAAGTCTAGTGGTAATGAAGAATCTGCACATAATGAAGATGGGTCAGATAGTGAATACAGTGACTTCATAGTTGATGAAGAGAATATGATACATGATGTTGATGTGGATATGCAAGAAGTTAGGAGCAACATAGATGATAATGTAGAATGGGTGGGTTGTAAATATATTGTTGCAAATGTTAATAAGGACACATATGGTGAGGGTGTGAGAAATGAGGAATACGATATTGTTCATGTGGATTTTTATAGTGGTACTCACTCAGAGGGCGAGGGTGTGAGTAATAAGGCATTGAGGACATTGTCCAAAGTGAATAAAGCAAATGATGGCAACATTTGGAAATAGAACTTTTTCATAGGACAACATTTTGTCAGTAGTTGGCTTATAAAAGAAATGATAACTAGAGTGTTTGTTGAGCAAAGAAGAGAACTTCATTTGAAAGAATGATAAGTTGAGAGTTAGGGCAATACCCTGGGGACAATTACCCATTTTTTCTAAAACAGTTAGGCTAAATGATGGGCCAAATATTGGGCAAAATGATGAGCCAAGTGTTGCTGAGCCCAGTGGGTCTGCAAAGTGTAATGAGAATGTGTCAAGTAGTAAGACAAAGAAGAAAGGGACAAAAGAAAGTGTGACTATAAAGGGTCAAGAGAAAAAACAGTCAAATGTTGGTTCTCATCCTGTTTGTGCAAATCTTGGTTCTCAGCCTGCAAGTCAAACAAGTGCAGCAATTGTTGGTTCTCAACCTGCTAGTGCAAGTGCATCAAATGTTGTTTCACATAGTGCAAATGTTGGTTCACCAACCAGGTTTACCAAGTTAAGTGCAAATAGGTTATCACCAGGAAAACCAATCTAATTTGCAGTAATTCTTTTGTGTATGTTAAGAACCAGTGTGTGCTTGTGTTATTTTGTGTTTTGGTTGCATTAGTTAGTAAAAAACAATTGCAGTAGACATTTTGTTTAGGCTCAAGTTATATTATGTTGGGTTGCAGTAAACTATGGTGAAGTATTTTGTGCAAATACTCACCAAATATTTGCACCTATAAATGTCAGTCTACTTAAAACATTTGCAAATTGTTGAATGCATTTTGCTTTTGCTATTGAATATTTTGGTGTAAGTTGAAACTTTATAACAACATTCAATTCCACATTTTTTTTGAAAAATGATAACTATAACAGTTTGCTAACTTCATTCATTATCAAATAAAACACCCACTTCATTCATTACAGGTTCATATTTCAATACCCAAAATACAACCAACTAGAATTCTAGAACTTCCAAAATACAAGCTATATTCATTTAAAAACATACAATATAACAAAGATCAACCAACTGAGAACCAACATCTTCTTAACCCTTTTAGCTTCAACACTTTTTGGTGTACTTCTGCTTCTAGCTGATTCATCGAACGTAAGATACCAGGAATGATTTGCACAACTCTTGGACACATTAGTGGTTGTACCAATCAATCAACCTACACTATTTCAAAAAAGATAAGTTAGGTCAGATTAGGGTTTTTAAATGTAGGGGTTTTCAAATAAGATAACTTACAATCTTAAAACAACAATAAAAGCGTCTCCCTGGGTTGATTGGAGTCCATGATGTGTGAATGATTGATGGGGCTCCACATCTCAAGCATCCGTTCATTTTTAGTTTGTGTTTGTGATTTGACCGTTGGGTTTGTGTTTGTGATAGTGTTTGAGTTTGAGTTTGTGTTTGTGTGTGTTTATAAATAAAGGGACAACAAAAGCGAAATGACAATAATGCCCTCGTATTAATACACTGGATTAGCTAAATGAAGGTCAAACTAACATAAATATCGGTCAAGAGACCAAACTCGTAACGGGTCAAAACCTTGGGAAGAGGATCCGCAAAAAAAAGTATATGCATTAAATTTGTAATACTCGACAAACCACAAGGACCATTTATGTAATTAACTCTTTAAATTATAAGATTTGCTAACAACAATTCACAAAATTCGTAAATTGGTGGGAACACCTTGATCACAGGTTGATTTTGACACTAGTCATTGTCCACCTCAGAAGGGGAATAGCTCCGACAACTCTCATAGCCCATTGAAACACCAATTAAAGTGAGTCTGAGCCCGAGATTTCAAACCCTTAACCTTTAACAACACCTATAAGTTTATTGTTAGCAAATCCCTTAAATAATTAATTTGAGTCTATTGTTAGAATTGTTTGGGAATAAATTCTGAAACGCGAATAAAAAGTTACTGTAAGGAGTTGGTTTTCTGCCCATTATTCGCAACCAACAAATATTCAACGCCTTATAACTTCTCTAAATGTATCATGGGGCTTGTGGTCTAGTGGTAGAAGCTTAAGCAATTAAGCGAGCCACAAGTGAGAGTAGTACCGGGTGGGTGACCTACCGGGAAGTCTTCACTTGTGGACCACAAGCTCTGTTGATATTAGGCAATGAAGAGAGAAGCACTGTAAGCCATTAGTTCTTGCGAGGTTAGAATCCGAAGCGGCCGGTTTTCATCCGGGATTACTCGGCGAATTATAATCGTGTGGGCCCAATGCGGTTTCGGGCGGGACGCCGTTAAAATCCTCACTACGTCGGCGTGGACCGGTTAAAACAACATAGTCTGGGTATGTGGTGGATGAGGCTCGTAAGGGTAGGTGCGACTCTAATCCAAAAATGAAAGTCATTCGAAAAAGCGAAACTTAAATGTCATATCATATTCAACCAGCAAATATTCAGCGCCTTAGGTAGGGCCGGTGGGAGGTCGGTATCAATGGGTATGTTAGGGTAGTGCGGGTACACTGTTCCCACTACTTGGTGCTTGAAATGGTACCAAATCGAGCTCGAAGCCGTCGAATACCAACCTTTTCTTCTATATTTTTTTTTGTCTTTTGTGAAAGGTAGTATTAGGGTAGTATCGGGTACCACTCCGTCCACTTGGGGTAGTGTTAGGGTAGAATTGGGTAGTTTTGAGTTGGAGGGTTTTTATTGGATAGAGGTGAGGTAGCAGCCAGGGTATTAGGGTACCACTCCCTTCTCCCTTATAACTCATTTCTATAAGAATATTTTAGTATTTCAATAAATGTCATATCATATAATAATACGATAATGTTGCTGTTTGGCAGCCCACAAATAAATCTAAAAGATGCTTCTTTCTTATATAGATGCATCTTGAAAGGGTTCATTGTCTCTTAATCTCAACAAGTATATATTCTCAACTTTTGTGAAATTGATTTGTCAACTTTCGAATAACTCATTTGCAAGAAATTAAGTTTAGCTAGTTTCACAACCATAGTCTTCATGTCTCTTTCATTCTACTTATTGTTTAGAAATCAACTTGGCATATGTATATACATTATTTCTCAAAACTGTGACCCCAATGCATTTACTACTACTACGTATAAAACTCAAATAAGCAAAAACGTTGTAACACCAGGCCTACAAAACTAAATTATTACAGTAGTAGTAACTATCAAATAGCTGGTGCCCTCTCCCACGGGTTATTAGTCATTCCGCTCACACCCAAATAAGTATCATATAAGATCATTTGATCTTTTCAAATATTTATAATGATAATGATGGTATCAAAATTTTACTAAACATACATCGTCTAAATTCGAAACAAGATTAGTTTGTATTAAAACTGAAGTCCTATTATAGAATAATAAAAACTTGTTACCTAAAAACTTTGTAATTTTTTTTATTAGTTTGTAAACTTTTGAGTAAAACTTTAAGGCTTTGCTAATGACAATTTTTAGTGTTGTGAGTAGAACGATGATTTTTATTACGAGTACAATTGAATCCTAAAAAAGAAATAATTCGATCATAAAAGTGTTTGTACTTTGCGTAGTATATCGAGACTTAACTATCTCACAATATACGCTTCACAAATCATCTCACATGTTCTAAACATGACTTAAACTCAACCATTTGATTAAAGAGCTTCTCACACAACAAGAGATACTATTAGGACACAAGCCCTTTGATGACTTTAACGGATTTTATTAACCTTTTTTGAGTATTGTCGTCCAATAATAATGATTTGTAGATGACTATGTAATACATTTCATTTTTTCCAAAACCAATAAGTATATCCAAAGCTTTATTCCGCAAAAAGTGTAGATTGGTGGGAACATCTTGATCTCGGGTGTCTTTTGGCACCAGCCATTGTCCACCCCACAAGAAATAACTCTGGCAATTCTCTTGGCCCAGAGGAGCACCACCTGGAGTGAGACGAGCCCAGACTCGACCCCCGATATCTTATTCCAGAAAATCTCTCCGGTGTGCCTATAGGTTTTGCGGAAGCGAATACTTATCTGAAGCAAATGGCAAGGATGAGACTTAAACCCGGATTTAATGATTCATTCTCAAGCACGATAGCTCCACCTATTAGACTAATGCTCCAGTTGTTATTGTCCAATAATATATTGATTGCAAATGTTAACATTATTCATTGGTGTGTAACTTTGGAGTGCAATATATTGATTGCAAAGCGTTTAAATTTTTTAGATATTCTTGTACACTTACGCACCAAGCACGTCTTTGTGTACGAATATGGTGATACGATATTACATCCAAATTGATTTAAAAACTTGTGAATAAAATGTTGTACAAGGCAAAAGGAAAAAACTGATATTAATTGGCTTAGCCCAATTGACTTAAGTCCACCCTACCACTAACATTGACAAACAGCAAAGTCAACTAGTTGAAAACTTAGAGGTGTTGTTGTGTTACCCACAACTTAATTTACATGCACCCCACTTTGCTATACTTGACTACTTCCATCTTTAACTAATTCAAAACATGTAACTAATTTTATTCAAATCAAGTTTTGCATCCTTGTAGCCTTGTAGCAGATAACAACACATCAAATGGATTGTGTCCCAATAGTATCTAAACTTATGCGAGAAAATACCCAATCAAATAGTTATGGATTCAAATCTTGCTTAAGACGTGTGTGATAGATTTGTGACGTAAATATTATGAGATACTTAATTACAATTGAAGAAAAAATAACTAGTTTTGTACACTAATTAAATAGATAGGAATATAATTTTGATTGGTCTACAAATATGACAAAAGGAGAAAAGTTATTTGAATGTTGCAAATAGAAACTTTATTTATATGGTTGTTGTGCCCTAAATTTTACCTAGACTATGTCAACCTAACAAATTTACGCTAGCATTTAAGTGTTTTAGTTCATCGGTGTTTCAAAACAGAATTGAATGTGGTGTTGAGTTCAGTTTTATTAGTTATAACTTATATTGTGACAACAAATCACATCGGTCAAGGTTAATTATACATTGTGCACTATACTAACTTGATGTGTTTGGAACTATTGTGAGAAGTCATTTTCTGTTTAATTTAAGAAAACTGAAATAAAGTTGGTTAAAGCACACAAGTTTACGCATATTTTAAGCTCTTAAGGGGTGTTTGTTTAAGCTTATTTAGAGGCCTTGTGCATAGACGGAGTATTATAGGGGCAGGGGTGGCCATGCTCTTTCAAAAATTTATGCCCTCTTTGTAATTTATTTAGTGATTTAGTGTTAAAGTTTTTGCTTTTACAGTTTGGCCTCTGTGAAATTGAAATTTGTTATTTCGGCCCCCTAACAAATTGGTTCAAGCTCTCTCCCTGGCCTTGTGAGCTTATTAGCTTATATAACAAAAATAAGGTGTTGTTTGATAAAACTAAATGATTTAGTGCTGAATGGTTTGAAGGCTCTGAATGATTTGAAGACTCTGAATCAAACTGATTCTGAATGAAAACACGTTGTTTGGCAAGAATTCTGAATAAATATATCCGACTACAATTAACGTTGTAATTTATGTGATTAATTACATTTTTCACTTATTAGTTTTTATAAGATATTTTATAAAATAGATTATTTGTTATAACGTTTATTATTTTTGTTAGATTGGTTAAATAATTAGCTTTGTTAATAATATTAGCTCATATAGTTAGAAATATGATTGCGCTTATGTTACATAAATCAACAAATTTTGAATAGCATAAATCATGAGATAAAAATATTACGCTAGAAGCAAATTAAGAAATTCAAGATGATAAATATAGATCGGTATAAAAAAATACACGAGTGCAAGTGAGATTGGTATATACTATTTTATTGTAACAAATAAAATATATGAGTATAGAATTATAAAGGTGGGGCTCTAATAAAGGTGAAATCATGTATACGCTGGCTACTAAACTATTTAGGAAGGCATTTATGCTTAGCCATTCAAAGCCCAATGAGATAATTCAATGGATGGGTTTATTTTGTCAAACAACTTTGGTACTGACCGACTAGGATTTTAACATTGAGTGACTAAGTTTATATATTTGGGCTTATGAGTAGGGGTGTTCATCGGTTCGGTTATCAGGTTAATCGGTTATTCGGTTCGGTTTGTTCGGTTAATTATTTTTCTGGGCATAATCGAAAACCGAACCGAAAATATCTATCGTGACCAAACCGAACCGAGAACCGAACGAGAAGTTGATTCGATTATCTTTGTCAAAACCAAAACGAATTTATATATTTTTTTAATTTAATTAAATAGATTTTTGGCAAAAAAAAAAGAATTATTTCAAGCATAATTTTTTTTTATATTAGGATAAAATTTTAATGCACTTTTTGTATATATAAATATATTAATATATATATATATATATATTAAATGCATAAATTGTTTTTATATATAAATATATATAGTAGGGATCTAGTGAGAAGTAAATTAAAATAAGAAGTGGTGAGAAGTGACCAAAACCACGCATTTCAGATGCAACGACATGCATTAGATGCATTTCTATTCATATAGATGCAACATCTTGAGTTTCGAAAGTTAATTTGATGTATAGTTGGTGCAAATTGATTTCGCATGATTTCGTGCTTGAGGAGGAACAAAAACAAGAGAAATCATGAAATTAAATGCATCTAATATACGCGTATCTGATTAAAAGCTAGAAAGCACACTATGGTGCGTTATAATGCATCTAAGATTATAGGGATGCATCTAATTTAGGTCGGTGCATCTCGGATTTGCGGTTATAGTTCTTCTTATTCCTTTTTATTTTAAGTAATCTTCTTATTTGATCCTAACTCTATATGAGTAGGGATCCAGTGAGAAGTAAATTAAAATGAGAAGTGGTGAGAAGTGACCAAAACCACGCATTTCAGATGCAACGACTTGCATTAGATGCATTTCTATTCATATAGATGCAACATCTTGAGTTTCGAAAGTTAATTTGATGTATAGATGGTGCAAATTGATTTTCATGATTTCGGCATGTGCAGAGGAACACAAAACAAGAGAAATCATGAAATGCATCTAATATATATGTATGTGCATCCGATAAAAGCTAGAAAGCACACTATGGTGCGTTATAATGCATCTAAGATTATAGGGATGCATCTAATTTAGGCCGGTTGCATCTCGGATTTTGCTTATAGTTCTTCTTATTCCTTCTTATTTTTAAGTAATCTTAATTTGATCTAACTATATGAGGAAAGGGATCCAGTGAGAAGTAAATTAAAATGTGAAGTGGTGAGAAGTGACCAAAACCACGCATTTCAGATGCAACGACTTGCATTAGATGCATTTCTATTCATATAGATGCAACATCTTGAGTTTCCAAAGTTAATTTGATGTATAGATGGTGCAAATTGATTTTCATGATTTCGGCATGTGCAGAGGAACAAAAAACAAGAGAAATCATGAAATGCATCTAATATACGTATGCGCATCTAATTAAAAGCTAGAAAGCACACTATGGTGCGTTATAATGCATCTAAGATTATAGGGATGCATCTAATTTAGGTCGGTGCATCTCGGATTTGCGGTTATAGTTCTTCTTATTCCTTCTTATTTTAAGTAATCTTCTTATTTGATCCTAACTCTATATGAGGGAAGGGATCCAGTGAGAAGTAAATTAAAATAAGAAGTTGTGAGAAGTGACCAAAACCACGCATTTCAGATGCAACGACTTGCATTAGATGCATTTCTATTCATATAGATGCAACATCTTGAGTTTCGAAAGTTAATTTGATGTATAGATGGTGCAAATTGATTTTCATGATTTCGGCATGTGCAGAGGAACAAAAAACAAGAGAAATCATGAAATGCATCTAATATACGTATGCGCATCTGATTAAAAGCTAGAAAGCACACTATGGTTATAATGCATCTAAGATTATAGGGATGCATCTAATTTAGGTCGGTGCATCTCGGATTTGCGGTTATAGTTCTTCTTATTCCTTTTTATTTTAAGTAATCTTCTTATTTGATCCTAACTCTATATGAGGGAAGGGATCCAGTGAGAAGTAAATTAAAATAAGAAGTTGTGAGAAGTGACCAAAACCACGCATTTCAGATGCAACGACTTGCATTAGATGCATTTCTATTCATATAGATGCAACATCTTGTGTTTCGAAAGTTAATTTGATGTATAGATGGTGCAAATTGATTTTTATGATTTCGGCATGTGCAGAGGAACAAAAAACAAGAGAAATCATGAAATGCATCTAATATACGTATGTGCATCTGATTAAAAGCTAGAAAGCACACTATGGTGCGTTATAATGCATCTAAGATTATAGGGATGCATCTAATTTAGGTCGGTGCATCTCGGATTTGCGGTTATAGTTCTTCTTATTCCTTCTTATTTTAAGTAATTTTTTTATTTGATCCTAACTCTATATGAGGGAAGGGATCCAGTGAGAAGTAAATTAAAATAAGAAGTTGTGAGAAGTGACCAAAACCACGATTTTATGCAACGACTTGCATTAGATGCATTTCTATTCATATAGATGCAACATCTTGAGTTTTTAAAGTTAATTTGATGATAAGTGCAAATTGATTTTCATGATTTCGGCATGTGCAGAGGAACAAAAAACAAGATAAATCATGAAATGCATCTAATATACGTATGTGCATCTGATTAAAAGCTAAAAAGCACACTATGGTGCGTTATAATGCATATAAGATTATAGGGATGCATCTAATTTAGGTCGGTGCATCTCGGATTTGCGGTTATAGTTCTTCTTATTCCTTCTTATTTTTAGTAATTTTCTTATTTGATCCTAACTCTATATGAGGGAAGGGATCCAGTAAGAAGAAAAACTAAAATGAAAAGAATAAGAAGGATTTCTAGCCACACATTTCAAATAGGGAGGAGAATTTTAAAGGGAGATGCATCCATTTTTATAAATGCATCTGAAATGAGTGGTTGTAGTTTCTTCTTATCATTCTTATTTTAATTCTTCTTCTTATTTGATCCTAAATATATATATATATATATATATATATATATATATATATATATATATATATATATATATATATATATATATATATATATATATATATATATTTATGTAAATTTGGTTTTCGGTTTAGATAGCCAAAACCATATCCAAACCGAAAACCAAATTTTTAGTTCGGTTCGGTTCGGTTTTGACAAATTCGGTTCGGTTAAAAGTTCGGTTCGGTTCAGGTTCGGTTTTCGGTTTATTCGGTTATTACCCAACCCATGAACACCCTTACTTATGAGCTTATACGAGAAGGTTTTGATAACCTCAAACTTTGTGGCTTATTTAAAGAGGGGTGAACTTATATAAGAATAGTACTAGATGAATAACCGGAAAAAGCGACGGTGTATAGCGGCAAATAATTATACTTACAAACTTTGTGGCTTGGTGTGACCTTGCGGGTTCATTTTTGTAGTCTTTGCAAGAAAGAAAGTTTATGGGTTAAAAACAAAAAAATTATAACTTTGATAAATAAATTGTATTTATACTATTAAATTAGTGGTTGATGTTATTACCATTTTTAATTCGTGTTGTATATATAGCATAGATGTAAGTTAATTATTTAAAGGGGTATTTTGAGGAATCAATTTTACTCATTTCTAAAGATTTTAAGTTATCAATAATAGAAAATTTTGTTTTATAAGTGATAGAGATATAAAGAGTTTTGCTAACCACAACCCTATAAGTTGTGGTTAATCTTACTTATTAAAAAATAAAGAATTAATTAACATCAAATATTTCATATTTAACAACATTAACTATAATTAATATTCATTAAATATGTATAAATATGAAAATAATGAATTAATTAAATATCATTTTCACACAAATAATAATGTTTAACCAACCACCCCATTTGATGAGCTTTTATACCCTCATTTGATGAGCTTAGCCAAACTTATAAATAAAAAATACTTTTATATCTTCATTTGATGAGCTTAGTCAAACACTCCTTTAAATATGTACATGGGCATGGGATTTTAATTCAAAAAGTAGAGGTGTGCATGGTTCGGTTTGGGTCGATTTTTGGCTAAAACCGAAACCGAACCAAAATGTTCGGTTTTTGTAGAACCCAAAACCGCAACCATTTGGTTTTTGGCGGTTCGGTTTTTTCGGTTTGTTATCGGTTTCGGTTCGGTTTTTCGGTTTATAACCGTTAATATTTGGGTATGGTCAAATTATACTAACAAACTTATTTTACGTACAAAATTAGTTATTATTCTTTACTTTTTTTTCAATCTAAGCATAATAATGTTTATTGCATAATTCTTCAATTACAAACATATAAATGAGACATATAAATACAAGTGAACATACACGTAGTATAATCATTATCGAATACTTATTGATATATTCACACAAAATACGCGATACGACAAACACTCATATAAATATAAACGTTAAGATAAATATATAATAAATTCACTCACAAAATGAATATGAATTTATAAATTTGATTTATTTAGTTATTTAATCATATTATATTAATTAGATATTATTATATAATAAAACCGGTTCAGTTCGGTTCGGTTTTTGGACGAAAACCGAAACCGAACCTCATTTTTCGGTTTCTGAAAAAGTAAAAACCAAACTATCGGTTTTTAGTTTCGGACGGTTTTTTTGGTTCGGTTTTTTCGGTTTTCGGTTCGGTTTCGGTTTTTTCGGTTTGTTTTGCTCACCCTTATTAAAAAGTCATTGATTTCAAATCCACAAATTTTTTTTTCTTTGAACTAAAATCCATATTATAATATATTATAAAGATGGAAATTGGCTACCACAATTAAGGAATTCTTAACCCCTAAGTTATTTTTTAATGTTGCATTCTATTGGTCCGTTTGAAGTGATTTATGTTGTAACAGTAGACAACCTAACCTTTGGCATTATGCCATTGGTCCAAAGTCGTTTCAAAATTTACTGTGCACCAATAATCCACCTTAATTACCCTGTAATAGAAGTTCAAAGCTGATTATTGACCAAATGCACCTAATGTGTACAATTTAACATCCACCATACAAGTGGCCATACCCCATGGTTTTTCTGCAATAGAACTTTCTTGGTAGTACTCAAAATTTCACTTGATCTTTATCTTTACAAACCAATATCACAAATCAGACAAACCAAAAGGCGTAAAACAAAAAGGAGAAAAAAAAACGAAAAAAAAAACTGTATCCAGACTTATATTCAACCATTACGTCACAGATACGTGATTGAAGCCATACGAGTAGATCTTTGTAAGATAGGTAAGTTTGTGTAACAATTTTAGGCTTTAACTTTAATCTAATTCTTTGTTTTTTGTTTTCTATACAATTGTTGTTTCATCATAAATTTAAAAAAAAAAAGTTGTCGCTTGGTGTTTGATGTGGTGGTTCATGGCTACCATGTGTTTGATAAAAGTACTAAAACAATTTTGTTTGTGGTAAGTTTATTTCATATGGATTGGTTGGTTTGGATTACATGTGAAGAAACGAAAGTGCTATATCTACAAAATCATCAATAGCATTACATCACTAGGTAGGATGACATAAAAAATCACATGGATCATTTTGGGCACTTTTTTTTTAGTTACTCATAATGAAAACGCAACCGAAACAAAAGTAGCATTATCACAAGGATATGGCTATATGTGAAACAAGTTAGTGCGTTATCTCTCGAAAATCATACTTTATCTCTTGCATTAGCGAAATAGTCATCTACGTTACACGAATTGATGAAATTTAGGATGTGTTGGTTTACGGGGTTAGTTCAGGGAGTTGGTTTAGAGAGTCGGTTCAGAGGGTGCTAAAAGTTTGGTTTAGTAATCACCTTCCTTTTTGTAAATGTGGTCACAATTTCGAATATTGCAATACGGAATACTTTTGCATCTTTTTATCGATGAACCCATTTTAAATAGGTAGAAATAGATATCTGATAACAAAACTAATTTGGCTTAGTGTTAGAATTTGCCACTTTAATTATTGAGGTTACATGTTTGAAACTTGCTATAGGAAAAAAAAGATTCAAAATTTTGGTTTGAAACTAGCTGGTACAACCAGGGGTCTAACAAATTTAGAGTAGCTCACATTCTTCCTTCTTTTTGATTATGAAAATTTGTATCAGTTCATCAATACAAAAATAAATAAGATTTACATAGGTTGTTTGTTTGTTTTCTCAAATTTTATTTCGTCTTCTTTTCATATGTAACATAAACGATAACTATCATTTGATTTTTACACATATCTGCCCCTTTACAGATCTTCGGGTGTTATTTGTTTTATAATGTGAATGTGATATATTGGAGGATATTTTGTGTGCTACAAAGGAGTGGTACTGACTACAGTAAGAGGTTCAAGCCATGAAGTACCAAGCTATCAACCGGAAAGAACTCAGTAATGATCTCAACATTTCTTCAAGGGCTACTTCCTCCAACCGTTGATTAGCATAATCAAATAAATCATAGCCTGGTAAACAACACTTCACAATAACAGTATTTGGGAGTCCAACCTTTTGTATATTGACGCCAATGAGACAATTAAGGATGCCTCACTTAAAAAATAAACCAATGGACTGATATTAAATTTTTGCTAACAGTAATTACATTGTCTCTTCTCCAATGGACTGATGTAAAATTTTTGCTAATCTTAAATATATCACCATAATGAGTCAGTTCGCTTTATGTTGGATGTACATTCGTACCATTTTATTGTCGGAATGAAAATGTCGCAACAAACTAATCTCAATATTCTCATAAACATAAACACTGCCGCCTCGCAGGAACGCGCGGGCTAACCTGCTCGTTTCTATCTAACTAATGAAATATTCTTAGTTCTTCTAGTTCTTCTCAGACCTCAACATTATTCAGGCCCAATTACGTTAGTGGGTTCGTTTTGTAGTCGTTGACTTGTTGGCCCATGCGATCAAAAGATTTGCACCGGATTAATGAAAAGGAAAATGATTGGGAGGCCTAAAATGTGTGACTAATTGTGTGCCTAATAGATGTGTCAATTAATTATTGGTTTGAGAAGAAGTGAGTCCCCCTGCTGTCCCCAATAGGATGTTGACACATACGTTTAGGCATATTATTAAAAGATTCGAGTTAGGCATCCCAATCAAAACGCTTAATTTTAAGCGCATCAAATATAATTTAATCTTCCACATGAAATCAAGATTACTGATTTTGGTTAGTTGCACTGGAAAAATGAGGGAATAACTCCCGGGTCAAATTACCCAGTTCACTAGTTTACTTGGATTTCATTTGAGAATTAACCCACTAAAAATCCCGGCTAAAATAACACAATTATTTGCATTTTTTTTGGACCTTGGTTGCCTCTGCGAACCCCTCTTATAAATCACGGACCCTCATTCGAACCCTGACAGCAAATTCTGAACCCCAATCGAACCCTACCGACCACTTTTGAACCCGTTTTCAAACCATTCCAACCATCTTTTAACCCTCATTTTAACCATTCCAACCACGTTTAAACCGTCTCAAATTCAAAATAACCCTCGTTCTATCTATCCCTCCAAACTCAAAATTAAATTCATGAAATCTTCAAATTCGATGCTTCAAAAACCCAAAAAACAAAAAATTAGTGATTCTGGATGGTGCGCAGATTTTTACCTCTATAGCATGTCACGAAATGATCGACTTGGCCCAGAAAAATAAAAAGAATCATAGTTGTACAAGATGCGAATTCTTTAGAATCTCGCAAGACTTGAACCCAAAATAAAAAACCAAACATTACCGCTAAAGTGTTACTGTAATAACAAAATGTTCCTTTGTGTTCTTTCTAAATAAGTATCACTAAAAGTTCTAACATGTGAAACATCCAATATTATATATATATATATATATATATATATATGGGAATAGCTTGGCTACAATTTTTGTAGCCAATTAGTACAATCTTTCATAAAAAATACACTAATAATAATTAGAGACCAAGAGAATCAGGCCTACAAAATAATGGGACCCATATTTTTTTAGTACAAAATTAAATAATGTAATAATTGTACTAATATATTCCCATATATATATATATATATATATATATATATATATATATATATATATATATATATATATATATATATATATATATATATATATATATATATATATATATATATATATGGAATATATTAGCTACAATTTATCAGCTAATTTACAATTTTAGGCTAAAAATGGGTCCGAATCATTTGTGGGTCCCTGATTTTCCCTCGGGCCCCGAATCATTGTATGTGTATTTATTGTGAGGAGTTAGGTAGTTGGCTACAAAAATGGTAGAAGCTATCCATATATATATATATATATATATATATATATATATATATATATATATATATATATATATATATATATATATATATATATATATATATATATATATATATATATATATATATATATATATATATATATATATATAGAAATTGGTTCTTTTAAAAAGTTGATCTTGGTGGAAAAGTGAGAGAAGTGATCTCAACCATTAGATCACCCTCCTTCCTCCCCTTTTTCACACCAAACTATAGGGACCTTATTGTATTTTCCTTCATTCTTTAAGGGAATGTTTTATAAATTCGCACCTTTCATATTTAATGCCTAATTTTTTTCATTTTTCTTTTTCTTCTTCTAGATCCAAGACCGAACTATTTTCTCCAGATTCACGAAATCACGACCATGAAGATTCACGAAATCATCTCATCACGAAGTCATATCGCGGTTATCGATTCAATAAGGTATGTAACTGATTTCGTTATCGATTCAATCGTGTTATAATATTCAATATCATTTTATCATATTTAATCAAATCGAAGATCAAATTAAGGTATGTAACTGAACTTGATTATAGATTTGTTATTTTTGCTACTTAAAATCAATTATAAAGCTTATATATTGATTGTTGTTGTTTTATCAGAATGAATTGTTGTTAATATTCAGTTAGGTTTTTACTTTTATGCAATTTGATTCGTTAAACACTATCTTTGTTTATAGATGTAACGATTTTCAGAGTTTATTGACATCATTCATTGTATAGAATAGCTACTTTGAAACGAATTTGAGAAATAAATACATGGAAAACATGTTTACATATGATGCAGCACACCAAATGTTTGATAAAATGCCTGAATGGGATTTTATAACTGCGATGCACTAATTTTTCATAGTGATGCCCTAATTTTTGTGAATATATTCTAGTTACCATGGATGCGTTAATTAATTTAGGCAAGAGGATTTTAAATTTAGATGAACACACTCGCTAAGACAATTGTATGTATCACCACGTCATCATACCATGTGCTACGACGTTAGGTTACAAGTTGCAAGAGGAAAATTTGTTTTGTCGAGTAGCGAAGTCAAATAAGGATACATGATATAGAATAGCTCTTTGACAAATTTGGCATTTTTTCAAAGAACTTATTTAAATCGATCTTGACTTAGTTGAAATAGGCTTCCTATTCACACTTATTTAAATCAGATCTTGAGTGAGGAAGTGAATAGTATCTCCACCAATCTTCCTCAAGTGACAAATTACCATGGAGGATCTACCTCACTTCTACGACAAAGCACTAGAAGGACTATGGTAGTTGTGTTGTACCTTATTTGCTTTTTTTTATGATGATTAGCAAATATTTTAAATGCCTATTCGAGTACTAAACTACAAATTTGTTGTCTGAGTATCAGAAGTCAAATCAAGACACATCCGGTAGAGCTTCGTTTGATTTATGTCTGAAATTCATTCACTTGACCAAACGGGTGCACTAAAGTGACTAAATGATGCACTTAAGTTCATCAAACAGATGCACTTAAGTTCATCAAACAGATGCAGTAAGTTTGTTGGCTTTTTGGAGATATTCGCTCATATGATTACAACCGCTCAAGTGAATAAACGAAAATGCAAGTGTCCGGAATGTTTATCACAAATGCATATAGTTTCTACGATCTTCTACTTGTATGTTTGACGGATGTTGTCCGGAGTGGATGCTAAAGTGCATAACCTACTACCGAATAACATGGAATGTTCATACATAAAAGTTACCCCAATTTTGAAATCTAGCAAAGGCATTGGTTTTGAATAAGTGTAACAGATAAGTAAATAATACCATTTACATCTTGTGTTGTAAACTCCCTATAGTAAAGAAGATATAAAATTTGTATAGATCTTGTATATATTAGTATCGTTCTAAATATAAATTGACTTCAGATTCAAGATTTCATTATAATAAAGTTCCATATTCTATATTTGTGGTTTTAATATAAATATGTTTCTTTATCACATTCATTGCTTTGAAATGTTGTTATCAGTTGATGATGTAACAAGTGGTATCTCCGTAAAGTCTTTCTTTGAAGGCTCGTCAACTTGAATCTTTGCTTGGTCGTTAACCGTGTTTTTCTTATCATTGTTTGGAGCCGCCTTTTCTTCAATTTCATGAACCTAAAATTATTGCACTTTTTTTTTTTTTTTTTGGATACAAACGGATGAACTAATTATATCAAACGGATGCACTAAATTTACTCAAATAGATGCACTAAAGTGCCTCAAACATAAGCACTAAAGTAATATATGAGAATGAACACATCCATTAATGTAAATAATAAAAGAATGCACTGAGTGTAATGGAGATGAAGGGATAAAGGCAGTATATTAAAAAGAATATATTTCTTGTACGATTAGGAGTAAAAAATATCAACCGAAAAATATAGTTGAACTAAAAATATCAATAAACATACAAATAAATAAGTAGTCATGTTATGAACGAATTAATCTTATTATAAACTTAACTTGCCAATCAGAATACAAGAGATGCATTTTGCATTGATGAGTGATGCTACAATAAGAATACAACATCTCCTAAGATAGAGTAAGCTAAACAAAACTGTCAAAAGTATTTTTACAAGCTAAGCATTGACTATCTTCAAATTCTTGCAATTTCTAAAACATCCAGAGAAGCCTATCAAACCATTTACCTTTCGATGCCTATAAAGTCGTCACCTTGTAACAAATCATCAACGTTCAACCAAGAAGAAATGTCATATTCTCGTCTGACAAAATCATCTTCGTCACTAAATTCATCCATTCCGTGAAAGTTGAGATAGGGACATGTCAAATGTATATTTCTAAATAGAACCTGAATTAGTTGAACAATCATTATGAGTTGAACAATCATTATGTAATATTCCATACAAATGCCTTATTTTTTCAATACATATGCCTTAAAATGTACACAAATTAGTATATTGACAAACACCTTGCTAATAATCATCATGCAATATTTCATACAGATGCCTTATTTTTCTAATACAGATGCACTAAAATTGTATAGAAATTATTATATTGCCAAACACCCCAATGTTTACTACATCGTTGGATAATCCTTATGCAATATTAAACAATTGTAACATATAATGTTGATGCACTAATGATAACACGATGCAATAAGATATTATCCTTTGGCAATCTTGGCGGAGTCCACCAATGCCCATTGTTAAAGACTATAATGAAGGCATTATAGTTTTAGTATCCAACTCCCTTTAAATAACGTAATTAAAAAGAAAATAACATGTCAAGATACCTCAAGAACAGTTGTAACTTGAAGTTGCGCATAAGGCAAGTCGATTGAAATCCATTCAAATTTAAAACTCATCAATGTAACCTTTGGTCATTAACACACTTTGTATTCCGACACCTCTACATTATTTGCAAGCATGTTGTGTAGACCTATGAAAAATCCTCCTGTATAACATAAAGTAATAATTGTTATCAGAATGTTGCATTTCCATGTTTTCTTTTCTAAGTGTATGCCAATAAATGAATTAAACAGATGAGATGATAAGTCACTATCAAAATGGCGAACCACGGGCCAACACAAAGAGCATCAATGTCAAATCTGAATTATATACCTACACAAGTTTTGAAGAAAAATTTGAGCCAAATAAAATCTTGCTAAAGCCAAAAATGAAAAGATAAGTAACATAAAATGTAAACTACACCAAGACCATAAGATCCATATGTCAATATAGTTGTTGAGGCAGTCTATAGAACCCACCACTTTTTATAACTTTATAAAGATTTAAAATTGTTGCAATACCTTTAACTCTCTATTGTTAAGCTCTTTAATAGCGACAATAGCAACCAACTCTTGAAACCTGAAGGTCACAAAAGCATAGCCTTTATTCTCAATTAAGTCTTTACCTCTCATTATATGGACCTATTACACGTTAAATAAGATTAAAATACATATAGAGCAATATAATTTCCTATAAAATAAAGAGAGAGAGAGAGAGAGAGAGAGAGAGAGAGAGAGAGAGAGAGAGAGAGAGAGAGAGAGAGAGATTCAGACGCATCACTAGATTCACCAAACTCTTTCAAAACATATTCAGACACATCAAGAGGAATTCTACCAAGCATACAAACAGACGCTCAAGTATTTCCAATGACGCACTAAACATACAAATGGATGCCCTACTATGACAACCGATGCACTAAACATACAAACGAATACACTGTAAAAATACACAGATGCCTTAATATCTTTGACGATTCACTAATCATGCCATCGATGCATTAATATGTTCAAGGATGCACTAAACATATAAGTATATCCGGAGTATTTCAATGATGTACTAAACATACAAATGGATGTCCTACTATGACCAACGATGCAAAGAAACATACACACTAATACCTTAATATGTCTGATGATGCATTAATCTTACTTACTAATGCAATCATACTCACAGATGCTCTAAGATGTTCAATGATTCAAGAATCATACTTATTGATACCCTAATATGTCTATTGATGCACTAAATATACAAATAGATGCCCAAGTATTTCCAAGAATGCACTAAACATATAAATAGATCAAGTATTTCCAAAGAACTACAAACACAGATGCACTAATACAATGTGATGCCCTAACTTGTAATTATGATGCTGCAAATATACACACGTGTACCTTAGGATGTCATATAATTCAATATTAAGCTCGATAATCGAAAATTAGTGCATCACAGACTTTAAAATCTTATTCGACATTTTATCAAACACCGTGTGTGCAACTTTAATAAACACATTTTATTTACATTTTTTCATCAAATTTATTCCAAATCTTGTAGAAAACATGATTATATGATTATAAACTTTCAACAAAACTTAAAAAATCATTACATCATAGTTAAAAACTTACAGATTATGTACAATTAAAAGTTACCTGATTAAAAACTTATTCTAATTGTTGAAATTGATAATTATACACAATTATACTCTGTTTAAATCAATAATACGAACCAGAAACATTAAGTTAAACAAATGAATAGGAAGATCAATTCGTAAAGAAAACAAGGATTGAGAACTGATGGTTTGATGTTGTGGTGGAAGAATGGTATTGATACCGTTGTGGTGCGATGTTGATTGGTTGCGGTGCGGCGGTGGTCGTGGTGGTGGCGATGGAATGGTGATGAGAGGAATCAGGACTGTGTGTTTGAACTAATAACTCTGTGTGTTTGCATCTGATGATTACCAGCTACACCGTATATGTTTGCCTTTTTTTCAAAATTTATCCTGAAGTTTGAGATGTTTGCAAAATCTACCCTGTAACTTTTTTTCTCACTTTTCTCTCTAATTACACTTTTTTCTAGAACCGGACTCTATATATATATATATATATATATATATATATATATAGGAAGGGATCATAGAAGAAAAAACTAAAATAGGAAGAATAAGAAGGATTTCTAGCCATACATTTCAAATAGGAGGGAAAATTTTAAAGGGAGATGCATCTATTTTTATAAGTGCATCCTGAAAAATGAATGTTTGTAGTTTCTTTTTATCATTCTTATTTTAATTTTTCTTCTTATTTGATCCTAACTCTCTCTCTATATATATATATATATATATCGAAAATTTTTCTAATATCTCGTAAATGAGCTGACAAAGAGTTTATTTTGGTGCAATCGATTTTTTTTTTAGGTATTATGTGAAAAAGTGTTTTCGCTGTTTTAATCCATGTGTTATGGCATTTATCAACTATATGATCTAAAGATGAATATGGCTCTTGAATTGGTTTTAACTTATAGTAACATACTGGGACATAGTTCAAAAAAAAAAAAAAAAAAACCATACTGGGACACTTGTAAGCCTTATTAGGTGGAATTCTAATTTACACGAGTAAATGTCACGAACAGCTACACGGTTAAAATTGCGCCGGGTTGAGGATAAATAGGTTTGGGTCAAAAACGGGTCAACCCGTCTAACCCGTTTAATAAACGGGTCGTGTTTGGGTTGAGTAAGTATTAAACAGGTCAACCCGTGAACCCGTTTAAGTATATAAGATATTAACAATAATAAATATAACCTGGTTTTTATGTTGGATATTGATTAAATATATTTTGTTATTTACTTAGTATGAGTGAATTATAATTTTATACCTTAGATATCATAAAAATTGACGCTAATTCGAAAATTGTCGTATAGTTATTTGTATGTTATTCTTATCATATTTTAGATCCTTATATAATTTTTTGTGTTTAAACTACTTAAATCGACAAACCACCAACTTTATTCACTACTTGGCCTATTTACTTAAATGAGTTATACGGGTCACAAATGGGTTACATGTGTTATGCAGTGCAAGTTAGTTGAGCTTCTTGACACAATTAATAAATGGGTCATGGTAAAGGCTATACTAACCCGCCAACACGTGAACCCGAATAGGTTAACACGGACACGACTCGATTGCCACCCCTAAGCCTTATGTAGTTTAACTTATATAGAATAATAAATACGCTTTCTGTAGTTTACTTTAAAACCATTTTACAAGTTGAGTGGCCGACACTTAATAATGATTGGCAATTTGGAAAAACGTTATCAGGATAAACAAAAAAGCAAATATGAAATTATTTGAGAGAAATATATTTTAAATTCTTGATCTACTGACAAATGATAGAGGAATACCATATCCACATAAAAACATCCACAAAATAACATGTTAGACAGTAATTGGTTTAATAAAATAAAAATAAAAAAAACAGAGAAACTGACCCGCTATTTTGTAAAAAATTTATAGATGTTTTTTATGTGGTTGTAACATTCCTCGATCTGACCGATAAGCATCCACTAATTATTAAGGGAGGTGATACTCACATCATATTTTTTTATTAATACACCACAAATTATGCATTACAGTATTGTACGGTATAAACTGTAATACACAGATTATGGTGCATTAATCAAAAAATGTGATGTGAGTATCAGTTCCCAATTATCAATATCTTACCAAAAGAATAAAGAATGAACAAAATATTAGTATGTAATTAACAAATGCCAAATGCATATATAATATATGATCAATTAAACTTGGAGTTTTTTATGATGACAAATTACACACCAACGTGCTGACCTAATTGACATATTAGATCTTCATGATGGCTTTTTGATAATGGGTTTCACCACCACCACCACAACCTAAGAACCTCATTAGCCTCCAAGACCCTATATCACCAGCACTAGTACTACTAATTTTGTTATCTCGGCTATCGTTATTCCCCGTGGACGTATGCCTTTTTTTCAAGTCTCTGATGTGCATATGTGATGGAAAACTATTTGATCCGAATCCAAATAGAAGAAAGTACCATCTTGGCTTTGTTGCTGAAGCCAAGATGGATACTCTCCGTATTGGCACTTGATCATACCTTAAATCAAGTTTTTGGTCTGAATCATTATTTGATTTAGACCTACTTGATTTCTTGAAAAATCGAGATATCCACCATCTCTGTTTGTGACGTTTATGTTGCTTCTTGCTTTCGAGCTTGTAGGTGGTTTGAGAAACATTAGTTTCTTTGAAAGGAATAATCTTTCCACAAAAAACAATATTATTGCTTGCGGACGTCTTCAAAAACTCGCTAGAGAACTCAAACTCCTCATCATCGTCAAAATTAAGATTTTGTTCGTCAAGTTGATAGAAGTCGTGTGGATCACCATTGTTGTCATATATCATGAGATCCGAAAGAGAAAGAGTGTCAATTACTTCATCTTCATGATACGAGTCTTGTGTTGGAGGGCTTTGATCGTAACGAGCTTCTTCCATGGATGAGAACTTAAAAGATGTCAAAGTGGAATTATGGAAAATGATTCAAGATGGATCTTATGTAGATATAGTTCATAATATATATTATGTTTGTTGACTACATTTCTAGTTTTGATAGGTACGTAGCATGTTTATAATACAACAATTTAAGTGGTCCTAATTACATGAAAAAAAGTTTATGGATATAAGGTGACCAAGAGGGCTAAAAAGGGTGCAGTTTGATAGGCTATGCTTCTAGAGAGTGGGAACAAAAAAATAAAGTCATCCGTTTAAAAAGAAATCTTGATTTGATATTAAAGTTTGTATTTCCTAGACTTTATATAAGTTCAATGTAATAATTTTAGTTTTAAAGATAGGCCCTATGATGTAATATTGTCATCTTTACATGTGTTTTATGAAATTTGACTCCTTTAATTATTGATATGCTTTTCATTGTTTTTTTTTGACAGTTGATACATCTTTCATAATGCTGAATCAACCCACCCCCATGACATGAAGGGGGCCAACCCAGAGCGGTGGCCGGTTGTCTGAACCGGATCCCACCACATCACTCTACCAGCTGCGAAGGGAAAACCACGACATAACGTCACCATAGCACTCCCATATCACCCCCAAGGGATGGGATTTTAATCCAGGCCGTTCCCCACTCTTGGTGGGTTTCGAACCTGGGCCCATGGGGAAAACTCCCTAGTGCCTCACCGCTGTGCTAGCGGATCATTGGCATATGCAATTTTGTTCTCCATGTGATAAAAATTATTTTTATACAAATATGTACCTGGACACCTTGTAAGGGCTAGCCTAAAGATTGAAATATAAATCTCGTAATATATAGTTACTAATTACGTAATAAGCTACAGTAGATATGTCATAATCATAGATGGATCTGAGGGTTATCTAGAAACACAATACTGTAATATTTCAAGAGAGGTCACGTATGACATAACTTTATTAGGCCGATTGTCTGGGAAATTTTGTCAAGACTAGTGACCCACTATGGCTGCTGCTGTAGTTTGTTTTGGATTTGTTGTTTTACTGGTCAACTAGTCTCTCTAGATTCCTGGGTGTATGTCGTTATGATAAGGATGTTAATTACATTATATTCTAGATTTCTAGCACATTTTCAAAAAAACGTGTTTTTTTGAAGTGATATTGAAGCAGGTACGATTTTAAGGTGTATTTTCTTACACGTTTTTTGATGGAGTAGACAGTAAAACAACAAATTAAATAATTGTTATATTTTTCAGCTTTGCAACTCGGGATTTTTGTGATTTACAACGAGTAAAGCGTAATTTAAGTTGGACGTTAAATAATTTACGGGTCATGGTAATGAGGCACCCCATATAGGGGGTGTTGTACTTTCCCAATGATTGGGTGAGGTGATGGGGGAGAATGTTTTTTCTCGATTTCCGTACTAAAATCTTGAAAGAGTTGCTTTTTTTGGTGGTTGGGCTGCTGTGGCAGCTTTTTTTTACAAGTTCTTTTACAAGTTTTTTTGTTTCAAGTTTTTTTTATAACTTTTACAAGTTTTTAGTTTTAGTTTTATAACTTTTTACAAGTTTTTGTTTCAGTTTTGTGTTTATACAGTTTTCAGTTTTATAACTTTTAAAAAAAAAACGTAGTTGGAAAATTTTTGAGGCTCAGATTCGAAGGTTGCAAAGTGAGATTTTATCTCACTTTACCGTTGGTTTCAGTTATTATCATCGCCTCGAAAAATTTTAAGGCTCAAAAATCATCATCGCCTCGAAAAATTTTAAGGCTCAAATTCGAAGGTTGCAAAGTGAGATAAAAATCTCACTTTACCGTCCATTCGGTTTCGGTTATCATCATCGCCTCACAAGTCACAACAGGTCCCAAAGAGTCATGTCTAACCAAACACCCCATTTTCTACTAGCCAAGCACAACAGGTCTCAAAACTGCACAAGTCACAACAGGTCTCAAAGGGTCAGTCTAACCAAGCACCCCATTTACTACTAGCCAAGCACAACAGGTCTCAAAACTGCACAAGTCACCAACACGTTTTCAAGCACCAACACGTTTTCAATGTGAAAGTGGTAAGTAGGATTCCCAAACTGCAAAAGTTCACAAGAAAGTTCACAAGATTCCAAACTGCAGGCATTTCAGGCTTTTAATGCTACAAGAAAGCAACAACACCAACTAGCAACAAGCAATAACACAAACTAGCAAGAAAGCAACTACACCAACTAGCAAATTCCACCAACCACAACAAGCAACAACATCAACTAGCAAGAAAGCAACAGGTCTCAGTCCACCACAACAAAAGAGGACAACACAAGTGTCACAGTCCACCACAACAAGCAAAAACACCAACAAGCAACAACACTACAAACACCAACCATGTTTAGTTCACCATTTGACACATAAGAGGTAAAAAACTTGTCAAATAGGCTCAGATTATTAGCTCTTTATATCATGTTGGCTGCAAATATGAATGTTGCAAAGTGAAATATAAACTCACTTTACCGTCCATCCAGATTTTCCATGCCAAAACTCTCAAGCTTTTTTATTTATTTATTTATTTTTATTTTTTTATAAAAATCACCATTGCCTTTTTTTTAAAACCTATTTATTTCATTGAAAGTTGCAAAGTGAGATAAAACTGCTCACTTTACCATCCAGTAATGAAACTGCATAGGCACCCCAACAAGTTTCAACAGAAACATCACCAAAGCAAATAATCAGGTGACTCATTAGAGTATCATCTGCAAAACATCACCACAAAAAATAAATCGTTACCACAGAAATATCACCACCACAAAACAGATAACCTCACAGAAACATCAACCACTTTTTATTTTTTTTAGATCTAACAAGTTTTTACTTTTAAAAAAAAAATCAGTCTTTACCAGATAAACAGATACCACAAGGATACCAAAAGTTTTCATCTTTTTTCAAGATCTAAAAACTTTTCAAGATCTAAAGGCTTGTTAGATCTAAAAAATATCAAACGAAACCAAACTACTCACAGAAACATCACCACCACAAAACAGATAACCTCACAGAAACATCAACCACTTTTTATTTTTTTTTAGATCTAACAAATTTTTAGTTTTAAAAAAAAATCAGTCTTTACCAGATAAACAGATACCACAAGGATACCAAAAGTTTTCATCTTTTTTCAAGATCTAAAAACTTTTCAAGATCTAAAGGCTTGTTAGATCTAAAAAATAATCAACGAAACCAAACTACTCACGTAAAACATCACCACCACAAAACAGATAACCTCACAGAAACATCAACCACTTTTTATTTTTTTTAGATCTAACAAGTTTTTAATTTAAAAAAAAAATCGTTCTTTACCAGATAAACAGATACCACAAGGATACCAAAAGTTTTTATCTTTTTTCAAGATCTAAAAACTTTTCAAAATCTAAAAGCTTGTTAGATCTAAAAAATAATCAACGAAACCAAAATACTTCTGACAGAAACATCACCACCACGAAATAGATAACCTCACAGAAACATCACCACCAAGTAACCAACGATCTTACAAGATTATTACTTGTTAGATCTAAAACGTTTTTAGATCTAGATCTAAAAAACTAATCATAACAATCAACTCAGAGAGATAGAGAGAAACGAGAGGATAGAGAGAGAGAGAGAGAATGTGATATGAGAAGTGAGAGAGAGAGTCAGAGTACCAGTAACAAAACCACAAAGCAAAACCATAAAAGACACGGTTTATAAGAAAACCATGCGTTTTCTTATAAAACGTTAAAATTTTTTTATTTTGTTTTTTTTTAATTATATATACAAAAGTATATAAAAGTAGTATACTTACAAAAGTTTTAAAAAAAAAGTAGTATACAAAAGTTTTTTAAAAGAAACTTTTGTAGACTCGTTCCATGGTTTTTCACAGGCCATGCGATTAAAAGAAAGCGAGTTAGTTTTGGTGCAAAAGAATTGACAAAACATCAAGTAGCACCACTAATTATACTTTCTTCACTAAAAAGAGCGATCGCAATAACGTGTCTAAAAGCGATATATAATGCACAAAACAAGATACGGCTAACAATGGTGATATGACTCGACAAGTCCTTTTAGCACATTTAGCGACAAAAGGTTATACAATTACCTCAGGGTAGACCGCACTAATGAGCTTGAGGAAATATTTTTGTTCACCCGAGGCGTCATATGTCCTATGGACAACATTCCCGGAAATCATGCTAATGGACTCCACATACAACACCACGTTGTTTAAAGCGCCATTCTTTACAATTGTTGAATTACTTCAACAAACGTACAAACATTCTCAATGGCGTTTAGATTTTTGAAATGTGAAAAGACCAAATTTCAAATGGGTGTTGGAATGTGTTAAGTTGGTGATAGAAGAACAATATTACCCATGGGTTATACATCACTTAAGAGATTTAGCGTTGCTTGGGGCATGCAAAGCGTAATTCCTAAAGCGCTAACAAATTATTCATGCGATGGCATATCAATCAAAATGTGCTCAGAATTGCGACACAAATTCGATACGGAAGAGGAGTATGCGTCCGTTAGATGGACATGGCATTTGATGGTTAAAGCTCACCACCCAAGATGTGTTCATGCACTATTATCAAGACCTACGGGATTTATTGGTCCAAAAGCGAGGTACTTACCTATTAATACATTTTATTATTATTATTTAATAAATAACTACCCGAATTATTTTTTCACTTTATTAATTCATTGTTTTCTCGGGACGTTTTGCGGTATTTTAGTAACGAAATGACCGCAACATTACGCACCATATGTTTGTGTGCGTACATTACCTTGATCAATATCGCAGACTTGCCGCACAACAACATGTAGAGTTGAGGGTCAAGACGTTGTTGAAGTTATACTTGGGCTCCACAGTCAAATTTTAGACACATTGTTGTGTTGATCGACAAGATTATAGCTGCGCAAGAAACTGCGATAAGAGACTCTTTTAATGCAAGCAAAATCAAGAATTGCGGTATAATGTTTCAAAAGATGCTTTACTACTCATACTCGCAGAAAGTAAACGGGATGTGGACCCACATGAATGTGGTCATCAGTTGCCGTTTTTTTATGGTTTACCATGCTATCACGAACTGTATTACTATCAGATTCATGGTATGTATATTAAATTTATGCCTATCAAGTTATTCTCCCCGTCAATACCGATAATTTATACTAGTCACTTTTTTCGAATGCAGGATGGCCTATTCTGCTTAATGCTGTTGATAATTTTTGGAGAACACTAAGTGTTCCCTGGCCTAGAGCCCGACATACTCACACGCTTGAAGAGCCTCAAGAGCCTGAAGAGCCTCAAGATCTTTCTTGTCAAGATGATGTAGAAAAATTCCAAAATGTTTTTACCAAAGCATCGTCGTTTATCAAGAAAATTATGTTAAACATGATCAAAGGTATATACGCTCCCGAATCTGTGTCAACCCGTCAACCTGCTGTTAAAGAAAGTACTCGTGTACGTCCGAGCGCAAAGGACAAAAAGCCCAAGGCTAAAAATATCCCAGATTTGAACAAAGAACCAACCACAGGGCACCGCAGAAGCTATACAAAACCTAAAAAAGTACGAGACTTAAATGAAGAAACTGCGAGACATAGTTCATACGTGGGAGAGCCTTCTAACATCCCAGAATTGAACGAAGAACCTAGCGAGGGCGATTTAAGACACGAGTTGTACATTTGATATGACGATAGCGAATATTTTATGGCTCGAATTCCACGTCTTTTCCGACGGTGGATCCTAAGGATTGTTAACGTGGAAGGTGATGGAAATTGTGGCTATCGAGCCATTGGCGTAGGTCTTGGTCATCCCGAACGGATATGACGCAGACTTCGAACTATTGTCATAGAAGAGGTAGATGATCACCGGGAACTTTACATGGAAATGTGGGGGACTTGGTTTACACAGATTTCGAACTCGCTGGATCGGTTTGAATCAGGATATGCACCCCACGATTACTGGATGATTATGCCAGACACGGGGAGTGGCTATTGCTACAGCTCTTAACCGTCCAATTGTAAGCATATCCAATTCAAAGATCTACTACGTGTCTTCCATCGAGAGAGTCCAGAGACAGGACAACTATTGTCACTCGTTGTAATTCTTCGTGTGGGGAAGACCGTGCCGCTCACCGTTCATGCGTTCGGATGAAAACTCACCACTCCCGTATACTCACCCACAATGGAGGGCGTTCAGAAATGATTTGGGCGCGGGATGGGCACCTCTGTTTGCTAAACGATAGAGCATGTTTAGAATGACGTAGTATAGACATATGTTGCAAACGATTACTGATTTATAGATAACGATTACTAATTTATATTGTAAACGACAAAACATGTATAGACGACATCGATTTATATTGTAAACAACAAAACATGTATAGACGACATTGATTTATATTGTAAAAAAAACATGTATAGACGATTACGGATTCGCGATTTATAGTAAACGATTCTTGATTTATAGTAAATCGACTCCTCATCTTTTGATTTACAGCCCTGCTCGGTTCTTCCTCATCTTTTGTTACACGAGAATCGGATGACATTCTGGAGGGACATTCAGTTGTTATTAAAACACACCGCCGTGTTGAGAGTCCAAATTATGTGCCTTCTTCTCCATCTTATGTGCCTCCTCTCCGCCTATATCTCTAGCCTGCAGATGAGGAGAATTTTATACACCGAATCCTCCGATTCTTCCTCATTTTTTTGTTACCGTCCTCGCTTTTGACGTACTGGCAAGAGATTGCCGGATTGAGGAGACGCATTTTAGAGTTAGAGTTTCGTGGGACATGATGGCAACATTATTGGAACGACTACGCCGCATGTGATTGATCTTAGTTTCTAGTTATATTGTGATTTTGTGAACCATGTATCAACTATTAATCTATAACAAGATTGGTTGTTTATGTATTCGAAGCTTCTAATTTTGTGAACCATGATATTACTGATTTATGTCGACGGGGAATTATAATTGAAAGAATATCCCAAAAGCCCAAAAGTTGTGGTCAGAAGTATTATGCACGTCCTTTATCAAAGGTAAATAATTATACGTTTGCTTATTTACGTAAATATATCAATAACTTGTTTGTTAAAAATACATTTCTTATAATTGTTTCACCATGTAACAGCCGGAGACTGAAGAATATGGGTGTCGATACTTTATGTGGAAGGATGTGTTAATACAAATATCGTCATTAAACGTTATTTATATTTTTGATCTTTACCTAAGTTTTGTTAACGACAAAAGTAAATTTAATTTGTATAAAAGCTTAAAGCTTGTCAAGTTTAATAGCTATTAAAACAAGCTTTTTCAAACAATATATTCATCATTCAAGCATTTACATTTATGATTAGTAACATCTTTATATGACTCTAATCATTATGTATGATAATAGTTTTTAGAATGTGTTAGGTTCTTAAAACCAAACACTACTTAAGTACTTGCATATTTCTAAAAATAGAAATACAACATATGACATCATGTGATGCATCATGGAAATCATTGAAAGATTTTATTAGATATTTTGTGTGGATTTGTACTCTTCATATCTTGCACAATCTCACTTAGATAGAGTTGACTTTAGCAATGATTTGATATCTTGGTCGGACCGGCGGTACCAATTTGGTACAGCGGAACCCTTTTAAGGGTTCGCGGTCCGTGGACGCTCACATCCATTTTGGCTATAAATAGCAATGCCAAGCCAAGTAGTTTTTCATCCCTTTCTAACATACTCTCATACATATCTTCTCTCTAACCTTTCTAACTCGGTTTCATATCATATTAGTGATCTCTTTTGTAGCAAAGAAGATCAAGTCACATTCAAGCTTCAAACGAGAAGTTGGAAGTCTTGTTTGTTTAGTGTTGTATGATCTTGTGTTGATTCATACTTCATTGTTGTATTAAACCATCATAATCTTGTGAGTGTGAGTGGTTAGTATTTTAGTCCTCAAAATACATTGTGTGTGGGAGTGGTTGTACCCTTGGAAAGAACTCGACATCTAGCTTAGTGTCGAAAATAGTGTAAGCGAAGTGTAAAGGTTTTCTCCGCCGGTGAAAGGAGCTTGTTGACTAGTGAAGTTAAAATCTCGAGTGTGAGACTCGGGGAGTGGAGTAGGGCAAGGAAAAAGAGTCCTTGTAGACCGAACCACTATAAACAACTTGTTGTGGTTTGATCATTTCTTTCCTTAATTACTCTTTACATATTGCTTGCATATTTCATTAACATATCAAAGATCAATATCAATTGATCTTTTCAATAAGTTTCAAAACAAAGTTTTAATTGGTAAACTATTCAACCCCCCTTCTAGTTTTCTACAATTGGTATCAGAGCCTCGTTGCTCAAGAATTTCTAAAATAATATGTATTTTATAAACTTGAAACGATCCATGGATTCTGAAAACTTTAAAGAAGGGCAATCTATGCAAAGACCACCACTCTTTGAAATCAATGGATTTATCTATTGGAAAAACCGTTTTGAAACATATGTAAAATCAAAAGATATAGATCTTTGGTTTATTATTGTTAAAGGGGATTTTAGTTCTACAACAAAGGATATTTCTGTTGATGAACAAAATAAATTAGTTGCTAAAAATAACGAAGCTAAAATGATGCTTTATAATGCTTACCTAGAAAAGAATATGAAAGAATTTTTATGTGTGAAACCGCCAAAGATATTTGGGAATCTTTAATTGTTACACATCAAGGTAATTCACAAGTCAAGGATAACAAAATTGATCTTCTTGTTCAACAATATGAACAATTTGTTACCCCTGAAGATGAAACCATTGATTGTGGCTTTGCTCGCTTTAATACTATTATTACATCACTTAAAGCACTTGATGAATCTTTTAGTAGTAAGAATTTTGTCGAAATTTCTTAGAGCACTCCATCCCAAATGGAGAGCTAAAGTGACCGCCATTGAGGAATAAAAAGATCTCTCAATAATGTCACTAGACGAGTTAATTGGTAACCTCAAAGTACACGAAATGGTGATGGAGAAAGATTCGGAGATCATCAAAGGAAAAGGGAGAAGATCAAATCCGTTGCTCTAAAAGCAAAAGCGGAATCAAGTGATGATGACGAATCTTGCTCCGGTAGTAAAGATGAGGAATATGCCATGGCCGTTAGAGATTTTAAGAAGTTCTTTAGAAGAAGAGGAAAGTTCATAAGACAACCTCGAGAAGAAAAGAAGCCATTCCAAAAAGATCGGGATGACAAGAAGGGTAAAGGTGAAAGAAAATGTTTTAGATGTGGTGATGCAAGTCACCTCATAGGAGAATGTCCCAAGCCACCTAAAAGCAAAACTCAACGAGCTTTTGTAAGTGGTGCTTGGAGTGATAGTGAAGACGATGAAGAATCAAGCAAGGAAGAGATCGCTCTAATGGCACATGAGTCAAATGAGGTACTTTCCGACTCTTCTTATTCTTCTATTGATGATGACACTTTACAAAAACAATATAATCAATTGTGTGAGCTAAGTCTAAAAATCATAACTAAAAATAAATTTTTAAAAACCAAAAAAGAATTTTTGGAAAATGAAGTTTATGAGTTAAAAGAAAAAGCAAAACGACTTGAAAAAGGAAAAGCAAATGACGATGATTGTAAATCATGTCAAGAGCTTAAACTTGAAATAGAAAAACTAAAGCTCACACAAGATGTTCTAATCGAAAATAATTCTAAGTTTAAAAGGTTTAACAAAAACATCGCTCTTGCCGATGAAATAGTTAAAATCCATAAAACACCGGGAGACATGAATGGGCTAGGTTTTAATGAAGTATTAATTCCAAAGAGTCAAAACAAAACGGTAGAAAGGACGAACATTCTGTCAAAATTGCTGCGATGAGCACGGACGAGCACGGAACCAAAATAAGGGTTCCGTCCGTTGTGCAAAATGGTGCCGTGGTTACTTCAAGCAGTAAAATGTTAATACGGACCGTCTTGAATTTGTTAAAGTAACAAAGAAAACCAATGATAGTGTTAAACTAAAACCAATGTTACATCGAGTAGGACTTGTCAAAATGAATTTAGATCAAAAACTACTCAACAACGATATAAAACTCCTTTTGCCAAACTCCCCTTTCCTAAGAGCAACCACAACGCACAACCCAACTACCAACACAACGGTTGGAATCAAAACTTTCCTAGACCATATCAAACTCCGGATTACATGCCATGGAACTCTTACCCATCGTTTCCATACATGAATCAAATAAATGGTATGTTTAACCCAAACGGACCCATGAGATATTGGGGACCAAATGCTTGAGTTATTTGCTTCTTAGGTATGCTTGAAAGTTGGATTGGAACCTGATGAATGGATAAGAGATAGTGGATGCTCACGACACATGACGGGCAACAAAAGTCTCTTCTCATCATACCAAGAGTATGACGGAGGTAATGTCACCTTTGGTAGCAATCTCAAAAGCAAAATTATTGGCAAAGGTACGATTGCTCATAACTCCCTAACTATTGAAAATGTTGCTCATGTGGATAGGTTAGGATTTAATCTACTTAGTATTAGCCAATTATGTGATAAAAAGTATAAAGTACTATTTGATGAAAATGGTAGTAAAATACTAAAAGATGGTAACACCATAGCTAAAGGAGTTAGGAAAAATAATATATACGTCATGAAAATAGATAAAACATATAATGACAAACTTTGTCTAACAACATTAGACGATAGCTCATCTCTTTGGCATAGACGCTTAGGTCACGCTAATATGAGACTTATACAAAACCTATCTTCAAAAGAGTTAGTTAGAAATTTACCAAAACTAAAATATGACCAACACTTTTGCGACGCTTGCAAAATTGGTAAACATACCCATAGTAGTCACAAATTTAAAAATATGGTGTCCACATCTAAGTGTCTAGAATTATTACATATGGACTTGTTTGGACCATCCGCTATAAGAAGCTACGGAGGCAACTTATACACTTTGGTCATAGTAGATGATTACTAAAGGTTTACTTGGACATTGTTTTTGAAAACAAAAAATGAAGCTTTTGATAAATTTGAAATTCTTAGCAAGAAAATTCAAAATCTTCTAGGTGTCAAAATTGTGTCGATCCGAACGGATCATGGTCGTGAATTTGACAACGAAACTCAATTTGGAAACTTTTGTGATACAAATGGTAAAACACATAACTTTTCGCTCCCTCGAACACCTCAATCAAATGGAGTAGTAGAACGTAAAAATAGAACAATTAAAGAAATGAGTAGAACAATGCTTAATGAACAAAACATTCCTCAAAAGTTTTGGTGTAACGCCGTTGACACTTCTACATATATTTTGAATAGAGTTTTAATACGTCCTTTCTTAAACAAAACACCATATGAACTTTATAAAGGTAAAAAGCCAACTCTAGGATATTTTAGAGTCTTTGGTTGTAAATGCTTTATTCTTAATACTAAAGATTACCTCACCAAGTTTGACCCAAAGTATTATGAAGGTGTATTTCTTGGTTTTTCTCAAACTAGTAAAGCTTACATTGTCCTAAACAAAGAAACAATGATAGTCGAGGAATCGTTGAACATAACATTCGACGAAAGTCCACCTCCCTCTAAGACATCACCTTTGGTAGATGATGACTTAGTTGAAAGTCAAATGATAGAAGGTCAAGAAATAATTAATAATAACAAGGAAGATGAACCATTAAATAAAGAAATTGTAAACATCAAAGAATCTAAGAGTCATCCGTTAGACAAGGTCATAGGACAACTAAATCAAAGAACCTTAAGGTCACAAGCCCAAAATCAAAGTAATTATTTTTGTTTTGTATCCACCATTGAACCGAAAAACATAAATGAAGCAATAAAAGATGAATCATGGGTAATTGCCATGCAAGAAGAGTTAAACCAATTCGTTAGAAATGATGTTTGGAAATTAGTTCCAAAACCTAAAGATCAAACTATAATCGGAACGAAATGGGTTTTTCGAAATAAAATGGATGAAAATGGTATAGTATCTAGTGTGACAACTCGCAATTTCAGGTCATTTCTCGACACGATTCATGTCTCATTATTTCAACATTTATAGTAAACTTGGTTTACTTGTTTCAAATTCGCGTAACCTTGGAGGTTTAGCGGCGAATTCATGATCATGACATCACGTACATTTCATATGGACTATGATTAGTCTACATTTCATTGACATCATGGGAATCTCATTAGTACATTCACGACATTTCATTTCACGTTCAACGCGTAATTTTTATATTTAATAAACTTTATCGCGTGAGTTATTATTTTAACATTTGACCCATTACTTTCAAAAATGATCCCGAGGTATTTTAAACTTACATTTAGTTCATAAAAACTATATTTTTAGTTTTCCTAGTGTTTCAAATTTATTTGGTACTTAAATCGTTAAAGTTAAATTATTACGACGTGTTTCTTAAAAATTATACGATAATTATTTTATCACTCAATTTTCACAAGGTATGTATTTTTACAATTTTTATGACCTCAATACATTCTATTTTGACTTATTAAAAACTCACTTGTACCAAAATTTCCATTTACCTTTACTTGTACATTTTCCTACACTTTTACTTACACTTTTTATTACAAATTGCTACAAATTATACACAATACATTTTATAAAAAAAAAATATATAAATAAAAGACACAATCCCCCCCATATCCGGTCATGGGAGGGGGGATGTATCCTAGTTGATGATTTTTTTTCTTCTCTTTGATTGTATAGACTTGTACTCAACTTAAAGTCTTCATTTATACATTTCAATCATTCATTCTCTTCATTATTTTCAAGTCAAGCAAAAACTTTCTTTCTCTCTTGGTCTCACTTCCAAAACCGGCCACATTCAAGATCACAAAGGGATCAAAGATTTTCTCAAGATCAAGTGTTTAAACAACCTAGATTACACTCTTGTTTAGGTTTTGAAATAAAACCTAGGGTGTTTAGGTTAATCCTTGGTTCTAATCACCTCATCATATCACTTGTAAGCATCTCATATTTATTTTTCATCTTACATATTCATTTCATACTCATCTCATCATTTTGAGCAAAAACATGCAAGACTTGTGTTTATTTGTACCATTTTTACATTGATTTTAAAGTTTATATATATAAAGTCATCCTATAATTATTCCCTTGTTATATTTTGGTCTTGATGATGATTAGGAACCCATGACACCCTAAGAAGGTGTATGGTAGGATTAGATTAGCTTTGGAGTTGATTTGAAGGGATTAGAATAGGTTTTGTCCGAGAAAAACTATTTTCAATAACTATAAAATAGGTTCTGTCCTTGTTTCGATTTTCTGGAAAATCCGACCATAGCCACGACATTTTGGCCTTGATATTTAGGAAATATACTTTAAAACGAATCCGTGGCCGCTTGAACGGAATAAAACGGAGTTATAACGAAGAAGTTGTGGATTTTACAAGTTTGACGACGAAATATATATTTTTCTGAAATTTCAGCATACTATTATTATTTTGTATGCGAAGTCAAAACGAGCCTTAAGCTTCATAAATTATTTCGACTTGTCAAAAATATATTAGTATACTTTGATCTGAAGCTAAGGACGATATTATACGTAGAAAACGGATTTGAAACGACAAAGATATGCACGTTTTCATAAAATTGCCGTAACTATTATTTTCTGGAAAACTATATTATTTTTACGAGATAAGTGTTACGGTAACTAAAATCACCATATTTAACCTCTATTATCTTTATGTTCGAGACCTTTATGACGAAAACTCCTGAACTGAAACTTTTAGATATCGATACAAACTTTCCAAAACCGTCGTGTTCGTTCTCTAACGTCGCGGACGTACACTATTCGACTATTTTTCCGAGCCATTTTGTAAATTTCATAAAAATTCGGACGACATTGTTTTGACGAAAAGTGGAAATTTCTCTAAAAATCATTATAAAACCATTATAGGATGACATTTTAATGTAAAAACATGTAAAGTCATTTTGAAGGGTCAAGACGTCAAAAGAGTATTTTTCGAAGACGAGTAATATTTTCAAAACTCGTAAATGGTATAAATAACATACTAAATGCATGCATAACATTACATTGCAACTCATATCAGATCATATCATTGGTACTAGGTACCGGATAACGCATCACATTATACCTCGGTGTACTCACTCTTGTCATTTTCAGGTTTACCAAGTGAGTTTTCATAGCCCCACTTTTAATTGTTTTATACTACTTTTGGGGGAGATACATGCTCATCAACAACTTTTATGACATTCATGATTATTTGCAACTACATGTTTATCTAAACTGAATGCTAGTCATACTAAGTAACATTATTGCCATACTTAGAATTTCTATATCATATATTCAATGGTCTAAAGGACTTGGTATATTCATTGGTCTAACGGTCTTGGTATATTCATTGGTCTAACGGTCTTGGTATATTCATTGAGCTAACGGTCTTGGTATATTCATTGAGCTAACGGTCTTGGTATATTCATGGACTAACGGTCTTGGAACGATTTGAACCACACTCATATTCATTTGAACATAAACTATACATATTCTGGCGGTGGGTTGTGAACACACAGGTTGCAAGTTTTGTATGGGCGGGACTTGGAGCTGAGTGGATTCACAATGCCTTTGCTGCATAAACGATTTCGATACATTGAGTCATGCACTATTATGTGAATTCATTTGACATCATGCACTTGAACATTAACTATGCATATTCTGGCAATGGGTTGTGAACACACAGGTTGCAAGTTTTGTATGGGCGGACTTGGGCTGAGTGGATTTACAATGCCTTTGCTACATAAACGATTTTGAAAATCTTTACATTTCAACGATTTACAATGCCTTTGCTTTGCATAAAGCGATTTTGGAAGGCTTTACATTTCAACTCAAACTCTATGAACTCACTCAACCTTTGTGTTGACACTTTTTAGCATGTTTTATCTCGTGTATATAAGGCATTCACTTCATGGCATGCATTTGGACACCTCATGGAGTCGTGGTGACGACGCAGCGTCTCACTGGGTTTTACATACTTTAAAACATCGTTTGAATTGTAACAACTTATTTCCGCTCAAGATGATTTTCATTTGGGACCTACTTTGTAAACTCTGATTATTTTATTAAATCAAAGCGATGTATTTTCCAAAGCGACACTTTAGGTCGTTCAATATAATGTGATTGTGATGCTATGATCAATCCCCGTGAATTCCATTCACGCAAAACAGTAATTTGGGGGTGTGACAGATTGGCATCGAGCTTGATTATAGAGAACTAGGTTGCATCATTGACCCTAGACTATAACTACATTATCATAGCATCTCATCATTTCATCATAAATGAATGTTCACTTTACATGCGGTTTTTACGTACATTTTTCGAGTTAATTACTTTCATTTCACATCGATTGTCACATGGATGCCCTTAAATACCCATTCCATTATTCTTTCTTCATACTCTAACGTGGAGAATTCCTTGTCATTCCCTATCACAATTTTTATATCAGCTGATTCATCATCGATATTGACGAATGCCGAGATAAACTTTTAAATAAGGCGAAGTCGCTCTCACTCCTTTGTTTCACCACTAACATGTCGAGTTACACTTTATTCACACATTAAGTCTCTAAACCATCATACATTGAAGCACTTACAACCCCTCATAACCCATCTTTTGAACCGTCGATCATTTCGAAAATAACCTCAAACTTATCGTTTCTTATCACATTTCTTTGAAGCGCTTATTATTAACATCGGATTTTGCTACGTCTCACACTTCCTCTTGTTTTGAAGAAGATATGGCGCCAAGAAAGCCACATGGGAAATGACCAAGCAAAGAATTCAAAAGTTGGTGAATGATAGCATTGCTTGATGCTTTAAGGATTGAAAGGGAAAGCGATGGCCTATTCTTTGGCCGCTGTAAAACTTTGGCTTCTTTAGCTGCTTTGATAAATGTAAGAGGGTCCGGGTTAAAAGTCGTTAGTATAAGGATTTCAAGAGTGGAGATCCCACCAAGTTTAAAGGGATTTGAAGGAGCCACGCCATGGTTAGATGGTTCGAGAAATTGGAGTCCGTGTTTTTGTTATGTAATTGCCCGGATGATAGCAAGGTCAAGTTTGCTACGAGTACACTACTTGATGGAGCGTTGTCGTGGTGGAACTCATATGCTCAACCGATGGGAGTAGAGAATGCTTTCAAGCTTACTTGGGAGCAATTCAAGGGTTTGGTAACTAAGAAGTTTTGTCCTCGAACGGAAGTGAAAAAGTTGGAGACAGAATTCTATGAGTTGGTAACTATTGGGTATGACATTGATACTTACATTCGAAGATTTCAAGAATTGGCCGTGTTATGCCCATCTATGGTTTCGGATAACGAGAAGTTACGAGAGGCTTTTATCGGGGACTTCCCAGAGGTTATTCAAGGAGATGTGACTTCTTCCGACCCATAAGCGATTGAGGAAGCTATTCGATTGACTCAAAAACTCATGGCCCGGTAGTGAAGAGAGGCAAGTACACCAACACCAACCAAAACAACAACAACCCCAACAACTGCACCAACTACAACGATAACCAAACCAACAACAACAAAAGAAAGTGGGAAGACGACCAAGGAGGTTATAACAACAACAACCAAAACCGTAACACTAACCATCATCAACAACAGAATAGAGGGCAAGAAACTGCAATGGTATATGTTGTTGCACCAATAGAAAGCAGAGGTTATGCTGGAACCTACCCACTATGTAATCGATGTAAGTATCATCACACGGGACTTTGTCCTGTTAAGTGCTACAAGTGTCAAAAACTAGGACACAATGCCAGGAATTGTAGAGGCAAGACCATAGTTACGTGCTTCGGATGTGGGGAACAAGGACACTATCGAAGTCAATGTCCTCAAAACCAAGGTCAACAAGTCGAAGGTGCTCATGGGAATGTATATATGTTAGAAGGAGGAGGAGGAGCTTGTCAAGGTATCAACGAGCGGAAGATGAAGAAGTTCGAAACTAAGTCTTATTTCTCCTTATGTACTATGCCGTACCAAGTTTATGTCTAATCATCAGTATCCTAAACTTTATAACTTAAAGATGTACTACTTTTGCTAAACCACTCGTTGTAACATATTCTCATCTATCGTACTTTATTTTCTTTCAGATTTGTTATCATTTACGAGGATTTTAATTCTTTTACTTTAACTATCATTTTAACGACACTTCTCCATGTCTTCTCTCCTCGCTGTTCATCACAATTTTAACATCAGTTGACTCAACACCAAACAACATATGAGTCGATTAGTCCAAGCATTTCATAGTTACTCCTAGATTATACATAGCCTGATCACCTATGTCTAATTCAAGAAGAATCATGCAATGAAGGGAGTAGTAGGCTTATATGTGTAAGCAATTCCGTAATCGAGCCAAATTTTCAAAAGATTTTTTTTCTTCAAACCACTTGTTTCCAGTTTGATCCGTGAGTTCTTGTTTGATGAGTTGCAAAGATCGAGCTAGAAACAAGTTGTTACCTAAACCGATTTAGCCTAATCGTATGAGAGTTCTTGTTTGATGAGTTGTGGGATTAAGTAAAAATCGGTTACCAAAAAGTCTTTTGAGAGTTTTGCTCGAGAATGGGAAGGCTTGCCTCATCAAACCCTAAACCCGATAGACTAACTAACTGAATTCGTGGATCAATTCCTTTGGATGGGCGAATGTGACAACTCGCAATTTCAAGTCATTTCTCAAGTTTCACTATTTCAACATTTATAGTAAACTTGGTTTACTTGTTTCAAATTCGCGTAACCTTGGAGGTTTAGAGGCGAATTCATGATCATGACATCACGTACATTTCATATGGACTATGATTAGTCTACATTTCATTGACATCATGGGAATCTCATTAGTACATTCACGACATTTCATTTCACGTTCAACGCGTAATTTTTATATTTAATAAACTTTATCGCGTGAGTTATTATTTTAACATTTGACCCATTACTTTCAAAAATGATCCCGAGGTATTTTTAAACTTACATTTAGTTCATAAAAACTATATTTTAGTTTTCCTAGTGTTTCAAATTTATTTGGTACTTAAATCGTTAAAGTTAAATTATTACGACGTGTTTCTTAAAAATTATACGATAATTATTTTATCACTCAATTTTCACAAGGTATGTATTTTTACAATTTTTATGACCTCAATACATTCTATTTTGACTTATTAAAAACTCACTTGTACCAAAATTTCCATTTACCTTTACTTGTACATTTTCCTACACTTTTACTTACACTTTTTATTACAAATTGCTACAAATTATACACAATACATTTTATAAAAAAAAAAATATATAAATAAAAGACACAATCCCCCCCATATCCGGTCATGGGAGGGGGGATGTATCCTAGTTGATGATTTTTTTTCTTCTCTTTGATTGTATAGACTTGTACTCAACTTAAAGTCTTCATTTATACATTTCAATCATTCATTCTCTTCATTATTTTCAAGTCAAGCAAAAACTTTCTTTCTCTCTTGGTCTCACTTCCAAAACCGGCCACATTCAAGATCACAAAGGGATCAAAGATTTTCTCAAGATCAAGTGTTTAAACAACCTAGATTACACTCTTGTTTAGGTTTTGAAATAAATACCTAGGGTGTTTAGGTTAATCCTTGGTTCTAATCACCTCATCATATCACTTGTAAGCATCTCATATTTATTTTTCATCTTACATATTCATTTCATACTCATCTCATCATTTTTGAGCAAAAACATGCAAGACTTGTGTTTATTTATACCATTTTTACATTGATTTTAAAGTTTATATATATAAAGTCATCCTATAATTATTCCCTTGTTATATTTTGGTCTTGATGATGATTAGGAACCCATGACACCCTAAGAAGGTGTATGGTAGGATTAGATTAGCTTTGGAGTTGATTTGAAGGGATTAGAATAGGTTTTGTCCGAGAAAAACTATTTTCAATAACTATAAAATAGGTTCTGTCCTTGTTTCGATTTTCTGGAAAATCCGACCATAGCCACGACATTTTGGCCTTGATATTTAGGAAATATACTTTAAAACGAATCCGTGGCCGCTTGAACGGAATAAAACGGAGTTATAACGAAGAAGTTGTGGATTTTACAAGTTTGACGACGAAATATATATTTTTCTGAAATTTCAGCATACTATTATTATTTTGTACGAGTCAAAAACGAGCCTTAAGCTTCACAAATTATTTCGACTTATCAAAAATCTATTAGTATACTTTGATACGAAGCTAAGGACGTATTATACGTAGAAAACGGATTTGAAACGACAAAGATATGCACGTTTTCATAAAAATTGCCGTAACTATTATTTTTGGAAAAACTATATTATTTTTACGAGATAAGTGTTACGGTAACTAAAATCACCATATTTAACCTCTATTATCTTTATGTTCGAGACCTTTATGACGAAAACTCCTGAACTGAAACTTTTAGATATCGATACAAACCTTCCAAAACCGTCGAAGTTCGTTTCTCTAACGTACGGCGTACACTATTTTACGACTATTTTTTCCGGAGCCATTTTTGTAAATTTCATAAAAATTCGGCGACATTGTTTTGACGAAAAGTGGAAATTTCTCTAAAAATCATTATAAAACCATTATAGGATGACATTTTAATGTAAAAACATGTAAAGTCATTTTTGAAGGGTCAAGACGTCAAAAGAGTATTTTTCGACGACGAGTAATATTTTCAAAACTCGTAAATGGTATAAATAACATACGAAATGCATGCATAACATTACATTGCAACTCATATCAGATCATATCATTGGTACTAGGTACCGGATAACGCATCACATTATACCTCAGTGTACTCACTCTTGTCATTTCGTCAGTTTACCAAGTGAGTTTTCATAGCCCCACTTTTAATTGTTTTTATACTACTTTTGGGGGAGATACATGCTCATCAACAACTTTTATGACATTCATGATTATTTGCAACTACATGTTTATCTAAACTGAATGCTAGTCATACGAAGTAACATTATTGCCATACTTAGAATTTCTATATCATATATTCAATGGTCTAACGGACTTGGTATATTCATTGGTCTAACGGTCTTGGTATATTCATTGGTCTAACGGTCTTGGTATATTCATTGAGCTAACGGTCTTGGTATATTCATTGAGCTAACGGTCTTGGTATATTCATGGACTAACGGTCTTGGAACGATTTGAACCACACTCATATTCATTTGAGCATAAACTATACATATTCTGCAATGGGTTGTGAACACACAGGGTTGCAAGTTTTGTATGGGGGGACTTGGCGAGTGGATTCACAATGCCTTTGCTGCATAAACGATTTCGATACATTGAGTCATGCACTATTATGTGAATTCATTTGACATCATGCACTTGAACATTAACTATGCATATTCTCGGCAATGGGTTGTGAACACACAGGTTGCAAGTTTTGTATGGGCGGGACTTGGAACTGAGTGGATTTACAATGCCTTTGCTACATAAACGATTTTGAAAATCTTTACATTTCAACGATTTACAATGCCTTTGCTGCATAAACGATTTTGGAAGGCTTTACATTTCAACTCAAACTCTATGAACTCACTCAACCTTTGTGTTGACACTTTTAGCATGTTTTATCTCAGGTATATAAGGCATTCACTTCATGGCATGCATTTGGACACATCATGGGGTCGTGGTGACGACGCTGTCTCACTTGGGTTTTACATACTTTAAAACATCGTTTGAATTGTAACAACTTATTTCCGCTCAAGATGATTTTCATTTGGGACCTATACTTTGTAAACTCCGATTATTTTATTAAATCAAACGATGTATTTTCCAAACGACACTTTAGGTCGTTCAATATAACTGTGATTGTGATGCTATGACAGTCAATCCCCAGGAATTCCATTCCGCTGCAAAACAGGTAATTTGGGGGTGTGACATCTAGAAACAAAGCTAGGCTTGTAGCGCAAGGTTATAATCAACAAGATGGGATTGATTATGATGAAACTTATGCACCGGTAGCTAGACTTGAGTCTATTAGAATATTACTTGCTTATGCATGTGCCTATGATTTTAAATTATTTCAAATGGATGTTAAAAGTGCTTTTCTTAATGGGTTTATTAACGAAGAAGTGTATGTTGCTCAACCTCCCGGTTTCACCGACTTTGAGAAACCACATCATGTTTTCAAACTCAAGAAAGCATTGTATGGTCTTAAGCAAGCACCAAAAGCTTGGTACGACCGACTTAAGACTTTTCTTATTGATAACAAATATACTATGGGATTAGTAGATAATACTCTCTTTACCAAGAAAAAGGAATCACATATTATCATTGTTCAAATATACGTTGATGACATTATATTCGGATCAACTTGTCAAGAATTATGTGATGATTTCTCTAAACTCATGCACGACGAGTTTGAAATGAGTATGATGGGTGAGTTAAAATTCTTTCTAGGACTTCAAATTAAACAACTAGAAGATGGCATATTTTTTAACCAATCTAAATATATAAAAGACATGCTTAAGAAATTTGGTCTTGAAGATTCCAAACCAACTAAGACACCCATGTCCTCAGACACTAAACTAACCAAGGATGAGGAAGGTGAATCCGTAGATAACACTAAATATAGAGGAATGATTGGTAGCCTACTCTATCTTACGGGTAGTAGACCCGACATTATGTTTAGTGTTTGTCTATGTGCTCGCTTTCAAGTAAACCCAAAGGCATCACACTTAGAAGCCTTAAAAAGGATTTTTAGATACATAAAGGGAACAACGTGTTTAGGATTATGGTATCCCAAAGGAACGGGTGTAGAAACCATAGTGTATGCCGACTCGGATCATGCCGGTGACTATGTCGATAGAAAAAGTACAAGTGGTATTTGCACTTTTGTTGGACATTGTCTCATCTCATGGTTTGCAAAGAAGCAAACGGCTTTAGCCATCTCAACTCTGAAGCCGAGTACGTCTCAGCCGGAAAAGCATGTCAACAAGCTCTTTGGATGAAGCAAGCTCTCGTAGATTACGGAATTCATCTCAACGACATTGTGATACTTTGCGGCAACAAAGGAGCCATCGATCTTAGCAAGAATACCGTTTAACATGCTCGTACAAAGCATATTGAGATCCATCATCACTTTCTTCGCGACAATGTTCAAAAAGGGAACATTTCAATCAAGAAAGTATCCTCCGAAGACAACATTGCCGACATATTAACTAAGCCTCTTAAACGAGAACCTTTTAATCTTCTTAGACTTGGTTTAGGGTTAATGGAACCAAACATGTAGGATAAACATAGCTTAAAACATTAGAATAGTCAAAACAAAACAATTTTGTTTTGTATCTGCATCAGTAGCCACGCACCAACGACAACAAGGACGGAACCAAAATTTTGGTACCGTCCGGTCCGTGGTGTCTCTGAAGCAAAAATACTACCTACAAAACATCTTCTTCCTCAAAATCCACTTTACCAAAACGTGTAAAAGTTAAACCAAGCTCATTATTGACACCTTCCCTCTCACTAATCACTGAAGATAACATCATTGTAAGTATCCTAACTACATTTTATCTCTTAATTCTGAGTCTAGGATTCTTATTTATGCACAAAACTATCACAAATCATTACATGGGGTTTTATGTATGCTTTTATACCAAATATGAATTCAATTAGCAAAATGCATAACTAGTCATTAAAATTAGGTACTACATTATCATATTGCATAAACAAATCATGCTTCTCACTAATTGATAGATAATAAATATAAGGCCTTATTCAAATAACCAAACACCCCATGTCAAAAGTTTTGAAAAGCTTCTCACTTGTAGGAAAACAATTTTTTTCATTGCTAATACAAATAGAAACTTTAAACTTTCATCACTTGCATGCTCTTGAATACTAAAGGTATTGCATAACTAATATGCATTCCCGGGTATATTCAAATGAAGCCACATTGAATTAGGAGCATTTAGGTTATCTCATGGTATTTGCCAAACACCCCACTAAAACCATTTTTGTGCATAAAATGAGTCGAGATAACCGCAACTCCAAATTGTTTTCATATAGGCACACACTAGAACCAAAAACGTTAAAGTTTATTCTCATTTTAACATATTAATTCTTGTCCCTAGGAATAACCATGGTAGCCGCAAGATTCTATGATCACAAAGACACCCTTGGTTATATTCCCAAACATCACAAAACCAAAGGACTTTCCAAGGAACAAGTAGAAATATTTAGGGGTCTAGAATCAAGGTATTTCCATGAGGGTAGAACCATTCACTCATCCTTCCTTGAAAATACCAATCTCCGTGAAGAACTAGCCGCCATTCAATTCGATTGTCTTCTTGACATCGATGAGCCAATTTGTCCTAGGTTTGTGTTAGAATTCTATGCTAGTGTGACCGGCTTTAGTGATGAAGACGATGATGAATTTTGTCTTAGGTTTAGAATCAATCAAAACGACTACACCATCACCTTAGACAACTTTGCTCAAGTGCTAGGAATTCCCAACCGAAGGACTTGTCTCTACTCGGATAAATGGTCACTCACCGCTCTTGATGCTATCAATGACCGCACTCTTCCCTACCAAACCCGTTTGGCCGATAAGGATGTTATCCGTGAACACCTATTTAATCCAAAGGGTGATACAACCCGAGTTACCCGAAAAGGAAAGGAGGTAAACCGAGATCCATATGGAATGGAGCTAAATGAACTTAAGCCCGAATTTAAGAAATGGGAGGAGCTACTTAGAGCCAACGTCATTAGCACCATAGGAAATAGGGATCACATCAACGCTTGTCTTTGTCACATGCTCTACAACTTGTCCACCCGTCAACCATTCAATTTAGCTTACTACATCGCTAGGAGAATGATTGATATTCCAACTCAAGGATCGGTTGCTCTTCCATACGGGATGCTCCTCACCCGTCTCTATAGAAACTTTGCACCAATTCAACCAAGTCCAAAGGGATGCATCTTCACTATGAGCTCATCCCTCACATCTTTGTACCTTTGAGTAATGCACGAGTTGCTAAGACAAAAGGCAAGAGAGCAAAACCTCCAACTCCATCATCATCATCATCAAATAGCTTCGAGGATGGTCTTCCAAGCTCTCGTCTTCCACCTCATGAGTATTACGCATCTCTTCCCGAGATTGAGAATGAATCAGCCGAATTCAAGCAAACTAAGGGAATGTTCAAGTGCCTTGGTAGGATGATGAACAAGATCTACAAGAAGTTGGACAAGTAAGGGTCCATTAAGGAGTGTTTGGAACAATACATTATCGTTAATGTTTGATACAATTTAGTTGTTTTTATTATGTAGGATGATAATATAACCTGAAACAATGGTAAATGCTAACAATCTTATGCAGGGGGATAGCACAAGTATGCTATCAAATTTTACCCGTTTTCACTATAATGTGAAAATCAAAAAGCCTTGCTCAAAATACATGCTCCTCTATGTTTATATATGTGTTATTTGCTTTTCCTAACTACAAATGTTTAGTATCACATGTTTTGAGAAAAATTTCAGATTTCGGAAAGGTCGCCGACACCTTAAAACAAACTCTGTCTTGTTTTCTGCACTGCACGGACCAGACGGCACCAACGATTTGGTACCGTCCGTTATGTAAAATGGTGCCGCCGGACCAGACAACACCCTTTTTTGGTTTCCGTCCGTGTAAATTTTTGTTGCCGTGGATCCTTCAGGTAACTTTCTGAATTTCGATTCTTTCGTGATTCCAAATTACCATCCAATGCTTATAAGTCAATCCTAACTTGCTTATACTCTTATTAGAACTAGTATAATTCACTTAGGTGTATAAGAAATACATTTCCCACCAAAATTCAAAAATTTGAAAAATCCACCCAAGGAACCCTTTTGCATAAAGGAAGGAACCAAATTTTTTGTACTTTCAAATCCGTGGGTGATCTGAATATTAGGAAATTCCACTCATTAGAACACATTTATTGCAAATCTTTTCTTCTTCACTCCATTTCTCTTGAATGGCTTGACTTGGGTGATATGACTAGCATTCAACCCACTTCCAAATCATTAGGAACCTCATCTCTTCAATGGTTTAACATCAAATCAAACACATTTCTCCATGATTTTTCACTTCTATAAATTGAGAGGTTTTACCATGATCATCCTCACACCTTCTTCATTCTTACCATTATCTAGCAAAGAAAAACACAAGTCAAAATGACAAAATCCTCTCCTAAACCTTGCAAGAAAACCGCTAGAATTAGTGTGAGGCCTTGTTGCTTCGTTAACCTTAGCTCCTCATCCGAGTCTTCTCCACTCACAATCTCATCTCCCATCCGAGATGATACAAGCCTTACCTTGGCCACACCTACTCAATCACACATTGTGATCACCACTCCACCACCAACAAAAACACCAACTTCACCTCCCCCGGCACCCATCCAAACATCCAAAACACCCTCACCACCTTCACCAAGGTCTCCAACTCTCATTCCTATGGAGTTATTTTCCACTCCACCAACTTCCCCAAATCCTTTCTTGGAGGACTTGGATGACTTGCCTCCTAGGCCAAATCATCCACCACCATTGCCATCATTTAGCACAATTGAGCGGATAGCTCATGAGTCACCTCGGTCATGTTTTGACCCAAACGCCCCATTAGGGCCTAAACCTCTTCTCTTCCACCCCATTCACAAAGACATTCATGGTCCTTTGTATGGGGATCATTCACTCCCCACATCAATGTCTCCTCATCTTGAGGTCATTGAGGAGTGCATGTGGGATGCCAATCCTACTAGAGAGGATATTCAATCGGAACTCCACAACCTCCACCAATTCAAAGGCATGGTGGACTCTCACTTGAGTGAGACAATGCAAATGCAAAATGCTTTGCTTGCATCCATCATGACCACCCCAAACATTTCCACCAACACCAACACATCTACCATTCCACCACCACAACCTCCCCAAACATACTACCCCCTAGGCATGGTTGCTCAACTTGTGAGCAAGCGGCCCAAACCGTTGATAGGACACGGGTTATGGTCCTTGACTTTCAAGAAGAAATGAGGTTCATCCTCAATCATATCCTTGAGCGCCTCAACGCTCTTTCTCATCCATCATCAAATTAGGATGGTCATAGTTTAGCATTTCTAGTTTTCTCTTATTAGGGTTATTTCCTTTTTCTTCTTGTACTAAAACACATCATTGTGTTCCCATTTCATGATCTTTATTCATGAAAATTTTAACTAATAAATAGTGTTTTTATTATAGTGTTGGTGCTTTTACATAGTATTTGGAAATGCTTGTGAATGATCATTATTACTAACATTTTTTTGTAGCTTTTATTTTCACAATCCATGTATCTTCCCATTAAGCACCCAATTTAGGGGTAGCTTTGATCAAGGGGGAGATAATGGCTCGAGCTCATTGCATTCGCATAGCCTCTACTTTTGTTGAGACAAAAGGGGAGAAAATATAGAACTTTTTATATTTGACTTTTCCAAAAGTCAATCGCATACTTTGACTTTTCGAAAAAGTCAACATCATGCATCAACTAGTGAATACTTTAACTTTTTGAAAAAAGTCAAACATCATACACTTACATTATCATTTCCTTTTCAAGTTCTAAAACTAATATTTTTATAACTCTTGCACAAACTTTGTATCTTTTATAAAAATAAAATTTATATTTTGTCCTCAACAAAAAGGGAGATTGTTAATACAAATATCGTCATTAAACGTTATTTATATTTTTGATCTTTACCTAAGTTTTGTTAACGACAAAAGTAAATTTAATTTGTATAAAAGCTTAAAGCTTGTCAAGTTTAATAGATATTAAAACAAGCTTTTTCAAACAATATATTCATCATTCAAGCATTTACATTTATGATTAGTAACATCTTGATATGACTCTAATCATTATGTATGATAATAGTTTTTAGAATGTTTTAGGTTCTTAAAACCAAACACTACTTAAGTACTTGCATATTTCTAAAAATAGAAATACAACATATGATATCATGTGATGCATCATGGAAATCATTGAAAGATTTTATTAGATATTTTGTGTGGATTTGTACTCTTCATATCTTGCACAATCTCACTTAGATAGAGTTGACTTTAGCAATGATTTGATATCTTGGTTGTCGGGCGGTACCAATTTGGTACACGGAACCCTTTTAAGGGTTCCAGCGGTCCGTGGACGCCTCGTCCATTTTGGCTATAAATAACAATGCCAAGCCAAGTAGTTTTTCATCCCTTTCTAACATACTCTCATACATATCTTCTCTCTAACCTTTCTAACTCAGTTTCATATCATATTAGTGATCTCTTTTGTAGCAAAGAAGATCAAGTCACATTCAAGCTTCAAACGAGAAGTTGGAAGCCTTGTTTGTTTAGTGTTGTATGATCTTGTGTTGATTCATACTTCATTTTTGTATTAAACCATCATAATCTTGTGAGTGTGAGTGGTTAGTATTTTAGTCCTCAAAATACATTGTGTGTGGGAGTGGTTGTACTCTTGGAAAGAACTCGACATCTAGCTTAGTGTCGGAAATAGTGTAAGCGAAGTGTAAAGGTTTTCTCTGCCGGTGAAAGGAGCTTGTTGACTAGTGAAGTTAAACTCTCGAGTGTGAGACTCGGGGAGTGGAGTAGGGCAAGGAAAAAGAGTCCTTGTAGACCGAACCACTATAAAAAACTTGTTGTGGTTTGATCATTTCTTTCCTTAATTACTCTTTACATATTGCTTGCATATTTCATTAACATATCAAAGATCAATATCAATTGATCTTTTCAATAAGTTTCAAAATAAAGTTTAAATTGGTAAACTATTCAACCCCCCATTCTAGTTTTCTGCAGGATGTATTTCAACAAAAGTACTTTAGTCAAGGCTCTTCTTCAATGCAATGCTCAAAATGCGAAAATAAAGATAACACGATCAACATGCTATTGTCTCAAAACAATTTGTTGAAGGCAAGAATAAAGACGTTGGAGGCATAACTGGAATTGGCAAGAAATCCCGTTGATCACGCATGTCAGTCGAGTGGAATACTCTATGACCTTATAGATGACATTAATAATCTTTATGTGGAGTATATTTCGTTGTAATAGTTGTAGCATTTGTTGTTGTACTTGTTTAATGTTTTATTGTTATTGTTTAATTAAATGGAAACAAATACACAATTAAAAAAAAATATAACGTAAAAAACTACACAAATAAATATACTCTACATATAAAAACACTACACAAATAAATACACTATACATATAAAAACACTACACAATTTAAACAATACTACACAAATTAACTCTACAAAAAAAGGGACAAACGACCGTACGGGGGCCCCACCCTATGGGATGCATGAGAAGTAATTAATGGGGTGCTTGGTTAGGCAACCCCCATAATTTACATGTAATCAAAACTCTATGTATATGGGGTGATGTGCTTTATACGGTTAGGGTAGAATACGAATGGGAACCACCTAGGTGTGGAGTGTGTATAGTATTTGGTCATGATGACGAGACATTTTCGAAGCGTGTTGTTGATGAACCAAAGAAGCAAAAGAGCAAGAATAATGATGGTTTTCAACATACTTCTAAAAGAGCAGTGCGTGGCATTAATATGTGTTCTAAAGTTCAGTTTAGGTCAACTAAACAGGTATATAAACTTGTTTCAAAGAAGAATGGTGCTAGCATAAGTGGTACATAGAAGAATCCTAAAACAACTAGTCAAGAGGCATGTTCTTCGAACCCGTTTGATGCTCTTAGTTCGGTGATAATGATGATGTTCTAGGTGCCAATGGGGGTTTTTCCATAGGGGATGAACCTGGGGCGGAAGAGGGGCTTAAGGCTAATGCGAAGCATGTTCAGATCGTGACGGACACGCCTAATGACATTTTACACCTGTGAATGAGGTTCAATTAACCAATGAGCAGCCATCTTCTACCTTGTCTAATGTGGTTGGTTCGAATACTCGAAAGAGCAAGGTTAATTATGTGGCTAATGATGATAGTGATAGTGAAGTGGACGAGGTTTTTGACGAAACATCAGGTTTTATGGCATCCAAGAGTGGAGGTGGAAACCTATACGAGCGCCGGAAAAAAGATTATTATGACAACCCATATGATGACGACGAGTGTGAGGATTTAACTGAAGAGCAATTAGCTTTCTGTGACATTTGGGATATAAAGTTTCGTGGCCATGCTAGACATTAGTAGTTTTATAAAATAGTTTTTCATAAATTTGGTTTGTCGTGCTTATAATTAGTTTTGGTTTGAAACACAAACAATGTGTTTGTTTTTCTCTTATAATTGGCTGAGATGCGAGATTCACTAAATGTTTTTAAAGTAATAATATGTAAAATCGCTTTAACAAAAAAAAAACTCTATGCATATGAAGAATGTTGACTTTTTGCTTTTTGCCCTCTTAAAACTTGGTCGATATAATAAGTTAATTCATTAATGAACTCTAAATCACATTATTAAGATTTGTCTACATGGCTTAATTTGTTTTGTTATGGCGATCACCTGTGGAGATATCTACTCATGGACATTTACGTTTAATTTACTAATGACCATCATTAAAACGATCGGATCGGATATATGATTAAGTTGGACAAACAGAAGACCATTTGCATGCATGTCTAGTTTCATCTATCTATTTTTCTATAAGCCTTATAAAGTGATTCAAAAGAACACTGTAATCTGTAATAAGTAAATCAAATCCATTCAGGTAAAGAACTAAAACCCAAAAAACTAACATGTCTCAACATTATAAATGGAATCTTGAAAGAGAAAATACAATAATTTTGATACGGAGGGAGTAACAAATGTCCCCGCATAAGAATTCAAATTGGAAAGGTAGTTTCCCTATTAGGTCAAGCTAGCTTGATTCTAATATAAGCCATATGATACTCAAACCATCGGTTTAGTGCATGCTCCCTACAATTTTTTCGAACAGTTGCCACTTCTTCGGGGCACCATCGCCTCTTCATCATCGCTACCATTCACCAAAACATATCTTGGTAGATTAACACGTGCATTTCTTCTTCTTAAATCCGACATCTCCATCCTATGTGGAGAACCTCCCAATTTAAACAAAAAGGAGCCTTTACAAAACCTTCTTAGTGACCTCACAACGGATAACAAATTCACTAGCTTTCGACCCCAACAACTACCGCTGCGGCCAGTGCCATCCTCCTTCACCGAACAAGTTTTCATTTTCAAAGGTTTTTGGGATTTTTGATGCGGTTTCAGATTGTTTTCTTGTACAGAAATCAATTTACCAACAATAGTATTCTCTCGATGTAGGGGAGAACTAATGATTTCGACTTTAAATGTGAACGATGAAAATGAATTCTCGTAATCCTGGCCTTCTTTATACGAACAAGAACGGTCAGTATAAATCATAAGATCGGAAAAAGATAGAGTATCAAAGTCATCATCACTAAATTCATACATATCCATGTTTATATGTTTTTATGTGTTCAAACTTAGAACAAATACTAATATATATACACATATAGGTGGTGCATCATGCATTATCAATACAACGAGTTGGGCATCGGTCCGCCGCGTTGCGGCGGGGCGTCAAAGATTGTATGTTGTAACTCAAGTCTGTATATTAGAAGTAATAACGCAAAGGCACATATAATACAAAAGATTCATTGCTAGTTTTTTTTTTCATATAACATACTGGTGTCTCTAGAACCTAGTTAGATTATACCAAAAACTTAGTTAGTGTTTCTAGGACCCAGTTAGATTTACACCAAACATATTGTACATAGGTATTTGGCTAGGGTTCAGTTACATTATAAAAAAGCTATTATAGATGCAGATAACCTACTGTGATAAGTTAGTTATGGTGGTTCAGTGCTTGTCTTGTTGTTTTGCCCTTTTAGCTCTTGAGTTTCCTGCACTATCTTTGTCATCTGTAAAAAGTTCTTTGCGGATTGAACTTTTTCCACCTTCGTCTTTAGCAACGGAAATCTGTGACCAGTTTGTTTGTTCATGTGGTGGCGTTGTTGTTATTTCTGTTTCATCTGTTGCTGTTGTTTCTGATACTGACGTACTGGTTTCTGCCACACTTGCCAAGGGATTGTTGGTACTTGGTTGAGCATCAGGTATTAGCAGAGGTTCGTTGTCCCAGGTTGTGTCAAGGATAAAGTCTCTTTTTTCTTTTGTGCTATCTGGGTCAAAATGTAGTTGGAAAACGTAAGTCTTACCCTCTAGTGCGATTAACTCTGGTGGAGGGTTGTATTGGTTTTTGTCCTTCAGGCTTTTCATAAGTTCGTTGCAGTCTTTCACCATTGAATGCGCCTCAGTACTGAAGCATTTTACTGTTATCTCGCCTGTCTTGTCGTAGATGTATGCCCTGAAGGAGTAACTGTGAAAGGCAAAAGCATGATGTAATTAGTCTTTCTAATATTAATTGTTTTACGTATGGTTATTAGGTTAGGAATTAGTATATGTACCTGTAGTCCGGTTCAGTGTTAGAACCTGATTGTTGGCAATGAGTATGTGGATAGTTTTCACGTATTTTTGTATGGCAAGTTCGACATTTGTTGAAAAACCATGGTGTTTTTGTGTCGATTTTGTTTATGGTGGCTAGTAGTGTGAATCGAACATTCTGTTGAAAGAAAACAATTACTATCTATTATATTTTTCTATCATGATATATTTGTAAGAGTTATTGTGTACCTTTTGGTGCTGCGGGTTTTCTTTTTGCAATTCGGCTATTGTGACTCGGTTCCTTGTCTTTTCTCGCTCTGTGTCTGCAAATCTTTGTTGTTGTACGTTTAATATTATTGGTGGCTCCAAGAGTTGGTCATACCTGCATAAATATTTGCTGTTATTTTAGTTCGTTGTTGATGTCTATTTCTTTATTATTGTTATTATGTAATTACTTACACTGCATGTATTTCGTGAGTTTCTGGTACATCTGGGTTTAAGTAGTGGTACGTTGCAGGAGAGCTTGAAAGTTGGAGGCTACCTGTGGGAGTTGAGTTGCTAGTATTATAAATAGTGGCACAGTATTGTGTAACTTATAAGATGATAAACTTACCACCGTATGTTTTGACCCAGCATGAACTAACTGCTATGACCACAGGTTTTGGGGTTTGTTCGTATTCATCCATATCAAAAGCACGTGCTTTGTCGCTCCAAAGAGTGAACCTTACAGTGTTTCCACTGGTTATAGAAACAATTTTTTAGTTAAAGCTGTCGGTAAGAACACAATCAGATGATAGTCTAGTGGTACTTACTCTAAGTTTTGGATCCCAATGTCTCGCCAAGTTGTAATTTTTGTTGTGGCGCTCCCTTTTTCTTTTACTTCACTCACATATTGGATACATCCAATGTAGTCTGCAAATGTAAAATGTGATTGTTAAAATTTTAGCTATAGTTATGTTATACTCCTACGTGTCAGTAAAACGTACCTGTGAGTATCACATCTTTTTTATCTGCTCTTGAATACAATTCATTATAAGGAGCGAAGTTGAAATGGTGTATAGGGAATCCTGTGCCTTCAAAAGTGTGAACCTCCGTGTATTTTCCAAAAGCTAACGAAAGGTGGTGCGGTAGTGTTTGTGGCCAACTTTTGGCATCTTGAAAACCAAAGCCAGTGATTCTGTATGTTTGATTTATGTGAAGGATGTTATCAAAGCGCTCTTTTTCGTGCATATTGATGTTTGCTTGGATAGCTCCACCCTGTGTGTTTAAGAGTTTATTTGAAAATTAGGCAAAAAGTTTTCTGTACTGTTAATGGTATTATGAAAATGTATGTGTATAAAATAATATTCTAGTGTACCTGTTGGTCAAGCAACATGCAAAGAAAAGATTACTGGTCTCGAATGCTTATTTGTTACAGTCCATTTCCGGTAAACTCGGACGTGAATGGCTTTGTCAATATCTGTTGCTTTTATGCTATGTAGGCTTACAGTTTCTGTTTGGGTGATAATTTCTTTGCCTGCAGATTTTGATAAGGAACTTGTTCCAGCGTTATGTGCCATATTCCTGCATATTAGAATAACTGTTACTATAAAAAGTAGACAAATTTTTTTGGAAAAAAATTTGCAAGACTATATTTGCTTTTTATATAAAGGTAATAGCATAAGTATCTATCTTAAGTAGAGTAAAATAAATATCTAAAATTAGTATAAAACTATATTCTTAACTATTTCCTAGATGCAAATGTATGCGTAAAATATAAGTGTAGCTGTGAAAGGAATTGATAATAGGTATAAGTAGGAGATAGATTGTAACGAAAACCTGGGTGGCTACAACTTTGTTTAAAAAATCTTTGTAAACGATATTTTTAGTTGTGTTTGAGGGTTTGTCTTCTTCCTGTTTAATGAGTATTTTCAAGCCTTCGGGAGATGTTGCTCGGGATAAAGCTACGTAGAGTTGCCCATGTCCAAACACAGGTTCAGGTAAGTAGACGCCTATTTTCTTTAATGATTGACCTTGGCTTTTATTTATCGTCATCGCGTAGCACACTTTAATTGGGAATTGTTTTCTTTTAAACACGAACGGTAATTTTTCTTCTTTGTTGACCAACAAAATACGGTGGATGAAAACTTTTTCAGATATCCTGGTACCCGTGATTATTCTCGCTTCTATGACTTTACTCAGTAGCTGTGTAACGATCATTCTTGTACCATTGCACAATCCTCCGGATGATTTAAGGTTTCTCAGTAACATTATGGGTGCTCCTATTTTTAGTTGCAGGTTGTGAGGAGGCATTCCTGAAAAAGAAAGTGAGTTAAGATACTCTGTTGGGTATAAGAGTTCTGTTGCTCCACCATCGTTGGTCCGTGGTATCGCTTGGTCATTGCTTTTGTAACTACAAGTATTTCCATGTAACATATCCAGTACCTTTGAATTTATAATATCCGCTGTTTCATTTCTTGGACAAACTATCGCTTTTTCTTGCAAAGCTTGTGGAGTTGGCATTTGTAAAGTGTTATGATCGTATATGAACTGAATTAATTGTAAAAGTGCTGTGTCACTATGAGGAATACAATATGTATCTGGTATCTGGACCCAGGAAGTGTTGTTTGGATCTTCTTTATCTGGTTCTCCAATGTTTCCGTTTCCAATTGCAAGCAACCATTCTGAAAATGCACGTGTCTGTTCATGTTGGTGTGGAGAACCATGTGTGCGCCTGAGCCTCATGTTTTCTTTAAGTGAAATAACCTTGAAATATGGCCCTAGGTATGACATTATGATAGAAGAAGCAATAATTTCTTGTTTTGAGGCGTTCTTTTTTACTGGAAGTGTTTGTCTGAAGTCTCCGCCAAGGATAACCGGTTTCTTTCCAAACAGATCATTGGGAGAGTCAAGAATGTCTCGAAATGTACGATCTAGTGCTTCAAAACATCTACGGTTATTCATCGGAGCTTCATCCCATACAATAAGATCGGTCTGCTTTAGTAATTCAGCCAGCTGTGTTTTTTTTTGAATGTTGCAGACCGATTCATCTGTGAGATCGAGTGGTAACTTGAATCTTGAGTGTGCTGTTCTTCCCGACGGTAGTAATAAAGAAGCAATACCTGAGGAAGCTACTGCTAATACGATTTTTCCATCTGCTCTGAGTGTATTGATGATACATTTCCATACGAAAGTCTTGCCTGTGCCTCCATGACCATAAACGAATATAAGTTCTTGTTTGTTGCTATTAACTGCATCTGTAATTCTGTAGAATATTGTTTGTTGCTCATCATTTAACTGGCGGATTGATATGTTACTTTCTCTTCTAAGTAAATCTCTATCATAATTTTTTTCTTCCATTACAATTCTATTGTTTAGAATTTCAAGCAGATGTGGAAGAGGCAACCGCATACCAAAATCTTCAACTGATTTCCCATAAAAGCTCAAAGTTGCTTCGAGTTCATAAAGGACACCTCCTTCTACTTCTGGTCCAGTTATGTAAACATCTGGTACATGTAGTAATTGAGATAACAATCTTGGAATATCTTCTGACATAGCTGCCAAATGTGATCTGAACAGGGATGCTGGATTACATACGTCGCAAAAGATGAGTATTTGACAAAATAGAGAACGCATTTCCGCAGCAGTAGCTGATATGGCTGCTTCTTGTAAGGCTATTGCCCATTCACCATCATCTCCTAGTAATCCCATTGCTTGGCATGCGGCTCTATTTGTAGGGTAAATTCTTCTGTCGATCACGAATATCTGCAAACGACCGACAACATTTTTGGTGACAAAGCAGGATGCGTTCATAAAATAGGTCACCTGAGCTTGGGTGTACGTATGATAAGCGTCCGATGGCTGGTTTATTCTTGTTACGCCTAGCTTGCCAGTACTTTTTTCCTTGATACCAAACGAATTCTGAAGGGAAATTTAGGTAAGTCAGATGACGGCCCGTGGAGTATTGACGGTTGTATGCTAACCATTCCGTCAATGTTGTTTTTTTGCTGGCTTCATTATTGACGATCTCTTCTAAACTTTGGCTTCCTCTGAATGTGATTCTCTGCATATTTTCAAGGTGAACTGCCAAAATTTGAACTGCTGGTTCTCGGCTATGTATATCAAATCCAAAAATTCTCCAACAGGCTTCATGTGGACCAATGTACCGCGCATCAAGAAAATTCTTTATTTCGTCTACCTGAATGCTTGAATGGCTAGTGGACGTTCCTCCATCTCCAATGCGTCTTGTTACATGTGCCACAATTTTGTCGGTTCCTTTTGAAATGTACTTAAAAAGGTATTTTATGAGCATTGTCCATTCACAGTATTCGACATTTATATGCGCATAAAACCGCATGCATAGTTGCTCATTATATGGTACTACATATGTGTTGTCAAGCTGAATATTTTGTTTTGTTGTGTTTATACCTGTGTCTCTTCTTCGATAGTGGACAAAGCCTTTTTTATCAATGAAGGTAGTCGGAGTGAAAGGTTTAGGGAATCCTTTTGTACATTCTTCACTATAGCGTGTACAGGCAGCAGATCTGTTTGCTGCACCACATGGGCCGTGCATCATGAATTCTGAAATAACTCGATAAGCTTCCGGATCAGTTGTGATGTTTGGTAATTCAGCTGATATATACTTGTCGATATCTTCATCTCTATGAATACGTGATATTTCGTTTACCCATAGAAGTAAATGGCAATGTGGTAGACCACGTTTTTGAAACTCGACAGTATATAGAACTGAAATTAGAGAAATATGGATTTAGTTCTTAAATAAATTACGTGATTAGTGATAGTTAATGTAAAAATTAAATAAAAGGTACCTGCTTCAACATGTCCAAATGGTTTATGGTCTCTTAAAAATGAGATTAGGTGATGAATCTTTCTTTCGAAGACTCTGTCAACTACATCAGGTCTGTCTGCAACTGTTAGTTGTGGAAAGTAGTTCATATAGTCTTCTATTTCTGGCCATTTAACATTACACGTAAATGTAATGAAAAATGATGGGTTACCATGAACGCGACATATGGCAAGAGCGTCTAAGTAGTGGCTATACATGTAGCGTGGCCCTCCGGTAAATGACGAAGGAAGTATAGTTCTTGAACCTACGTCAGAAGCATCTCGATCACCACGGGCAATAGCATCATATAAGCCAGACATGTAATCGTTTCTGATGTTGTTTTGGTTATTTCTGATAAAGTCAAGTCGATATTGCTCGATACTACAATATGCTGTAACGACATATTGTTGAAATAGCCTTCCACCTCTGGTTAGTAACGTATATAGTTGAAACCGGTCGTGAAGCTGATATGCGTAGTACATCTTCATCGACATTTTCTTGTCCTCGTCAATCGTTCCTGTTTCAGGATATATTAATGTAAGGCCCAAGTGGTATCCTTTCTCGCCATAAAAAAATAGGAGTGGAAACTGTAATGACATGTAGCAAGGGTGCAGTTTGCTAATTCGTTGTGGTCGGTCTGAATGTGGCTCAATAACAACATCATATTCAGTTCCACTATCAGGTCCACCTTCAAAGACTATCGCTCCAATAGCATCTCCTGATGGGAGTTCATGCTGTTTTGAACCGACTACACCAAATAGCTTAACCTTAAATTCTGGAATGTTTGTTTCAGCCATTTTGTTCCTCGCCGTTCTAAATAGCTGAACCAATTCATTGTGTTCATCTAAAAGATGTATAAGATTCTGAACAATGTGCGGGTTTAACTTATTATCATTATTTTGAAAGTGTTTTAACCTCGTTCGCCACTTCGGTTTCGTATCGTAAATATATAGTTGTAAAAATCTTGGCGCTCTTTGTCGACGGACATAAGCTTCCTATCGTATGATATATCCGCCGAAATCTTGAACAAATAAGGTCCATGACCTGTGTTGAATGAATTATCTATCTCAAAGACCTAACGATGTCATGGCGAACATTTGATTGTATGCCCTGATATTTTCCATGAAGTGTGGATTTGAAAAAAGCGCTGTTATGTATGGCGGGTATTCTTGGTGTATAGGTATTTGAACCTTCCCTGCCATACAACAACGGTGATATTCAGGAAACCGACTTCGGCTATGTGTCAACCTTTCATCATACCAGAAAATAGCTTTGCAATGTTGGCAAATGTAATTACAGTTCCCCATATGATGATATGTTGTTGGAGGACCTGTAAGAAATGTATTGGAATAATTACTTGACAGTTGAAAAGGTAAGAAAAGCACAAACTGAGACGTCGTAGAAAAGATGCAACGTGAAAAAAAAGAACAATGGTTAAGTGTACCTTGTCTAATGTGCCTCCGTCGTTGTGTTTGTGGTTTTCGTTGATAATAATTAGGTGTATATGAAGTTTCTTCAACTGGAAATAATAATAGAAAGCATGAGAATTATGCATAAAGTATTAATTGGAAGAGCCAAACTAATGAAACAATGGTATATTAAAGGAATAAGTGTACCTTGTCTACTATGGCTATGGTGTTGTGCTTGTGTCTTTTGTTGATAATTATTGGGTATAAATGAAGTTTGTTTATCTGTGAAGAATAATGAATATTGTTACACATATGCAAGTAACATAACAAAAGTAAAGATATCGCTGTTAAATAGAAAGTATAAGAAAAACTATGATGTAACTTACGGATCAAAGTTGAAGAAGGAGTATCTGTAGTAAGAGTTGTGGTTTGGTTAATAACGTTATTTGTATGGTTTGTAATATCCTGGGCTTGATTAGTGCAACCATGGTATAATGAATGAGTTTCAAATTCTTGAGTATAGCCTTTGCGTAAAGATGGCAAGTAACTATCGTGTGTATCATCTAATAGTTCGTCACCTGAAATTGGACAGGTTACAAATATATCATCAACATATGAATATATAAATTTGAGGTATAAAATAGTAAAAAAAATGAAAGAAGAAAAGTAAAGCGTACATATGAGATGGTGTGATGCTGAATCGTCGCTGTCAATATGTTGTTGATACATATCACCAATTTTCTCTTTCCCTTTGCAGCTTCGGTGACATGAGTACGTTGTTTTTTGTTAACAGAATTTGGTTCGGGTATCATCGACGTCTTATAGTGCGGTTGTGGTGTGATCATATCATCTGATACCGGCTGATTTTCTTTAGAGACATACCATTTATTCTCATGTACATCAGACAAAGCTCTTTTTCCATTGGACCGTTGAGTTTGCAAAGTTTTGGGTAAACTTTCATTTGTAACAATATCTTTCATAAGTTCAGTCACACCCTTTTCTTTACCAATAGGAGTTAAGTATGGAGTGGGTGTATTTATATTGTATGTATGTTGTTTTTCTTTTGACGATTGACACTCAATCTCAAACTGATGGTTATTTAAATTTACAGAACCCGAAGGACTAACTGCATTTTGCCTAGGAATAGCTTTTCTTTTTGTTCGCATATCTAAAAGTATAAATTACCCAATACTACAGGTAAATGGTAATAAGTAAAAAGGGTTCAAGGTATAAATATAGGCCAAAGTATTTAAGGCTACAATTAAATAGCAACAGGTAAAAGGCATTTGACAGACCAATACATATCAGTAAAATCAAATCCAAAAAAACAAAAATAGGGAAATATAAATAACAAATGTAAGAAGTTAATAGTATCATACAACAATAGCCTATACTGATATACGATTTGATGAAAATAATGCAAGAACCCACAAATATAAAAGAAGCCATGTGCCTACACATGCAAAGAATTAACACAACTAACCTTAGAATTGGATATTCCTTTTATTAAACGTGGAAGATCAAACACCTGGTACCAATTTTTGTTTTGAGGATTCTTTTTAATGTTGCACCGTCTTTTCTAGAGAAATCTATGGCTGTTCTAGTGTATGTATATATCATTATATATATCATTATATCTTATTAAAATATGCCTAATACGTGTAAGCTATTAAATATTAAATCCAGCCACTGAAAGTCTAAAACCAAAGGGATAGTGGGCTCAAAGTGATGGGCTAAAATAGCCTGCTAAATAAGGCGGGAAATGTTGTGGTGAAACGGCAACGTTTTAGCCTTGAAATTATATAATGTATAATTTGGTGTGTAGTTAAAAAGTTATATGGTTTATATTAATTAAGTTCATGTGACCTTAGGGTGGTGGCAGTCGACTCGGTATGGGATGCGGCATGCTCCATACCGAGCGGTGTGAGTAGTGCCTCCATTTCGGTTTCAAGCGCATGGATGGATAACACCAAATCGGCAAACATCCCCGATTTGGTATGAAGTTTATTTCGAACGTTGGAAAAAAAATCTATCCGTTGGAGCCTTAACTATTCTAGCCGTTTGGCTTATTTAAAAAAAAAAAGAGTTGCAAACAATCACCGATCGGTTCCGTTGATGAATCGTTGATCGTTGAATCTTGAAACGTGGTGAGCCTTTAGATGAATCGTTGATCGTTCTAAAGATATCAATCACCGGAAAGTTTCAACCACAACAAAGAACGCAGCGGCAAAGAACCACACCGGTCTCGGATCGGAAAGCTAGTCGGAAAAGGTACGCCAATGAAAAAAGCCGGAAAGAAGATGCGAGCATCGATCTTGAAGAATGCTCGGTTTAAGCCTTGCTTAGTCTTTACTATTACGGCCCAGTTTGATAAAGAAACTATGTTGTTTGTATCGAGTTCGATGTGTTTCCCTCCTATATTTTTTCGAGTGGGAAAGGTTGAATTTGGTCGGCAAGATTGTTTGGTTTATGTGTTGTATGAGATTGGTATGATGAATAGTTAGCTACAGTATGGCAGTAAGCTTTATGTAAAACTTTGTGTAAGCTTTATGATGAATAGTTAGCTACAGTACGTGTACTAAGTTTATAGTTAGCTACATTTGTGTTGTATGAGATTGGTACGATGAATAGTTAGGCATGGTTGCTACTAAAAATTTATTGTTAGGTATGAGATTGGTATGAGGTGAGATGGAGGGATATTATTGGTGGGTGATTAGGCATGAAAAAAAAAGTTAGGCATGGTTGCCACCACCCTTATGGCGTATTTTTTTTTTAATCTATGGTTATTGTTAAAGATATGTAAGTTGATAAGCGCTATGGATGATGCTTCCTAGTTCCTACACGGATGATATGTTTAAATATGTTAGGTTTGGTTTATGCAAGACATCAAGGAGTACTATGCCCCATGCCCTTTGGATTTTAATGTAATTATGTAGACCAAAAGTGATCATGGTCTAAGTTGTGTAACTTACGTTTATGTATTTAAGGATGAATCTCTAATGATTATATGAGACTTTTCAGCGATCCGCAACAATGAAAAACCATTATATATAAGACAATAATAACATTATCTAATTGTTTTGTATATTACAGCATCTAGAAATGATAAAATCGTAATAACTTACTTTTTTCCTTCAATGAACAAAGAAAGACCAAAATTTTCCAACTTTTCTCCCACATTTGTGATTGCTTTCAGGCATTTACTATTTTATTTTTTTATTATTTTATTATTATTTTTTTTTTTGAGTTTTAAAGCAACAAGCTGTAGCAACACTTTTGAATGGTTAGCGGCACTTTATGTTTGACTTTGAGTGACTTTTTTTTAGCGATTAGCAACAATGAATTTAACTACAAATAATCTGGCCTTCTCAAACAGCTTAAACTTTGACATAATAAGTATAAAAGTTCATTGCTTTTTATGTCCTAATTAACAACTAATGAAAGGAAATGACTTCAAGTACTTCCAAATCACCAAAGTTCCAAAATTCCTTTTGCAAGTTACACATATGCTTCAAGAACTTGATATCCAAACGCGTAAGATTCGAAAATGACAATCTTTATCATGAACTGGCATAATCGACATTAGCCTCCTTCAACTAGAAGTAGTACTGCAACTTGGAGCTCTATAACAACTCCCCAAACTTTACCTTATAAATTATTTTTGTTTGACTTTCTCTAGTTTTCCACTTAGTCTTTGGGTATGTTTAGCGGAATGTGTTGAGATTGGGTTGAAGTTGGAGCTAAGGCTTATATTATAAGCCAAAAGATGGAGTTTATAATTTTATATGTTTGGCGAATTAGTTGGATTTAAAAATTTATTAATGTAAAATCACATAAAAATAAATCAAATTAAGTTTAAATATATTTTTGAATTTTGCGTGACAATCTATTATACTTTTAATAATATTTAAGTAATTTAACTAGCTATAAGCTCCCAAAGTCCTCATAAGCCCCTTCAATGGGCTTGGATTATAGAAGCTTATGGCTTATATAAGCCTCTATAAACCCGTGTGGCAAACAAAGCTTATTTTATAAGTCGACTTATTTTAAAAGTTTATGTCCTCGTAAGCCCCTCCCCAAACACAACCTTTGAGTTGCCTTTGCTAACTAACTAGGTCTGGGTGTAATGGTCACCAAATCATCATTTTTCACCTCAATGGCACATCATCGTTTCAACACACCACCTTACCATCATTTTTAGAGGTGTACATAGTGGTCACTACCTAACCAAACATATAAGAATAACCCAAAATATACACACACACTCACAAAAAAAAGAGTGTGTTTCGTTAGGTGGTGCAGACCACCGAACCATGCCCATTCAAGGGTCTTCGTGGGCCGAGGTTTTAGGGGTATTTTTCATGGTGTTTCACGCGCTATCTGGTCACTTCACGCACCAAGCTTACCACCATTATCGGTGGTCTAATTATAGTTCTAGGTTTGCACCCGTATAGCTAGTAGTATCTTGCTTCTTTCACACGATTTTGCGACAACATCATGACCTTTCTTCCGATCTTTCTTATATTCCCTAGAGGTTGAACCAAAGTCATCCGCAAATCTATACTATATATCTTCGTTTTGAAATGAGTGTCAACCATAAGGGGCGGAGGGGTGAGGGACTAGGGGGTGCTGGGGCTCTTCCAACCAGGCCATAAGCCGACGTTCATATGTATCAAGTTGACCGTTTTTGTGAAAGTCCATTAAAAATGTTAACTTGGCCCACTCCTAATCTACTTGAAGAATTCTTATACGTATTATTCTTTATCAGTTTGTTGTGTTTTATATTTCACCCTATTTCGTTAGTGCTTTCATAACCTTTTAATTATTACTTAATTTAATAATTTCTAACACAGACAAAGTTCATATGTAAATTATATGTATGAAATTAATTGTTAAATATGATGAATAGTAATGATGAAACATTTTTTTTAAATGTATTGTACTTTACTTTCGGGGTTAATTACTTGAAAATGTATTATACTTGTCATTTTTTGTTATTGCGTGTACTGAACTTTCAAATTTCGATTATTGTGACTATTCAGCCACGTAAAATGACCATTTTACTATTCAAAATGTGAATAAAGTATGGGTAAAATGGTCACAAAATAATCACAATAATCAAAATTTAAAAGTTCAGTATACACAATAAGAAAAAAAAAGTTCAGTGCACACAATAACAAAAAGTTACAAGTACGATACAATTTCAAGCAATTAACCCTTTACTTTCTAAATTAAATCATTGAGTTAGGTTTTTTTTAGTAATAGATGTAATCTTTATCTAGTTCTTCTTTAGATCATATTATGAACATAAAGCTGAAAGTAAAATTTAACTCTTACCGATAAACTAGTTCATCTAGTTTTATACCAACTTTTGCTATTCAGTTACAACAACAAAAAAGCCTTTTCAGTCATCAAGAGGTGAAAACGAAACTTGTTAAAATGCATTTTCTTAGCACATGCTAAACTTAAAATGCTTGTGATACATGTTTTTATTACTAGCATGATAATTTAAAACACAACATATTTGTGGCATATACAATGTTTTTTCGTTATCACAGTGTAGTGTTCGGCTCCCTTTAACGTAAAATCTTGGCTCTGCCCCTGTCAACCATGACAAGGTCACACGGTTTTTAGAATAAGCTAGGATATCCATCTTTTGTTAGTTACAGTATTTTTTATTATGGACGAAAATATAAAAATGAATATTTATCTTGAAACATAATAAAATAGTAGTGTGTCCGTGTGAGTTTGTACAAAAAATCAATCGGTTTTCCTAGTTGAAGTTTTGTTATTATATTTTGCTATCTTGTAACTATTTCGCTTACCATTAGGACTAGTGTTAATGATGGTACACAACATACATGCACGGTCGTTGCAAAATAACAATCAAAAAGTTGACTAATGCCTGATAGGCCCGGGATTGGCTGGTAGAGACACACAAAGATGTCATTTACCTTTTTTGTAATGTTCTTCCAGCCGACCGACTAGAGGTGCAAACAAGTCGAGTATATATATGCATCCAAGCTTAGCTAAAAGGCATCAGGTTTAGCTTGAGCTCATCGAGATGGAACCTCAAGGACAGCTCAAGAAAAATTTAATTTGGCTCGAGCTCAGGTCAAAAGTATTTAATCTTAAGGTGTTATTTATTCTTTTTGCATCCATGATGGAAGATGGTTTGAGAGTAAGTAGGTGTTCACAATTTAGATATTACCCGCACGATCCGAATAAAAAAAATCCATGAGAATTGAATAACTCGAAAATTGAACCGACACTTCTATAGTAAGTGTGTCTTCGTGGGCCATGATGGTTTGGGGATATTTAGTTTGGTGGACAAGTTGTATTTGGGTTTAGGGCTAAAACATGGAATGACGTCTAAATTGGTGTGCTGGAACTTGGAAGGGAGTGTGAACATAGTGGGGTGAAAAATTGGCTGGTTGACTACATCACTTTCACAAGAATCTTTTTTCATCTGTCGTTCAAATTGTAATATTCGTTTTCTCGTGGATTATTATATACTAAATACTAGTGGTTGACAAGTTTTTTATAATGAGATTGACAAGGATATCATCTATGACGCAGAATGTACGATTAATTTGTGCATGCTACTGTACAATATAACAAAACTTGATCTATATTGTGTGTCTGTTGTTTACTTAATCAACGAGATTTTAAGGAAGATGAGAGATTTGGATGTCAACTAAATAGTTGAAACCATCTCCACGGTCCCATATTTCTAGGGCAAATTTAAAAGTTCAATAATCTTTATTTACTTTGGTTTTTCTATACACAGACACATAAGGCAACAAGTAAAGATATCGATTAGAACCGGAAAAAATATGTATAACGCTAGCTACCCTGAGTCAGCTTCATGTCTCCTGCACTTTTTATACCTGTCATGTTCTTATGTTTCGCCATTCGTGTTGAAGTTGTTCACAAAGAATAAGCAACACGGGTCTGCATCAATCATGGGTACTAACCTACGATGCTTGCATATGTGACCCTCCTTTTAAAGGCAGAGAAGCTCTTCTCGTACAAGTTTCGTAAATATTTTTCGGGTTTTAATTTATACTGAAAACAACAAAGTGCATGAGAGATTCAGTGATTATTTTTTCAAAACTGCCACTTTAGGTGTGGTTTGCATAGATCGACCCTTGGTGTTTGAGTCCGTCGCTAAAGAGTAATTACTATCGCTGATGGGTGCTGGTGTTTAATTATCTCGTCCGCACAGTGTTTATCCTCATTCCAATTTAGGTTCTTTATCGTTTTGTAGTTGATAATATATGTGTCTCGAATATTGCCTACATCACGTTATTTTGACACAAAGTAGGTGATCAACAAATGTTCTTAAAAAATACGATTTTACATATATACTTGTATTTCCAACATTATTTGCAATTGACATTGAACCTGCTAGGCACCAACAGAGTTGTTTTCGGATGGGAAGCATCAGTAGTAGACAATCTGGTAAGTAATATATGGCACCAAAGCCGGACTCTCGATCATTTCTGAAAACCAGGTAACATGCATAAATGAATTTCTTTAAAAGCCAGTAAATTGTTTAACAAATTAACTTACTTGTTTTCAAAGGGTAAAGTATAATAACGTAGATTTTCTAAATTCTATCGAAACTTTACTACTTTTATTAACATATTGTACATTATTTAGAATTTTGTTCTAAACATATGACCGATTTATATTAATATAATATCATATTAAATAATATTATTTTTATTACAATATGGGTAAGTCGAACAAATTAAAGCAATAATCGTCGAGTATATGTTAATAAAAAAGTAAGTGTTTCAAGTCGGTAAATTTTAGAAAGTACGTTATTATTTTATGGCTTTTACCCTTTTCAAAAATCACATAAACTTTTTTGCCGGGTGATGGCCCTTTACCCAAAATAAAAAATCACATAAACTTAATAACTTTCTATAGAAAGAGAAATTACAAAGAATCAGCATCAGTATTATTCTGAAATTCATAAACTATCAAGCTGTCTTTAACATTTTGATGGTAAAAAAACATATGTTATATGCAAGTTAAAATAGCAATCGACATAACATTATATAATATATTGAAATCTGGCAATGTGCAATTAAAACTAAAGCAACATCGTTCTCTAAAGCATGTATACACACCATATGGTCCATAATCATATAGATCATACTTGCAAAATGTTTGAAACCAACCGGACCTGGTGTAAGGACCTACAACAAACCTGAAAATCTGGAGCGGATAACTCGATAATGTGAATACGAACAAGCAAGCAGATTTATTTGTGTCGACAGAAAAGTAAAACCTCACAAGACCCAAACGAATTGCATTGTATTAACATTTGTACAGAAAAGAATGAAGTACATTACCCCTCCCCCGTCACCTCCTTTTATAGAAATGAGAGGGGAGAAAACCTATTCTAAATGGAATACATGGGCTGGAAACTAAGGAAAACACAAGAGAAGTCGATTGTTTTATGGACGTGAGCCTGCCATGCGAGGCAAAAACCAACTGAACGTTCGTTCAATTCTCTCATTTGACTAAAACAAGAACTAAAGTAACACTAAGACCCCTATAAATTTGACTAATGTGCATACTAATCCTAACAGGACCATATCACACTAATCAATTAAGTTAGGAATCTCTTACAAAAACTACAAGATATGAATAGTCGGATTAATGCACGATCCAAACATTCTTCTCGACCAGTTGCCACTTCTTCGGGGCACTATCGCCCCTTCATCATCGCTACCATTCACCAAAACATATCTTGGTAGATTAACGCGAGCATTTCTCCTTCTTAAATCCGATATATCCATCCAATGCGGGGACCCTCGTAATCCAAACAACAAGGAGCCTTTACAAAACCTTCTTAGCGACCTCACGACCGAAGCCAAATTCATGAGATTTTGACAACAATTAGCACTACTGCGAATGCCATCCTCCTTCACTGGACGAGTTTTCATTTTTGAAGATTTTTGGGATTTTTGATGTGGTTTCAAATTGTTATCTTGTATAGAAATCAGCTTACCAACAACAGTATTCTCTCGATGTAGGGGAGAACTAATGATTTCGACTTTGAATGTGAACGATGAAAATGAATTCTCGTAATCTTGCTCTTCTTTATACGAACAAGAACGATCACTATAAATCATAAGATCAGAAAAAGAGAGAGTATCAAAGACATCATCACTAAATTCATAAGTATCCATGTTTATATGTTTTTGTGTATCCCCGAACTTAGAACAACTGATATATATACACTTATAACTATATAAGTGGTGCATTATGCATTATGAATACAATTTGGTGTGTAGTTAAAAACTTATATGGTTTATATTACTCCCTCCGTCCCTAAATAAATGTCCAGTTTGATTTTTCAGAGTCAAATTGGTTCAACTTTGATCGTAAATATTTTTTTTGTGCTATATAATACTTGATGAAAAACTATACCAATGAAAAATACACTTAAAACCCAATCCATTCATATATTTTTCATCAAGTATTATATAACAACCACAAAAATAGATAAGGTCAAAGTTGATCCAGTTTGACTCTGAAAAGTCAAACTGGACACTTATTTAGGGACAGAGGTAGTAATTAATTAGTTCATCTGGCTTTGTGGCGTATTATTTTAATTTATGGTCTATTGTTAAATACATTTAAGTTGATAACCGCTATGGATGATGTTTAGACTTAAGACATCATTACAAAAAATTTGACATGTACTCACTAAAACTTTTCCTCACTAAAATTTTTAAAAGTCACTAAAAATAAAAAATAAACAAAAAAAATATAAAAGTAAAAATTTGACATATACTTACTAAAACTTTTCCCCACTAAATAATTCTTAAAAGTCACCAAAACATAAAAAAGTAAAAAAAAATATATAAAAGTTACGGAAAAAATGCTACACCACTGAAACAGATAAAAACGCATCTCCTTTTCCCGAAATAAAAATGCATCTCCAACACCACCGTAATCCTCCACCACTGAAAAAATGCTCCACCACCGTCGTCATCCTCCACCACCGTAACAGAAGACTGCAATTAACTCCACCGTTGTTTAATAGAAGACTGCAATAAACTTCGACACCGTCCGTCATCCTCCACCACCTGAAACCCTAACTCACTCGCCACTACTGCCTCTATCCGTCGTCCAGCGCCTCGCGTCTCTATCACCGATTGAAACCCTAACTCGTATAATACAATGTATGTTTTGTATTTCAAGTGTTTTGATAGCGAGACTTCGTGTTGATTTGTAGGAATTAGTCGATTGATGTTTAGAAGGTGTCCTGAGTCGATTTGATGTTTAGGAACAAATGTTGTATGGTTTGCGAAAAAGTATTAGTATGCCGTGTGTCGATTTGTTGGAATTAGGCGATTGATGTTTAAAAGGTGTGCCGAAGTTGATTTGATGTTTTGTAATGGTATTGCAAGATACATGTAGGAATGAATCTCAACTCGTAACTTGTTTGGCGGAGTTTTATTAGTCGCATTTTGTTTCGTAAGGATAAACTACTTTCTTGCATAGGAGCTATTACATTGTGCAACAAGGACATGTTAGAAGTCGCCTAAAGTAATATTAGACAAGTATTTGCCATTTTAGGTAGTTTGTGATAGAGAAGGAAAGTAATAGTTTGGAACTGTTTGTGTTTAGTCATGCTAGTATTGATTCAGTTGTCGCCTAATTCACCTAGTTTCTAAAGCCTAGCTAATTTAACGAGCTTGTGTTGTCTCGTATGTGAAAATCCATTAGCATAGGCATGAAGATTGGAGCACACGTAAATTATGCTTAGTAAAATATTTTGATGAATGATGGAATTTTAATAGTTAATTTAATTTGTGTACATACTAACCGATTATAGCTGAGTTGAAGTGAACTTAGGTTGATGCTTGTAAATTAAGCTAGATGTAGTAAAGACTTAACTTTTTTGTCCTCAATAAGAATACCACTATTTGTGTTTAGAATTTTGTGTTTATTTGATGATAATGCTGTATACACAAACATAAAGATTTTTTCAGTAGCTAATAGAGTTACATGGTTGTTTTTAGGCACGTAAGATTTGAATATTACTTCAATTTTTCTACTTTTGACATCATTATGGACAAATCTTGGATGTATCTTGCACCAAGAGCTAGTTCACAATATGTAAATGGCGTGAAATATTTTCTTAACTTTGATTTTGAGAAATCGAGTCAACATGGAGAGATATTGTGTCCATGCAATTGTCACATGATTTCACCTTAAAAGACAAGAAGTGCATGATCACCTTATATGTGTTGGCTTCAAGAGAGGGTACTTGAATTGGACGGATCACGGGGAAAGTTACGAGGTATCATCTTCGAGTATGATGGAAAATGATGAAGAAGGAGACAACGAACATGAAATGAATGAGATATTGCATGAACTTTTTCCTACGGTGTCAATAGAAGGAACTATTGGTGAAACAGAACCTCAACCTCAACCTGAACCTAATTTGAACCGTGAAAAGCAAAATGATAAAATGAAGTTTGATGATTTGGTCAAAAACGTTAATCAGAAGGTGTATTCTAATGCTAAGCATAACAAGTTGTCTGCCTTGGTTCGTTTATACCATATAAAATCTCTTTGTGGTTGGAGCAACACATCATTTTCTATGTTATTGGAGTTTCTTCAAGAAGAGTTGTTGCCTGATAGGAATATACTGCCTAAGAAACACGATGAGGCGAAAAACATCATGAAGAAGTTGGGGTTAGGGTATGACAAAATACATGCATGTCCTAATGGATGCATGTTGTTCTGGAATGAAAATGAGAACAAAGATATATGCTCCGTTTGTAATGCTTCCCGATAGAGGCCCACCCAAGATAACTCTGGAGATGAGGCGGGTATACAAGTTGAGGCGGGTCTAAAAAAGAAAAAAAAGAAAGCAATGAACGTTTTGCGTTGGTTTCCCCTAAAACCAAGGCTTCAAAGATTGTTTATGTCTTCAAAAATGGCCCATCTTATGAAATGGCATCATTTGGAACGGGTAAAAGATGGTAAACTACGACACCCAATTGACGCGTTGTCATGGAAACACTTTGATGGAAGCATTCGATTTTGCAAGCGTCCTCGAAATGTTCGTTTGACTCTAACAAGTGATGGTTTCAATCCGTACAGGTCAATGAATTTAAACTACGATTATTTGGCCCTGTCTTCGTTATTCCATATAATTTACCTCCATGGTATGTCATGAAACAACCTAATTTTATTCTTTCTTTGATCATTCTGCCCTAAAAGCTCGCTAATAAATTAAATGTTTACTTGAAACCTTTGATAAAGGAGTTAAAAGAGTTATGGGCCGGTATTGATACATTTGATGCCTCAACGAATCAAAATTTCAAAATGAAAGCCTGATCATTTCTACAATATCGATTTTCCGATATGCTAACCTTTCTGGGTGGATCACTAAAGGAGAATATGCATGTCCTGTATATGCTTTTGACAAAACTTCAAAATGGCTAGATCACGGTAGAAAATGGTGTTACATGGGGCATCTAAGATGGCTTGAACCAAATCATAGCTCACGTAAAGATACTCGATCCTTTGATGGACATCAAGAATCAAGACAAGCTCCTATCCCTTCGTCTGGGGATGATATTCTAAATCAATTGAAAGGTGTCGATTTTCTTGTAGAAAATGTTGATAAGGGTCCTTGGAAAAAGAAAAGCATTTTCTTCGAGTTGCCTTACTGGAAAGACTTGTTGTTGCGTCACAATCTAGATGTGATGTACATTGTAAAGAATGTATGTGATAATATTGTCGGGACTTTGCTTGGTCAAGTGGGGAAGTCGAAAGATAACTTGAAAGCTCGTCTAGACTTGGAAAAATGGGGTATACGAGAAGAACGTCATCCAAAAAGGAATCCAAGAAACAATAATCTATCTTTTCCAAAAGCATGTTATGTAATGACTCGAGAGGAGAAAGATACGTTCTTGGAAACACTTAAATCTATCAAGCCTCCTGATGAATATTCGTCTAATATCTCTTGTTGTGTGCAATTAAAAGATAGGAAGCTTATGGGGATGAAAAGTTATGATTGCCACATGTTGATGCAAGAATATTTGCCAATAGCACTACGTGGTACTTTGCCCGACCATGTTAGCAAAGTGGTAATTGAGTTATGCGATATCTTTAGGTGGATTTGTCTAAAATATTTAACGGAATATGATCTTAGATTTCTTGAATCAGCGTTGTTGTAACATTATGCAAAATGGAACAAATTTTTCCTCCTTCATTCTTTATTGTCATGGTTCATTTGGTGATCCATCTAGTTAGTGAGCTACAATTTCGGAGGTCCGGTAACTTTTCGTTGGATGTATCCTATTGAAAGATATATTTTTTTATCCTTAATAATTATACCTTTTACCTTATTATTTAAAAAGTTAGTAAAACTTCACTTAGCCTTCAATTCAGGGATCTTATGACTCTAAAATCATATGTAAGCAATAAAGCTTATCCGTAAGGTTCAATTCTTGAACGGGGGTATTTAGTGAGAGAAAGCTTAACCGTTGCTGCTCGATACTTATCCGGAGTAGAAACCTTATTTGAGACCAAAAGGAATGATGACGATGATGGTGACAATCAAAATGAAATTGAAGAATCCAACTTCCTTCGGTCCGGGTCGGACCATTAGAAAACATTCACGTTCGAACTATCATCTCTCAAAAGGAAAAGGATCCCTAATTATGAAATCGATGACCAATCCCTTAAACAAGCACATCGCTATGTGTTATATAATGTTAATTCGGTCACACCTTTTCGAGAGTAAGTGAACTTTATTTGCTAATCAAAATTTTACACTCTTAACAAAAGTGTCTTATATTGATTATTTTCTACTTCTTATACAAGGGAACATAAAAGTATTGTTAGGGGGCAAAACCATTCACGCCGACCATCTGAGTATGAACTTGAAAAGATTCAATGCCAAAACTTTAGTGAGTGGTTTCGAAATTGGGTAAGTATCTTAAACTACGACAAACACTACTACTAATTTATTGGTTAGGTCTAAATAGTTAATTATCAATATTTTCTAGGTTAAACGCTTAGAAGAACAAAGGAATCCAAGAGTAACAGAAGAAATTAAGTGGCTTGATCGTGGACCAAATAATCATGTGAACCGATATTCAGGCTACTTTGTTAAAGGATACCGTTTCACACAAAAGAGCACGAGAAAACACTCAAAACTCAAAACAGTGGCGTTGTTGTTAGGGTGGTGGATGCTAATCCTCAAGATGGCAACACTAGGCCAGTATTGGTTAATTACTATGGTTCCTTAAAGGACATTATTGAATTGAACTATTACGGTAAGGTGCGGTAGTATTATTCAAGTGTGATTGGGTTGATGCTAGTAGAGGATGTAAAAAGATGAATTCGGTGTCACACTAGTGAACTTCTCGTATGCGGTGCATACAGGTGCTCAATTACATGATGACCCTTTCGTTTTAGCATCACAAGTTGATAAAGTTTTTTATTCTCATGAATAGAAGTTAGAAGGGTGGCTAGTTGTTCGACAAGTTAATGTTAAAGATGCATTTAACATGCGATGTGCTAATGATGATAACAGTCTTGCTTCATCTTCTTGCACACTTGACATACCAAACCTAGATAGGGTCGGAGTTGATGCTGATGAAGTAGTGGATGGTACACTCGCTCATCGAATCAAGAGAGGTTGGACGAGATGAAGTAGATTAAATTATCAGTAGTTCTTTCGAGTGAAACACGCGCACCTTATTTTTTAATTTTGGTGTATCGACATGTTTAATTAGTTGTTCAGGTTATGTAATGCTTAGTCATCTCAGTATGGAACGTACTAACTTTATGTACTTTCTTTTGACTTTTCTTTAGTAATTAAGCGGTCTGTTTTGATGGTTTTTACTTCAATTATATGTTTTGGTTAGTTTGTTCTGGTTAAAAGCTTATCCGATAGATCGGTTTGAGGTGTGACATAAGCAATTCTGAGAGATCAGTTTGTGAGTTCACACTACAAGTGAACAATTTTGAGGTGTTTGGATTGATTAAATATTTGCTGTCTGTTTTTGCAGATCTAAAGGAGCTCTATTTTAAATGGAAATCTGCTTTCTGAGTGGAAGGTATGCTTCTTTCGCTTACACATTTACAATGCCATAGTCCTCTGATTCATTTAGTATGTATCTTGGGTCAAAACCCTTTTTTAACCCATTTTGGATATCAAGTTAGTTTTGCATAGTCTATTTTGGTATTATTGTAAGTAATCTTAGGTATCTTTTAAGTGCAAAAAAAGCTTTTAGATTAGGATTCTGAATTTTTTTTGGTATCTATCTGCTGTCCTAACAGCAGTTGTAATCAGTCCACATTTAGCCATGTACTAAGCTCCATATTGGCTTATTTACAGCTTTTAGAATCCTTAATGTAGGTACTTTAGATGACTAAGCTTATTTTGAAATTTCAAGCTCATTAGATCATTTTTAATTGCCCCTCAAAACCCCCCCCTTTGATCCTTTTTTTTTCTGTGTTGCAGTCCAAATAGGCCAAATATCAGATTGCCTAGGTCCAAAAGATCTCGTGTTTCTCAAGTGCCAATGTTAAAGGCTCAAATCAACGAACTTGAAGTCGAAATGAAGGATATGAAAGAAAGGCACCATATTGAAATGAAAGAAATGAAGGAAAACCAAGCGGTTATTTTACAATTTATGGCAGAGTACAAAAATCATAATTCAGATAAGAATTTTTCAAATGTGTTCAACACTACAAACACATAGGTAATCATAAAGGAATTCGATTTATTTCAAGTTTCCATGATAAATAATTGCAGGTTGCTAATGATTCTAGTAGTGTTCATAATCATGGTCCTTATGGAAACTCAACATCAACTCGTGCAAGTCAAAATAAAAAATCCGGTACTTACTTTTTAACTCATTAGTTATCATATTGTTTGTATTATTGACATATTATGCATTGACATAAAAATAATTGCACTTTCTTACTCAACAACTAAAGTTGTTACATCTCCCGGGCTTCTAATAAGATTACTAATCTTAGCTCAGTGAAATCCAAATGAACAAAGTTTTGGAGGAGGACAAGCAATTTTCTAATTTCAAAACAAATCATCTATTTTCACAAGTTTAGGGTTAATATAGATCATTTTTTGTAGTGAGTTGATGAAACTTCATCAACAGTTTGTTATGAGCGGTCTAATGTTGGAGAATGAGTTTTGGTGTATTAGGAAGGAAGTAAAACAATGAGTGGCATTGTCGCCAGGTATGTTTCGATTTGCTTAATCGGATGAAATAATAACTTGTTTGAATGTTTTCATTAAATCTATTCATTAAAGGTTTAAGGTCAAATATGCCAATTAAGCACTTTGAAATAAGCAGCCCCCTTCCCATTTGTTAGAAACTGCTTTTATTTTATTTCAACATTCCGTTCATATGTTTTACCATCCCGACCCCCCTTAATCAAAAATGTTATCTTAGTAGGAGTTTTGAGTGTTGATTGTGTGGATTCATTGTTTTCTGAATGTGCAATGATTTCAGATTGAGATATTACTTTTTATGAAACTATATACATTGCTATTACTTGAGGTCATTTGTTATTTGGATATTTTTCAAATTATCAAGTAATTAGGAATTTAATAGGATGTTCAAAAGAGAGAATGTGATCATTGTGTATTAACTTGAGAATTAGAATACATGACTTTGTATTTATAATAATGTAAGTCAATAGAACACGTGAAAGGGATAGATGAAAGTCAATTGTATATAGAGTTGACTACATAGCTATGCTTGATGAAGCTTTAGCAATTTGTATAAGAAAAAGCTACGTCTAGCATTGTAGATACACCTCTTAGAAGGAGCAGAATGGTAATGATACCATAAAGTGATCCAATAGGAAGTTAGAGAGTTGTCTTTGGATACATTAGGATTTAGGCGTTGACTTTGAAAGTCAAACACTTTGTAGTCGCAAAAATGTGTCAAAGCTTTGGAATATAAACTTGGTGGTGGTCGACAGCAATGTGGCATTGAATGATTTGGATCTAATATAGCGAAGGTTATTGAGGATTAAAATGAATATATACATTTGGAACTGTGCGTAGAATGTTGTTTTAAAGCTAAAGGAACCTCATGTGTTAGTTAGTTGTATATTTTATGGTATATCAGTTTGTATCTAGATTTGAGAATGAGTATGCATGTACTATATTGCTTTATTTGGTATGTTAATGTGCTTTGTCTACCAACTGGTTTGTGATTTGTCATTGATTACGAAAATTGTAAATATCTTGTTTATTGATAATTCACCTTTTGACCAAAAAAAATAGGAGGTTAGAGAGAGTAAATGTGATCTCAATGCATTAAGTAGAATACATGACCTTGTATTTATAGTTATGCAAGTCAAAAGGATACATGGAAGTCTACTATGTACAACTACTACCGTAATCGCTGTCCACAAAGCTGTTGATGTGGCATAGCTCTTTTTGCGTATGTCTACTGTTGATACAATTTAGGTAGTGAATGGTAGTTGACCTGACTAGTTGTAATATGCGTGTTGAAACAAGTACCTACTGTATATAATATATGTGTCTTAAAGAGTGTTGATCTTTATCTGGATATCGGAAACCCTGTTTCTTTGTTTCTAACACATCACAAGCTCTATTATTCTGATCCCTACTCTTATACTTGGCTAAAATAATAGCATAGTGTAACATACATAAATTCAAAACATTCACTAGTAGACGTCTAAAATAATAGCATACCAGCTTAAAGGAGTCTGAGAGAGACTCCACAGAAGTGTAGGCTAATTTGAGTAAAGAATTCTTGTAAAACTTAGCAAACTCCTGAGATTTATGGTACTAAGATGACACAAAAAAGGTCCTATCTCATAGAAGAAATATATAACAACCCGTAAAATTTTGGATTATTATAATAATATTTATTACGTTAGAAAATTCAAATCGGTTATTTTATGACAGTTGCCAATATTTAGATTTAAAAATGAGAGGTCATCTCGTTTCTTTAAAATAAGACATCCACACATGATGACCGGTCCACTAAGTATTTGTATAATAAATGTGAAATTTATTATTGTCTCGAGTTAAAATTTAAGCATACATAAACCAATACCATTAGATTATCTACGCATCTGCAGTAGATAGCAAACTAATAAAAATAAAAAATAAAAAAAATAAAATAAATAACGAGATAAGAGAAAATACACTTTTATCAATCACTAATAATTCTGAGGAAGAAACGAAGTTATCGAGAATTTAGAAAGTCACGGCGACAACGCGCATTCGACACCAATTAAATAACGGCAAACAATTTTAATCAAATTTCAACGTAATAAGAATGCCATATTATTACGTTTACAAAATCGTCTCCGAAAATATAATTTTTATATTTTTCGGACAGGAAAAGATACGTTCTTCGCCGATTCAACAGCAAGTGCAGTTATACATTATTAACAGTAAAGACCAAAAATAGATAATACTATCTCACTTATATCCTTAGCCGCCCATTTGTTTACTGTTCTTCTTCCCCTTCTTCTTTTCGCTTCTTCCAAAACCAGGAAACAAGAAAGAAACTTGCTCCCTTTCCTCTTTAGTCACCATGATCCATCACCACATATTTCAGCCACATAATCTACCCTAAGGGAACACTAGCTCGGCTGAGAATAGAGGTGGAATCCAAGTAGAGTGCCACGTTTCTATCAAGAAGAGAGAGTGGGTTCAAGACCTTCCCCTTTTACATCTATAAGAAGGTTGGTTTTTCAGTAGAAGACTCCATCCATTCCTCAAAATAAATTCAGAAATTAGGGTTCTAAAAATTAGGGTTCATCCGAATCAAAGGGGTTTTCAAAATTGATAAGGGGGTTTTGTTAATTGGGATATAGAGAGTCTAAATCAAGCCTCAATTCGTTCAAGTTCAATTTATTCGCGCTCAATTGGGGTCTTCTTGTGTTCGGTTCATCCCACCCACAACCCAGCTATTTTCATTGTAAGATTTATGGTTGTTGTGAATTTTTATTTTTTTTATTTTAATTATCCATTTGTTTTACTCCTTTTGTTCAGACCTTTAATCGAATGATCTTTTTTGGTTATAATTAATTGTTGTTGTTGTTGTTGTTGGCAATCAATAAGTTACAAACTAAAACAAGATATATAAAATAATTAAGGTTGGCTCATAAAGGTTAGAAGACCTACTGTGGTCACAGTGGTTGGTTTTTGAATTTGATATCTCTGCATTCACATACAAGTTCCAAAAGATGTAAAAGATTAAAAATGAGTTGAGTTAAAAATTGGTGTTTACATTATATTGCGTTTTTGTCGACACCCACACGAGTCAGTGGGTAACTTTGTGTTTTACTACTTCACCTTCAAAACCAAGCTTACAAACTTAATGGGAAAAATGTGTTTTGGGTTGTTATGGCATTAGGTAGAAGCTAAAATTTGTTTAGCATGGTTTAAAGACTCAAAATGGCTTTAGTTGACTATTTTACTTCCAAGGTCCAACTAGCAAAATAGATTAAATGGAATTTGTTTTTGCGTCAAGACCCAATAGCGAGTAACTTATTTGTGTCTCTTTCCGTTACACTAATTTGGAGTTCGTGTTGTGTTCGCGAGGTCGACTGCATGGTCTCGAGCAAACATAGAAACATTTGACTTTTTCTTCCATCGTTTGCTCACTGTTGTCTAAATAAAAAGCTCAAAACAAAAATAAACTTAAGTGGTTAACTTTTAATCTAATGGATGTGAGCTAATGATATTAGAGAATTGAAATTAATTTGGCTAAACTCTTGGAAAGGCTCTTTTTTTTAGACAGATGATATGTTCGAGCAAACAATATATGAATATAACTCTTAGCGCTTGTTACATAGACGTCAGTTGTGTTTTTCTTTTCCTTTTTTTTTTCAACTCACATATAACAAACATATAATATCAAAAGGTTGGTAGGGCAAATGCATTAGTATATCATTTACATTTTAAGTTAACCAATAGTAACATGCTTGAAGATGAGAAAATTTTATATATTGAAAAGAAAAGATCATCCACTACAGCAACAATTTACTTGTGTTGTGCGTATGTGAAAAGGATTAACAAGACAACAAGCGTGAGTTTTATTTGTATGTGTGATGGTCTAGCAAGCCAATAGCAAAAGGGGTAAGTTCGTTTTGTAACCGGGCCACAACCCATTTAACTACAAGGTAATATTGGGCCGAAGCTCACTAATGTTCGGGTAGCCTGAAAACGTGTTCATGCAGTGTCGGCTTATTCATCAAATCATTCCATGACTTGAAACCCAACTTTTTCCATTTCACCCGATCACGGGTTTCATGACATATTCTATACCGAGCCTTAGAAACATACAATATAAGCTCAATATGATTATATAAAAACTTACTTAAGTTTTAGATTATAAAATGGCTAATTACTGGAATATATACTTGTAACTTGTAGTCACCACGAGAAAACCAAAATATATATGATTATCGACAAAATATATATAATCTTAGCTTGTTATATTTCTATAAAATCACCAACAAAGAGGAGTTTTATTCATATTTTCACAGATCAAACTATATAAATACACGTGATACATAGAGATATATAAACGTGTATGAACACTTAGTTAAATATATACTTTTTGGCAAAAATGTTACAATATCTTTTAATGTTTAATATCATATGTAATTATTTTCGTAAATCATCATTCGGTTGCCAGCAAACCGAAGACTCATTCGCCTTTGATATCTCCCTATTCTCTACCTAAGCACTTCCATGAGCCAATACTTAAAAACAAATGGAAAACTAATCCAATCTTAAATGCTGCCACACAAGCAACAACAACAACAACATAAACATTTAAAATTTATAAAGTTAGTTAAACTTTATCGAGTCTTAAACATAAAGACTAAATGCGTGTTAATTAGGTTAGCGTGTGGGGTAGCGCACTATCACTCCTTGATTTAATTCCCTTTAGACCGCATATTGCATTGCAGGAATTGAGTTTCATATACCTACTTTTAAACCGTTATATACTTGTTTGGGGAAGATACATCTCATTTTTTGAAATCATTTTACTTGTGCATTCCATGCATACTATGCTTTTACATGTTTAAAGCTTTCATCATACATAGATGTTTTATAGAGCATACCAAAACGTTTGACCTAGAATATTACGCAGCTTAGCCTAAGTCCTTAAATCCCAAAATTGCCCTCTTCATGAACCGTCAATTCCTGCGGGAAGCTGAATGTTATAAATAGATCTATTGAGGGTGACTCCTCTGCTCGGTTGACCCGCTGGGTCAAGGCGAAACATATAACATGTCGAGGACCAGTATGGGATAAACACTCGCCATGGGCTCACTAATTGTATGACTTCCTTGTGCATACAGGCTAATGCCGTAGCTTCGGTTGCATGAACTTAGTGCTAGCGTAATAGATTCAATATATGACATTATATTCTTTGTAATGTACATATATACCCTACTTTATGGTATTTAATGAAATCTCTTTTATGAAATCCTTTTATGAATTGAAATCATAAACCTTATGACTTTATGCAAGACGTAATGATCATCAAGAACCAAATTTGAAACATTGTACGAAATCTTTTTAAATAAACCTATGAACTCACACAGTAAAATTTGACCCCTTTAGCATGTATCTTCAGTTTCTAAGCCATAGCTTATCTTTGGAAGTAAGAGCAAAGGGCAGTGGCATGGTCATAGAATGACTCGATTTATGTATTGGGGACTACCTTTATATTGGGCCATTTTCCGCACCAAATTAAAAATGTAAACATTGTTTTTAAGAAATGAATAAAAGTTATTTATAAAAATCCGTTGTTCTATGCTTATGTTGTGATTCCAATTTAGTAGCACCCCAATACACGTATGCTTCCGCTGAGTCATTTTTGGGGGTGTTACAAAATATGGGTACCATAAGAGCTGCTTCTGGTTCTGATGCTGGTGTTGGGCCTATTGATTCTCCCTTGATGCAATCTATGCAATCCAAGGTTGTTTTATGTTTATGAGAATGGGTTATTATCATTTTTGTTCTAGGGGTTTAGAAATGAGTATTAAGTGTTTATGAGAATGGGTTATTATCATTTTACTTTCCTGATACGATATTTTGACCCTATACTTGGGTTACATGAAGTTTGTATTGGGGTATTTTAAAGACAAAGATAATCACCGCTAGTTTATGGGATTGCTGTTTTGAATTTGAATTGTTATTATCAGTTTTGTTCTGAGGTGTTTGAGATTGCTTATTTCTAATTAGAATTAGATAAACACTTTAAAAATAAGCACATCTTAGAAATTAGTGTTCTTTTGCTTTATCTGCGTTTATCTAGTATTATTGAGAATTAAGTTGTAAGTTGCACATATTCTTTCTGAAATAAGCTGATAAGTAGGTCCCAACATCTTATTGAAAACTGCTTATTTTGCCCCAATAGGCAGATAACAAGTTTGGATTATCCTTATAAAATAAGCAAATATGCATCTTTATACTTGCACCTAAAAGTTATGTGCTTTTTCTATATAGAGTTATGTGCTTCAAAATAAATGCATAAGCACTCAAATAAGCGATCCCAAGCCTCCTCTTATAATTTCAAGTGATTTGAAGGTTTCATACTGATTGTTTCAGCAGTCCAGTGTCCAGACCATGGTTGTTGTATATTGTCCTCAGATCTTCAGTATAAAAACATGTCATTACGTAATTTAAGTTGGTTAAGTTATTTGCAATGTGCATAGTTTCTTTGTGTCAAGCTGATATAACTAACACCGCACAAGCTCTATTATTCTGATCCCTGTTCTTATACTTGGTATTCTTGTGTTCTTAAGTTTCTTTGTTTTTCTTTATGCCTATTAGGAGCCTTGATTTTGGTCATAAATATCTCGCTGGTGACTTTTTAAGCGCACTCTGAGTTTTACTGTTTTTGTGATTGTGTGATTAGTGCAGACATTGAATGGACTCAAGAGAGAGGATGTTCAGCTACTTAGGAAATTTGGAATTCAGTTTAAGGGGGCTTTGAAAATGCAGAACCTGCTGGGAATACAAACTCCTGTCAAAGACGATGGCTAGAGGTAACTATTTCAGTCCATGTTTCTTCTTGTTCTTCCACGTTTCTTCTTCCTCTTCTTCTACTTTGATTTGATTCAATTTTCCAGACAAATGAACACACCCATTCTAGAGAAAGAGAGAAACAAAACAATTTATTAGTGCGTCGAGTCAACATCATCAGTTCTTGCCTAGTTGTGGTTTTGAATGGTGTTTGCTATAAATTAAATTAAAATGGCTAGATGCCATGGAAGGTAACTTCCGGCTCATACCTTCTAGGTCTCTTTCATCAAATAGAGTATAAGTTTAAAACCACATCCAAACATCCTGTTAGTACGGGTCAGTTCATAAACCGTTATAGGTTTTTACCAAAAGTGACCGTTACAGTTCTATGGGTCAGTTTAGGTTTAGGTTGCGTTCAGTTTAAATGGGTCAGTTTAAATGGGTTAGTTTAGCATAAACAATTAGTATGGGTCACTTTATAAACAATTATAGGTTTATACTAAAAGTGACCCATATCAGGTCCAAGATAAGAACTTCACCCGAAAAAGATAAACATAAAATTCTGAAACTTTATCTTTAAAGTCATAATTTCCATGCACAAACCTGTAATTGTTGTTTATGTCCTATTTGTTTGTTTTAATCGATATTAGGTTGCTTAATACTTTTCGTTTTTACTTTCTGATGTAACAGTTTGAGGAGTAAGAAGAGGACAATTGCCAGATGAGTCATGTCATGCGCTAATCTGCAGATATTCATTTCCTGTAAATCGTAACCAGGCAACATATTTGTTTGTTCAAACATATGAGATTGTTCTATGTGTTTATATTGTAGTATTTCTATTTTAAATCCGATTACGATTTAGGAAGTTTAGAAGTGTTATCGTATGTTTTTATCTATTGTAAACGATCTATATGCCGAGGAATGAGATTATTGTAAATTTGGTACCTATTTTGTTCCCCAGAAATCTGATCGTGTTTAGAACCTGGAAAACTAATTCTGAAAATTATTTCTGGAAAATAATTATGGATTTTTTTTTTGGAAAACCACTAATCTATATGCTGGGGATACAAAAAGTGTATCATTATGAATAGCTTTTCTCACTGATTATTTTAGTCACTAAAAGCGAACATTTGCTCACTGTTAGCTGTTAAAAAAAGTGGCTAAAACATTTTAAATAAGCTTTGATGTAAAAGAAATTGGCACCCTTTGCCTACTAAAACACAATAGTCACTAAAAATTTAACCTTTTTGCTTACTAAATATAGTGTAATATAGTGTAAGGATAGACTTTTAGTGATGGCTTCAGTAATGACTGTTTTCTTTTTAGTGAGAGTTGATAAAATAGCTTTTACTAACTCTTTTCTTATCTTTTGCTCACACTTGCTTTAGTGAGCAAATGTCCCAAATTTTGTAGTGCATTAAGTTCAGTTTTTACAAGACAAAAAAGAGTACTATGCATCATAAGCATACCCTTTGGATTTTAATGTAATTATGTAGCCCAAAAGTGATCATTGTATTAGTTGTGTAATATACGTTTATGTATTAAAGGACGAATCTCAAATGACTATGTGTCACTCTTCGATGATTGGCAGCGATGATAAAACATTGTAAGAAAATGGTGAAAGACAAATATTTGTTTAAAAAAAAAAAAAAACGGGCACATTGTAAGGGAATTTGGTGGATAAAAAAGTTGCAAATAAAGTCAGTTCTAAAAAAATATACTTTGATGCAATAAAATCTTGAAAAAATCATTTGTGTATTAAATTCTGGTAAATCTTTTTTGTTGCATCAAAAATTAATTTTTGCATCAAACATGTTTTCAGTATATATATTAAAATTTTATTGTGCATCAAAATATAATAATTTGAATAGATTATGCATCAAACTTTTTGTGTGAACTAAAATTTCGTATTTTGTGCTTCAAAATAGCGTATTAAAACTCACAATTAGAAATTTTTTTAATAATTTTTTTATGCACTAAAATCCTCTATCTTTGAGTAAAATTTAAGATATTTTTGAAATGTTTTTTATATTTCCCAAATCTTTTTACACTTTGAACGAATATTTTACTTCAAATAAAACTTTTTCATATAACAATAATAACATGATTTAATTGATCTAAACTCCCCTGGCGAGACTGAATACCCTTTTCATTAATACTCTTACACAGGCCCAACCCTTATACGCTCTGGAGAAAAATGGCGACTTTCCCTTCCCATCATATTCTGATCGTTAAACCTTCTTCTGCTTGATTCCAATATCATCTAACACTCCTACTAATGTGGACTAATCGTGTGATTTTATCCCTTTAGTTGGTTTATTATTTGATTGAGGATTAAGTACTTTAGGGTTACTTTTCTGATCTAGGGTTTCACCTATTCAATTGATTCGGGTATTTTTCAGTGCACTTATTGTTCTATCATTGTGTTATGATGTGAGTCGATTTAGGTTATCATGTTGGCCGACTAAGCCCGTTTAGGGTTTTGTTGGTTGTTTGCTTTCCTAATCGTAGGCTACGATCTGCTGTTCTTTTTTGTTTTAGTAGTGACTTGTATATGGTTTTATTTTCCTTGTCGTTATTTATTGTTTCTTCATTATGGAACTTGGGGCTGATGTTGGTAACAAGAGGGGTTCGATCGATTGATAAGGATGGAAAATTATCGGGTAACTTTAGTTTACTTGGCGACGCACCTGGTCCGAGTACAAGTGATGTGAGTGTGCCAAATTTGGTGACTCAAACAGGTTCTACTCCAATATCTTTTGCGGATATATTTAAGGATAAAACACCCAATAAGACAATTAAGATTTCGGAGATGAGAAATGAAAATTGTGTGCCTTAAATTTCCTGTTCTTACTTGTTACTGGACAACTAACCAATTCCTTAAAAGAAAAAGAAAAAAGATTCTAACAAAAAGCGGTTGGTGCTAATGTCACCATTCCTTTAGAAGTATCGATGAGGTAAGTTCTAGATTCGCTAATACTGTGTATGATTTTTTCATTGGCAAAGTTTGGTTTACAAAGGGTTGTGCTTAATAATGGTTTTTTTTTTTTTTTTTTCCAATTTAAAACCAAAGAGGGTATGGAAAGGGTGCTGGAAAAAGGTCAATGGTTGATATGATTGGTGGCTATCTTTTTGAATATTTGGACTCCAAACACTAAACTTAAAAAAGATGATATAACTTTAGCCCATGTTTAGGTTAAACTCCATAATATTCCGGTTGTTGCGTATTCTGAGGTTGTTCTTAGTTTGATTACAACGCAAATTGGTCATCCTATCATGCTTGATTCTTACACGAGTATGATCTGCCTTAAGTCGTGGGGTCGTAATTCCTATGTTAGGGCCCTTGTGGAAGTGTCGTCAAAGGAAGCCTTACTTGACTCTCTTGTGGTTGCTATCCCTTACCATAATGGGTCAGGTCATTCATTGGAAAAAAATGATATTGAATATGAGCGAAAGCCGCCAAGATGTGAGACTTGTAAAGTATTTGATCACAATGATGATGGATGTCCTAAGAGAGTGAAACCGATTGTGAAAGATAAATCATTGGTTGATGAAGGGGGTTTCGTTGAAGCTTATAAGATGAAAGGAAAAGGTAAGCTTCAGGGTACTAATCGTTAGGTTGATGAGATTCGTTTTCAAAAGCCTAAAGTTTCGTATTACTATAGGCTGGTTACTAAGTCAAAGAATAGAGGAGCATCGACGTCTAAGCCTTCTGTCCAATCGAATATAGGTTCTCCAACGATTAATGTTGGTTCTACTTCTTGTAACGAACCTACTACTGATCCTACTAGTAGTATGACTCCATCCCGGGATGACCAAGGTAAGAATAATAATTGGGTGGATGATATCAATCTTTTTGATTTGAAGAACAGTTTTGATGTGCTTATAGATCAAGATTCGGTTTTGAAACCTGTGATTAGCACTACGTGTACTTCTGAAGTTATCTCTATTTCTTCCAAAACTACGCTTCCATCGCCTATGAAGAACACTCATATTGCTGACAAAATTGAGAAGCTTGAAAACCTTATTATTGATTGGAAAGCTACCCTTGTGGATAATGATGACAAACCTCTTAAAAAGGTTGTTTCTTCAACTAAGGTGGGTAGTAACGCATTATCTGAGGTGGGAAATGTGTTAGTTTCTGATAGCGAGGATGATGAAATTTTTGATAATCACATTGGGACGTTGTATTCTGGAAATGGAGGTAAGGAGCATAGTCTTTATAAGCAATGGAAAGCGGATACGGGTGATGGAAACAATTATGATGATGATGATTTTGGCCTCTCTCCTGCTCAGTTAAAGGCTGCTAGAATTGAAGATTTTTGTCTTAACTATGTCGTTTTATATTTTTTTCCCCATAAATAGTATCTTTTATGTTTGTTTTTAGTTTAGAGGTCTAGGTGGTTGTATGTTGTTGTCGTTTACGACATGTCATAAATGATTTAGTAGTTGTGTCAAACGATTGCTTGCAGTTAATGTGGTACCTCAGCTACATTTCATTGTATTTAAACATTTTTTTGGAGTAATATATTTTACCGGGTAAAATACTTTTTATCAAAAAAAAAAATATATATCTAGAAATGATAAAAAAATAATAATAAAATGAAATGAAAGCTTCTTTTAACTTGTACGACTAAAAAGAGACAATTTTCCAACTTTTATCGCACATTGGTGATTTTTTAGGGACTTTTGTTAGGACATAATTTTTTTGACGATTTGTTTTACTGTTTAACGGATATCTCAAATTTTCTGAGTTTTTGAATAACTTTGTTTTACCCTTTGCGACATTTTACTTTTGACTTTAATAACGCTTTTTGACTATATGAGCAACCATGAATCTACCTACAAATAGGATAGCCTTCTCGAACCCAGTAAACTTTGACATAATAAGTATAAAAGTGCACTGCTTTTTATGTCCTAAACTAATGAAAGAAAATGACTTCAAGTACTTCCGAAACTCCTTTTGCAACTTACACATATGCTTCCAAACCTTATAAAACCATCATTTTAATTCTATTACTCCCTCCGTCCCAAAATTATAGTCCCCTTTCTATTTTTTCGGTCTTTCTTTTACCACTTTGACCTTAAGTATTTTTTTTTATGTTATATAATATTTGATGCAAAATATATGAATGGATTGAGTTTTTAATGTATTTTCATTTGGTATAATTTTCATCAACTATTGTATAACATAAACGAAAATATTTATGGTCAAAGTTGAAAGAGAAAGACCAAAAAAGTCAAACGGGGACTATAATTTTGGGACGGAGGTAGTACATAAAGTATAACAACTTGATATTCTAACGCTTAAGATAAAAAGAATTATAATCTCTACCTTTAAAATTATTTTTATTTGACTTTTCCTACTTATAATACTTTTAGCTTTGCACCCGTGTAGCTTCTTGCTTTTTTCACACGGTTTTGCAACAGAACCATGACCTTTCTTACGATCTTTCTTAAATTCCCTACTAGTTGCCTTTTATAATTAAATAGTGGGTACTGGGGACATTTATTACAAGACAGTGGAGAGGAAACCTCAAGGTTGTCCAGATTGTACCTCAAAATCGGCTTGAAAACTATTTGAATTCGTCTCAAGCTCAACTTAAAAACTCAATTTATTTTAAGATGTTATTCAACAGAATATAAATAATGTACATACAATCTCGAGCCAGTTTTCTAATGGCTCGAGCTCGATATCAGGAGTCGAATGAGCTTGAGCTGGTAGACAAAATCTCAATTTGATTGCACCCGTGATGGGAGGTGTCTTCGTGGGCCAAGATGGTTTGGGGAGTATGAACATAGTGGGGTTAAATTCGCTGGTTGACTACTTGACTTTCACATGAATCTTTTTTCATCAGTCGTTTCAAATTGTAATATTGGTTTTGTCGTCGACTAATTTGTGCATGTACAATTTGAGCATGCTACAATATAACAAAACTTGATCTATTGTGTGTTTGTTGTTTACTTGAAAGAAGCAAAGATATCTCGACCTTCCCATATTTCTAGGAAGAGGAGGGATTTGGATGTCAACTAAATACTTGAAACTATCTCGACCGTCCCATATTTCTAGGGCAAATTTAAAAGTTCAGTAATCTTTATTTACTTTGGTTTTTCCATACAAAGAGGCATAAGGAAACAAGCAAAGATATTAATTAGAACAGGAAAAAATATGTATAACGTCACTAGCTACTGTGTCAGCTTCATGTCTCTTGCACTTTTTATACCTGTCATGTTCTTATGTTTCGCCATTCGTGTTGTAGTTGTTCACAAAGAATAAGCAACACAGGTCCCCATCAACTGTGGGTCGTAACGTACATGTTAGACTATTAGTATAAGGATTAGTATTTGCCTATGTATATTAGGCCGCATGTATCCTATATAATCTTGATGTACCAAATTGGCGAAATGCTATGTTTGATGAATATAATGCGCTAATTAAGAATAAAACTTGGACTTGTGTACCTCGTCCTGCGGGTGTCAATGTTGTTAGGTGTATGTGGTTATTTTGCCATGAGTATTTGGCTGATGGCACTCTTAGTCGGTACAAGGCACGTCTTGTTGCCAATGGCAGCACACAGGTGGAGGGAGTTGATGTTGATGAGACTTTTAGTTCGGTTGTTAAGCCGGACACCATTCGGACTGTTCTTAGTTTAGCTATTTCTTGACATTGGTCTGTTCATCAGCTTGATGTCAAGAATGCGTTTTTGCATGGTGATTTGGCTGAAACGGTTTATATGCATCACCACGGTTTTCGGGATCATGAGCATCCGGATTATGTTTGTTTATTACACGTTCTCTTATGGTCTTAAGCAGGCGCCTTCAGCATGGTTTCAGCGGTTTGCTGCTTATATTCTTACTGTTGGGTTTACTTCGAGTCGGTGTGATTCTTCTTGATTTATTTACCGACAGGGTGATGATAATGCTTTTCTGCTACTATATGTGGATGATATTGTGCTTACTACTTCCTCTGATAGTTTATTACAACGGATTATTACTTCTTTGCATAAGGAGTTCTCTATAACCAATTTGGGTGCTCTTAATTATTTTTTGGGTGTGTCAGTTACGCGTGACTCTTCTGGGATATTTTTGTGACAGCGTAAGTATGCTATGGAGATTTTGGAGCGTGCACATATGGTTGGTTGTAACCCTCCGGACTCTGTCGCTGACGCGAGTCTAAGTTGGGTGTGCTGATGGTGATCCGGTTTCTGATCCTACGTTATATCGAGTCTTGCAGGTCTCTTCAGTATCTCACTTTTACTAGACCCTATATTACTTATGCTGTGCAGCAGGTTTGTTTATATATGCAAGATCCTCGCGAGCCTCATTTCACTGCTCTCAAGCGGATATTACGATATGTTCAAAGGACTTTGTCTTATGGTTTACAGTTATTTTCTTCTACTACCGAGTCCTTGGTTGCTTATTCGGATGCTGATTGGGCTGGTTGCCCTACCACTCGTCGGTCTACATCAGGTTATCGTGTTTTTCTTGGCAACAACTTACTTTCATGGTCCTCTAAACGTCAACCGACGATTTCTCGTTCAGGCTGAGGCTGAGTATCGGGGTGTGTTGCCAATGTCGTTTCTGAGACATGTTGGCTTCGGAATTTACTATGTGAGCTTCATACACCATTGTCATCTGCTACTATTGTTTATTGTGATAATGTGAGTGCAGTGTACTTGTCTTCTAACTCTGTTCAGCATAAGCGCACCAAGCATATTGAGATTGATATTCATTTTGTTCGTGATTTTGTTGCTACTGGTCAAGTTCGAGTTCTGCATGTTCTTTCTCGGTTTCAGTACGCTGATATTTTTTATCAAGGGTTTACCATCTGCATTGTTTACCGAGTTTCGTGACAGCTTGAGTGTTCGGCCTCTTCCCGCTCAAACAGCAGGGGAGTGTTAGACTATTAGTATTAGGATTAGTATTTGGCTCATTGTATATTAGGCCCGTTATGTATCCTATATAATTTTGATGTACCAAACATTATTATTTATTCAATATACAAAAACTTACAGTACAATGCTTGCATATGTGACCCTTCTTTTAAAGGCAGAGAAACTCTTCCCGTACAGATCTGGCCGGTAAATAATTTACGTGTTTTACTTACAGGAAACAACAAAGTGCATGAGAGATCAGTGATTGTTTTTTCAAAACTGCCGCTATACGTATGGTGGGTATAGGTCTTGGACTCTTGTTGTTTGAGTCTGTCGCTAAAGAGTATTTACTGTCACTAAGGGGTGCTGGAGTTTAATCTTGTCCGCGTACAGTGGTTATCCTCATTCCAATTTAGGTTCTTTATCGTTTCGTTGTTGATAATATATGTGTCTCGAGTATTGCCTATGTCACGTTATATTGACACAAAATAGGTGATCAACAAATATCCTTAAAAAATACAATTTTACATATATACTTGTATTTCCAACACTATTTTCAATTAATATTGAAATAGCTAATCACCAACAGAGTTGTTTTCGGATCGGAAGCATCAGTAGTAGACAATCTGGTAAGTAATGGCACCAAAGTCGGCCTCTGATTCATTTCTGAAACCAGGTAACATGCATAAATAAATTTAAGGGGCAGCAATTTGTGTAACAAATTAATTTAATTGTTTTGAAAAATCACATAAACTTAATAACTTTCGATAAAAAGAAAAATTACAAGGAATCAGCATCAGTATTATTCTTAAATTCATTAACTATCAAGCTGTCTTTAACATTTTGATGGTAAGAAAAAACACATGTACGTTATATGCAAGCAGGTTATATATAATAGCAATCGACATAACATCATATCATATATTGAAATCTGGCAATGTGCAATTAAAACTAAAACAACATCGTTCTCTAAAGCATGGTATACACACCATATCATACATGCAATATGTTTGAAACCACCCGGACCTGTTGTGAAGACCTACAACAAACCTGAAAATGTAGAGCGGATAACTCGATAATGTGAATAAGAACAAGCAAGCAGATTTATATGTGTCAACAGAAAAGTAAAACCGCACAAGACCCAAACGAATTATATTGTATTAACATTTGTAAAGAAAAGAATGAGTAGTACCCACCCCCAAAAAAAAACACCTCATAGAGATGAGAACTAAATATAGACATGGGGTGGCATTACACCACAAAGGACTTTTAGCTACGGTCACAATTGGAGATGAGAAGGGAGGCAAGCCGATTGTTTCATGGACGTGAGCCTACCATGCAAGGCAAAAAACCAACCGAACTTTCAAACTCTCATTTGACTAAAACAAGAACTAAATTAACACTAAGACCCTAATCCAACATGACCATATCATACTAATCAATTACATTAGGGATCTCTTACGTAAAAATCACAATATATGAACAATCGGATTAATGCACGATCCAAACATTCTTCTCGACCAGTTGCCACTTCTTGGGGACACTATCATCTCTTCTTCACCTACACCATTCACCAGACCACATCTTGGTGGACTAAGACGAGTCTGCCTACTCTTTAAATCCGAAATTTCCATCCTTGTCGGAGACCCGCCAAATCCAAACAATAAGGTTTTCTTCCATGACCTTCTCCGCGGCCTCGAAACTGGTGCCAGATTAGCCAACTTTTGATCCAAAGGATCAACATTTCCAATATCATTCTCTGGCACCGGAAATGTTTTATGTCTTGAAGATTTTTGGGATTTACTAAATTTTTTCAGGTCGTTTTCATGTGTATGGATCGACTTACCAAAGAAAACAATTTCTTTGGGTGGGGTTGGATCAACGATTTTGAATCTAAACGACGAAAATGAACTCTCGTGATCTTGGTTTACTTCTGATGAACTAGATCGATCAGTATAAATTTGAAGGTCAGAAAGAGAGATAGTATCAAAGGCTTCTTCTTCACTAGTTTCATACATATCCATTGTTTATATGTTAAGCAAGTATATTTTCAAACATAAACACATGACATATATATACCATTGAAATATGGAAGTGCATCATGCATGATCTAGATGATTTCATTTGGTGTGTCATTTAGAACCTAACAAGTTACGGAATATTATATTGATTAAATATGTGCGTGTGATTTTTGTGGCGTAGTTTTTTACTCCCTCCGTCTCAAAATTATTGTCACTAGACAAGATTTACACAATTTAATAAAAGTGGGGCCACTTTAATTTTCAACCATTCAAAAGGAATATTCCCTCACTAAATTCTCTTTCTTTTACTATAAAAGGAAAGTGGACAATAATTTTGAGATATCCAAAAAAGAAAATGTGGACAATTATATTGAGACGGAGGGAGTAATACATATGGTATGTAATTAAATACAATTAACATGATAAACGCCAAGGTACTATGATATGATGCATCACACGCGGATATGTTCACACTTTGGTTTATACTTATACTCTTATTTATTCTACAGAAATGATTCAGATATACGCAAAATATAAATAATTTTATGTATAAACTGAGGTGTCAGATTTTTATTGTTTGCATAAATGACTTTCTTCTCGAGAAACCAATTAATTCTTGCAACACAATCTTTTATAAAGGGTTCTACTAATGCAACACCCATGGGGTGTTGCATTTTTCTCTCTCCAATTATAGAGGGAAAAGACACTATGTCTAGACCTGTTACTATGTCAAATTGAGTCAAACATTAAAGTAAGCTGGAATAATAGCTAGCATCTACTGTATATCTTTAGCTGTACGACATATATGTCATTACGTGTGGAACCATGTAAATGTTTTACTCTAGCTTTAACTAGCGGGGTAGCCCGCGCGTTGCTGCGGGGGCGTTGTGTTATTAAAACGTAGTTGCTCATCTTTTATTAGCACTTCGTCAAATTGCATCTTAGTAAAGTAAACTGATACAATTCTTTATACAGATTTCTCTTATATATGCACACTGTTGTACCAATTACCATATGTTCGACAACATATAAACACATATCCTTTGATGTTTCCACATCTTGCTTTTGTCTTCGTAACTGACGTTCAAGCATGAGAATGAGTGTTGTTCTCACCTGAAACACATGTTTTTGGGTTGAGTGAGTATATGCTACATAAGATGTTGGTCTAAAATATAAAGTTGCAAAATTCATGAGTTCAGCAACAATCAGATGGGTGAATTTTGTGAGTCATAATCGACTTTTTACGCATCAAGTAATTCCATTTTTAGCTAAAACATTTATTATTACAAAAACTTAAATCAATGCTTTTTTTAATGTGCATGACTTCAAGTTACTCTTACAAATCGAAATCAAATGACTTATAACGTACCAGTCGTGTCGATAGTTACACACTTTTGTATACTCCCGTTGTTGGCAAAAATTCTATCTTCCTCCTGCATTCGGCACGTGACTGCTCCCCCAACACTTTGCATCCCCTTGCAGAATGGATTGCTTACTTAAACTGCTAATTCACGTACATCAACAGTTCCGAAAAGCGATACGAAATGATGGTGAAATAGAATTAAATTTTCACATGATTATTTTTACTAAAAAATTATGATTTTTTTACCCACTTAAAACATACATCCACACACACCAAAAAATATATATATATTATTTTAGTCGGTATGCCATACTAAGCATCAAACAATCCACCACATGTACCTCCCAATGTTTCTTAGAAGCAACAGATGGCTTCTGCATAGGTAGTTATTCTCGAAAACTCCAGACCACTTTTCCTTCAGCCCTGCAAATATAGAATAAAATAACCGTAGTTAAAAATAAAATCATAGGGACGTCATATTGTGTGAAACTGGGCGAAAGGATACACCAACCTAAACCAATATGATGGTCCTCTTTCTTGAGCAAACCATCAGAAAAACTACTTGATAAAGAGCGGAAAAGAACTTCATCTTGAAAAACTCAATTGAGAGGAATCATCTCCTTTGGGCACATCCTGTTTCAGTTAACGAACTATGAATTACATATTCCAAAGCCATTCATGACAGAATGGATATTTTCCACGTGATGAAAATCAGCTAGAATCCTGCCTTTATATCCTCAAAAAATTAGTGATGTCTGTTGGTTTTAGATGTGTAATGTCGATGCTTTTATGGTTGCTTGATGATTTCCTTGCCGGTAGAATTTGCTAGGGATACGGACGCACAACTATTTGCCATTTCCTGCAGATAAAGTAAAAGGTTATGTCAAAAAAATGTGTCCACTTATGTTAATATAAGCATACACAATAACAGATGGTTAAGCTATTGTGCTTTCATGATATTTGTTAATACAATAAAAAAATATAGACCCAAAACTATCATTTCTTGTCACTTCAAAAACGTTAATTTCTAAAACTAATATCAATATTAAAATTTTAATGAATCTAATACTCACATTACATTGCAAATCATCGACATTGTGGCATTTTGTCAAATGTATTTGTTTTTTTCACTTCTCTCTTCTACAATTCCTTTGTATGCGTCTCACAATCTGCAATTCCAAAGTGGGTTGTGAGTTTTCTTCTCGCTTCACCACACCATCTTCAAAGAGCTTCTTCAGAGCTGATCCATTTTGTAAAAGCTTACAACCACAATTGAGTTATGCTTCAATCTGAGATTAACATAAAATAATCTGGAATAGTGCTACACAAAAATGTATAAACTTACATTGAAACGTACTCAAATCAAGTGGACGCTGCACATACTGAATCTCCAGAAATGCTTGACCATCACAAATATAGACGGCATGTACTTAAACCATTACGTCATATTATAAATCGGCATTGGATTAGTTTTAAGAAACCTGGAAACAATTCATCTATTGTCCACTAATTTAAACATACCAGCAATTCAGTACCTTGGAAAAAAGAAATTTGTTATTTTTTTTTGAACATCAAAAATTTGTTTTTCAAAACAGATTATTGCAATCGCAAATACCCAAAAAGCAAGTGTCATCATAACTTTTCCCTGCAAAAGCGCATATATATCACAAACACAGTACTGCAATAACCAACACTATCTAAGTTTCGTATTTTTATGTTCACCAATTCTAGTAGCTCAACAACCTAGTTTATCATTCAAAACTCAACTATACAATCAACACATACTTGTAATAAAAATACAACCACCCAAATAGAAGAAAGAGGATGCGTACGGCATGGCTGCAAACTCAGTGAGTTGCCCCGCGCATAGGTAAGCAATCAAAGAAAGAGGATACGTACACCAAGGCTGCAATTCTAGACCTTCTTACCAACCCCTAAGTGAGACTTTGACGCTTTGTACCATGTGAATGCAAGCTAAAAATTCAACGTTGATCACTTAAAAAACGTGATATAATAAATGATTAAGTAAAGATTCAATAACGGCTCACTACTATGAAGTATTATGTTATGTATCTGTTAAGTTAAGATACCATGACATAACATGTTACCTGCTATTACACTTCCAAATGCATCTATGTCTTCGAGGGGCTTGATAGGTTCTCTAACCTCCGTCCCAAATTCTCGAACTTCAGGTTGTCTCAGCCCTGCATATCCAGTTTAACACCAATATTCCACATAACAAAATCACAATTATACACTCGCAATTCTAATAGAAAATACTAATCCTCACTTAAAAATTTGTCAAACAATGAGCAGCCACTGCTATCTTAAGCCTGCTCCGTTCTAGAAAACCAATAACCAAAAATCAAGATGATTCCACAAAAGTCACCCAAATGTCCAAAATACCATAACAAACACAAACCTTAAGTACGTAAAAACTAAAAAAATAAAATAAAATAAAATAAAAAGTAAGCATTTTTTTTCACTAACTCATAGAAACAAACACCTGGTATGCATATATACTAAACAATATAACTAATACCTTAATTCATCATACAAACTAACAAAATCAAAAACCCACATCCCAAATCATAATTTACAGCAAACCCATATCATGAACTTTAGTAAAATCAAACATAAATTAAGCAAGGATTAAAAACAGATTTTTTACTACCTTAAAAAAAAATTGTTGATTCTTGAAAGTAGGTGGGTTCATGCTTGGCTATTGAATCTGGGATATTCATTGGTTTTGTATGTGGGATTAATGATGGTGCCGTTCTTTTTAGTGGTTTTGTATTTTCATTATTGGAATATGGGTTAGTGATAAAGATCATATGTGCGTCTAGGTTGGTTTGTGTGTTTTGGTGTGCGTGGGCGGTTTTGATGAAGAGGAGAAGATGTATACAGATTCTTCTGGAACTGGTGTGTGTTTTGAGTTTAATGAGAGGCGGTGATTTATATGTATTATACATGTATATGTAATGTATGAATACTGTGAACAGTAAAACTTGCAACACCCAATAGCCAATGTTAAGGTGCCACGTAATTTTTTTGGGTACTGCAGTTTCTATATGGCCAATCAAATGATGCCAACATAGCATGTATACACACTTTTTTGATACACCCTTCAACTTCTTTTAGTATATATAATAATTTTCTTCATCTTTTTTTTTAAAGCAAAGAGTTTGTATATGAATGACAAACAGATCGATAACAACACGAAGAACGACATAAATAAAAAGAATATAACATAAAAACTATATAAATATATTTTATCATGTAACAGAAAAATAAAAAATAACACAAAAATATAATAAATATACAATAAAAAAAATATAACGTAAAAAACTACATAAATATATTTTACACAAAAACATATACACTCATATGTGACTTCACGTGATGTTGTACAGTTTCGTGGTCCGACGTTTTAGTCATATATATATATATATATATATATATATATATATATATATATATATATATATTTTCTTTCTTTCTTGTAATGTTTTTTAGTAATGTTTTTTTTTGTTACAGTAAAATTTAGTAAGCTCAAATTTAGTTTAGCCTTTGTCGGTACTAAATATCGTCACAATACTAAATTTTTTTTTTTAACTTTGACCTTAAGTATTTTTATTTACGTTATATCATACTTGATAAAAATTATACTAATGAAAATACATTAAAAACCTTAAGTATTTTTGGATTTAACATGATAGCTTATAAAAAGTTTATAAAAAAAGTTTATAAAAAAAAGTTTATAAAAAGTTTATAAAAAAAGTTTATAAAAAATTTATAAAAAAAGTTTATAAAAAATTTATAAAAAGAAGTTTATAAAAGAAAGTTTATAAAAAGTTTATAAAAAAAAGTTTATAAAAAAAGTTTATAAAAATGTTTATAAAAAAAGTTTATAAAAAATTTATAAGAAATTTATAAAAAATTTATAAAAAAGGTTTATAAAAAAAAGTTTATAAAAAGTTTATAAAAAAGGTTTATAAAAAAAAGTTTATAAAAAGTTTATAAAAAAAAAGTTTATAAAAAGTTTATAAAAAAAGTTTATAAAAAATTCATAAAAAAAGTTTATAAAAAATTTATAAAAAGAAGTTTATAAAAGAAAGTTTATAAAAATTTTATAAAAAAAGTTTACAAAAAAGTTTATAAAAAAAGTTTATAAAAAATTTATAAGAAATTTATAAAAAATTTATAAAAAAGTTTATAAAAAAAGTTTATAAAAAAAAGTTTATAAAAAGTTTATAAAAAAAATCCAGTTGATCACGCATGTCAGTCGAGTGGAATACTCTATGAGCTTATAGATGACATTAATAATCTTAATGTGGAGTAGATTTCGTTGTAATATTGAATACATTTGTTGTTGTACTTGTTTAATGTTTTAATGTCTAATGTTTTAACGTAAAAACAATACACAAATAAATATACTCTACATATAAAAACACTACACAAATAAATACACACTATATATACTCTACAAATAAAAACACTATATATATATACATTACACAAATAAAACTATACACAAACACAAAACAAAACAAAAAAAAACAAAAAACTATACACAAAAAAAAAAAAAAAAAAAAAAAAAAAAAAAAAAAAAAAATGACAAACCAATCATTGGGCCAATGATTGACCAATGATTGGCCTAGTGAGGTGCATGGGAAGGAAAAGATGGGGTGCAAGATTAGATTGTCCCTTTATAAATAGCATTTTAGACATGTTTTTAATTATCATTTGTTTTGATTTTATTGTTAATATCAGAGCTTTTTGAAGGTATAGTACTATTTTACGAAAGGTAATAGATAAAATAAGTTTATTAAATTCACGATGAATGCTAAAATACAATGTCATTTTGGTATGATTACTACGGTTTGCAACAACGAGCTGACCAGCATAGAGAATTTGGCCTTCGATTTTTAGCCAGCAATAATTTTGACATGGATAAATAGTTAATTCCAAACCAATGCTCAGAGAACCAACCATGTCCTCATATAGTGAAAGAAAATGACTATGAATACCATTGCGAATTTTTAGAACACCTTTGAAAAATAGCCTTGAAGTGGTCACGGTAAGATTTTGAGAAGAGAGAGCTTAATTAAACCAGTTTGAGTCTGTGTAGCGGTATGATTAAAACACTGTGGATTAGTTGGCCAAAAGGCCGAAAACCATGATTACCCAAAACCAAAACAAAACAAAAACAAAAACAAACAAAAATCTCCTTTTTTGTGATTTAAATCACAAAAAAAATATCATTTTACCACACTTTTAAAAGTGTGTAGAATATTTCAAAGATTTTTAACATTTATGAACGTGTAAAAGTTGGTTACATAAATAAGTGTGAACACATTTAAAAAAACAAAATAGTTTCCACACTTATATGTGTTTCAAAATAAAGTTAACACTTTAAAGTGTAAAGAAATTTAGAATTTGTCTACACTCTACACTTTCAAGTGTGTACTATATTTATAACACCCAAATTCTTCACACTTTTCCTCTTGTGTGGAAAATTTGGGTGTTACAAATATAATGCATACTTGTAAGTGTAGACACTAGATTTCTTCACACTTAAAGTGTGAACTTTTTTTTGAAACACATATAGATGTGAAAACTTTTTTGTTTTTTAAAATTTGTTCACACTTATTTATACAACCAATTTTACACTTAGTGTGATAAAATGACATTTTTTTGAAGTGTTTGATGCTCTTTCCACCCTTTCTTTTTTGTTCTTACGATTCTAGAAATGTGGTCAACAGCAATATGGATGTCATCAATTTGGACTAGTCTTACGCATAAGATATGACGCGACGTACTACCAAATGTTACTCCTTTTTTCTGCATTTATAAGGCTAGCCCCAATAGATTGAATCCCCACTCGATCGAGCTTAGGTGGCGATCGATTCATCTCGATCGCTGTTGCGGGCCCAATCGATCGCCAAGCATTTTGCATCAAATGGATCGGCACCGATCGAGACAAATGTTTGGTACCGTTGCATATAAAACCAAAAACAATGTTACGGGATATCAAAAAAAAAAAAAAACACATTTTACCGTTGAGATAAAAAAAATACAACTAAAACTACCCTATAAATACACAACATATTTACACACTAAACTCACAAATCTCACAATCCTCTCTATCAAAAATCTCACAATCCTCTATATCGAAAATGTCTAAGAAAACACTACCAACCAAAGGCCGAAAATCCCGTTTGGCAAACGCCCCGCATATTTTAACACCGGATCCGAATTTCCGGTTAACCGGTGTCTCACCAAGAATCAATTTCCAACCCCCTGCTTTCGAATATCAATCCCAACAAGCTCCACAACAACAAGCTAACAATCCATTTTTTATGAATCGTCCATTTGTTCCACCGCATCAAAACATCCAACAACAACAACAATAACAACAACAAAGCCACTCCCGTCGAAGCAACCAATCTATGTATGGGTCACCAGATTGTGTACCGTCCAACAATGGATTCATCAATGTCTTCATATTCAAATTATCAAGAATATTCTCCGGTTAACCGTATCAATCTTGAGGGTTTTGATTTCGATGACCAATTATACAACAATCATAATTTTTATGCTTGAACCGGATCGGGTTATCCGGCTCAAGAGTATCACGGTTCGGGTAACGGTTCGGCTCATGGATCGTATCACGATTCGGTTAACCTTGATGACGTAGAAGAAGAAGAATGTCGAGAAGAGACGTCACCGGTCAAACCAAAGAAACGTGCTACTAAGGCGAAGAAGAAGGTTGCGGAAAGAGGCCAAGAATGATTCGTCGCTTTGGTAAAAAGAAGAAGAGACCGCCTTGTGCAACGCTTGGTGTGATATATCCGGAATAGTGATCGGAAACAACCAAAATGCTAAAGGATTTTGGCAGAAAGTCATTGCATACTTTGAGAAGGAGGTTGATTTAGAAAGAACGTACAACTCTATCATTACAAAGTGGAAAAAAATAGTGATTCGTCCTAGAGTTGGTCAATTTTGTGCCATTTACAACAATGCTCTCAGGAATTACGGAAGTGGTGAGAATGACCTCACTGTTTATACACGAGCGTGTGATGAATACCAACTAGTGTGTGGTCATCCGTTTGTTTTGGAGCATTGTTGTCAGATTTTGAGGGACCATTGCCTTGGAGGATAATGAGATGCCGGCTTTTTTAAGCCAAGATGAGGGTCGCAAAAAAGCAAGGACTTCAACCGACTCGGATATGCACTCGAATATGCCTGCTAAACCAATTGGTCGTGATGCCGCAAAGAAGAATAAAAAGAAATCTTCGGAGATTTCGAAAGCTATGATTATGGAAGGTGTTGCCGAGAAATAGGGCAAGATCAAGTCTAAGGCATTCTGGCAGAAGAAGGAGCTGGCAGACCTGCACTATGATTTGAAGAAGAAAGAGCTAGAACAACGGCAAATCGAGTTGTAGATTGAGCAAAAGAGAGAAGAAAGGGAAGACAAAAAATTGGCACTAGAAGAACGAAAACTTGAATTAGAGCGACAAAAGAAATATGATGCAGATCTCTTCTTCTATTGCACGCCAATCGACGAATCTTTGCCCGCAGTACAACAACAAACAATGCAGAAACTCAAAGAGGTGATCAAGGCACGCCACAACCTAAATTTTTAATAAGTGTTGTAATGTTTTAATAAGTTTCGTAATGTTTTAATTTTATTTGAATTATTATGTAACGTTTTAATTATTAATGAAATTTTATTTTGTGTTAATTTTTTTTTTAAATGAACTTGGTCGCCCTTACTGGGGCACCTAATCGCCAGAAGGTCGCCGGAGAGAGAAAGCTGATGTGACAGAGAAAATGAGGGGGATTGAATCCCCCTACTGGGAATTGATATGTACACATGTAATTTTACTTTGCACACATAAAATTACATGGGGTATTGTTTGTCATATTCATTAATTCAATGTGTAAAAAGTAAAATACTATGTGTACATATCATTACCCTTCTTAATTTCTTAATTATGTCACGTGTGTTTTACGCGTTGATATTGGGTTAGAATTCAATAAAAAGTTGTGAAAGTTTAGAAACTATAAAATTATGAGTAGATGACAAGTTTTCCTTAATGTTTTCCCTCCCAATCCCATTTCTTTTAACAAAAACGGAAAGAAAATGAAAAAAAACAAAAAATTATCTTCTTGAGTAGCACTTAAAAAAAAATAGCGAAATTTTTTGTTATATGATTGATTTTTTAGGTAAAGTGTTTTCGTAAACTGAGAATATTTACATCATATATTACTTTACTTTTCTTTACTAACAAAACTTAAAAACATAGAGTTAATTCACTTTCTTCATCACATTTTCTTTTCTTTTACTCATACTTCTTTTCTTTCTTTATCTTTCTTTTCTTACATTTAATATACCAAATTTTTTCATTACAAATTTTCTCATAAAAGAATATTGAACTTTAATTTTTTATTTAATTTGTTCAAATTAATTATGAACACAACCTATATTTGATCACTAACGTCTATTAGTCTATTATGAATAATTTATTTTATTGATAAATTTTTTTTTGAATGGCAATTAAAAAAAAAACAAAAAAAAAACAACTTAGCAAAATACAAAAGAAATTAGATGTACATACAACAAGTGATAACAAAAAAAGCTCATCATAGTAGAATCAAACCTCATCATATTAAGATTTTGTTCATCAAGAAAACTAATAAATATTGTGGTAACAAAAAAAAATGGTAAAAATAAATTGATTAACAATGTGATTTAATTGATGAACATAATAATATTGTTCATCAATAACCCGCTGTTAATCAAATTTCAAAAATTATTTATTTGTGAGATTATATATTAACAACTAATTTTTTTCATAAAAAGAATAAGCATTTACTTTTGATGATACACCTTAAAAATCTTAAATTAAAGAAAAAACTCGTTGAAACATTTCATCAAACATCTTCTAGGCGTTTTCATGAATAATTCATTTGTTTGAAAGAAAAGGTTGAAAAAAATTTAAAGAAACCTACCGTCAAATTGAAGATATTAAATCACGAGCTGAAAAAATTTGATCTACAATTGATGTAATTAAATCATGAATTGAAGTATTTAAATCTAGAATTATAATATTATATCATGATTAAGAAAAAGTAAAGTGAAAAAACTGGTACGTGGTATGCTAGAAAGAAGGAAAGAAGTATGAGGGGGAAGATATGTGTTATTTCTAGAAGATTTTTTAGACTTTTTAGTGTTTGATCACTTTTAATTTGTCAACTTTATATTAGTATGAAATCCAAATCTAATGCAAATAATTATACCTTAGCGCAATTGTTAATACAAATAATCACAAACAAATTTTGTTTTTATTTCGCGATTTTTTTATGTTTTGTTAATGACAAATATAAAATTTACTAAGTAAAAGTTCAAGTAAACAAGTTTTAAACTTAAGTTGCCATTTCTCAAATCACTTAAGGTATGTAAATAAATCCTTAAAACTTGCATAATAATTAAAGAAAGTTCTATCATACTCATTGCATGAAACTCTTGCGTCATTTTATAAAACCTCGCATATGTTTTTAATTCTTCACAAATATTACTTACATTTTACTTAAAATATTACTTTCTTTTAAATAATATATATATATTTTTTTTTTCATATTTGAACATATAGATAGAATCTTCCCTTTTGGGAAGTAATTCAAATGCAATATTTATGCAATGTTGCAACACCAAATTTTACAAACCTCTAGGCAGTTTACCTAATATGTTATAATATAGTATAACCAAGTCTAGGAGATTGATCATTCTTTAGGAGAATAGTGAAGTAGACTCGAATTGTATATCGAATGATATGAAGAGGGTAAGATTCTTTTTAGTATTTTTATATTTTATGAAAGCAAGTAAATAATTGTTGTTTTGAGGAGAGTTTGTTTTAAAACTATATTAATCTTAATTGAAAGAAAATTAAAATGACAAGTAAACTAAATTTGGTGTAAATCAATAAGAGGTAAATGTGTATTTACCTATGGTGCACCACTCCTTGCTCGGTATCCAATTTACCTATGATTGTCACGCGTCATTGAATGATCAAATGCCTATGATTCCTATATAACGGTTCTAACTAACAGCATGTGATAGCCAAGTTTCGTAGATTAAGCCAGAGGGACGGGCATTAGACATGGGCGTTATAGCTAGTTACTATGTTACTAACTAGAGGGACGTGGAAACTGATAAGGATTTAAAACGTACACTTTTAAGGGGTCATTTAAGCCCTTAATCGACCACTTTTATATCCGTTACTGCTTAATTTCATTCCTTTTCACTTTTAGGTCTCTTGGAAGCAAAATGCTGGAATGATGCACATTTGGACGAAAAGGAGTGAAAACATGAAGAAAACGGCAAAGTCAAGATCAAAACCACTCAAGCTGCTAAAACTAAAGCTGACGGCGTCCCAATCAAAGGGCGACGCCGTCCCTCTATACAGATTTGATAAAAACATGCACCAGACGGCTCAGTGGAATTTTTGCTCATAACACCTGACGGCGTCAGGCTTTGAAGAAGAAGGGCGTCACTCAGACTTTTCATCTCAGACGACCTAGATCCAGAACCAAGACGACATCCCATCTGAAGCTCGACGGTGTCACAACTCCAAGGTGACGCCGTCCCATTGATAACTTGGCCAAGACGAAAACCCTAACGACGGCGATCTGACGGCGTCCCACCTATAAGGCGACGTCGTCGCACTTGTAAATCTATATATAGAATTCGATTTTTCTGCATTTAAGGAGCTAGACTTTTGGAGTAAAAACCCTAAACGTTTGTAGTCCGACTTGGACAGTATCTTAGGGTCCCAAACCCTATTTTACACATCAAGATAAGTGTTTTAATCTAATAGTATCATTATGTCTTCCACTGATTGTGTGTATGCTTGCTTGCTTAACATGTCTAGTTAAATTTCTTGTGTGTTTGCTTAGATGTATGAAACCTAGTTATTAATTATTGTTAGGTTGTCTCTTATCTTAATGGTAATTGGCTTATGAGTGCAACTAGGCTATCGTTGTGTTTAAATGCTTGAGTAATCTTGTGAAGTTAGTTCATGAATGACCTAGTGGATTTGTAGTCTAAAACCCAAAGATAACCTTAAAGTTAGTTTATGAATAACTTGTGGATTTCGTAAGCAAAACCAATAGGTAATCTCAAAGAGTTAGGGCATAGGCACACCCTACAACCTTAGAAACACAACGCTAAGAATAAGGACGTAACAATTCAACCAACAATAAAAGATAACTAGGGAGTAATAGTATCTAGGTAAACACATTTTAATCATCATACGAGCACACATCAAATAGAAATAGCTACCCGTAGAATTAGATCATTAGAATAGTAGAAGTAATCGGTAGAAGTACCACCCCCAAACCAATTGCCCCGAGATTTTACCCTTAGCTTTCTAAAAAACCAATAAAAAGATAAAAAAGAATCATCCTCAACCCCACCTTAGCGTAATACACTTCTTGCTAGCATTCCTATTCCCCTAGAGAACGATATCAATACCCGATGCTTACCCAATACTACACTAAAACGATTAGGTTCACTGCCTAGGGTGTTGAAAAACTTGCTCGACGAAATAGAAGTTCCTTTGACCCCGAAGGCGCTTCGTACGCGCATCAAGTTTTTCGCGCCGCTGCCGGGGAATAGAATAGCTAGTTAGATTTCTATCTCGTTTAGGTTCCCTTACTTGATTCCTATCAAGTGAGATTTTTTCTCATTTTTAGCTTCTTTGTAGTCTATCCCCCTTCTTCGTGACTTTGTTAGTAATCCCATCACTTTTCATCATTGAAGGTGATAACCCAACACCACATCACCCAATTCACGTCCACCCACTACCAATTGACCCTCCAAGAGGCCGTACTCTTGGTGAATACTATAGACCAAGCCACCAAGGCTATAGGAACACCATTGAGCTCCCCGATCAAGCTCAAACTACGGCCCTACGATCCAACACCATCCGGTTGGTGCAAAACGGATGTGCATTCCATGGACTTCGTTCCGAAGATCCTAATCAGCATCTCAAGGACTTCCTTAAAATTGTTGATTCCATCAACCTTGATGCTACCACACACGGAGACCACGCCTTGCGTCTCTTCCAATTCTCTCTACGGTACCCAGCTAGTAATTGCTGAGCGACTTCCCGCCGGATCCATCCCAAGTTGGGATGATCTCACCACTCGTTTCCTCGCCCAATTTTTCCCACCGGGGAGAACTACCAAACTTAGGAATGAAATCTTGATGTTCCAACAATGTCAAGGGAATCTCTATAGAGGCATGGACTCGATTCAAGGACTTGCTCTATAAAGTCCCTCACCACGACATCGATCTTTGGCTTCAAGTCCAAATCTTTTACGATCATGTCAACTTCTCAACTAAGCAAACCATCGACCAAGCAGCTGGTGGCGAACTTAGTGAACTTACCTCAGAAGAATCATGGGGTACAATAGAGACCTTGCCCCTATGACAACGAAAGTTGGAATGACCCCGTGAGTTTCCCAAAACCGTCAAGGCAATCTCCTTGCCTCCCATTGACTCATAAACTTCCTGATGAGTGTGTAATACTCATCATTTTTGTACAAATTAGACGCAAAAACATCCGAAAACACTCGAAATGCATCAAAATGAAAAATGTCACAAATAAGTGTTTTATGTGTTTTAAATGCAAAATATCAAAATCTGGTGAAAAACGTATAAAGTTTGCATAATTAGCAGTTTTAGTCCCCCTAGTTTCAAAAGTTGTCAAAAACAGTCCCTGGTAAATCTAAATAAAAGAAAAATATCATTTCAAGTCCCTAGGGATTCCTAAGTTGTCAAAATTAGTCCTTGAGATTTAAATTTACAAAATTACAACTTAGGTCCTTAAACTTTCAAAAATGACAAGTTTAGTCCTTTGAAAATTTGAAAATGTCAAAAATGGTCCTTGTACTATTGGAACTTGTCAGTTTTGATCCTTGTGAAAATTTTGATATTGATAAAATGGCAGGAATGGTCCTTCAAGATTTGCGACTACAAAACAAGTCCTGTCAATATCTAAACCATGCCTTGTCAAAATCCTTTTGACCCCCTGCCATTATACCTTTTTGGACCCCCCACTTTCTTTTTGAACCTTGCCTGGTCAAACCAAGTCAAACAAGCAGAACCCGCCACCTCTCCTTGTCTTCCCATCTCTGCCTGCAACACAGTCTCACCTCCCATCACCTTTTCTCCACTAACCCTCCACCCCTCATCATCACTCAACCCACTACAATAAATGCCACCCCCCCCTACTAGCTATTTCACAGAGCCACAAGTCAAATCCCTTTTCCTGCCAAAATGATAAAAACGACCAACACACTCAAAACTCATCCATTGGTCAGAGTGAGAGGTGGGATTGGCTCAGAGGACACGTGGAGAGCCACTTGAAGTATAAAAAGAAGAAGAGAAGAAGAGAGAAGGCGCTTTTTAGTTTTTTTAATTTAATGTATGTCGTTTTATAAAACTGTTTAATTAGTTTATGATTTTGTATCTTTAAGCTTTATTGTACTAAAACCAAGTGTTTTGATCATTGTAACTCAGTTTCAAAGCTTAATTCAATGGTTCATTTATAATTCAAGTTTCAAGTTTACTGTTTCAAATTGCAATCTTCAACTGTTACATCAAGCTTCACAAGCTTATTTTCAAGTTCAAATAAGCTCATTGAAGCTTATTATAGCTTTTAGTGAGTTTATCAAGTAGGTACAAGCAGTTTTCATCTTTGGTCAACTAAAGTCAACTGATGAAGGAACATGGGTATAAGTTTGGAAATGGGTGATGCAGTGCTTGGAAATGGGTTGGATTTGATAGAGAGTAGTAGTATTTGGTTTGGATTAAGCTGCACAAACAGTTTGGACCTTTGTAAGTTGGTACTCTCAATTTCAGTTTTCTTCATGGTGCAGTTTGTGTTTATATTTTGAATTCTGTGGTCATTAAGTAGTGTAGACAAGTTTAATCAGTAGTAATTAAGATATTAGAGTTAGTTTAATGGGTGAGATAGTTAAATCGTGTTTAGCTTAGTTTGATTATAAAACAGTTTATAAAGGGTGTTTGGATTTGATACTTAATCTGTGTCTTAGGTTTGTTCAGAGGTTGTAACCTGTTGTTTCATGTTTGGTTAGCTTATTTGAACTCAACTCTGTCTTAATATTGCATCTACAAACAGCCAAAGTCAAATTTACTTTAAAACAGTCTTAAGTACTTAACTGTTGTAGTTGTGCAAAGCCAAACTCTTGTTTTGTGTTCAATATTCATAGACATAGGTTGCGGTAGCTTAATTTCATCAATAAACACCATATTCAGTCAACAAATTAGGATTAAAGTTCAAGAAAGTCAACCTTTCATAATTGTTAAAAGTCAAAAAAAAATCTTGCAAAACCAGTGTGGCCCAACTAGAAGGATTTTTCATGAGCACATTATTGGGTCAATTTCATTGAAACTTAGGACTTTAAATCTTCAACTGTCTGTTTCCTATTGTCTTTTTCATAATTTTAGTAATTCTCTAAAGCCCTCAAAAACAGCTCATCAAACAGGCTTAAAGTGCCCTTGTTCATACACTCCGTCAGAGCCTGAGTTGTTCTCAAGCTTTTGCAGAGCTTTTCAAGAGCTCCAAAGCTTCTCTAGGGCGGTTTTGGTTTGAAGGTACCTAGCCAGGTCTTCTTTAGTCCCCAATAGCTGTTTTCCAATTTCCAGTTTATTTAAGTGCTTATCTTCCAGCTACAAAGTAGCACTCAAAATGGTTTAGAAACTTAACTCAAATCATCAAAATCTTAGCATGTTGCAATTCAGAGGTTAAGTCATGTTGTTTTTAGTTGTTTTAGATTAATTTTAACATAAAATAGCTTCTGTGAAAGCGTGGTGCTCAGTTTGAACATTGTGCTTATTCAAAGTGCTTATTAATAAGCACTTTACAAGGCATTTTCAATTTCCACCAAACAAGCACATGTTTTCTATTCTTAGAATCTATATATTAAATTAGACTTTTCCTGAAATTTTCATAATTTTCCATAACAGTTTGCTATTTTTCTTAATTAAAAACAGTTTTTAAGTAATTTTAATTAGCTTTTAATACAATTAAATCAGAAAAAGTTCAAAAAAATAATTTTTCATTTTTATTAGGTTAAGATAAATATAAAAAGTAAAAAAAGTAATTTTCCAGATTTTTCATAGTTTATTTTGTAATTTTTAGCATTTTAATTAGTTTTTATTAGTTTAAAATTCATAAAAATAGAAAATAATAAGAAAAATATAAAATAGTTTTGAAAATTCTTTTTTTGTTATTTTAGATTTTTCCAAGTCTTAATTTTATTTTTCTAGGTTTATTTCCTATTTTCTTGTAATTTAGGTTATTATTTAATAGTTAAAAATAGTTTTTAATTAATAATAATTAATTAAATAGTTATAAAAAATAATTTTATTTTTCTTAAAATTTTCTTATATTATTAAGTTTGTAAAAATATAATTTTCATATTTTTAGGATTAATATTGTGTAAGTTTCACGTTTATTTGTACGTGAGTAGTTTTAATCAGTTTTATAAAACAGAAAAAATCAAAAAACCCGTTATAAAATTAGTGATAGCGTTTATTTAAGATAGTTTAACTTTTTAATTTCCTTTAATTTGTATTTGAGTCACTGTAATTTATTAATCTTTTCTTTAGTTATTAAATAACTCAAAACCCTTACTAATCACTATCCTTAGTGGTTATTCGACATCTGATTGTGTTAAACACCATCCTCCGTGGGACTTAACGACCGGGAATCCCTTTATCTCCTGATCTTCATTGCATTTGCTTCTGAGCTGTTTTAAGTTTGTTACGGTTGGCCATTCACAAGTGGCCGGTTGGAGTGATTTCATGCGGTTTTTGGAGCAGATCAAATTTGGCGCCGCTGCGGGGAGGCTTGTGTAAGCGTGTTCTAAACATTTTTCAGACCCGACTTGCACATATACCACAGTGTAAAAAGTTTCTGTAAAGTTATAACAAAATCAAAAAGTTCATTAACACTTTTCCTAAAGTGTTAAAACACCAAACAAAATATAAAACAACAAAACAATCGTAACGTTTTCGGCTTGTTTTCTTTTAAGGTGATTCTTAAAGAAATACGATTTGGTTAAACGAGACGATACCAAAATATTGTCCAAAAGTTTTTAAACCCATTTGCACAAATCTTACCTACGTCTTTTCAGTGGTACTTAATATATACATAAAATCAATCCCCACACTACGGGGGTGTGACCATAATAAGTTCCCGAACATCAGATTTAAAAACTTGCCTTTGTGTCCTTGTGATTTGGTGTACCTTTTCAAAGAAGCCATTTCATTTGTGATTATTGGTTAAGTTCACTTGTTGTTTTGCCTCACATTTGTTTTGAAAACTGATTTTTATACTTAGTGCATGCGCACTCGTTCTTCCAGTGCTACAAGTCCACTTTCAACTTGGAAAGATTCTCGTAGACGTAGGGGACGTTCGCTCCTTCACCGTGAAGAGGAACGTCTCTACCACCACCAACACCTGCCATAATGGCAGAAGATAAGCCTTGAATGAGCTTCTCCAAGCACCCATCGAGGGTTACGGAGATGCCATTGTTGTCCCAGCCATCGTGGCTGATACTTTTGAGCTCAAAAACGGGTTACTTAATCTGGTAACCCAAAGCCAATTCTATGGTTTTGAGCGGGATGATCCTCATGCACACATTCGATGGTTTAACAAGATTGCATCTACCATCAAATACAAGAATGTCCCACATGAAGCTATCAAGCTTCTTCTGTTCCTATTTTCTCTAGAGGGACAAGCCCGAAATTGGCTCAAGAGAAACAACCCCCTCGTTCCATTGAGACATGGGAAGATCTAGTCACAAAGTTTGTGAAGAATTTCTATCCTCCATCCCGAACTACAAGTCTTAAGAATGAGATAATGAAATTCTCTCAAAGATTTGATGAATCATTCGGGGAGGCATGGGAGCGTTACAAAGACTTGCTCCGCAAGTGTCCGCATCATGGTTTTACCGAGTTAATGCAAATGGATACTTTATACAATGGTCTGAACGGACTAATCAAGACTCTTTGAATGACTCCGCGGGAGGTAATTTCTTGAGCAAGACCACAAAAGAAGCCTTGCAAATAATTGAAAACAAGTCCAGTCCGTCCTTTCGCACAAAGCATATCGACTCATCTAATGTGGACCTTCTACTTCATCTCCCGTGAGTACATCTAGCACCGATGCTAAGATTGACAAACTTACGGATATTGTTCAGGCTTTGGTTTTTGCTAACCAAAAGAAAGTCACTTTCACACAAGCACCATCATATGGTGTAGTGAAGAAAGTTGAAGTTGTGTTACTGTGGTGGTCCTCATGCATACTACAACTGTCTTGCCAAGATGGTAGTCCTTTTGAAGCTAATGCTATAGCCGGTACTTCAAATCAAGGAGGTAATCAATACCGTCCTCAAAATGAACCAAACTACCGAGCTAATACTTATCAGGCACCACCCGATTTTAACCGGAACCTAACCGGAATCAGAACAACCAGAATGAACCAAGGTTATCAAAACTAAGGTAATTTCTATTCCGGACCCAATCAAGGTTTCCAACATCAAGGAAATCTTAATCAAAACACTTTCAATCGAGGAAATCAATTTCAGGGAAATGTGAATCCTAATCAAGGGAATTTTCAACAACAAGGTCATAATCAGAATATACGACCTCAAAATTTCCCTCACCTCCTCCGTATCAACATCTGATGAGCTTTTAAAGCAATTCATGAAGACTCAAGAGGAGACAAACAGGTTGTTGGTCAGTCAGATCGCTGAATTAAAGAAGTCTTTAAATGATCGACCCTCGGGCTCAGGTACTTTACCTAGCAACACGATCGCTAATCCGAGGGGCGATGCAAAGGCGATCACAACCAGAAGTGGTACTGATGGACCTGCTATTCCTACTACCTATCTTCTTCTCCCGAAGGTAGTGGAAAGCGAAACTGAGGCGACAAAGGACAAGGAACTTCCTACTAATAACGGAAGTACCAGCAATGTCCATCCTCGGTTGTCCGAAACCAAATCCAATCCAGGAGTTGTTTTGAACCTCTGTAGCTCCCATTGAAAATACCAAATCCAAATCTTCTATTCCTTACCCATCACGTTTACATGAGCAAAAGCTCCGCGAGAAAGTCGGTCATCAAATGGAAAAATTCTTTCAAATTTTCCAAGAACTTCATTTTGACATAAGCTGCGCGGATGCTATCATGTGATGCAAGTTTGCATCAACTCTCAAACACATGTTAAGCAACAAGGAAAAGCTTTTTGAAATGGCTAAAACTCCTCTGAACGAGAACTGCTCTGCAGTTATCTTGAAGAAGCTTCCCGAGAAGCTTGGAGATCCGGAAAGTTCCTCTTACCTTGTGTATTTACAGGAATGGTTGAATGCTTTGCCTTAGCCGATCTTGGTGCAAGCATAAACCTGATGCCTCATTCAGTATGGAAGAAACTTTCTCTTCCGGACCTTACTCCTACATGCATGACTCTCGAGCTTGCATATCGTACAATATCCCGTCCTCTTGGAATTGCTGAGGACGTATTTGTGAAAGTAGGAAAGTTCCATTTTCCAGGTGACTTTGTAGTTGTTGATTTCGATGCTGATCCACGGGTTCCTCTCATTGTTGGAAGAGGATTCCTGAGGACGGGCCGTGCTCTCATTGATGTATTTGAGCAAGAAATCACATTACGTGTTGGTAATGAAGCTGTCACCTTTAACATTGATCAAACTTCGAGGTACTCCGCAAACTATGATTCTGAGTCGGATAACCGAATAGATATCATTGATGTTGCTTCTGAAGAGTACTCTCAAGAAGTTCTTGGTTATTCTCATAATTCGTGGGTGGGATCCCACCACATCTTCTCAACCTATCATAGCCAATTCGCTCCTTCTCTCACTCGTTTGAGGAAGCGACTTCATCTTGGAAGAGATTGAAGCATACTTGGCTAGTGATTCTGTTCCATGGGAAATTGATCACGCTCCAATTGACATCGAGGGGACATACTTCTCATTGAGAAATTGCTTAAAGATGATCACTCATCAACCCCTCACACTAGTGATGCAATTCCAGGAGAGATTAATCACCATGAGATTAATCCGGAGGGAGATATTCTTATTCTTGAGAAGTGTTAAATCGGAACTTCTCCTCCACTCCCTCCCGTCAAACTATCAAGGAAGTCAAGTCAGTTGAGAAAATGAAGAATTTCCTAAGTCGAACTTAAGGACTTACCACCTCATCTTGAGTATGCATTTCTTGAAGGTGATGATAAATTGCCTGTCATTATTGCTCGAGATTTGAGTAAAGATGAAAAGACTGCTCTCATAAAGGTCTTGAAGTCACACAAGCAAGCAATTGCTTGGAAACTCTCCGATATTAAGGGTATCAACCCTGAGTTCTGTACTCACAAAATCTTAATGGAGGATGACTTCAAGCCAGAAGTTCAACATCAGAGAAGGGTTGAATCCAAAATCCATGATGTTATCAAACAAGAGGTTATCAAACTTGATGCAGGATTGATTTTACCCATCTCGATAGTCCTTGGGTTAGGCCAATTCACTGTGTTCCAAAAAAGGGTGGCATAACTGTTGTCACAAATGAAGAAAACGAGTTAATTCCAACTCGGTTGGTTACGGGATGGCGTGTGTGCATGACTATCGTAAGTTGAATGCGCCACCCGTAAAGACCATTTCCTTACCCTTCATGGACCGATGCTTGAGAGATTAGCAGGGAACGCGTACTATTGTTTCCTTGATGGTTTCTCGGGTTACTTTCAGATCCCCATTGATCCACAGGATCAAGAGAAGAACACATTCACCTGCCCATACGGAACTTTTGCCTACAAACGTATGCCCTTTGGCTTATGTAACGCTCTGGCACGTTCAACGATGTATGATGGCCATATTCCACGACATGATCGGGGAACAATGGAGGTGTTTATGGATGACTTCTCGGTCATTGGGGACTCGTTTTCAGACATGTCTTCCCATTTAGACAGAATGCTAAAACGGTGTGAAGACACCAATCTCTGTCTAAATTAGGAGAAGAGCCACTTTATGGTCAAAGAAGGCATAGTCCTTGGCCATAGATTTCCAAAATGGGATTGAGGTAGATAGAGCAAAGTTGATGTTATTGCTAAATGCCTTCATCCTAATACCGTAAAAGGTATTAGGAGTTTCCTTGGTCATGCCGGGTTTTATCGTAGATTCATACAGGATTTTTCTAAAATCGCTCGGCCTATGACCCATCTTCTAGAAAAAGAAGCTCCTTTATCTTCTCTCCTGAGTGCGTCGAAGCTTTTGAAACACTAAAGAAAAAGCTTACGGAAGCACCCATTCTAGTTGCCCCCTACTGGGATTTACCCTTGAGCTCATGGCGATGCAAGTGATTTTGCTATCGGTGCAGTCTTGGGGCAACGAAAAAACCAAGCATTTTCAGCCTATCCACTACGCAAGAGACTATGCTGAAGCTCAAACCCATTACACCATCAGGAAAAGAACTATTAGCTGTGGTGTATGCGTTTGAAAAGTTTCGGCCATACCTCATCTTGACCAAATGCGTGGTGTATACGGATCACTCGGCTCTCAAATATCTCTTTGCAAAACAAGATGCAAAGCCGAGATTGCTCCGTTGGGTTCTCCTCCAAGAATTTGATATCATTATACGTGATAAAAAGGGCTGAGAGAACCTGGCTGCTGATCATCTTCCCATTAGAGAACCCTCAACAAGGTTGTTCGAGAAAAAAGGAAATAAATGAAACATTTCCTCTCGAGACACTCAATGCGGTTTCTTTTCGTGGAGAATCTTCTACCCCATGGTTTGCTGACTTTGCAAATTACCATGCGGGTAACTTCATAGTAAAAGGGATGTCGACCAAACAGAAGAACAAATTCTTCAAAGATGTTAAACATTACTTTGGGAACGACCCCTCTTGTTCAAAATTTGCGCGGATCAAGTCATCAGCGATGTGTGTATGGCCAGGAAGCTATGACATTCTCAAGCTTGCCATGCTGGACCTACTGGGGGGCATCATAGCCCCAACTACACAGCCAAGAAGGTGTTTGATTCCGATTCTATTGGCCACAATTTACAAGGATGCCCACGAATTGTCAAAGCCCTGTGACGCTTGTCAACGTCACGGAATATCTCACAAAGAAATGAAATGCCGCAAAACGCCATTCAAGTGTGTGAGATTTTTGACAGATGGGGCATTGACTTTATGGGGCCATTTCCTTCTTCCGCGGTAAAAGTACATAACCGTGGCCGTTGACTATTTATCAAAATGGGTTGAAGCTAAGGCTTTGCTACCACGATGCCCGAGTTGTTGTGAAATTCTTAAAATCTCTTTTTGCTAGGTTTGGAACACCACGAGCCATAATCATGATCGTGGTCGCATTTCTGCAATGACCAGTTTGATAGAGTCATGCAAAAGTATGGTGTAACTCAGTCTCTTACTGCGTACCACCCCCAAACAAGTGGGCAAGTGGAAGTTTCCAACCGGGGGATTAAAAGAATTCTGGAGAGGACGGTTGGCGAAAACCGTGCCTCTTGGTCGGATAAGCTAGATGACGCACTCTGGGCCTTCCATACAGCTTACAAAACACCATCGGGTGTACTCCATAAAAGCTTGTATACGGAAAGGCGTATCTGCCGGTTGAGCTTGAGCACAAGGCATACTGGGCCTTGAAGCATGCCAACTTCGATATTCAGACAGCTGGTGATCACGGAAAAGTTCAAATGAATGAATTAAATGAACTCCGTGATCAAGCATACGAGAACTCTTTAATCTACAAAGAAAAGACAAAGAAGATTCATGACTCCAAAATCAAGAACTGCGTTTTCAACGTCGGGTGATCGAGAGTCTTTTTTCAATTCAAGATTGAAGATTTTCTCCGGAAAAGCTTAATTCCGTTGGTCTGGTCCATTTACTATCACTAAGGTTTATCCTTATGGCACCATTGATTTATCTCAACCCGATGGTACAAACTTTAAAGTGAATGGTCATCGGTTGAAGCATTACTTTGGAGAGGACATTCCCCTGTGGTTGTCCGGATCTACAAACTTTCCCATGAACAATGAATCGGGGAGGAGTCAAGCTAGCGACTCGGTAATCAAAAACAGTAGAGCACATGGGTTTCACCCGTGTGTACCCCCTAGTGTTGGGGGAGTTGACCACATGTTGTGATATATAAGAGTTTCATGACAAAAAAAAAAAAAAAAAAAAAAAATGCTAAATAATGGCCGTAGTATTTCCCTTTTACGTTCTATGTTTCGGCATAACCGCCCGGTACTTTGAATATTGAGGGCAATATTCATTTCTAAGTGTGGTGGGGATTCTCACGAATTTTTATCAGTAATATACGCCTAACTTCACCCGTTTTTGGCCAAATTTTTTTGGAGTAGGTTTTACGCTTACTCATCTTATGGTTATCAGTCAGACATGTCCTAAA